>OX122890.1:37507784-38107784 GCA_944738655.2 Andrena hattorfiana
ATATCTACCCGTCCGTCCAGCTCGAAACTGTTGCAAGCCGTGCGACGTATCCGACCTGTCCGTGCCCGTATTTGCGCCTTTCCTCTATTCATCGGGGTTTCCTTGGCGCGCAACTAGAATTCATAACCCTGTAGCCAATCCTCTACAACATCTTTATTTTTTTTATGTTTTAATTAATGCCTTGCAGTTCTTCAATTTCTACCATATGCCCAGCAAAACTTCTTTCTATTTTGGCAAGACGTGACTTTCGCTTTATGACGTTCAGGAGAATAGATTTATGAGTTTATGAGATGTCATAAATTTTGAAGGCCCATTTTTTGGCCGCGTAAATCAGAACGTCTCCTTAAGAGGAAACGGATGAAGACAATTTGTAGTTGAAATTTTGTTTCTAAATAAGCTTTGGTTGCATTTCTTATATACTGTATTTCAAAATTGTCTGATATGTTTGTACTACAATGTTGTTGTTTGCAAAAAACATAAATTAAATCTAAATTTTTTAATTTCTTATATTTATTTGTATTTTAACTTCTGTTATTTACATATAGTTAATAAGTATAATACATATTAATAATAAATAAGTTGTCAAGGTTTGACTCTCCATTCGAGGGTAACAATAAATCAGAGTGAAAATCGAGTGAAGCGCGAGAAATGGCTCGGTAAAGAGCGGGCACGGACGGATCGGACGTTTCGGGCGGGTATGGACGGCCTGGACAGCCGCGTGTTCATCGGGTTAATGACGATTCGAGTGCGGGCGGGTAGGGTACACCGAGAAACAGTCGTGGGCCGGAAGTTCCAAACCCGCCCGTTGCAGAGTTCTACTAAGCAGTGACAAAGCTGCAGTTCAGCATTTCTAAACAGATCTTTGCGAAAGTGACGTCCATCGATTCCTCATGATTTCTTGATCAAATTGGCCCTAAAAATGATATTATTCGGACCATAATTAAGGAAATTACGTGAAAATTTGTTTACAGAATTGAAAACCCGTTTCGTTAAAAATTGTCCGATTTAAATTATTTTCTGTCAATTTAATCGGGAGAATGCCAGGAATCCATTTGTATCGTTTTCATATTGATACCATGAAAAAATAAACAAATTCTGTTTCTATATAATCGATGACACATCGCCGAGCAACGGCGATCTCGCGCGGCTTGAGCCACAAAGGTTCTCGTCAGTTATTCGAGCTTCTAACAGCTTCTAAGGTTGTATTCAGATATATTGGCCGGTGAGTTTCGTAACGCGTATTCTCCTACCATACCGCTTGCCTGCCTTGGTGCTCCTTTTCTCAATGTTTTGTGACTCGCTCTCGTTCTATCTCGCCCTCGCATTCGCAGAACAAAAGTAAGCCAGAAGTGGTGAGGATAGCGCCGAACTCCTGACGTATAGACCAAACCGAGCTGCCAGTGTAGAAATACACACATCAGAATAGTTGTGCGTTAGCTCCGAAAAAATTCAAGAGTTTTATTGGTCACAACATTGATGCTTTCTCGATAGCTTCATCTCGTATTGGTCTACGCATAGCTTCGTAACGCACACAACTACTACGCTAACAATAAGAATAAATAACAGCCACACGGCTACGTTCAGACGGAGTCGAGCAGCATTCCCGTTACACCACCATACCCTTCGGTGGCCCCGGAACTCCAACTGACAAATCCACGATTATCAAATGGTGGTGGCTGATTTCTCCTCGATCGCTGTACGCGAAAACGAATCGACCGGCTAATATATCTGAATACGACCCTAGGATAAAGATACAATGAAAGATGAAAAATTATTCGAAGCCCAAGATGAAAGGTCTTCGAATAAACAAAGGAAACTAATAAATACCCGAAGCTCAATAGAATTTTAGATTTAGGATACACACACCCTTCCCCAAACCTGGTATCGATCGGCCACTAGGGCCATTTGGAAGTATATTCTTTTATTTAAATAATACCTATCTTTGCATAGGACCGCAAAGAATTAGAAAAAAAATCAGGGAGTCAACTATTGACCGATTTGGAGACCTTATCCTTATTATATGTTATATACAATAGTCGGAAGAATAATAATAACAGCAATAATTGTAAATAATTGTTGTAACTTCCACATTCTGAAAATATGATATCGGTAAATCAATACTTGCAGTATTAGTAAAAAAGTTCCAATCTCTCTTTTTTACTTTAAATAATGTGGCCATATAATTATAACATAAATTCGACAGCGATTTCAAGCGATGTATGTGTTACAATAAAGGCGTTAATTTAGTAACTGTACACAGTTCCCAGCAGTTCCTAGTCAATGTATGCCTAAAATGCATATAACCTACAATCGTACGAAAATACAAACATTGACTGCATCACGCTTTTAATGTGAGTGACATGTATCCAGCTAACGCGTTAGTTTTGCTATGATTCCACGTTGGCAGTCCTGTAGGGTTCAGGTTAACCGGTGTAGTCGGAATCCCTCTTGTCGGCCCTACGCCGTGAAGATGGGATGTGCTGGTAATGACTTCCACCCGTTTGATAGGAAATGTAGATGTATATATTTTATGTACAGAGAACGCCAGAGTCCCCTAAGGAGATCGTGGGCGTATATAATTCCGATGATAATCACGACGGAGAATGCGCACAAGCGCAGGACGCGTATACCACGCACGTGGATAAACAATACGATGTATTACACGAGAGAACGGACACGTGGTCCTAAGCCAGACTAGAAGCCTCGTGTGTGACTTTTCGTGAGGAAGTCACGAAGTGAAGTGTCGCCACATGCAAACAGCATGGCAACGCACGTCGGCTCGCGCAGTCTCCCCACTTCCAAACAATCCTTGGAGTGGGGGATCAACTGCTCCCCACACACTCCCCCCCCCCCCCCCCCCCCCCGAGTGCAAGTGTGCACATGCACGAACTTAACCTATATAAAAACGGAAGAAAGAATATAATACAAGATATAAATTATATACAATATGTACAGTTTGCATGTGCGATGCAGCGAGGTTGGCAACTTTTGCAGTTTCGTGCGGTTATGAGCCTTGCGCTATTTTTACCTCCCTTCGGGAATACGTTTTCAGGGCAGGTCTCGACGGACTGTCCGATGACACCGAAGGGTCTTTCGAAGAACCTGCCCTGTCAGGCGTCGCTTCAAACGCGTCTTCCAACATGAAGAACGCTGGTTTTAGTAAGTCTGTTGATACGCATCGCGCGGCACCGTTTACAACGATTTCATAGACCGCGTCAGAGATACGTTTTTCTATTTTGAAAGGACCGGAATATGGAGGTTCCAGCGCTTTCTTCGCCATATTGCGAAGAAAGACGTGGGAGCACGTTTTTAATTCATTGAAAAAGAATGCTCGTTGTTTATAATTGTGCACTACCGGCACCGGCCTAACCATACGCATGTATTCTCGGAATTCCTCGATGAATATCTGCGGATTTGGCGACAAATCGTCGGGAAGAAAGAATTCTCCCGGCAATCGAATTGCAGTTCCGAACAGAAACTCTGCCGGAGACGCACCGGTGTCCGTGCGAACGTGTGAACGCAACCCCATGAGCACTGTGGACAGCGCTCGGGACCAATTCTCCCCAGCATGGCACATAATTGCTGCCTTCAATACTCGGTGCCAACATTCTATCATACCGTTGGACGCCGGGTGATACGGGGTAGTTCGTATACGTTCAGAACCTATTAATGTCAGCAATGCAGTAAACAATCGTGACTCGAGCTGTGATCCTTGATCAGTGGTTATCACCTTGGGTGCACCGTATCGAGAGATCCAGGTATCGAAGAGTGCCCTTGCGACTGTCCGCGCAGAAGTCTCGACGACGGGAGTCGCCTCAACCCAGCGTGAAAACCGATCGATCATTGTCAGACAGTATGCGAAACCTTCAGTAACCGGTAAAGGACCGATTATGTCTATATGTATTTGGTCAAATCGACCATCCGGTGCAACAAAATGTTCCGGAACACGTTTTACATGTCGTGTGACTTTTGATCGTTGACACTCAATGCATTGCTTGCACCAGAGTGCAATGTCTCTGTGCATGTTTGGCCAGACATACCGCTGTCTGATCGTACGATCTGATATCCTCGCACTGGGATGAGCAGGCTTGTGAAACATCCCAAAAACTGTCTCGCGCAGAGATGCAGGAATGTATGGCCGGATAGCCTCACCTGACATCTCGCAAAACACCGCGGTATGGGCCGGGCCCCATTGCAATTTAATTAATTTTAATGGAGGGTTTGACATCCTTTGCAACTGACTCACCTCTTCATCTTGAGTTTGTGCCTGTGCCAATTCTTTCAAATTAATCTCCAGAGGAAGTCTGAGAGATTCTATTCGCGACAATGGATCTGCCACAACATTGTTTAGACCCCGAATATGTTCTATTAACGTAGTAAATTGAGCTATAAATGAAAGTTGACGTGTCTGGCGTGGCGATGCCTTATCAGAGGACTGTTTAAAAGCGTAAACGAGAGGTTTGTGGTCAGTTACAATTTTGAAATTTTTGCCTTCAACGTAGTATCTAAAGTGCTTTAGAGCTTCAAAAATCGCGGTTAACTCGCGATCGTACGCGCTGTAGTTTAATTGCGCGGGCGACAGCTTCTGGGAGAAAAACGCCAACGGCTTCCACTCGCCTGAGACACCCTGCTGCTCAAGGGCTGCGCCCATTGCTACGTCCGACGCATCGGTTACGATGCGCGTTTCGGCACCTTGCCGAGGGTGTACCAGAAGGGTAGCCTCAGCAAGCTTTTTCTTGACGTTATCAAATGCCAGTTCTGACTCTGCAGTCCACTCGATTGGTCTCTTATCGTTCTTTTTAGAATCTTTAAGATACGCATTCAGAGGTGCCTGAATTTTGGCAGCATGAGGTATGCTGAGTCTATAGAAGTTAGTCATGCCCAAAAATCGTCTAAGCTCAATTATAGTTTTAGGTTTTGGAAAATTCGAGATAGCCTCCACCTTCTTGGTGGTAGGACGAATACCCTTTGAATTAATTAGATATCCTAAAAACTCGATTTCGGAAACACCGAATACACATTTGCTTAGATTTAATCTAAGATGAGCAGATTTTAATCTTTCAAATACGACTTTTAAATGTTTTGTATGTTCCTCTTCCGAAGAAGATGCAATCAAAATATCGTCTATGTAAACGAAAGCATAGTCCAAGTCCCCAAGCATCCTATCAACGTATCGTTGGAAGGTTTGACTCGCATTTCTCAAGCCGTAAGTCATATATACAAACTCAAAGAGACCAAACGGCGTAATGACTGCCGTCTTTGGCACGTCTTCAGGCGCCATTGGAATCTGGTTATATGCTCTGTGCAAGTCAAGCGAGGAGAAAATTGTTTTGCCCGACAGATTCGTCGCACAATCGTGCAGGTGAGGGGTCGGGTACCGATCCGGCACTGTAATCGCGTTTGTACGCCGATAATCACCAGCGATCCTCCAAGTTCCGTCCGCTTTCATGATCATATGAATCGGGCTGGACCATGGACTGGAAGACGGGCGGCAAATGCCCGCTTCCACCAGCCTTTTGAATTCCGCTTTTGCGGCTTTTAATTTGTCCGGGCTTAAACGCCTCGGTCGTTCGGAAACTGGAGGGTCAGTAGTATTTATATAGTGGTAAACATCACCACCGGTCGGTGGGGCAACACGAGAATTTCCCGTGATTTCGGGGAATTGTAGTAATAAGCCCGAGTACGTCGATGCATGATCGATCGTACTGGTCGATATAAATTCTATCCGTTTAATGCTAGCATGGACTTGTAATCCAGTGAGGGAATCCATGAGAACACGCTTGCGCAGGTCGACCGATAATCCGAAGTGTGACAACAAATCCGCGCCTATAATTGCGTACGGGACGTCTGCGATCGTAAAATTCCACCTCAGTGGACGTCTGAGTCCCAGGTCGAGTGATCTAAATGACTCGCCATACGTGTTAATTCGCGTATCGTTCGCGGCGAATAACTTGAACGAAGTTGGCTCACCGCGAATTTTGTGAACTGCAGGAAGCAGCGAAATATCTGCCCCTGTGTCAACGAGAAACATTTGTCCGGTTGCGCGATCGCGTACATGGAGACGCTTCGAAGTGGTGCGACCTTCCACGTCCGTCTCCGAGACGGAAGGTCGAACTATTTTCCCTGATTCCACGTCGCATACTGCGGGCAATGCGGCTTGCAATGCAGTGGATTATTTGGGTATTTCTCGTGGGAGTAACACAATTTTCCTTTGCTCTTATCGCGATTGGGTTTACCCTTTTGGTTAGACCTAGATTTAGATCGCGAATTACGTGCATTTAACTTATTCTCTACTTTTTGTAATCTTTTCGAAATCTCTTTTAATTGATCTCGAATTTCGGAAAGCGCGGAATTTGACACGTCGGGTTTTTCGACGGTGGCTACGACCGTGTTTTCGGCGCTTTGAGACGTTTCCGCTATTTTATCCGCCATTTCCGCAAGTTTGTTCAAGTCGCTAATGTCACCCGCGGCTAGAATCGCGCGCGTTGTAGCTGGCAAATGCTCGTTAAAAATTGTACCCAGTATTTCGTCGCTGCATTTACCCTTGTTTAAACCGCGGAGCCTGTTTAAAATCAATGAGGGTTTTCCTATTGTGGAGATTTGCCCTTTTAACAATTTCCGTAAATTTTCTTCCGCCGAAGAGGCGTAAGTGCTTACAATACGCTTTTTTATTTGTTGAAAAAGGTCTGCCGGTTGCGGAATTTGCGTTATTAAGTCATTAAGTGACTCAACGATTTCGTCATCAAGCTCAGCGATCACAAAATCCGCCTTTGTGCTATCGACGGTGATGTGGGCGCTTCGTAAAGACGCTTCGACCCGCAAGAACCAAGTTTCGGGATTCGCGCGAAAGAATTTTGGTATTTTTGGGATCCTATAATTGTCGATGTGCGGATCGCTAGAGGCTTGATTATACCCCGAAATGCCCTGATTGTCGTCGTTGGGCGGCATTTTAAAGTAAGTAGTTAAAATTACTATAATACAAAATATTAGATAAAACCGTATAACTATTAAAATTACTACGCAATACTGTAATAGCATGAACTAAAATTATATATACATAAGACCTGCAATATAGCAGTGACACGATTACAAACGCGAATACGTGTTGTATTATTGACGACAATGTCTTGACTTTTTTCAGGAATGACAACAAGGTTGCCCTTCGCGGACGAGTCCGGACGAACGCGTGATGCTCGCCGGGCACCGCGCTGTTGCCAATAGTTCCGATAGCGATTCTGTGCGCTTGACGGTACGCAATTCCACGAATTCTCGACTGATCCGGCAACGTCGCAGTTTTTTATACTCGCACGCGCGCGAAATTTCGAACAGTACGAATATTATACATTATAAGAGAGACTCATAACCACCACGAAATACAAATAATTATTGCCAACTCGCTCACCGCAATGCCCTCGTTGACTTCTCAGCGCAATCCGGTGAAAAATAGCTGTCCAGGACTGCGGCCAACACGTGCTGACAGCGGGAACAGGTCCAGGCGCGGGAAACAGGATTCTGCTACCCGGAACTTGGTCGTAGTTCTGCCTGATCACCTCGGTCCTGTAGATACCAAGCGCCCTGATGAAAGCCGAAGAGCTCCTCAGGAAATCGTCTCGAAGCGTAGACTGTGCAACTGGTACATGTGGCACATGCTACATGATATCACCAAGGGTAGGCGATTATGGACATCCTCTCGTACTGGGTTGACAGCAATTACGGCAGCACATGCTTGGCCAATTGCTGACGATTTGGTTCTGTTTCAGGAACAGGGCTGGCCGTGTTCTAGACCAGCGTCTCGTGCTACTTCCAGCATCCACGTGGTGAAGCGAACGTCGGGGTCACCAGATGTAGGGTTCAGGTTAACCGGTGTAGTCGGAATCCTTCTTGTCGGCCCTACGCCGTGAAGATGGGATGTGCTGGTAATGACTTCCACCCGTTTGATAGGAAATGTAGATGTATATATTTTATGTACAGAGAACGCCAGAGTCCCCTAAGGAGATCGTGGGCGTATATAATTCCGACGGTAATCACGACGGAGAATGCGCACAAGCGCAGGACGCGTATACCACGCACGTGGATAAACAATACGATGTATTACACGAGAGAACGGACACGTGGTCCTAAGCCAGACTAGAAGCCTCGTGTGTGACTTTTCGTGAGGAAGTTTCGGGCGGGTATACAGTCCTTCCGAGTAGGTGCCATCTCATGTCCACTACCTGAACTAAATTTGTCACGTAATTTGCTCTGTATTGTCGCCAATATGGCGGAACTCGTATTTTGGAATGCAGTCACGATTATTCATTTTTCGTCCTTATATAAGCAGATTTTGGGCTGGGTTAAGACTCACTGGAAAGTGGAAGGTTCAATGCGGAGCGCTCTGCTCACCGTTTGAGTCTCAAAACTCTTTTAATGACCTAAAAATACTTGGATTCTGCGGGTGTATTTTGTCGACTTTTGCTCTACTTTGGACAGTCATATTATTAGATATTAACACAATCTCAATGAACCATGAGCACAGCGCTCCGCATTGAACCTTCCTCTTTCGAATGAATCCTAACTCAGCCCAAAATCTGCTCATATAAGGACAGAAAATGAAAAATCCCAAACCCATGTTTCGGGCCAGATGGTGTCGGTATACAGCGCGCTGCATTACCCGTGTCTACCCCCTTAAAGATAACATTTTGCACTAGAAAAAAACTGCTTCCTTCTTAGAGATGCCCTGACGACCCTGTTTAATATTTTCTCTGGTATTTTTTTGAATGAAGAGCAGCATTCTTTTGCGCTAAGAATTAACACCGTCAACTAAATATTACTGTTCAAAATGTATTAAGAAAGTAATGCTCAATGAAATAAAGAAAATTGTCAAATTTCTTTACAACTGACAAGGAATATCTTTCAAATCTCACCGAGTGCCACGTTCTAACCAATTGGAATATTTTCAGCACATCTTCTTCTACAGAGTCATGGAAAAATCATTTGCCCCTTCAGCCCACTCTTCAAATTACACAGTTCGACAAAATTTAATTTTTTTCGGGCATGTCACATTCAATAGCCGTCTTTTATATGTTTTCATGCGCTGAAAACAAATCCGCAAACCGTTTGTCGTCATCACCCTTAGTTTTTGAGAAATTAAATTTTGAAAAAACTGCAAATTTAGGACATTCAACATCTTTTATGTCGAGACAGTAATAGTTATTCGGTTACTTCTTGCTATATATTATTCCATGAACCCTCCCGAATACAACGATATAAGTTATCAGTGCGTTATGAACATTTAAATATGTTTAAACAGCGATCAAAGGGAAAAGAACACCCGAAATGCGCCCATGTTTGCAGATATCTTTCAATTTATTTCCAAAAGTAAGGATTTAGGAAAAAATCTGACTACTCCACGCGATGCAGCAGACATTTTTCCTTCAGTAAGCATCAACAGAAGTGGTAAGTCGTGTTTTGTTTTCAATACAGAAGCGTAATAGTTTGGCAGTACGTGCGCCGTCGACAGTGGTAGTCAACGGCGCGGCGGTGCGTGATCGACTGCCGCTCAGCGTAACACAATCGTTTAACGCACGTGACTACCACTGTCGCCACCGCACGTTTTGCCAAACTATTTCGTTCCTGTATTGAAAACAAAACGTGACTTATTACTTTTGTTGATGCTTTCTGAAGGAAAAATGTCTGCTGCATCGTGTAGAATAGTCAGACTTTAATCGTTGTTTAAACATATTTAAATGTTCATAATGCACTAATAACTTATATCGTTGTATTCGGAAAGGTTCATAGAATGATTTGACGAAACAAGCAACCGAATAACTATTACTGTCTCGACACAAAAAATGTTCAAAACTGAAAATTTGTAGTTTTCTTTTTCAAAATCGATTTTCTCAAAAACTGAGGGTGATTGCGACAAATGGTTGGCGGATTCGTTTTCAGCGCACGAAAACCTATAAGAAACGGCTATCGAATGTTACAAGTCCAGATGGCTGTCGAACTGTGTTATTACTGTTTAAAACTGTCAACGTTACGTCATTTTATGTATATACGTTCGTGTCCATCGTATTATCATTGTATTACAAAGGGTTTTTACAAGTATTTGTGTATATATTGGGCTCTAGTCCGTTGAATAAGTTAATAATAAATGAATAATAATGTGTAACTAAGCCGTAGATTTCGTCACATTTTCTAAGACTATTTAAAATTTACTTTTGTGACTTTTCCATATAACTCGGAAACGAAAAGTTTCCCCAACAAGCGATTTAAATCACTTAAAGAGCATTAAATAAACTACTAAATAAACAGTTTTCAAATTTCTTTATAACAAGTTGAAAATATTGAAAAAAGAAACATTAAATAAACTTACAATATATTCAATTATAAATCATTAAAAAGCGATAACTTTTTCCTGTTTTTTTTGGCGCAAATTTCATTCCGATATTTTTTATAGTTTAAAACTTATACACGAATTTCACAAACTACCCCTATCCAGACCGCTGTGCGGCGCGGCAGCTCGAATAAACACACTGCCGAAAGTTATTCGAAGCCTTCGAGTAAAGATGCCGATACGGATGAAAATTTTACTCGACGCTACGGAAGAAACTCCCTTCGTTGCTCATTGAATAAGCATAACTTGAATTTATTATTTTAGCCTCGAACAAACTTTTTTTAGCTTTTATTCGCAATTCAAAATCTTTATTTACATTAAGATTTTATCGCACTTTATTCCCCATGTTGTCGATAACTCCGCAGCGTAAGTGACCTTTTGCCCATATACAGTGAGTAAAAAAAGTATTGGCACACTTTTTAAAATCGCATAACTTTTTTAGAATTGATCCAAACGACATGAGTTTTTTTTAGAAGGTAGAATGATTAGTTTTCTAAGTGACGTATTTCGTAGTTTTGAAAAAAAATTCAATTTGTCGGAATAGCAAAAAAAAATAGTAAAGGCCGTTTTTTTCAACTTTTTTTCTGAGCCTGTAACGAAAATTTAAAAAACCCGTTTGTAGATTTAAGTAAGCTGTATACATGCTGAAAATTTCATCAAAATCGGTTAACGGTGCTCTGAGTTACAAACATTTAATGATCGCACAATAAGTTCGAAAATCGCGAGATACCCGAAATCAAGCGATTTTCGACCTTATTGTGCGATCATTAAATGTTTGTAACTCAGAGCACCGTTAACCGATTTTGATGAAATTTTCAGCATGTATACAGCTTACTTAAATCTACAAACGGGTTTTTTAAATTTTCGTTACAGGCTCAGAAAAAAAGTTGAAAAAAACGGCCTTTACTATTCTTTTTGCTATTCCGACAAATTGAATTTTTTTTCAAAACTCAGAAATACGTCACATAGCAAACTAAACCTTCTACCTTCTAAAAAAAACTCATGTCGTTTGGACCAATTCTAAAAAAGTTATGCGATTTTAAAAAGTGTGCCAATACTTTTTTTACTCACTGTATATGTAGAATACGTGCAGAGTGTTTGTAATGTGTAGTCGTTTATGTTAGGTAGGATACCGGAGATATGTGAACAGAAGAAGTTCGTGGAAGAAAAGAACGAATCGAGTGCCAGTTGGGGTTTGCTCAGTTTCTAACACTGTCCATTTTGCTTCGAAGATTTATAAAAGAAAAAATATCTGTCGTTAAATTGATTGAATATAATAAATTTTCCACCTGAATTATAGTAAAAAAAACATGCTTTTGTGACAAAATATGCACTAAACAACGATGCAAAATAACAGATCTGAACCTCACCGGAATAAAAGTTTGTTAACATATGATTAAGTAAACTATAATACCTATAGGTATTAAATGCATAAATTTTAAAAAAAATTGTATAGTACCACTTACAGATTTATAAAAAATAGGTTTTAGAAACATAGCCTGAAAAAGTTCTTGAGACTAAGTATACATGAAATACATAACACTTAATGAATGATCTTCATTGAACTTCAATAAACTTGTTCCAATAAGAGATAATTCCTAACTTTCTTAGAGTTTTATAAATATAAATATAATTGAACACTTTTAACATATGATTACAAACCATACTGAAGTAAAACATTACCTTGAATATATCTAGGAACTCTTGAACTTAACGTTGCTTTGAAATAATGTATTATGACTTCAGCATGAGGCCAAATATCACTTGGTTTCATTGACATTAATTGTCTTAAAAGTCTTCCCGTTCTTGAGGGACATGTTTGAATATGTGTAAATGTCTCAACTATCATGATATCAGTAATTTTAACATCCTCATAATTTGTAGCTGTAGAATCTATGTTAATCATTTCATTATCAAGCCAATCATCTACTAATGATAGATGAGGAAAATGTGTTGCCAATAGTCTGAGAAGAGGGGAAAACAAACCAGCATAATTCATTTGATCTCTTTGAACTAACTGCAGCAGATATTTTATTGGCAACTCTGACAGGAATTCAGTCGAATAGGATTTAACCTTTCTATCTTGGGATATGAAAGTGTGCATATTGGATAATCTGACATCTTCATACAATAGTAAGTAATAAAGTAATAATAGTTGCGATGTGAGAGAAGGTTTTGGAATATCAATATCCATATTGTCTGTTTCACATTGAGGAATATTAATAACACTTTTCTTAACACCGAAATTAGCACCAAAAACATTATTTTGAAATACTCTCCTGATTTCATCTTCAGTAATTGGTTTATTTGTGTGTTCTGATATTTTATTGTTAGTTACTAAAATCGAATTGACATATACTTCCACCAAAGCAGGGAGAACTGGATGCAACGGTGGAACACTGTTACAAATTTGTTTATAAATCCAATTTTTTATCGGTACTCGATGCTTTGCAAATGCTCGTGACTTCAACAATTGATGAATACAGTGTACAGGTAAAAACCCTGGAATGTTCGCATTTAAATTGGCTGTGACTGGTACCTTCACGGCATGAGAAGTGACAACTTGTTCAGTAAATATCTCCTGCATAAAAATTTGCTTCATTCTAGTTAAATTGTTTGGTCTAATCGGTATTTTCATTCCCAAAGTTGCACATACAAGTTCACAGATAGCTGATAGCTGGTTGCTATGAAAATGTATAGCCATTAGAAGTAACATTTCACCGAAACTTGCTGTTACGCCACTAGCACTTTCAAAATAAGCTTCTTCACGAACAAGCCACTGCACCCATTCTATACTTCGTTTTTCAAGATTATGATGTCCTATTAATGAGGAGCATGCAATCAGCATACAAAGGCCTAAAGAAACAAATCTTACACCAGCTGGTGATGGAGGAGGATGAGATGTTAGCAGCTGAACAATCATTGCTACTTCATCGTCTTGAAATTTAATACCTCCAATGCCTCTCAATGCACAATACAGGCGTAACAATGCACTAGCTTGAACAACTTGACTCTCTGCTAATTGACCTGCATTTTGAGATGTAATCGCTTGCAGTCGTTTAAGTAGTTCCTCTCTTAAAGATTGTAGTGCTGTATGAGATTCCCATTTACGTTTCTGACCATTTCTAATAAACAGTGCAATCCATGTTCTTACTTGCTGGTCACTACCAAGCAATAATCCTGATACAAAAGCAACAATATCACTTTCTGTTAGTGCATTATTCATGCTTTCATGTTCCAGACTTAATATAATTGCCAAGGCTGGCATTCTACAAAGTTCTACACACTTCGCTCTTACTGCCAATGCTTGACTTGGATTCATTTGACACAGCATTGTCAAAGCCATTGTTCTAACTCTGCCTAATGTTGATTCTTCTTGTCTTTCTCCATTGGCTATTAAATATGTACAAACTTCAAAGAAACTGTCAGGAACATTAGCAACTATCCAACAAATTATTTCTGGACCATGTTTCACGTGTAATAAAGTCTCTGCAATATCTAATACTGATAGCAATGTTGGTAACTCTGCGAGAGCAATGGAAATCACGTAACTAATTTCTTCCATGTATACAGCATTATCAAATAAATCAGATTGTTTGATTTGAAATTCTTGATTTTTTTGTAATTCCTGTACTTGGGAGGCTATATATAATAATTCACTTAAGACTAGTCTTATTCTTCTAGTTGACTCACTGCGTTCAAATTCCAAGGCAAGACCACTTTGCAATGATTGGGCAAGTACACTATCGCGTTGTAAGCTGCCCAACTTTTGCCTAAGAAACACAAAAACTCTTGTAAATATAATTTATGTAATTGACAATACTTTAAATAATAAATATAAGCACAAAAGCAATGCTATCATAAACGGAAACTAACCTTAATTGTTGTTCTTTTCGAACATCAGTTTCCAATGCGTGAAAATCAATTGAAAGCAGTGCAATTATTGAGTTTACTGATTCAATTCCAGATAAAATTGTCAAAACCTGTTTTCTTTCTTCCACACATTCTTTGGTTATGTCTAAAGGAGATATCAGACTCATTCGAACTAAACACGGTAAAATTGGTCGAATTTCTTTGTGGGAACACATCGATAATTCGTGTATGTCTACATTTTGTATTGCGGTAAAAACTCGCGGTATTACATATGTACTTGCTTGCATGACAGTCAATTATTATTTACCCCTGTTACACATGATTCAAATATAAAGAAAATTGATGAATTGTCAATCTAAACCTGATTTTATATTTTCTGTAAACAGAATCTTTATAAATATGTTCTATATTTATAAACTAAATAACTCTCTGTTGGCATTACGGAATCAAAATACAAGTCAAGTCAATACAAGTTGATTAAAGTCTCGGAACATGTTAAGTCTTTTCACGGACCTGTGTTACTACCCCCGCTCTCAAACATAACGGCGTCTAGCGTAAACTATAGAGGCGCGAAGTTTGAACCAAATTACACAAATGTGATGTTGCATTGTTGCGTACCGCGCAACCTCAAGTTGGTAACAATGCGTTTTCCACTATAAGAAATATTTGGGGCTTCTGCTAGTAGTGGTGGCTAGAACCGTGATTTGTGAATCACGAGTGATCCGATCACGTTCGTTCCCAATCACGGTGATTTTTCACAGTGATCCGTGATTCTCGTGATCGCTTCTGATTGGTGCAGGCAGAACAGTGATTCGCAATTTTTGTGATCTGATTAGTGGAAAGCATAACTGCTCTTTGCATGCGCCACATAACCCCAATTTCTAATTTCTCTCGAAACATTCTCAAGTCCACACTGTGCTTATAGAATGTCAGTTGTATACTTTGAACCAATGTAACCGTTCTTGATCTATTTAAATTAACGAATACTTTGTAGTGAAATGTTCACTTTAGTTAAAAAGTATAATGTATATGTGAATACTTTAGCCAATCAAATCAGTGCGTGCATACATTGACTGTTTATGAATGTATATATTATATATTCGCTGAATTAGCGCGTTTTATTTGTAACTCAAGATATATTAAAGTATTTTATAAAAAATAATTCAATCATGAGCAAGAATTACGATTGCAGTATTCTCAGTGAGCAAATTCGCTTGAGGTAAAAAATTCACGAGCGTGATTTAACTTAAATCACGCCCGTGACCGTGATTCTGCGATCACGGTGATAAATCACTATTAGTGATTTTGCACTCCATCCCTATCTGATAGAAGGTTGTCTGCCATGATAATTAGCCAGAGTTTAAATTCGACTCTTTTTCTAATGAGAATGCAAATTGTATACAGGGTGTCCCAAAAATGCTGCGGTTCCTTGAAGGGGGTGATTCGGGGGGTGATTTCAAACAACTTTTTCCTTTGCGAAAATGCTCTCCGAGGTTTCGTTAACGAGATATTAACAAAAAGCACCGACCAATCAGAGCGCGAGTCTGACGGCTAAGTTCCCGCGGTAGCGTGGCTGCGCGTTGCGCTGTGACTACGAACAAGCAACTCGGCATGCATCGAAGAAAATTGCGTAGAATGGCAAATGAAAAAGACGTAACAAATAAAATCGAACATGTTGTCATGGATTGTTTGTCATTTAAAGTGAATAATGAATGAAGGATAAATGGGTGAAAATCACGTCTAACGTAGAAAGACGAATACAGTTCTTTTTTAGAAGATTCGAAAATAATAATTATTTGAAGTGGTAGGATAAGGAATACGTAAATTTCCTTGTGTTAATAACGTAGCCACGAAAAGTTAATGTAACAGGAAATTAACGAAAAGTGATAGTAGTTCGTTATTGTGATTAAAATCCGTAATTCAATAACGGCCAGCACTGTTGCTGATAACGAATAAGTCTGTTTAAAAAGCCCGAATAAATATTTTCGTACGGGAATTTTGAGAATTATCGCCGGAAATAAGCGATAGCTTGCGTTAAATTTAAAAATGAATGATCACCAATAAAGTAACTAAAACTCACCCTTGTCGGAAATTCACCTGCAGCTTGAAAACCTGTCATTGGGTCACTGAACCGATCCTGGTCATCTGGACGCACCTGACATTGCGACCCTTAACTTTGGGTAGTGTCGTACACCTGGGATCAGCTGTGCACTGGGCTCGTCCATCGATGACCAAGATCGGTTCAGTGACCCAGTGACATTATTATTTTCGAATCTTCTAAAAAAAAAACTGTGTATTCGTGTTTCTACGTTAGACATGATTTTCATCCATTTATCCTTCATTCATTATTCACTTTAAATGACAAACAATCCATGACAACATGTTCGATTTTATTTGTTACGTCTTTTTCATTTGCCATTCTACGCAATTTTCTTCGATGCATGCCGAGTTGCTTGTTCGTAGTCGCAGCGCGACGCGTAGCCACGCTAGCGAAGGAACTCAGCCGTCAGACTCGCGCTCTGATTGGTCGGTACTTTTTGTTATTATCTCGTTAACGAAACCTCGGAGAGCATTTTCGCAAAGGAAAAAGTTGTTTGCAATCACCCTCCGAATCACCCCCTTCAAGGAACCGCAGCATTTTTGGGACACCCTGTATATGAAGATATTCTAATTATGTTCAGTTCATGTTTATTAAGATGCGTTAGGTTATTATATTGTTATTTATAACTTTTACGCGTCGAATATTTAAACATAGCAAAGCCAGCAACATGTTTGAATTTCGACTTTTGCATAGCATATATGGAAGCCGTTCGATGTACTAGCTTTTGTCACTTTAACCGCAGAAACGCAAAATAACGACTCTAAAAAATTGCCATTCCAATCCTGTCTGTATTAGCGATAGCACGTTTATTTCTGAGCTCAGTTACAATTCATATTTCCATCATTAAGTTTTGTGAATAATAATAAAACAGTTAAAACTACAAGGAACACTGATCATATGTACAATTAAAGTTAAATTTATTTAAACATTAACGCGCAACTCCAAGCAGAGCGGTTCTGCGTTTCACCGGCGCCTACCCAGCCCTAGGACCATCGCCGGGCTGTAGGACTACGCAAAATTTCTGGTGACAGCGGTGGGATAGCAAAAGAAGAATTTCTGCATTCTGCCGGCTCGGAATCTGCGCAGAGCCGTGGTGCTTCCTCTCCCCCTGGGTTTTCGCACGGTTTCCCCGAGGGCCAAGGGTAAATACCGGAGACGGGTGGTTTCAGCGGCCGTGCACGCTCCCTGAGATCACATAGCACACGTCGGCGCAAAGGATCTACCAAATTCTACAAGTCGGATCTTGGATCATCCAAACATATCAACAAAGGGTTGACCTACCAGCAGCAGCAGCAGCGGACTGCGGATATCGTCGTTGGACCAGCAGCAGCAGCGGACTGCGGAGATCGTCGGTGGACCGGAGAGAGCTGCGGATCGCAGGGATCGTCGGTGGACCGGAGAGAGCTGCGGACCGCAGGGATCGTCCCCTGGACACAGGAGCGGCCACAAACCAACTACAAAAACCGACGCGTCAATTAGATAAGTCATAATTCTAAGAGCTTAGTTACGCGTGCAGACAACCGATTCAATTTTCGTAAAATGCCGCCATATCGCAAGATGCTAAAAAGGTCTAAGAGGCGACGTGAGCCTGGCTTGAGTTGTGGTAATTCCTTCGAAGTAGAAAATTTGGTAATAGAATCACCTGGGACCGAATCTCTTCTTGAAGGGCCGCCGGTAACCGAGATAAGAACGGTGACGATGCAGGCTCCTATTTCGGAATTTGGGTTGCCCATCAATGGCGACGAGTTCACTCCTCCTAGTAGTGTGGGTATCTTGGATAGCACGCGTTTCTCTCCTGGAAATTCCCTCTTTTCGTACTCCTGCATAATTTAGTCCAGTAGGTCCGGGTCCTTCACGTACTTGCTTCGGCAGTACATATACTAAAATCTAGAAAAGTTCATGTATTTAACTTTGGGAAATTCTTGTCCCTCGTATCCCTGTAAACAAATAGACAAAATTTGACAACAAAGTAGCCTTCCATATCGACATAATAAACCTGCAACAGTAATACATACGTGAAATATTTCTAATATCATAGGCCTCCTGTTCCTCAAAGGCTAGCAAATGTTTTGGTTTACGTTGGCTGGAACGCCGCAATAAGGTGTTATATCTCCTAGGATGCAATCCATGCACTCCGCTAGGCCATCTATTAATGCCATATATAATTTTCTTTTCTCCCAATCCATAATGTCCCCGTACACTTTCGAATTGTGGACGATGAGTTCCCTATTAAAGAAACAGGAATTTTGGGAGTTTCATTTCTTGAGACGCAGGAAGTAACGTCAACGTTCAGGAAGCAGTTACCGAATAGCCTTCAATTCAGAGACGGTGAATTGTCTTCTCATGCATTCTGGACCTTTGAGCTATCCCCACGTACAAAGACTCTAATTGCGGTACCCACCCATAGCAAGTATGCATCTGTATGCATGAGGGGGATAGATCTTGGTCCGGGCGTTTTCATGGGCGAGGCGTTGGTAAGCTAGGAACACGGTTTTGCAAATGTGTATGCAATCAACACTACTGCCAAAGTGCGAACGTTTAGCGTCTTGTTTAGTAGATAATAATTTAACACATATTTTCTGATAAACGCTAATGTTCGCAGGAGCATGCATGATCGCCTAGGGTGTGTACTGTGTGGAGATGGAGCTGAAGTAAGTATCGCATATATCCTGTTTATTCATACGTTACGTTTAATTTTATACTAATGTTCTATTTGTTTTCAGCGCTAACAGAATACGGAATATGGTGATTCTACAGAAAAAAGAAGTCGAAAATATAGGAAATTTTCTCATATCGCACCTAATAGGTACCGCTGGTTACGGGATGTATTGTATATGAATTTATAATTGTAAATATTGAATGTTCTTCCCCGAATTGATATGCCCTACTTACATTATTCTGTAACAATTGTAAAGAATGAATAAATATTTTTGGAAATAAGTAGAATTCATTATTTAATGAGCTGCACAATCTGCTGGCGGGTTATATAGGGGTAGTGTTGCGGCCGAGATCCAACGCGCCGCTTCGCGTTGATTTAAATGTGCGTGCGAGAGAGTGTAAACAGTGGTGACACGCCGCCTTTCGGACGGTTACGCGCGTCACCCGTTTTTGCAGGAGATTCGAGCGGGGATCTCTTCCGGGAATTCGGCCGTTAGTTCCACGAACACCTTATACAGCACGCTCTCGCACGCACAGGTTGTCAAAAGTCTTGTCGCCCAGCGAACCCCGGTCTACTTGACCGCACGAAAACGGCCCTTCGAGCCTTCGCGCCCAGCGCATTGTACATAGTTATACATACTTTCTGTTTCGTGTTACTGGCGTGTGTTAAGTCGTGTTTTGCTCGTGTTGTATTTTTGTGGAGTGATCGTCCTCAGTGTGAACGACGCCCACTCGGCAAATAAAAATAGTGTCCGTCACGCCGTTGGAGTGCGTCCCTTCCCTGGCCAACCTCAGCGGTGATCCACAACGCCTTCACAAGGAAATAGTTTAAACAAGTAGAGATACACCTACAGCAATAACGCTACATTTGTGTCGGTGTGTAGGGGCGGCCGTGTGGCGTCACGCTTAGGGAATAGTTTGGTAATTCTGGGCCCTCAGATGGCGTTGTTGGCTGTGCCAAGCAGACGGCAGAATTTGCTGTCGATCTGCTGCCGATCTGACATCAGGCACTGATATCAGGCACTGAAATCAGGCTCTGCACCTCAGAACGCAGCCAAATGCGGACACAGACGATTACAGTTCTGATGTCAGACTCTGCGCTCTCATGCCAGACCCTGCTACCAATCTGATGTCAGATTAGAGACAGATGGTTATCAGGGTATTTACAAAAGTCAAGGACTAAGCTTGCAGAATGCTGTCATAGAAGCAGGTAATTCCGTATTTACTTGCGGACAAATTTACGTTGCTCTTTCTCGGGTGACCACATTACAAGGAATGCATCTTATCAATTATGATCCATCTTCTGTAAAGGCACAAGAATCGGCTATAATAGAGTACAATAGATTGCGAAAAAAATATAGACCTGATCTTATGACTATTTCAATTTCTAAAAACCGCGTTCTCAATGTTCGTGATGCTGTTTGGGCAGTACGTAATTATAATGTAACCGAATGTCAGAATACTAATGATCACATCGTAGATACCATTCAATACAACGTAAATGGGTCTTCCGAATTCTGATGGTGTGTCTTGTTATGCGAATGTCACAATCAAATGTATGTTATATTGTTCATCCATAAGAGAAAACTTATTTTTGGCTGCAAAAGCTGATCATATTATAAAAGTGTTTATGGACCAATATAAATCGGATCAAAATCCAAACAAAATATCATTACGGCAATTTGCAGCAGAAAAATACGCTAACAATTAGCTACATGATGCAGCTGAGTTTATTACCTCTCTTTGTGATCATGAGATTCTTATTAAGAATGCAGTACAACACAAAATTATAACGGTATTAAGATGTTTAAAGTGTAATTACACAAGTACTACTATCAGTACAAATTGTGTGGTACATATTGCACTACCCAAGATGTTACAAAAAAAAACATTTGAATTTCAAGATATAATAAAACACAATTTCACAGGATGGAAAAATCTGAAAGATCCTTGCAATAATTGTGATAATTCAAATTCAAACATAATGAAGAAAGTCGATATAACTGCTTCCAAACAAATTTTTATTGCAAAATTACATTTGATCGATCACGATAGTAGTGGAACAACGAAAGTGGAAAATTTCTCCATCAAAGCAATACCTACTACTAAAATACAAATGGGAGATCACTGTTATAAACTTAAGACAGCGGTTTTCAACCACGGTAAAAGTATTGCCGATGGTCATTACACGAGTATGGTAAGGGGTAAGGGCACAATGTGGGTATCCGTTGATGATCTACGAGTAAAAAAACAAGCTTGGCCACGAAATGCTAAAAATGCATACATATTTTTCTTCGAAAGGTGTTAATTGCGGTTCTTAATACATTTCAATGTTAAATACGTCCAGCGCCACAGACTGCTTTCAGCGCCATAAGCTGCTTCGCGCACCATGTATTGTACACAAAGTACTATACACATAATACATATAGATCAGCAATGGGGTGCACATGGTTTCATTTCGTAGTTGCTAAACTTACGTAGAGTTTATCCTTAATTCTGTCCCGCGATAATTTGTAAGTTATAACCACATAAAAAACTTTAAAAAAGTAAAAAAAAATACGCCAAGTACATGAAAAAGACGAGGACGGAAAAGATTACTATCAAATAAATCACAAAAAATAGAAGATAATAAATATCCCCATAAAAAACTTCAAAAACGTAAAAAAAATACGCCAAGTACATGAAATAAAAGAAATCACAAAAAATAGAAGATAATAATAATAAATCACAAAAATAGAAGATAATAATTATTATAAAATAAAAAAAATGTGAAATCAAAATAAGCTGCAAGTACATAAATGTGCTTTCCAACTGCTTTAAGGCTGTCGTCTCTTGGGCCTTGAATGTGTGCGTACGCTCACACAAGCTAAGTTAAGCGTGTACGTATACGCGTGTAGTAAACAAACCGTACATTACAACTTTCGTCCTGGAATCGGCCAGAAGGAAGTTTTTGCGGGTATAGTTGCCTCCAGTAGACACCTGTGCAGGGTGGTCTGGTGCGTTTGAACGCTAATAAGCACCGTAAGTTGAAATAATAATGAATTTATGACTCGATAAGTGACAGAATGAGGCTTCAAGGCTTCTCCGTCGGTGGCGCTGATAATATATTCGAGCCACGTAGCACCAGCTTATACGTATACGCGATGTAGTAAACAAACCGTAAATTACAACTTTCGCCCTGGAATTGGCAAGAAGGAAGTTTTTGCGGGTATAGTTGCCTCCAGTAGACATTCGTGCAGGGTGGTCTGGTGCGTTTGAACGCTAATAAGCACCGTATGTTGAAATAATAATGAATTTATGAATCGTGTACTGAGGCAGACTCCCGGTGTAAGAAAGATAGGTGGACCGACTCTATCCCCACTCCTGTGATCTTAAAGAAAAAGTTACTGGTCCCTCCTGCAGAGGGTATTAGTGTAACATGTGAACTTAGAGCATATAAACATGGAGGAAGCATGTAATGGGCGAAAATGTAGACGGCGGTAGAAAGAGAAAAATATACATGAGTGTTGCGTGGCCGTCTGGGAGATGTAATTTCCTCTTGGGGAATTCAGGCGCGGGACGTCGCCCGTGGAACGCTAAGGCGTTCTGCTCTTTGGACGCGGATTTTTAAAGATAATTATAATGATAAAACTGATAATAGAATAATAAAACGTTTAAAACACAAATAACTAACAACTTTAATGAGTTTAATGGAACGATTCGAATGAGTTTTTAAGAGTTTTCGATAACACGTCCGTTAGCTTTGAGTGTCAAGGCTCGAGTGAATGTTACAAAAGCCAACGCTTTTTCTTCTTTTGTTCATCACAAAATGTCCTTAAAATATAAAAGCCGATCAAATATTTATAAACTAAATTCTTATTGGTCAATCTATTTTCTTTTCGGATATTGATTTTTAGAAACAAGCGTTTAACAACATTGCTCTGGAATTATACGCTTAGGAGAAGGGATCAAAGTGGAGTTCATTTATTCAAACACCCGTTTCCAAGTGGGTATTGATTAATTTATAATTTTGAAGTTTCCTTATTAAAAGAATCTCTAACTATTTTCAAACCCCTCGGGCTTGTGCGAACTTCGCTTTGCTTCCCTTTCCTATTACACTCGTATAATCCGTTTCGAACTTCGCGCTTCTAAAGTTTATTCCACACGCCGCTAGACGGGAGTCGCAACATGAGGGACACCCTCTCTCTTTCTAACATAAAACAAATCGCTGGCGCTAGAAAGAGAGGGGGTGTCCCTCATGTATATCTTTCTCTTTCTATCGCCGGCTACATTTTCGCCTATTGCATGCTTCCTCCATGTTTATATGCTCTAAGCATGTGAACAATATCACGTTTACTTCCTTATGTTTCTTTTACAAGGGAAAACGACATACATTATTATTTAACCTTAAGAATACGACAAGTAGCTAGAATAAAAAATAGAGAGCATTCTAAGAGCAAAGAAAAAAGAAAACAGCCAAACTGTACAACAAATAAATAAATATTTGTATAATTGAAACAAAGTCTTAATGTGTGTTTATTATAATATTATACTAAGTATAATTTATCCTCATAAAATAAGCAATTTACACAACGATAAATATTTGTTTGGTCGTTAACCGACTCTCATTTTCTCAGTTTAATTCATTTTAGAAGTTAATATATTTTACTTTATAAAACTTTTTATTGGAGTTGTAAAGAGTCATTACAAATTTTGAAACCCACTTGGTATTAAGCACGTGGTTATGGCACGGTGTAAAAGAAACATAAGGAAGTAAACGTGATATTGTTCACATGTTACACTAATACCCTCTGCGGGAGGGACAAGTAACTTTTTCTTTAAAATCACAGCAGTTTTATGGTGGAGGTAGCGTAGTCGGTCCACCTATCCTTCTTACACCGTGGGCAGACTCGAGAAATGACAGAAAGAAGCTTCAAGGATTCTCCGTCACCGGCGCTGATGGTATATTCGCGCCATGTAGCATCAGAAAAGGTGGAAGTCCAAGCTAGCCGATAAATGTAGGAAAGAAATAGTTGCCGAGACGTATTGAGAGTCAGATCGCGCTGTTGCCGCATTTCCCCTACTACTATTTTGTCGTCAGGGAGGCTTGAATGAATCACGGCGAAGCGGCTGGAGAACAGTGATGGGCAAAGATAATATTTGGATAAACGCAAATAAAAGATACTTTATGCTTATCCGTTATTCGAAGCTGCGAATAGCACGAATTATCTTTATTTCAAACACCGCGGATAAATAAATTTATTTGAAGTGAATTTATTCGACGGTGAAAGATAATTTTTTTATTAGAAGTGAATTCATTCGGAGGCGAAAGATAATTTTTTTATTCGAAGAAAGTTTATTCGAACCATCGAATAAGGTTTTCATCTTTATCCATAGTTTATTCGGCTTTTTTTCGAAGGCTTCGAAACTTCAAATAACTTTCGGCAGCGTGTTTACCCGAACCGGCGCGATCTCACTTCGTGCTGAGGACTTGGACTGTTCGGCGGCGGCTTCTGATCTCGGTTCGATCCTCGACTCGAAAGGCATACAATGTTGCTTGCGATGGATTATGTATTAATAAAATGTAAAACGTAATGTTTCCAGTAACATACTGCTGAAATTTTCCAGATTAAAATGAGTTCAAACACAGTATTAATCGGATTATTTCTAGAACAGTACTAGATAACACTATATAGTTTACAGTCATTTCTTGACGTAGACTTCTTTATGAAATTCTTATGTAAGGTGGTCCCCTTAATTCAAAAATCGACATGAGACGAAATCCCATGGATACGTTTTTGAGATATTGCCCGATGAATATTTTGGTAATTTTTTAAGAAAACGACCCGACGTTTTTGGCCATATCTTGCGTGAGAGTTGGCCGATTTGATCGCGACGACTATTAAATTAAAGGTAGTTAAATTGCATACAATTATTGCGTACAGTGTTTTTTGAATCGGACCAATAGTTTAAAATTGAAATCGAAAATTCACTACATAGCCCGTAGAGTGTGTACCTTTATGAAGAAAACAAGCCCAACCTGAGCAAAATCCAAATAGCGCAAATAGGGCAGTTATGGGCGATAGAATGGGAGTGCCTATTTTCAACTTTTTCCCTGTTTTTGCATTTCTTCCTGTTTCTTGGCGAATTGCGCATTTGCCTTCAATGAAAACGCATTTTTATGTATTTTATTTTAGTTTATTTTTGAAAAGCAATTCTGGCTCTTTCTGCTTCTTTTGCCCGCATTGACATCAGTTTCTCTTACAAGGAACCAGTCGAAATCACCCATCATTGACGACTCATTCCAGAATCCTTGGTATATAATAATTACATGACAATTCCTGTCTTCCAGGCTATGTAGTGAATTTTCGATTTCAATTTCGGCCCCAAAACATTACATTTTTCTTAAGTTTCGCTCGATTCCGCCTAAACTATTGGTCCGATTGGAAAACACTGTAAGAAATAATTGTATGCAATTTAACTACCTTGAATTTAAGAATCGTCGCGATCAAATCGGTCAACTCTCAAGCCTCCCTGACGCGAGATATTTTGGTCTTCTTAAAAAATGACCAAAATATTTATCGAGCGATATCTCAAAAACGTATCCACAGGATTTCGTCTCATGTCGATTTTTGTGTTTAGGGGACCTCCTTACATAAGAATTTCATAGTGGGTCTAGAACAAAAATGACTTTTTGGATTTTGTAAACTAGTGTAATTAAATATAAATGCAACATTTCTAATCTGATAATGCTAAAAATAATCCGATTTATACCGTGTTTAAATTCATTTTCATCTGGAAATGCTCAGCAGTATGTTACTGAAACGTTCATGCCGATACGATAGAAAATGTGAAAGTTTTACATTCTATTAACACAAACAAAGTAAACAATCATTGAACAATCATATCATTATATTTTTTCACAAGAAAATATAAATATTGCCCTCACTGCATACGTTACATTTCGCTTATTTGCTGTAACAACGACATATATGACTCAAAATTCACAATTTTTGGGGAAACGGGTTTTGTTAACGGGAATAGTTTTGTTAGACAACAACTGCTTTTTCTATACTAATAACTCAAAAACTACAAATTTTGAGTTGTGTCATTGTTACAACAAATGAGCGATTTCGTTACGAGCGATCTGATAAAATTGTAGGAAGACCGTCAATAGAGAAGAGGAATTACACAGAATGAGAGAAGATAATAAGAATTGCAAAGTTTAGAAGAGATGTTGATACGCAAATAAGTATTGTTTCATTTGACATGTTTCCTAACTTCACTACCCAACCTCTCTATCTTTCATTATTGCTATCCTCCTTTACGTTCAGCCAGGCTCTGACGCTAGACGCAGGCATCGGCGGGCTTCAGCTACCGCTGGTGGAGGGGGAAACACCTACGGGAGCGGTGGTTATGTGTGCGTGAACTATACCTGCGTGAGTCAGTCATGCACACATAACCACCGCTCCTGCAGGAGTTTCCCCCTCCATCAGCGGTAGCTGGAGCCTGCCGATCCTTGCCTAGACGCAGTTCTCGTGGCGTATTCCTTCAAGAATTCTCGATAGAAGAAGCTGTGGTAACAGCGCGGCAGAGACAGAGAGAACAGAAAATGTGACAACTATGCGTCAAAAATTCGTTTACATAGAGTACCTGGAGATGTCACCTCTGTATAACTTCTTTTTATTGACCGCAGTAGTTTCATTAGGCTCCGTCTGTTTACAAGGGACGCTTCGATCGATTCGGACCATAACAAAAATGAGACGGCAGCCTTAAGATGACACAATTACATATACACAGCTAAAATGCTGTGTTCATACATTCCATTACTCATATCGCGGACATTTTAATTAATTCACCAAAAAGAATCCCATATAAAAACATTGTAAATTAATAGCGTGACAAAATTAATGATGTACAAAAATTGCGCCAATTATAACAATGGCTATTTATACAAAGAAAAAATATATTAAATAATATTAAGGAGATATCTAGAGACGCGGCAGCGTCTCGACGTCAAGTACATGTTTCGACACACTGTATATGTCGACTGTCGCTACCATAGACATATACAGGGTGATCCTGGAGCCACTGGACTCAAAGAGATGCCGCCTGGCACCCCGTGGCCGAGGTCAGCTCCCCGTGGCCGAGGATTCATACCTGTTTTAGAAAAACTGAATTGTTTATTGTTTACCATATCGATATGGAAGTGATACCGATGGATTCCTTACGTTTCGCCGATGAAAATTAAACCAAATTTCATGTAATTAACGCAATAGTTGTTCGATTTACCTCGCGCAATTCTTGTTCTATCCTTGCAATAAATTCGCTTGCTTGCTGTACATATGATTTATAGAGAGAACTTCGAGATAATTGTATAAATAAATGTATATTCTTAATTATATTCATTTTATATGTAACAATTATCTCGAAATTCTGTCGCATGTATTATAGTAAACTCCTCTGCTTGCTTCCTATCCTTTGGAAATGTAAACAATTGTAGCATTATTTCAGTCTTACATCTTGTAACGTTTGCGAACGAGACGTTGCCGTTCTTTACAGGAGATTCACAAGTAGAGCGGTTTACCTGTGAATTTGTGGGATGGGTTCGGGTGGTGTGCGATTAAGAAATGAATTTCATGATACGAGAGTCCTCCTTTTAACATAAAAATTACAATAGTTTATTCAAAATAAATGGTTTTGACTCTTGGTCGGAACAGTACATAAATTACGACACTTAGTCGTAATGAACTTGTTACAATTAATTAAACGAACTAAAGGTAATACGTAACTGCGTATCGGTCGGTAATAAAGAATATCGTTTTGGTTTCGGCACAGACCAGGTATAGAATAGACCTATCACGGAATGTAATTTTGTGTCACACGCTCGGGGGGCTCGCGATCCCCCTTACCATTTTCGTGTCACACTCAACGTTATCGATTCAGTCTAAAATAAGATTACAATGCTACAAGTGGTAGGAATTGAAATTAAATCTTATCGGAAACGGCATGAACGTTAAGCCTAATTTCAAGAAACATGTTGCATAATTCCGTTTACTAATACATTTTGATAGAAGCATAATTTGCACTTATTTCCATAAATTTCGATTAGAAATATTATATAAATACAACCACGCAATAAACATTTGTACAGTCTCTTAGGTTATATTTTCGGTCACTTCGAAGAGTGGATTTTCTGTCCTCGAAGTGACAGAAAATATACTTAACCTATATGCTACAGGATAATAAATGTTTATTGGATATTTCGTTCTTTTGGGCTACATTTGTGAACTTTTTATGACTTAACATCCTTCCAAAATATTATTATTACGCCTCAACGATATATTTATGAAGTCGATGAGTGTAATTATTCGTGGTTAAGAAATCAAAATTTCCTATTCATAACGTCATTTTTTGAGTACATTTCATCGAAATAATAAGTTTTAGCTTAATGTGTTTATGTTTGCCAAATTCATGCCTTTTATTAGACTCTACTTGATTTTAGCATCAGTTTTCATTTTTACAGATTTCTATGCTTGATTAGAGGTGCGACTATCGATTATTGATAGATTATCGATATCTTATTGATATTTAACAATATATCGACAATATCGTTAAGACGAATAGATCTATTCGCCTCTTCTAGAAGAGGCTGAGGTAGAATATAACACACTTTGTTGCAGCAACGAAGCAAATAACAATTTTAAAGACATTGTAAAGCAACGATACATATTCATACTTTTAAAGATATCGCTTTCGATACTCAGCGGCTCAGCACCGATGTTTTCGCCCATTCACAACGGTGTTCGGTGCTGGATAGCGCCGTGAATAGGCCTAGCACCGGTTTTTACGGTGCTCACTTTTCGTTGCCAACGGTGCAGACCTTTTTTCGCATAGAATGCAACGCATTATTTGTATAATAAAGTCAATCAGAATCTATTTGTTTGTATTTGAATTCACGGCGCTGTCCAGCACCGAAAAACACTGAATGGGCTCAGCACCGATATTTTCGTCCGTTCACAACGGTGTTTTTCGGTGCTGGATAGCGTCGTGTATGGGCCCAGCAACGCTTTCTACGCTGCTGACCTTTTCTCGTGTAAACCTCAGCTGATTTCCCAGGTAGCACACGTCGTCTATAAGTCGTGTGCTATCTGGGTCTATTCGCGACAACGATATCTTAACCATATTATCAATATATCGAAATATCGATAACATTTCGATAGTCACACCTCTACCTCAAAGTGACAGAAATTATAACCTATATGCTATACCCAATTTCATAAATATACCGTTGCGGCGTAACAACGACATTTTGGAAGGATGTTAAGTTATAAAAAGTTCACAAATGTAGCGTAAAGGAACGAAATAGCCAATAAACTTTTATTGTCATATAGCATATAGGTTATATTTTCTGTCACATCGAGGAGGGGACTACATAATAATGTCGCGCATCCAGCCTGCGCATTTTCCCTAGCCTGGGCGGCCGCATGAAAGGGGAACTTTCCCCACCCTACATTAGTGGTTGTTGGAATGATATTTCTGAGCTTGGGTACGCGGAAAATTTGACTTGCGGTCCCAAGCGGGAAAAAAGTTCATTAAACTTAATTAAATTCTTTATATTTAGTGGGATTATTACTAGGGACTGTAGCCGTAATTATTTCCTTTATATTTCGAAGAACTGTCTTTAAATGTATAAATAATTACTTTAAGCCACCCTGACATTCAATTGACTAACCTGCTAAGAAAACTATTAAAAATGTTATATTACGCGGCTAAATACATGCTTTTCTGACTTTCTTTCTTCCATAAAATATGGTAAGATCGGATTTTTCGAGTCGGTCTTATAAACGTTTTACAACATTTATGCTTGAGACAACGCAATACAGCATTTCCTCTAGTTCCTATCACTTTTCTAAATATGGAAACATAGATATCAGGTTTACATAGATTTCTAAAATTGTTCAGAAGCTACCGACTCTTTATAACAACATGTTGGTCGGCGCTTGGAAGGAATAGAGGGCCATGAATATGCAGTATCCTCTAATGGAAAAATAATTTTTCAATATTTTTATCATTATGCAAACATCTGTATTGTATGTCAGATTTGTCTACTAAAATGAAACCAATTACGACGCAGTTTGGTATGAGGAAGGTACAGCAAAAAATTGGTACAGAAAGAGGAAAAATAATAACATATTTTTTTAAAATCCAGAAAATAATACGATAGCGAACATTCAGTAGATGTGCGGCCTTTTTCTCATCGATTGTTGAGGTCAAGGTCATCGAAAAGTTCGTCTTTTTTTTAAACAGACGCCGTTCCCAGAAACGCGATACACCTGAAGGCAAAAATCAATGCGACTTGAAATGTCAGGCGTTTTCTCTTAACGAATCTTTACCATTTTTTATTTTGTTTAAATGCTAAACAAGTAAAATATGAAAAAAGTGGGTAGGTAGTGATTTATTTTTAGGGTTGCCATAATTGTCAAGCTTTGATACGGAACATTTAAATGCTAATTAAATAAAACATGAAAAAAGTGGGTAGGTAATGGTTTATTTTACTCTGTAAAATATTTCACGGGAACAGTGAAATACGGGACAGTCCCGTATATACAGGACGTATAGCAACTCTACATATGTACATACTTACTTGTCCGAATCACGTCGTATTTGATTTTCCTTTTATTAAAAAATTCTCACTAATATGCCGTAAATGCTCGAATCGAGCCGAAACAGAGAATGTAAAAATTTCACCTTATGATTAGCTTAGCATGTGTACATACATGTTTTCCGCTTTTAGCTACTGATTACGGCTTTTGCAGAATTTATAGAAGAAATTAAAATCTAAAAGCCTAGCTTGTCCGTGGACCGACATCGACATGCGAAAATCAGACGCACGGAGAATGCAAGAAGACAATGTAGTATTATACTTTGTTGCCGCTGCCAGAATGATCGTTTGTCGCGTAAAGGACCTCCGTGCCGTTTCCCTCCCATTTTATCTCACACGCAAGTCGCGACGTCCGTAAAACAGGACCTTTTTTTTTTACTTGTGCTTTAAAAAATACCATAACTGTTTTCTCATATGTACATATCTAGGAATAATGAAAACAGACCTTAACGCAAGCGATACGCTCGGGTACTTACATCGGAGATGTTCTTTACAATTTTTAAATCCATACAATAGTTAATAAGGAAAGGGCCAATCAATTTGTAACGAAACGTAGAGTTTTAACTACTAATCTATCGTTCCCAAGTAATAAATAAACTATTGCAAAATGTCCTCGGGTGCCGAAAACGACGAATATAAATTTAAAAAAAAACGTTTGGATTCCTTGTTCTCAATGATTTATACGTGTCGTAGGATGGGCACCGTCTATTTAGAAATGCGCAGAGTGCAGAGATTTGTGGGAATGTCAGTAACAGCGTCAATTTTTAATATTTTTCGACATACGACTCGCGAAAATGTTAGTTAAGTGTTCCACTACACGTAAAGTACTAACAATCAATGTCATCTTGCAATTTATAGCTTGTACAAGCTTTCAAGAAGAGATCACCGAAATAGATTTTCGGAGAAAAATCCACGTGAATCCTCGTCAGTCGCTGACAAACCGACCCAAAGCGTAGTGTAACAAAAGCCTGTCCTCTGTCAAACTCTCACTCTAAACAAGTCACACGTATACAATCACGCACACCTTTCAGCATTTCAACACATTTCAGAGTAGTTCCTAAGTTGGACGCTGTTCATGAGCAGAGGCCGCTAAATTCAGTCCTCGAGTTATGGGTCAGTAATACAGTTTGGGTGGTGACACGAAGTCCCATAAGGTGATAGGTCTATTCTATACTTCGTCGATGGTTTCAGTTCCTAACGCTAAGTCGGTAATAAAGAATGTAATTATGATTGAGACGTTAATTAATATAGAAAATCTAGTATAAAGATACGATACTAAATCGTTAATTCAACGTAAAGTCTCGACACGTAGTCGGTGTGATACAAGAAACGACGCTATTGAAACTTTTGAAACTTTGAGAGGGTTTCTTCTCTCGGATTTGATTTGGTCTTCTGGTGCCTATTAGCTGGCCCACGCATTCTGGATGTGGTGGAGGTGCTAGTTAGGCGATTTTGAATGGAAGTTGAGGGGGCAAGTTAAAGCGACCTCGTATGGATGTGAGGGGGCTAGTTAAAGCGACCTTGTATGGAAGTTGGTAGTTCGTATGGAAGGAAGTTGAGTTTAAAATATACTTCTTTAGACTTCCGAGAAAGAGGGGGCTAGTAAAAGCGACCTAGGTCTTGTTGGTTCGATGGCAGAACCAAGTCTGATTCTGCTGCTGGCGGGCCTGTATTTATACTACTAATTGGTACTTAGCCCGCACCAATCACTCGCTGTGCGATCTCGCGCACCAATTAGAATTAACATCCGGTTCGCGCCACTCGCGTACTACGCTCGGTTTATTCGGCGTCCGGTTGAACGTGCGGTCTGCGCACGCGCGCTCGATTCATTCGCGGCGCTGAGTTTAGTTCTCTGTTTTCCGTCAGATGGTACGTCGCTCGCACGTGTTTCGTATATTCTTAATATAAATGAACGAAAGTAACGATTATAGGAAAAATTTAAAGTGATTCGTAGCGGTACGTTACATCTCGCCGCCCGGTTTTTCTCTCGTCCCGAGAGATGTAGGTTTTGGTGTGGATGTTGCGTGGACTATCGATTCATGTGAAGAGGTCTGGCGCTCTACTTCCTCTTCTATTTGTAGGTATTTTACCGTGCCGTTATTTGGATTGACCGCCGCTCCTGTAGTCGGGGGTGGTGCGTTCCCCGTGCCGAATAGAAATATGTATTTCCACGCGCGCTGACGTGGATCAGAATGGACGAGATTAATATATCGCCAGTGTACGTCTGGTATTGTTATCGGGCGCAATTTCCAAGGTTGGACACTCGGTAAACTCGCTGCTGCTCTTATTCTTTTTATTTTCTTTCCCGATCGGGTGGGCATTTTTGTTAAATGGATACTTTTCTGTTTCGCGTTTGGTATGGTCGTTTGGTATACTCGAAACCGAATGAAGCCTGGCTGTACAATGTCCTTTAAATATATATATATATAGTTCTCCTTACGTCGTGTTATGCTCGGATTTATCCCCATTATTGACTACATGTTCCCCTAAAATCTCGTGTGTTACTCTATTTACAATGTGTTTCTATTTTATATTGTCTGATGTATAAGATTCTACGAAGGTTTCTATCTTATTCTATTTACTACGCGACTCTGTTTTTCAATAGCGCGGTTTGTTTACATCGCGCCCCGGCTTGTCCTTGGTGCAGGATCCTCGTTCTCGCTTGCTCGATAGGGATTCGAAGGTAGGTTTGAAATAAGTATGTGAGAATTGGTATATTTAGGAAATAAAGAATTTTATTGGGGTCGTGATTGCCTCCTTTCTTCGGCCTCCAATACATTTAGCGATAGCCCCAATTCAAGGGCCTCCCTATTATTTTCGCTTATGTGCATGAAAGCTTCAATGCATTCCTTGCACTGTGCCGCTACTCCCCAGTTAAAAATCTGCCGGGTGCAAATCATGCAGTATTTGAAATTTATTAGGTGTCTGCGTAGCGTGAGGAGGTGGCGGCTCGCAGGGGAGTAGTATTTTGTGTCCTCCGCGCTGAGATTTCGGTAGCATGGATAGCATATTTTACGCCGGTATAAATCGCTGAGATCCGTCCGGTACCCTGGCCATTTGGGTTTTAGGCATATCATGTCTAATAACATTATATACAGGTCTTCTTCTTCTTCGCGAGGGCGGTGAACCCATTTTTCATCGGGCAATTTAATGGACATTTTCTGTACCGGCACACCACGTGTTAATTTTAATAACTCGATTTTTTATTATAATATATTCTTTTAATTAATATATGTCTATAGTGCTCCTACCTTATTTTTCTCCACGATTTGCCTTGATTATGCCTCTCTTTCTTTTGTCTTTTCCACTTTCTTTCTTTTCTACTTTCGCTTAATAACTCGTCGCGTGCTCTTGTAATGGTGTCACTTTTCTGAATGGGCTTTTGTGTAGCCCTCACTACTTTTGAATTTCTAGTATAGTGAAGTTGCTAGTGTTTTGCCGTAATGTCCCTAGGGGCGGCGCAGTCTGGTGGGGTATAGGCCTTTTTTATTCTGTCCTTGTGGACAACCTTAGTTCGACGGGGGCTCACGGCTATCTTTACATTGTTGTTTTTCAAAATTTCGATGATTGTGTAAGGCCCATCGTATTCGTCGCTGAATTGGTCTCTTTTTGGTTTTAAAACCAGTTCTTGTTCGCCTTTGTGGTAATTAACTGAGGATACTTTTTGGTCGTAGTAGTATTTTTGACGATACTTTGAGTTTTCTAAATTGTGCCGTCCCAGTTCGCGAATGTTGAGCAACTTTGTTACTAACCTATTTACAAAGTCTGGATATGTGGCTAACGAGTCGTTTGGCATTAAACTTGATGGTTGTCTGGCCTTTTTACCATATACTAATTCGTAGGGAGTGTATTTGGTACCTTCATGTATACTAGTGTTATAAGAGAATATTGCCTGTGGTAGCCACTGGTCCCATTGTTTTTCTTTGGATATATAATGTTTTAAATATTCAACTAATACATGATGGCTTCTTTCCAGGGAACCGTTTGACTGTGGATGGAATGCTGAGGTTTTGTACAGTTTGATATTGAAAGCCCTTGCGAAGTTTTGCATGAGAGAACTGATGAATGAAGATCCTTGATCTGTGAGAACTGCTTTTGGGCATCCGTATTGGCATATGAAGTGCGTGGTGAATGCCTGGGCTATTTCTTCGCTTGTGAATGAGACTAATGGTATTGCTAATGAAAATTTTGTTAGATTATCCTGTATGGTAAGTATATATGTTTTTCCCGATCTTGTGGGTGGCAATGGTCCCACAATATCCATGGATATTTTGTCAAAGGCGTCTAGTGGCGTATCTGTTATTATCATAGGTTCTTTTGTTTTAGCTCGTACTAGTTTCTTCTTTTGACAACTTATGCATGTTTTAATGTGTTGCCTTACTTCCTTTTTCATGTTTGGCCAGTGGTACAGGTTTCAAATTCTGTTGTAGGTTTTGGTTACCCCTTTATGTCCTCCTACTGGTGACTCGTGGTTTTCTTTGATTATTATTAGACGATCTGGTTCTGATGGCAGCTGTACAGTGCCATTGCAGATTGTGATGCTGATATTTGTTTGCATGAACCTTAGGGTGATCATTTGTTTTAATTTTTCCCATGATATATTAATTTCTGTTTTGGGTAGTGATATTTTGTTAATGTTATTTTGTGTTAATTTATTATACAGGTTCCTGATTATGGTATGATAGGCTTCTTCGTTTGGAGGATCTGGCATTACCATCCCTAAGATGGTTCGTTCTGTTTTGGGAATTTCTATTATACTTCCTGCCTGGAGTGGCAGGGGTATGGTAATTTTAATTTGTTCCTTGTTCATAAATTCCGTGCTTTCCTCGCCCATTGGTTTGCTGTGTATAGAAATGAATATGCCTGCAGTTTCCCTTCTCATCCATAGATGGTCTGCAATTTCTTTGACCCTACTTTGAACTAATTCTTGGTTGGTTACTTTTGGTACTGCTCGTTGTCGTGGCGGTCTTTGCTGTTGTGGTAGTCCCTGTCGTCGCGATGATACTTGCTGTCGGGGTGGTCCAGTGTATGCTTTAAAATTATTGTTTGTGTCTTTTCTTATTGTTATTGGAGATATTGGTCCGGTCAATGTTCCGCTAGAATCTCGTGTGCAGTACTTTTTTCCTCTTATTGGTGGACTATCCTTGCTGCTGCTACTATTGCTAGAATTTATTTTTGGAGGCTCTCTATAAGTATGATTCTTTGGGACTCCTACGTTGTCGCTTATTTCCATGATTTGAACCCAATCCTTTTCCGTTATTTCTGTCTCCATTCGTTGTGAGCTGCGAGAACGATTAAGGGTGGTTGGTCTAGGGGCTGACGGTGGAAGACCGATTTGTCCGGGGGAGGGGTGGACCTCTGCTGATACCTGAATATTTTTAGTTGCTTCGAAACTATCGGTGGATACTTCCATTTCTTCTGATTCTCCTTTTGGTATGATTCCCCTCTTTTTCTCTGCTGGTCTGCTTGACGATGTGGTCGTTGTGGTTTTATGCTTCCTTTTTAATTTCATTCTTACTGATATTTGAGTTGGATTGAATTCTGATGATGATGATGAGGATGATCCATCTCCCTTTGGTTGTTTCATTGGGCTTGGATTTGGGGATCCCGAAATTGTGGCGGTTGGGGAGTGCGATCTTTTCCCTTCCACTCGTAACGGGAATGTGTTTACTGGGTTTCGCGAGAGGGCATCTGCGTTTGTGTTATATCTCCCGGGCTTGTATATGATCTTGTAATCGTATTCTGCTAATTTTATTTTCCAGCGCATGAGTCTGGAGGTAGGATTATCTAGAGTATGTAGCCATTCTAGTGGTTTATGATCCATCACTAAAGAAAAACGTTTCCCGTATATGTATGAACGGAAATGTTGTACGGCGTATATTCGAGCGAATAGTTCGCGTTCTGTTGGTGCGTACCGTGTTTCGGCATCATTTAATATTCTCGAGGCGTAAGCTATTGGAAGATCTTTCCCTATTTCTCCTTGACTTAGAACCGCGCCTACTGCATAACCAGAGGCGTCTGTAGTTATGATAAATGGTTTATCAAAGTTTGGATATTGTAATATTGGCTCCTCGCATAGGGCGGCTCGTAATGTCTCGAAATCAATTTGTTGTTTGATTGTCCATTCGAATCTGCGATCCTTCCTTGTTAGGTCGGATAATGGTTTTGCTATTTTAGAAAAATTCTTTATAAATCTTCGGTAGTATCCGGCTAATCCTAAAAATTGTCTTGTATTTTTCGCTGTTTTGTGTAGTAGGAACTGTTTTACTGCTTCTAGCTTCTTTGGATCTGGCCTAACCCCTTCTTCACTAATAATATGACCTAAGTAACATACTTCTCTTTTTAGAAATTCACATTTGTCTGGTTGCAGTGATAGGTTGGCTTCTCTTAGCCGATTCATTAATCTTATGAATTTTGTAGCGTGTTCTTGAAGTGAACTAGCGTAGATTACTATGGCGTCGAGGTATACGAATAGTTCTATTCCTTGTAATCCAGTAAGAACTTGGTCCATTAACCTTTGAAATGTTGCTGGGGCGTTTTTGAGACCGAAAGGCATTCGATTGAATTCATAATGTCCATAGGGTGTTGAAAAAGCGGTTTTGTGCTTATCTTCCGGATGCATTGGTATCTAACGGAATCCCGATGCTAGATCAAATACTGAGAAGTACTTTGCACTCCCTAGCTGATCTAATATTTCTACTATATTCGGTAAGGGGTACGCGTCGCCTATTGTTTTTTCATTTAATCGACGGAAATCTATTACTATTCTCCAACGTATGTTCCCTTGACTATCCTTTTTCTTGGTTACTATGAACAACGGAGAGTTGTACGGAGAGGTTGAATGCGAGATTATTTTGTTTTGTATTAGTTCGTTAATTTGTCGGTTGATTTCTTCCTTATGGACTTGGGGATATCGATACTGTTTAACATTTACGGATGCCTCGTTTTCGGTAATTATTCTGTGATACACGACGTTCGTTGCTTCTAGTTCGCTACCGGGAAGGTGGAATCTATCTGCGCATTGTTCGATCAATTTTTAATGTTAGCTCTTTCCTCTGGATTTAGATGGTTAAGACGAAGTAGTTCGAGTACTTGTTTAACATGGTCTGGAGATGCAATTTCCCCTTCAAATTTTATTTCTTCGTATGGTTCTATTTCCACTGAAGGTATTTCTATTTTTATTTCCTTGGAAGAAGTGTTAATGGCGTATAGGTATCCTATTCCATCGTCGTTTGTAACAATAGCTTTCGTCTAACGTCTAATTTCGGCACGTATCCCGTTTTTAGGCCTTGATTTAGGATTTTGATCGGTATTTGATATCTCATTCGGGCAGGAATTTTTATTTCTACGCTTTTAAACGGAAGTAATTCGTTCCCTATCGTGATCCCAAGCCTAGAGTAATCTATAACAGCTCCGCTGTTGTGAAAAAAATCTGAACCCAAAATTCCGTCCCGAGCGGTGGGTAGAGTTTTCATTACATGAATTTCTGCTATTGTATCTAATATTTTGGTTTTAATGTATCCTATAGTGGCTAGAGAACCATCTGTAATTCCCGTTAGATCGTAGGTGACGTCGGTAAAAATCTGTGTGCCTGGCGAAACGGCTTCTTCTTTAATCACGCTCAAATCGGCTTCAGTATCGATCATCATTATTACCCTATTTTGCTTAAATTCTGGACTGGATAAGGCTAAACTGGGGGCTCCCCATGTTTCAGATAGTCGTAATTTTAGCACGGATTGACTGCGTATAGAATTTGGGGGGGGGGGGGTTGGCGTTTGCTGTTCGGAATTTGGTGTTTCTGTGGACCTTCGTTTGTCATTATACATTTTCTTCCGGCATTCCTGAGCCGTGTGCCCTATTTTTCGACAATGACCGCAATATTTTGGTTGCCAACTAATTTGTGCTATTTGCCCTACTGGGAATTTACTGCTACTATTACTTGCTGAGTGCCCATACCCAAAACAATTTGTGCACTGCGCGGAGCGCGATAATCCTTCCGCGAATTTATTTCTCATTATATTTTCCTGACACTCGGCCTCGGCTTTGATTGTGGCGCTAATGGCGGTATCGAGGTCAGCGAATTCGACGGTTCGCATTCGTGCGTAGATTTCTGGTTTTAACCCCGTTAAGAAAGCTTTAATTGAATTTGTTTCCGCGGATTGATTGTACTGCGCGACGTGTAAGGGATCCTCTATTTCATTACAGTATCTCAATTGTAGGAGGATCCCGGAGACTCGAGTGCTATAATCTACAGTGGCTTCATTCGGTAACTGAGCTATTTTCGACATTTCTCCATATAACTGGATTGAAGAATGTAGTGGGGCGAAACGAGAGCTGAGGACTTTAAATACTTCTTCTATTGTGTTATAATCGCCGTTAAGTATGACTCGAGAGGCTGGCCCGGACAATTTACATTTGATTAGTTATACTAAACCGTATTCGGCGTTCGGCGCGATCATAATTTTCGCGTTCCTACAGCATTTCGTGAATTGATGTATAGTAATGTTTCGCCCGTCGAAGGCCGGAACCGTGTCCGCGGCATCGCGAATTCTAGTATGCGGTTGACGCGCATTTTCCTGACTTAATTGTAGGCGTTGTAGTTCCTCTATGACTGCGTCTACATTAGGGGTAGATTCATGCAATCAAAAATATTGTATTTAGGTTGCGAAATAGAAAGTGGAACGGTTATGCCGTCGACCGAAAAAACGATTGCGGTTGAAGGATTCCCGCGATCCGATAACGTTCAATGTGTGCGTGGTTTCTTAGGGCTGACGGGTTATTTTAGAAAGTTTATACCCGGATACGCGCTGATAGCTCGACCATTGACGGACTTATTGAAAAATGGTGCCAAGTTCACTTTCGGCGAAAATCAAATACGAGCGTTCGATCAGCTGAAGTCGCTTTTGGTTAATAAACCTGTCTATTATATAGAATTGGCGCGGAGACAGAACTCCATACTGACGCATCTAAGTTCGGTTTCGGGGCGATACTTTTACAAAGGGATAATGAGGATTGTATGTTTCATCCGATATATTTCGCAAGCGGTAGAACTACGTCAGCTGAAGAGCGGTATACAAGTTATGAACTCGAGGTGTTGGCCATTGTAAAGGCGCTGTGCAAATTTCGAGTATATCTGTTGGGCGAAAAGTTTAGGATTGTAACAGACTGTCAGGCTTTTGCAATGACGATGCAAAAGAAAGATCTTTGCGTGCGAGTTGCCAGGTGGGCCCTTTTGTTGACGGAATTCGATTTCATGATCGAACACCGCTCGGCAGGAAGTATGCAACACGTTGATGGCCTAAGCCGTAACCCTATACCCGGCGTGATGTTTACACAGAGTGCCGACAGCATGACGGCCAGACTGAGAAAGGCGCAAGAAGAAGATAAAACTTTAAAAGATACTGCCGCGAGCGATAACTTTGTTCTGAGAAACGGTTTAATTTACGGAAATGTTGACGACGAAATGCTTATTGTCGTGCCGAAAGCGATGCAGTCGGACATAATCAAGCATGTTCACAGTCAGGGTCATTTTGCTGTCGACAAAACAAAAAAATTGTTAAAGCGAGATTTTTGGTTTGAAGATTCACGATCAAAGGTTGAAAGAGTGGTGCGTAATTGCGTGGATTGTGTGTTAGCCGAACGGAAATCAGGGAAACAGGAGGGTTTGTTACACCCAATTGATAAAGGGGAAACCCCCTTAAATACGTATCACATAGATCATCTTGGTCCGATGCCTTCGACGCGTAAAAGTTATCATTTTATCTTTGTGGTTGTTGATGCATTTTCAAAATTCACGTGGTTTTATCCAACCAAGTCAACGGGTACCGTGGAAGTTGTCGACCGGCTCAGGAAACAGTCGGCAATATTCGGCAATCCGCGGAGGATAATCTCGGATCAGGGTACCGCTTTCACTTCCAATAGTTTTAAGGAATATTGCGATGAGGAAGGTATAAAACACAATACTATAGTCACAGGCGTGCCACGAGGGAACGGACGAGTCGAACGGATCAATAGAATATTGATTCCTCTCCTAACGAAGCTATCGGCTCCTAAGCCTGAAGAATGGTTTAAACACGTGCCCTCAGCGCAACAATATATAAACAACGTTCCGACTAGGAGTACTGGTGTCTCCCCATTTTACCTCCTCACGGGAACGAGGATGAGATTTAAAGATGATCCTCACATCAGGGAACTGCTGGAGAACGAGGCATACGACGAACGACGAGACGACTTACGGCAACAAGCGAAAGAGAACATTGGCAAGATACAGGCTGAGAACCGCAAACATTTTAATAGACGGCGCAAGGAAGCAACGACTTATCAAGAAGGTGATTTTGTCGCGATAAAAAGGACCCAGTTCGGGACGGGACTAAAGTTTCATTCAAAATTTCTGGGCCCTTATCAGGTCACGAAGGTGCTACGTCACGATCGCTACGTGGTACGGAAGATTGGCGAAGGTGAGGGACCACAAAAGACGTCGACATCCGCAGACCACATGAAGCCGTGACCAGTGAACATTGATAGTGGTATTGGTGAATAAGTGGAGAGTGTCGTTAATAAACATCTGAGGGCAGATGTTTCGTGTGGATGGCCGAGTGTAGTGGCAGAAAACCGCCAGAGTATGGATGAAAAGGGCGTATAGATTTGAATGCGTGGTGGGAATCGGCGACGAGGTGGGGAACGTTAGCCACGCGAGAGGCAGAACGCACAAGCGACTGGCGGAACGACGAACACACGACGCTGATTCTTTCTGTTCACCTTTTTCTTTGTACCATTTACATTTTTGACGTAAATATATATTTTCATATATATATATTGACTGTATCCCGATCCTACATGTACATTCATAATTTCGTGTTTTCATTTTAAATTTCCGTACTTTTTATTTTAGCTATTTCTATTTTTCAAACCTTAAAATGAATTTTTTTAGTAAAAGATGAATATTTTGATACTGTAAATTGGTGAACTTGGTGAAAATTAGAATCCACTCTTGGCCAGTACCATGGACGCTGTAGCAGCCTTCGATAAAAAATATTTTTCACAGTATGATCTAAAATCTAAAATCTAAACATACTCACATTTCTCGCTAGATTCTTCGATAATTATATCAAGTTGTGACGAAGAATCACGCACTATTTACAAATTAATTACCCGCAGCGTGCACGTTACCGCTCGATGGAAACTACGGGAAAGTGGTGGTCTCTTCCATCGGGAGGGAAATGTAAACAATTGGTTATGCGAAGCTAACATCGCGATACATGGTGGACATTAAAATGTACAAAAACATTACAAAAATAGAAAAGAAAGGCAGCACGTAAATATATCAATTGAGTTCGATATATTGACGAGATGTAAGACTGAAATAATGCTACAATTGTTTATATTTCCAAAGGATAGAAAGCAAGCAGAGGAATTTACTATAATACATGCGACAGAATTTCGAGATAATTGTTACATATAAAATGAATATAATTAAGAATATACATTTATTTTTACAATTATCTCGAAGTTCTCTCTATAAATCATATGTACAGCAAGCAAGCGAATTTATTGCAAGGATAGAACAAGAATTGTGCGAGGTAAATCGAACAACTATTTAGATATTCGCGATGTCCAAAAATCGAATGAAATAGAAAATGGATGAAATTGATAATATTCTGGACATCACGAATTTGCATTACCCGACGTAGAAGGAAAATCCGCGAGGCCATCAGCGGCATGTAAACCTAAACTACTATTTTGCTTCGTCGCAAAAGTTGCATATAAATTCTCAGATGATATGAGAGATAGATGTTTGTCATCTACCTCCATGGTCTGATCAGTTTCCCCGTGCGCCTTTAATGCCGATTTCGTTACGCAAATCGCATTGCCGCTGGTCGAACAAAGTCGGTTTCGTTTCTTGTTCCTTATGTCGGGAAGCATGGAAAACACTCTTTCAGCAACGGCGTTTGAATTTGGAAGACTTCTAATGGAATTTAATAATTCCTGCAAACATGGATATTTAAATGAGCCTTGATTGTTTCGCGTTAACAACACCGTTTTTCACACATCATCTGAAGCTAATGTACAAAGCATCTGCTTGTCTGCATTTGCAAAATTCAGGTGCAATGTCGACCATTCTTTTTGCAAACCGTCTTCGTCGAAACCGCCCAATTTCTGAGCAATAAAGAGAACACTTTTGAAGGAAGTGTCTCTGTCATTATCTACTAATGCCAAATGAGGCTCAAAAACACATAACTTGCTCAGAAATTCGTCACCGATTGGCAATCGGTTACGAATTTCGTTTGCAGCCGTTATGTAAAATTTAATACAATTTTCTCGAACGGTTTGGACAACATCGGGTTTGCCTTCTGCAACTAACTGACAAAGAAAAGTGTCACAATCCGGACCTACATGAATACTATTAAATGCGATTTGATTATCGCCTCTTGAAAAATCTATTAATTTTACTAAATCCATGTGCTTCAAAAGCTGCGGTTTCAAAAAATTACGTAAAATATTGTACAAAAGAGTTTTGGCAGTATTTTGAAGCAAATGGATTCTTGTTTGTTGCGACTGAAAGTATAAACTAAAGTCATTAAAATACTGTAGAACGTATTTCAAAAACAGAAGATATGCTTTTGCTTGCAGAAAGTGCAACACACTGTCCCAATTTTCTAAAAGTGCAACTACAGATGAGTAACGCGATAACCATCGCGTGGTACACAATTTTAAAATTTTGTGGTTAGTATATTGAAAATATTGCTGAAATTGGCGAAAAATGGCCGAGCGTTTGGGACTGCTATAAATGAATGTTGGGACTTTCCGTAATAATTTCTCGCAGACCCCGGGAATGGTAGCACATGATGCATGCACTACCAATGCAGAGGAGTGACATGGACACGGCATGGTGAAAAAGTTTTTACCGCGAAATTTTGCAAGTTTAGTCTTGAATGACGAGTGACGCCCTGTCATGACAGAAGCGTTATCACACGACGAAGCAAGAAAGTTTTCGAACGGAATTTGCTTTTTCCACATGGAGTTCCTAAATGAGGTAAATAGTTTATCGGCAGTACATTCTCGCGCGTCAAGATTAATTGATTCTACTAATTCCGTTCGAACATCCAAAGTCTCGGGTGCGACATAGCGAACAATAAACGACATCCATTTCTCATTGGTAGAGTCGGATGTCTCATCAATAAATACTGAAAACTTAGAATTCTGTAAAACATGACTAAGACGCTCTGTTTCCCGAGGACATAGAACGTTCGATATAATATTAGAACACTTTGTTCGACCACACGTCATACGTTCAAAAACATCAGGATCTTTCCCAACGTCTTGGAAAAATGTAAGAATCGCCTCTGCGGATTGATGCGAAATATTGTTCTCGGCAACTAATGCAGCAAAACGAATTTCCGCGACTTTTTTTCGTTCATCAAATGACAAAGGCGATTTCTCACATTGCGATCTGAAATTGTTCGATTTCCTCACATCCATTCCATTTTTTTCACAGATTTTGATGTGGCACTTGGAATCCGCGTGACGTTGGATTTGCGACATCCCGCAAGCAAATGATTTTTTACAAACCGAACAGAAACACGAAAAAGGATCATCGGCGACCTTATTCGACCGGGGCTTGAAATCCTCAAGCCATTGAGGCATAAAAATCTTTCTCGAGACCTTAGCATGCACAGTTATTCGCGGAAATTTTTGAGATGAAAAAATATTTATTTCTCGCTGATTCCGCATACCTTTTAACGCTCGACGAGCCGCAAGAAAAAGGTTTCTCGCATGAAGAACAGTAGAAAAGGCTTTTATCATTAGGTACTTCGCGAATCCACGATCGGAACTTCTCATTCGTTTCCCACAACGGCCGATAAACAGGAGTAGCCTTTTCACCTGTTTTCTCAAACATTTCCATCGTACTTACCACGAAAAAATTGAAATATGTAGGAAAAATATTATATACAAAGCAACAAGCAAATGCTAGCGTATAGAAAAGGGGAGATATAGGGGGCTACTAATTACACACTACACTTCCAACACGACATTTTCGAAACACGAAAAACATGCAGACAGCGCGAAACAAATAGTACCCACCACCTGATCTCTAATTCTACTGAAATGACGGTTAAATGTCGCGAAGCGCGACTGCGCGAGCCTCCACGAAACGCATCGGACACGTAAAAAAAGTATGCACTTGGGTTCGCGCGGATCTGACCGTCAAATGTACTTGACGAAAACGAGGCCCGAGCGAACCCTCGCAACGAGAAACGAAAAGAATACATAGGAAATCGTAAAATAGTAAGAAAAATTCAGGAAGGAGAAAAATCGAAGAAAAGGCTAAAAGAAATAACAGCAAGGCAATGGTGACAGTACCGAACTGCCTCAGATGCATTTACCAGTTACCTTTCTCTCTTATTCTTGTACAATTCCTTTATACCGATTTACACATTTGAATGTACAACACGTATCGCGATGTTAGCTTTGCATAACGAATCGTTTACACTTCCCTCCCGATGGAAGAGACCACCACTTTCCCGTAGTTTCCATCGAGCGGTAACGTGCACGCTGCGGGTAATTAATTTGTAAATAGTGCGTGATTCTTTGTCACAACTTGATATAATTATCGAAGAATCTAGCGAGAAATGTGATTATGTTTAGATTTTAGATTTTAGATCATACTCTGAAAAAATATTTTTTATCGAAGGCTGCTACAGCGTCCATGGTACTGGCCAAGAGTGAATTCTAATTTTCACAAAGTTCACCAATTTACAATATCAAAATATTCATCTTTTACTAAAAAAATTCATTTTAAGGTTTGAAAAATAGAAATAGCTCGAATAAAAAGTACGGAAATTTAAAATGAAAATAAGAAATTATGAATGTACATTTTTCTTTGTTAAAGAAGTTACGCAAGAACTTTATTTAACCTTTTTCTATGTAGAATTTAGTTCGTATATCTGAAAAATCGAAGAACCATAACGGGTAATTATCGTATTTCGTGATCTAATCGGATCTTAAGACAAGAATCGTGTTAACAAATATATGAGATATTTAAAAAAAGCTCTTTTCTAAATAGTCAACACGTGATCAGGAGGTCTTAAAACGTGATTTCCGTAACAAAACTTTTTCCCAATTTTTTTTTCATTACAAGAGTATTATACATATGTCAGAAAGTGAAAAGTGTATCTCGAGGCACTCAAGAAGATCGCGCACGGCCGCGTGTCCCTTGCGTCTCACCTCGGATCACAGCGTTTCAAGAGCGAGAGAGAAAGACACACATTCGTTTTCTCTCTCGTCTTCCCGACGTTGTCCGAAGCGCCGAGCTCATGGACACGCAGCTCCGACGTAGTGTGCATGCGAGGTGGGGGAAATTCTCGAGGGAACCCGTCCCCGATCTGGCATCACTGTGTGGGCCTGCTATTCCTGGCGCAGAACGTTGGCAGGTAGGTATCTGTTTCAACAGGCAATGCCACCCGTGGCGCCAGCAAGACTGTCCCCAGTCCTTGCTATTCCAGCGGGCTTTCTTCCAGTGAAAATCAGTAAATTTGCAAGCGCAATATCTCAAAAAACCAGTGGAAATAAAGTGTATTCATTAAAGCTTATTGAATTTGTCTTGGAACGCACTATCAAGTCAGCTCTTCAAAAAAATAGTTCCATTTAAAAAACCGAACTTGACCATCGTATCTTTTAAAATAATAATCGGACACAAAAATTCGTCTGCGCTAATAAATTGGCCCCCTTGAACCATGCAATTCCATTTTTTTTTATTTTTTATCTCCAATACGTTAGACGATATCCCGCTGTCCAGTCTTCCCTGGGACACCCTGTATGTACATTTGATTCGGAATTTTCACATTCGAAGGAATGTGATTGTGTAAGAATCAACTCATTAATTATTAATTCTGCAGCACTGCATTGTCCGGTTTGGCCTTTAATACGCTTCACATATTGGCAGACTAGTCTTCTTTTATTTCTATCAGAACATAGACTATAGTCCCCCATGAGTGGAGGATACTGCCCCGTCGGCAGATTGCTTTACTAATTTTCTCGAATATTGCGGAATATCTGGGGCCGGGCTGAGCGCGGGCGCCGTCCCTACGGCTGTTGCCACGGGCTAAGCACAACGTGACTTCTACACGCGAGGCGATTCCGCTGAATCGCCTTTTTGAAAGAAAGCGACGCCAGGACAGCAAGCACGGGATGGACCTGAAGGGCCCATGTAACCCCTCCCCACTTAGACACGAAACGGTCTCGTGAGGCCGTTTCGTCGTCAACCCGTGCGTAGCTGTCGGCGCGTGCGCTTTTCATCGCGACTTAAGGCTATAATTCACGCAACTAAATTTAAGGCACGCAAAGGAATTACAATAAATAATTCGAATTTATGAGAGAAAAAAAAACAAAACCCATATATTGTTACAGTACTCTAAAATATGATGAATATAGTAAGCAAAGAAGAAGAGGAAAAAAACTAATACTAATATATGTATCAAATAAAAGGGAGGGGCGGGGGGGGGGGGGCTCCTGGTCGTGACCTTTGGGATAACGATGCTCTGCTGCGAATTGAAATAAAAACGAACAAATTACAGCTCGGTCGCGTCACTTTTAAGTGATTACAATTTTGTGTTTAATTTACCTATCGTGAGAAATGCATGCTTCTCATTCCGCCCCAGCGGGCACTATCCAGGGTACATCCCGCTCCAGGGGTTGTTCCAAGGGCCCGGGCGCTTCAATGATTGGAAATGCTGGTAGGTATCTTGGCTGAGCGTCCAGAATGGCGCGAATACATCCAGTGCAGTTTGAATTTAAGGCTATTTGCAAATGCCGGCCCCGACAGCACACGCACCTTGTGACATCTATGGCCCTTCCCTCCTCTACGAGCCAATGGATCGGAGTTTTCCTGTATGCATGGAAGTCAGCTGGGGGCCGCAACCACGCACAAGCATCGCACAGGGTTTGGAATTTGTTAACCGTGTGTGTCCACGCGCGTCCTTTGTGGTCAAAGCTTCTTGTTGGTCTCACGCAGACTCGCCTCCAGAATGGTGCGTGGAGGTGCCTTGGCAGCAGTACTTCAGCTAGTGTTGACCGCTGGTATTTCACGTCGTTGAATTTCGGCGCGTACATTTTACTGTCGTTTAAGCGAACTATCGACAGGGACCGTGAAAAAATTTGTATCGACTGTGTCCCGCTTTAAGTAAAGCGGGAATTAAGTAATTGCTATCTTATATGCTGTTATCGCTACCATCTAATTTTCGCAGCAGAGCGCCTCGCGGGGTCAGTACTAAGGCTAACGCGCGGGGGTTTTAGCTGCTATCAGCGAGGTACTTCCTAGAATACATCGAAGTACGGCTCGGCGTCCACGAAACTTTTCTGTCGTTCCACGTGGGCTCTATATCCTGTGCTCGTGGGTGGTATAACGGGTAGGTCTGGAGGAAAAGATGTAATCGCTAGAGGACGGGGTCTGGAAATTATATGAGGGGGGGGGGGGGCGGTGTGGTGTCATTTCAATATTAACCTTTGTCTCTTTCCTTAAGGGCTCGTGATGTTGATTTTGACGTGCCCTCAAAACACGGTATCCAATCCAGATAATGAGTCCTGTAATACAGTCCTGGTAATCCATAGGTAACATATGTTGATAAATTTTCTGTCCGATGGTGTGTTGCTATTTCTCTTGCTTGTCTCTCTATGTCCTCCAATGCGATTGCATTAGCTTTTGCATGGGAATCTTGAAGGGTTCCCTGAGGTTCCTTTTGTTGATAGTCAGTTAAAATTTTTATATGATGTTCCGTGAGGGTTGGCAGAATTTCCGAAATGTTGATGCCGATAGGTGGTTTGTAGATGGTTGTTAATGCCTCGGTGTCCACTCCGATTGCCAAATCTGGTCGGTCCCGATTTTGGCCTCACAATCTGTCCTCAGTAGTAATATTCCCGCCCCCTGTAGCACTTCATATCCGGCTGCGTGCTTATTGCATCGAACCTGCAGTGCCAGGGTGTCCTTGACGGAATATATCCAGGTGTTAGGTGTGATTAACTTTTTCAGGTAGGTTCGGCCTCCGGGAAGAGGTTGAATGTTGCAGCTAGGCCACTCGATATTTTGTGGTTTTAATAGAGCATTCGTTTCGCAGCTTGGTGCTTTTTCCAAATCTTGGAGTGGTACGCTGAGTTCACACATGTACATCCGAGGGTGTTTCCTGCATCCTATGATGTAGTTCTCGTCGGGCATGAAGTATTGAGAGTTCATTTGGTTGATTGCTAAATATGCCATTCTTGGCTTTATAAATATAGGGGTAGAGACATTGGTCGATTTAGTTTGAAAAGAAGGGCAGGGTTGAAGGTAATAAAGGTCAAAGGGAATTTGATCCAGTAAAGGGATGTCGAGTGACACGATAATTCGGCCATGTGAACGAACCACGTTTAATTTGGTCACCCCTTGTAGCTGTTCGGAATTTAATTCTTCCGGAGTGAGCGGGAATTCGTATGGAGTAGTTTCGCGAATTCGTTCGCAAGTCTGCGCTAGCTGGCCAGGAGATAGAATGGCCGGATGTAAGATACCAAGTTTCGCGAACGTGAGCGCGTCTGTAATTACGATTAACGCGGTTACATATTTGTCCACGTGTCTGGTCATTAAGAACGTCCACGACGAAAAAGCTAATTCTAATTCTATTTTTGTTTCACGCTCGTCTAGTTGACGAGTACCCGACGCTATTTCCTTAATTCTATCGCCCATGGTTTGCACGGAGCCTGTTACAGTTTTAAGTGAATCGTGTATATCCTGAAATTCTGATTTTATAATGTGCGTTTGGTTTGCTAACAATTCGGCGAGATGATTTTGATCTTTATAAAGCTTATCTATTTCCTTATTATAATACTGCGCATCGTCGCTGTCCAGGGTTCCGAAAAGGGCCTTGCTCAGCGATCCGATGAATCCCAATGGTACAGATCGTTTGGAACGGGGGGATTGTGGTTTCCCTATTATACTGAGTAACAATTCCTCGTAGTGTTTGGCGTCGAGGAGTTTACGTTGTAGGGCCGTGTTAAGGGCGTCGGCCGGGCAAGGCGTCCAGTTGTATGTTGTACATAACGCTTTCATTCTGTTGATCTGGGGTTGCGCTTGCGGTCGCCAGACCAGTATTTCGGCGACTCCGATGCCCGTGACCAGTCTCCATTGGGTGTGGAAAACTCGGAGAGATCAAATTTTTTCGTAGTACAAGCCCGGGTTGGGGCTCAGCGGTGATATTTAGTAGTCTCCATCTATGGTGTTACTAGCAACGCTCATCCATAGGAACGTGAATATTAGTAGGCCACGTCCGTCCATGGTGGCTGTAGTACTCGGTTTTCCGAAATGTCTTACGCGGGGAATTCTATTGTTTTAAGTAATTGTCTACTGTAAATACGAAAAACAAATAAGATTACGGAGAAGGGTGGGAATTCTGTTGTTTTCGAATATTATTTGAAAACAAATGAGATTAAGGAGGGGAGATAAGAAATTGAAAATAATAACAAGAAAAGAAATGAAATTAGATTTACAGAGGGTCGGACCTTGGTTATGAGGATTGGCTAGATGAGCCCTCCTGCTGGTCCGTTGTAAGCTTAAACCACATTGAATACGCTCTGCTAGCGTCAAGACGGCTTATCTTTAATATAAGCATGTTTCAATTTGTCGAAATGTATAATAATCTGTTGGCCCGCATCCGTAATTAATATTGCATTGTTTTGTTCGGTAATTGCTTTTATTTTGTAAGGGCCTATGTAATGGGGATCGAATTTATGAAGTCGCGGTTCCTTTTGCACGTAAACGAGGTCGTTTTCCGTGAATGTGACTTGGTTACTTTTCCGGTCATAAATATTCTTTGAACGTGATTTGCTCGCGTCCAAGTTTGATCGTGTGGTGTTTCGAATTTCGTCTAAACGTTCTACCAAATTTTGTACGTATGTCGGATACGTTAGTAGCTCTTCGCGGGACATAGGCGTAGACGGATCTCGCGCTAATTGTCCGAAAACCACCTGGTATGGAGTGAACTTTGTTGCTTCGTGTACCGAGGTGTTGTATGAGTACATACGGATCGGGAGGAGCAAGTCCCAGTCTTCGTATCTTTCCAGGTAATGTTTTAGGTATTCTGTTAGGACGATATGACTTCTTTCTAGGGAACCGTTTGTCTGTGGTCGATATCCTGACGTGGTTACGTGTTTAATTTTGAACGGTTGAGCTATTCCCTGTATTGTGTTATTAATGAAGCTCGTTCCGCGGTCCGTTAATATTGCGCGCGGCGCACCGAAAATCGCGATAAAGTAACGTGATAACGCGTCGGCCACGGTAAGGGCTCGTATGTCGGGTAATGGCACGGCCATACAGAATTGAGATAATTGACATTGCATTGTAAGTACGTGACGGTTTCCGCTAGGGGTAAGGGGGAGCGGTCCTACGGTGTCTAGGGCTACTTTATCGAAAGGCCGTGCAGGCGTATCTGTGATTAGCATCGGTTCCCGAGTTTTCTTGGCAGCTCTGGCATCTACGTACGTAATTCTCTACATCCCGATGTAAGTGAGGCCAGTCAAACAGGTTGCGTATGCGTCGGTACGTTTTCGTTACGCCCTTATGCCCTCCTATCATGGTTTCGTGGTAGTGACGAATGATATTTTCGCGTTCGTTTTCTGGCGGTGATTTAACTTCGCCGGAACAGATTATAATTGAGATGGGCGTACGTTTGAAAATAATTTTGCAATGTTTTCGGAGCGTTTCAGCGTCGAATCGGTGCAGAATTTCTCCGTGCGCCGCTATTCGAAGCGACCGGACGCGTTCGGTTTCTACAGCGTCCCTGAGCGCCGTTAGTGCTGACACCAGCTCTCCTGTTCTCATTTCATGGTAGAAGTTTCGTGCTCCAATGATGCTAAAAAATTTTCCTATTTCGTTACGAGTGATTATTACATGATTTTTAGAGAACTCTTAAGGTATTAATTTTGTTTCGTTAAGGAGACCTGTAGCTATTAAAGTTTTACAAATTGGGCTAGTTAATATTCTGTCGGATGATATAAAATGAGCATAGTTGTCAGGGCGAGATGTAAGGGTGGTCCTTACAATTTTTACTAAACATTTTGTTGGCCGAGCTTCGTATGTCGAGGTGTATTTAGACGATTCCTGTGAACCCCTTTGAAAATTAGGGGGGCTTTGAATGGCCCTACGGCTGTCCCATAAAGATCTGCTGCGTCGGGCAGTTTGATTGCATCGGATCTTGGGCTCGTGCTCGAATCTTTTCTAGGAAGCGGTTGATCGTTCAGTTCTTCCATGGTATCATCCTTCGGAACAATCATGGTTGATTGCGGGATGTCCAGGGCTTCTTCGTAGAGAGGTACGCCCCACGACACTCGCTTCTTAGGGCCTGATTGTGGTTTTGCCTTCTGAGGACTAGTATTTTCGCGGGCGTTATTTGGTGTCTCCACCCCTTCGTGGGGGAGGCTTCCCGCGATGGTCATTCTCGTCTCCGTTTCCGGGCCCTCGGGGGTATTAATGGTCCTGTGGGTGGGGTCCAAGTCGTCTCCTTCGATATACTCCCATTCGGGTGGTTTGTCCAGGCTCTTTAAAAAGGCGAATTGGTCCTCCGTGTGTTCACCTGCTCCCGGGCCCTCTGTTATCATGGGGGAGTAGTCTTCTTCAAAATCTTCAACTCTGTAGTGACCCAACCGTACCCCTTTGTTTTTGGAGGGGTACTCCTCATCCAGGCTTTTCAAGATAGTGATTTCTTCCTGCGAAAATGGACCCATGCAGGAGTCGTCGCTTAGACTGGTTGAGTCCTCGTTGGTTTCTTCCAGATCTTCGTCCTGGAATTCGGGCAATCCCGTTCGTCCTTCTGTTGTGTCCAGAACGGTAGAGTTGGCCCTTATCTCTATATCTCCCGTATCGTCTCTTGATAGCGTAGAATCGTCTATAAGCGACGGTGGTTCCTCGTAATTCGGCCGTGGCTGGCCATGACGGCGCTCCGCTACGCGCGTCCCTATTCCTTAGTTTTCACTATTGGGCGCGGTCTCCTTCGGGGTTGTCGGAAAAGCGTGTGAGACCGGGTTTCGTGATAGCGCGTCGGCGTTTGCATTTACTCTGCCGGGTTTGTAGATTATTTCGTAATTGTAATCGGCTAGCGTAATTTTCCATCGGGCGAGTCGCGATACCGGGTCTTTTACCGAAAATAACCATTGAAGTGGCCGGTGGTCAGTTACTAAGGAAAATTTGCGTCCATAAATGTATGTCCGAAATTGTTTTACAGCGTAGATTATCGCGTAGCACTCCTTTTCTGTGGTCGAGTAATTTTCTTGGCAAGGTGAGAGTACCTGTGAGGCGTACGCTATTGGCGGGTCCTCGCCTATTTTGTCTTGGCTTAGAATCGCGCCGACAGCTACGTCGGACGCGTCAGTAGTAATGATAAACGGTTCGTCGAAATTTGGATACCGTAAAACCGGTACTTTGCAAAGCGCCTGGCGTAAATCTTTGAAGCTTTCCTGGTGTTTTTCAGACCAATAAAAGGGAATTTTCGGGGTTGTTAAATTTGTAAGGGGTTTAACGCGCTTTGCCATGTCCGGGATAAAGCGACGGTAATAATTTACGAGACCCAAGAATTGCTTCAAATTTTTTCGATTTTTTGGTACGGGGAAGGCAGCGACGGCCTTAATTTCCTCGGGATTGGGTCTTACTCCGTCAGCTGCTATTATATGACCCAAATATATGACCTTGTCCTTCAAGAACTTGGCCTTTTCTGTCTGTAGGGTTAAGTTATGCTCGCGTAAGCGTTCGAAGAATCTCTCGAGTCGGTGTTCGTGCTCTTCGAGTGTGCGCGAATATACAACCACCTCGTCTAGATACACGAACAACTCCTTACCGATAAGCCCCCTTAACACGTGGTTCATTAAACGCTGAAAAGTGGCTGGAGCGTTCTTCAATCCGAAAGGCATGCGGAGGTATTCGTAGTGTCCGTCGGGGGTGGTAAACGCGGTTTTTGCACGGTCCTCGGGTGCCATAGGAATCTGATGAAAACCGTTTGCTAAGTCGAAAACTGAAAAATATTTGGCACCACCTAATCGGTCGAAGATGTCAGTAATTCGCGGTAAGGGGAATCGGTCGTCGATCGTTTTTGCGTTCAAGATTCTAAAATCGGCCACCACCCTCCATCGTTTGTTTCCTTTTTCGTCCTGCTTTTTCGGGACTATGTGCAGAGGTGAGTTATGTGGCGACGACGAAGGCACGATTATTCCCAATTCCTCCAAATTGTGCATTTGTCGAGCAATTTCTTCGTCCATCAACGGGGAATGTGGGTATTGTTGTGTAAACACGGGCGTTGGATCGGTCAACGGGATGGTGTGCTCTATAGACGTCGTTCCGCCAAGCGGGTCTCCGGGTACGAAAAACCTGTCTGAATACTTTACGACCAATCCTCGATTGACCGACGCGGTTCCGGATCTAATTCTTCCAATTTTAATGTTTCTACCATATGTTGTAGCCGTTCTTCGGGGCGTTTTTGTCGCACGCGGTAGTCTCCCAGGTCCTGATCTTCGTTAGCGTCGAATTCTTCCTCGAAAAAGGGGGTAGGGCAATCCTTCTCATCATCCTCGGGACAGTCCCGGGTTTCAGGGAGGCAAATGCTTACCACGTTCCCATTCGACTCTGGTTCTGATAGTTTGCTTAAACGTGCCAAGAAGTCCTTGTGGCTTTGCTTACAATCCACTAACGTGCGTTCTAACTCTTTAGAATTGGAGAAAACTACCGGGCTGATTGGGTGTTTAGCCGTTACCATAGTGCGTTGGTGGTAGGAAACGATGGCTTCCTCCTGAAGCAAATATGGGCTCCCGACGAGGCCTGCGATCCCTTCGGGTAGAGTGGGCATGCGCATTACATGGAATAATGCCTAGCTGCCGTTAATCTTTACAACGGTCGTCCCTAAGGTCATAACCTTTCCGTTCAAACCGTTAATTTCGAGGGGAGTTGTGCTAAGGACCATGGTTTTTGAGCTTGCAGATCCGATTTCTAACAGGTTCAATGCGGAACCCGTGTCTACGATAAATTATCCCTCACCGTTCTCCAGTTGTTCTGCCTTGACCCGGATGCGGGGGGACTCTGCGCGTATGAGTCCCGTTGCTGGTTCTGACCCTGGGGCGATATTTGGGCTTGCGAGGAGGACCCGCCCGCCTCGTTCTGGTTGAACGGGCGGGCGCGCTGGGAGTTTAAATGACCGGTATTTTGGTTGACGTTCCACGTTCCGTCGATCCTCGCGATTCTTGAGTTTCATATCTCCCTGGTTCGCGTGATTGATATCTTTGTGATTCGTGAGGTTCATATCTTTGGGGTTCGCGGGGCTAGCGTCTATCGCTTTGATATCTTCCACGTGCTCCTCTTCCGCGGGGAACGTACGGTCCGCGTTCATAGTCCAACGGGCCTTAACCTTGCCTCGTCAGCACAGCGTAGGGACGGCGCTCCGGCGTCGGATCGCAATAATACTGGTCTCGATCATGTTCGTTTTGATAGCGAGGGGAGCTATACGCAGAGTAGGAAGATTGAGGCTCGTAGTACGAGTCCTCTTCGCGGGGTTGTCTCCATTCGGTCCATTTACGCCGGGGGTCGTACGGCGAAGGCGGACGCGCGTTCCGAGTGTATTCGTTCGTGTTCTCGCGCTGCAAACCGGATAATTCTTGCTCTCGCCTTTGAGTGTGTACTGCTAAATCGAACGCGTCGTGCAGAGATCCGGGATTTGATAAAGCTACTTTAGTCGAAATTCTTAGGGGTAACGCCGTGATAAACGAGGTCCGTGCCAATCGTTTTATATCCGCTATAGTTTTCTCGACATTTTGTCCGATCAATTCTTTCGCTCTCACAGTCATCTGTCGGTACAGGCGAGCCACGCGGTGGATAAAGTCTATTAGACGCTCTCAGGGAAACATGCTTATACGTTCCAGTTCCAGTCGGAGCTCCTCATAACCGCGACATAGGGAATATCGGACCCTTAGAAGGGAGAGCAGATCGGCCACGCTTTGACAACTTTTATCTTCGACATAGTATCTAATAGGATCCGTTAATTTGCATATAAGCTCGGACAGAAATCTTTCTTCCTGACCGGGCGGAACACGCCTTATTGCACGCTGTATCGAGGTAGCAAAGTCCTCCAGGGTTACAAAATCGGGGTCGAAACAGGGAATGTTGTCGTGCGCCCGATACACTCTCTCTTCGTCTTCTCAGGAAAAGATGGTCGATCGCTCGAGGTCGGCGGTAGCGGAGGAGGAACAACAGGGGGAGCGATAGCAGAAGTTTGGGAATCAGAAAACTGTTGTGGAGGGGGTGATCTCAAAATACCACCCGGCATTGTTATGCAATGCTCGACAAGAGACTTTGAGTAGTAGGAAGTGTAGTCAAGTTACGAGCAGATAAGATTGCGGCTGGTCGCGGTTCGTAGCGACGGCGCGCTCTTTCTTTTAATAGGAAAGGATTAGAAGAGAAAAAAAGTGATCCCACTTCTGACACCAGAGTGTTACGTCCTGAAGGGACTTTTGCGAATAACCCCGAGCGGTTGGGATGAATTATCGGGTCCTTGCTCTGTTTAGGTGCTAAAGCACGCCTTGACTATACTTACTGAGGATCAGGAAGGTAATAAAGGGTCGAATAAAAGAATACAAGGGATATAAAGGAAAAAACAATCGAGCAAAATATATTATTACAGAAATTAATCAGAATTTCATACCTCGAGACGGTGCTCCGTCTCAGCTGTCGCTTGCAGTTATCGCACGGCACGCTTGCCGTCTAGCGTTTCGCTCTACCTAGCGCAGGTCGTGGTCGCTCGTTGAGGTCTCGGGTAGCACACGGAAGTCGGTGACCTGGGGTCCGCCGCACCTCTTAGTCTCGGATCGTCGCTTATCTTCGCGGTCGTACGTCGATCCTGATTGACGCACAAGGGCACTCCCAGCGAGGCCGTTTCTCGGTGTGTCGGATGGAGTTACCCTTTTACGAATTACTATCGGCCGAACGCGCTTCGCGGAATCAACGCGGAGACGTGGTCGCGGTATCTAGACGGCCCTCTGGCTCGCCGTGACTCCCTAGCTTGAGCTCTCGAATCCGAATCCTTTTTCCCGGCTCTCGATCGCGGGCCGAACCACGGACGATCCCCATGAGTGGGGGATACTGCCCCGTCGGCAGCTGCCGATTGCTTTATTAATTTCCTCGAATATTGCGAAATATCTGGGGCCGGGCTGAGCGCGGGCGCCGTCCCTACGGCTGTTGCCACGGGCTAAGCACAACGTGACTTCTACACGCGAGGCGATTCCGCTGAATCGCCTTTTTGAAAGAAAGCGACGCGAGGACAGCGAGCACGGGATGGACCTGAAGGGCCCATGTAACATCACGCATACTAATTCTGAGGGGTACTTGTCGGTAGAGGGTCGCAGAGGGTCACCTGTTTACGAGAGGTCCCACAATAGAAAGGGATGCGGATCGCCAGGTATCGTCAGAAATGTTCGTCCACTGCGTTTCCTACCGTCGCGAACATCCTCGCGAACGTTCGTACGCGGTATTCTGTTCGTGTTCGCGGCGGTGTGGACGCGATGAAAACAGACGAAAACGTTCGCGAACAATGTTTTTGTCCGTGTTCGCCTTGGTGGAGACCCGGGGTTACAATTCAGAACAAAAGTTAAATTTTGTTTAACAGTGTAATCTGGCACTGATAACCTGGTTTTCGTAGCCGACGGTGACTTCGTGTACAGGGTTGCCAAACAACGTTATGCAGGGCCACCGAGTTACAAGTGGGCGAACACCTACAGGCGTGGTGTTAATGTGTGCGTCAGCGACGTTCTGCATAAAGTTGGCTGGCAACCCTGTTCGTTTCGCCTCTTTCGTCTCTTCTTGCTCCTTCTTGGGTTCACTCACTCGCGCATCATTGGCGGCTCGGAATCGTCGACCTTACGTCACTTCCGTTACAACTTTCTGTGACTCTTTTTAGCGGTCCGGCCAGCCGTGATGCAAGAAGCTGTGGGGTCGAACCTAATAACATATTGCATGTTAAAAGTGGCATTAAATTACGTGTGGTAGTTTTCCTTTAATTAATTCATATAACCTTATTTCTATATAAACTGTTCCCCCTCTACTACTCCCTACAACGTCACTCGAATTCCGCCGACCCTCGTACTACGTGCGAATATGCGATGTATCGTTCCTCAGATCGAAGTAAACTGTCGAATCCCAACCATCTTAGCTTTCCGCCACGTTTTTCCATTTTAACATATATATATTTCTTTTTTTTTATACTTTTCAATATTTTATAGTTAGTGTGTTAGTTTGTGTTTTTAAATATATATTCCATTTTTCTTAGTCTTTTTATAGTTAGCGTATTAGTTTGTGTTTTTAAATATATATATATATATTCAATTTTTTTTAAACTTTTCAATATTTTATAGTTAGTGTGTTTTCTAGAATATATTCCATTTTGCTTTATACTTTTTATAGTTCGTGTTTTTTTGTATTTTTTTCATTGATCTTAGTTTTTTTCGCGTGTTTGTGTGGGTGTGTAAACAGCGACCTTCGTCTACCTTCGAAATCACTTCCATCATCGTTAAGTATGAGTAATATCAGGGTAAAGAGACAAAACCTGTCATACTGCTGTCACATCCTGAATTGCCGGAACGTTCAGGACGAGAAGGGAGTTCTTTTGTCTCGTCGCCTCCGACGCGACCTAAACCCTAAGGCCGACCGGTTACGTCGTAACGGAGTAACTGTTCGGGGCGGGTGAATCGACATTGGAGGATCGAGGAGGAAAAGAAATGGTGCATTTCGTCTTGGGACCGTCAGCCAGACTCATCAGTAGGGCTATAGCTGACCGCCCCTGCCCTAGACACACTCGGGGGTTAAGAGGCAATTTTTTTTTTAATGGTGGTGTGAGTAGAGGGGGGGGGGGGTTATACCCTGGTGCCCTCTGTTAACCGTTCCAGTGAGCGTGGGCCCATTTACCGGTTGAAAAGTCAGATGGTATTACCGACAGAAAGTATTTTTGAATAATGATCATGTCTATAGCGGGAAAATTTTCAAAAAAACCGCTAGCCTGAAACAAATAAGCATAGTTAGGGGGCGGCACAAAACATAGACGGAAGTGAGGGTTAGTGGATATGAAGATTGATGTTATGTGTGTGTGTTGAAATAAACTGTGTTACGTTCGGAACGTAATATTTTTCTTTTGGTCAGGGTATGCATCAACAACGCCTAGCGTTATGGGAAATCCCTCGTTGATCATACTCCTGCCTATTAATTAATAATATTTTTAGTAGAACAAAACCCCTTTTCTTGGAGCGTCGTCGTCTCGACATATTGCCGTCCCGCGATAAGGATAAGGCGGTGCTGACGCAGCGGCGTTCTCACCAGAGAGTCGCGTTCGAAAAGACCCAGTGGTTCTCCTGCTGTGCCAAATCCCCTATGTGTAAGCGGCAGGAGTGCGTTTCAACAATGCCTTACAGCATTGTGGGAGAACCCTCGTTGAGAGCACCTCTGACCGTCACGCTAAACATTGTAACATAATCAGTAACGGCTACATCAGGAATGCGTGGACTGGGTTGCTTCTTAGAAGATTGACGGAATTGTATACTCTACATCCGGCGCAGGGAACCGCGCCTTCCCACGGTCTTATTGCACGTTTCGGAGCATGTGTGGATTATTAATTAATTCGGAATTATTTTGTTAAAATTAGATACCTAACACAATTTCTGATAGTCTAAAGACTGTGGGATTCCCCTAGTCAGAAAATGTGCATATGAATTTATGAATATTGGGGGATGGCCCTCAGCTGTGTGAAATTGTATGGTTGTCGAGATGTGGAATGTCATGTTTTCCTGTGCGTACGAATCTTCCGTAAAGATCGATTATATATTTATGTCGGGAGTCAGATGGATGGACGTGAACACACACACACACACACACGCTCACGCACACGCACTGGTCTAATGCATATTTTGTAGATACTGAGTCTTAGGTGAAGGTTGAGAGGGGATTTATAAATAATATAAGGGTAAAGGTGTGCAGCCACTTTAAGTGTTTTAACTATTCTGTCTTCAACAGCGTCGTTCCAAAGCATCTTATGATGTAAAAGTAATCCTAGGTACTTGGCATGATCGTGCCATGGCACTGGGGTGCCAGAGATTTGTAAGTTAAATTTGTCCCTGGAAGAGAGAATTTTAGTACGTCTGGTAAAGAGAATAGCTTCAGTTTTGTCAGTGTTGATTTGAAGCTTCCATTTTGCAAAGTAGGTTAGGCTGTCGTTAAGGTAATATTGTAAACGAGGAATGAGTGAAGACAGTTGTCAGGATGACGAGAAAATGGCTGTGTCATCGGCGTATGGTGCTAGATCACAGCTGTTAGCCTTAGGTATATCATTTATGTAAATATTAAAGAATATAGGACCGAGTATGGATCCATGCGGGACCCCCGCCGGAACCGCGTGTAAGGATGAGCGTGCACCACGGCCGTGGACGAACAGTTTTCTGTTGGTCAAGTAAGAAGAGGCCAGTTTGATAAAGCGTGGAAAACCTATTGAATGTAACTTATGCAGTAGGACCTGGTGCCAAACTGTATCAAAGGCCTTGGCAAGGTCGAGCAGGACCATGGCGACGCTAAGATTGACATTTAGCTCATGCGTGATTGTTTGCGATATACGGAGGATTTGCTGCACGGTGGAGTGACCCCGGCGGAAGCCAAACTGTTGGTCGACAAGAATGCCATTTTTAGATAAATGTTCAGAGAGGAAGGCGTGGATGCAACGTTCCAAGAGCTCCCCTAGGATGGAAAGAAGGCTTATGGGCCTGTAACTGGAAAGTAAATTGCGTGGTTTGCCCGGTTTGGGAATTGGAATGATTTTGGCGATTTTCCACGCGTCAGGGAAGTATCCAAGCCAGATGGCAGAGTGGAATATGTAGTATAATTGAAGGATGACTTTTTTTGAAGCGTGCTTTAACATTAGTGCGGTGATCCCGTCACTCCCAGGCGATTTTCGGCTAGCAGCTTCCTTAATATATGTAAAAATTTGACGCGGTGTTAAAGGAAGATTGGTATAATTTTCGTTGTCGGTTTGTTTGAAGGAGACGATAAATTTTTCGATGGTAGGCTCCATACTTGAGTGGAGTAGAGTTGTATGGTTGTGTATGGTGGAGAAGGTGGATGCCAGGGCTTCCACCTTGTCGGCGATGGACGTCAGAGTAGTGGGTCCAACGTTAAGCGATGGTAATGTTTTAGTAGCAGCTGACGTGTTAAGTTTGCGGTAAGTAGCCTAAAAGGTGGGGTCTGATTTATTGAAAGATCTTAGTGTATGATCCCATTGCATTGCGCGGAGGTAGGCAATACGTTTTTTAATTGATGCAGAGATATCCTTAATCTGATCAGCCACTACTGAGGCTCCAATACATTGTCCTCTTTTGCGGAGAGCGCGTCCATGACGAATGAGTGATTGTAGTGTAGCATCGTTGTAATGGTGAGCGTCATGATTTAGATTTGCCGTTGGGAAAGAGGCCCCAATTCGACAAGCGTGCAAGAAGGTGATAAGCTCTGTTATAACGTAGTTAATATCTTCTTTGGTTAGAGCAGCATGCACGATTCTCCATTTCTGTGTCGTGTTTTTGTATCGGTCCCACTCCGTGGAGGAATGCAAGTTATGCGTGGGAGCCCAGTTTGCAGGTGTAATTGTGACAGGACGGTGATTTGTGTCAAAATCTTCAGTAATATTGCAGGTGAAATTTTGGTGGTAATCGGTGAGAAAGAAGTCTAAAGTAAACAGTCTGCATTTGCCGGATTGAAAGGTAAAATCCTCAGGATAGACGATGCGATATCGATGAGTTTGACAGTGGTTATATAAGGTTTTCCCTGCTTTGTTGGCTGCGAAATTATTCCAGAATTGGTGCTTGGCATTCCAGTCACCACCGATGATAAAGGGAGATCCCAGGTTTGTGAGGACGTCGAGAATTCCAGTGGTGAGTAAATCTCCCGGAGGTATGTATACTACACCCAGAACGATTTTGGGGGAGTTTAATTTGATAAAGCATGCTTCGAAAGGGAAAACGTGGGAAGTTTTAAAGGTAGAGAAGCTAATGGAGTTGTGAACGAGAATGGCTACTCCACCACGTTTGTTGTTTCGGTCTGCTCTGATCATAGTGTAGCCAGGCAGGGTAAAAGTGTCCCGAGGAGTCAACCATGTCTCCGTAATTAGAGCATTCCGACCTGAAGTCTGGCCACCGCCAAGAGAAGCTCGTTTTTCTTAGCAGCAGTCTGCATTCCATAGTAGAACGACTGGAAGAGGCATTTTTAATTTTATTTTAAGCCTTGGAGGAGGGTCCAGAATACATGAAATTTCTCGACGAGGATACGGCAGGGGCGTAGCTGGTCAATAAGAGATCGCGTAATAAGAAGCATTTGTTCAATGTTTACAATAGAATTTAGTTCATGCATGGCATCTATCAAATCAGTCATAATGTTAAGGTTATTTGAATTTAAGGGAAGGTGTGTGAGTAAAGAAGTAGACTCATAAGCATTAGACTGAGTGGTAACACAGGGTTTGGATGAAGGAGGACCGGGGACTACGTTGGCGTAGGACGGAGAAAGGGAGGACATGCGAGGACCTAAACCAGAGTGGCTAGGTAGGTTAGAGTTTTTAGGGTGAAGGTCTTGAGGAATAGGAATTGCTTTGAAAGCGACTCCAGTAGGAGACTTGTTGTTTGCGACATAATTTCGTCTATCGAGATATTTTAAAAGTGCCGGGCACTGACTATAATTGGCGGTGTGTTGACCGTCATAATTCACACATTTTGGGGTTGTTTCGTTGGCCTTCTGGCAGTCAGAAGTATGGTGCTTGCCAGCGCATTTGACACAGTTTGGTGGAAGGCGACAGTTTGCAGCAGTATGGCCAAAGGCTTGGCATCGGTAGCACTGTGAGTAGTTCTGATTAGACAAGAACTTTTCCCAATAGATTCGGGTACTGAAGAGGGCTTTTATTTTGACGACTTCATTGAGAGAAGTTCCGGGTGGGAAATTGATCCGATACATTGAGTAGAGGGAGGCCCCTGTAAGGTTTTTGGCGCGGATAGGAGAACATGAGATTGGATTTTGTCCGTTGATTTTGATTTCCGCAATGATCTCATCCGGAGGGATGTGAGGAAGGCCCTTCAAGACCATAGAGAGGGGACGTTCGGAGTTCAGGGAGAATGTGAAATAATGTGTATTATCTTCGTCTAAGGCTTGTTTGAGTTTTTATAGCTAGTGAGGTTATCGAATTGAAGTCTTATTTTACTGCCGAGGTATTTGATATTGAAGGTTTTACCAAATTCTTTAATTAGCTCACTTTCAAATTTGGGAATGCTAAAGGAAAAATTGGATATGTACAGGGGGGGGGGTTAACGGTTTTGTTTGAATTTGGGTTTGAAACCGCGTAGATGTGGTCACCTTGACTGGAATTTGAGTATGTTAGGCCTTGAGCGGTTTTTCTAGTTTCAAGGAATTTTTGTTTTTGCGCGAAGAGCGGTTGTAAGCGAGTCGTCAGGGCGAGTGAACGCAGCAAGTATTGCGTACCTATTTGAAAAGGCAATATTTGGGGTCGCCTCGATCTCCATGATGGAAGACGCAGGGGCCACGTGTGTAATAGGGCTAAGAACGGATGGTAGGCAGTTTTCGGAATCCGAATTTGATTTAGGTATAGAGGCCTTTTTCTTTTTGTTGTTTAAGGTCTTTTTACCTTGTTTGAAAGCAATAGGGAGATTGTTGAGAGAGTGAATTTGGTTTTGAGTGAAAATGGTGAAAAAATATTCTATTATCGAATTCACCGATGGTGTGCAGGCGATTCCATCCTGTTGAATGAGTGAAAATAAAACTGAAAGTGCTTGGCCGGGTTACATAACAAATTTGTGTAAACTGAACAAAATAATCATTCAAGCAGATCTGCCAGAAATGGATGATGCCTACCATCAGTGGGATAAATGGCCAATTATTAAGTGGTTTGGATCAGCAGGTAAATTTTTTTCATTGAAGCATTATTTCTATTAATTGAACCTCAATTTGCATAACTTAATATGTTACGTATTAATGAATTATCTATGTCAGATACGTATAAGCGGGCCGTTGAACTGCGGGATAATGCGGTGGACACCTCCACCATTTTGGATTCGAACGTAATGGACGAAGGAGTACAAAGGAAAGAACGTACAGAGCGGCAAAAAAATGAACGCGTCGTTGAAATGGCGACCGGCGAACTGCCGTTAAAGAAAAAGAAGAAGAAGAAGAGTGAAACCCGTGATATTTCTGAAGTGGATTCAGAAAACGGTATTTTTACCCGACTGCGGCACGCAAAGCAGGGTATTGTGGTTTATCAGGCTATGTTTGTATGTCCCATGTTACGCTCTAAACCCTGTATGGATACACCGATTTGGACAAATGTGGTGTCTTTCGAATTGTCTTGATGTTCCGAATGTTATAGGATATATAATTTTCAAAATTGTGAGATAAAAAAATGGAACGGTGAATATTGACAAAAGAGGACCCAGCCCCAATGACGTTGGCCTTGACATATGTTGTACATTGTTTACCACGCGAGTTTTCATCAAATCGATCGCTACTTTGATGAAAAGATCCTCTTAATATGTAACATCGTCTCTTAAACGTTCAAACTGATTCCCTGGGCAGAGAGGCCACAGAAGAGTCTACCGTAGTAGAGGGGGAATACCTACGGTAGTGGCGGTATACAGGGTGTCCCAAAAATGCTGCGGTTCCTTGAAGGGGGTGATTCGGAGGGTGATTACAAACAACTTTTTCCTTCGCGAAAATGCTCTCCGAGGTTTCGTTAACGAGATATTAACAAAAAGCACCGACTAATCAGAGCGCGAGTCTGCCAGCCGAGTTCCCGCGCTAGCGTGGCTGCGCGCCGCACTGCGACTACGAACAAGCAACTCGGCATGCATAGAAAGAAATTGCGTAGAATGGCAAATGAAAAATACGTAACAAATAAAATCGAAAATTTTGTCATGGTTTGTTTGTCATTTAAAGTGAATAATGAATAAAGAATAAATGGATGAAGATCATGTGTAACGTAAGAAGACGAATACAGTTTTTTTTTAGAAGAATCTAAAATAATAATTATTTCAAGGGGGAGGATAAGGAATACGTAAATTTCCTTGTGTTAATAACGTAGCCACGAAAAGGTAATGTAACAAGAAATGAACGAAAAAAGTGGTCGGAGGTCGTTATTGTGATAAAAATCCGTAATTCAATGTGATATCCCACTATTTTTCGCGCGGTATTATTCTCAGAACTCTGTCATAAATCTCAAAACCACTCCACCAAAGTCCCTCAAACTCAACTCTTACCCCCTTTTCCCCAATCGCTGATCACCTTGACGATGTACCTTAGCGGTCCCCATCTCAAGATGGTCGGTACGAAACCTCCTTCGCTTATTCGCCCTACGAGGCACCAATCCCTCTTTCATACTTGAATTTAAACAAGTCCTTCGTCCCAAAAACCTCTTAAATCGAGACCACGTCTCACTCCCCTCTTTACGACTCACCGAGTCCAAGCCATTCTACCCCTTTTCCTATTAAAACTCCCAAAATCCATTCGATGGGTTGAGCATATTATTCCACAGTCATAAAAACCCCGGAAGTATAATTACGACGAATATTTGGTGTACGTGACAGAAAATGCGTCTAATAATAGACGCACCTTTGTAAAAACCCCGGAAGTCCTACTGCGACTTATTCATTAAATAGGTCAAGGCCTGTACCGCGCTTACCCCCGCGACAAACATATAAATACGAGGGGACCGAGGCAAAAGTCCTCTTTCGACAGAAATCTTTCGACAGCTCTTTCGACAGAAATCTTTCGACAGCTCTTTCAACAGAAATCTTTCGACAGCTCTTTCGACAGCTCTTACATTAAGAAGTTTATTTTTATCAGTGTTCATCACCATCGTAGATCCTCGTAAGCAATTACAATTACCATTTTTATATATCACTGCATATCACCATCATCCATATCATCTTGTCTTATTACTATTCTTTCTAATCATCATATTATTTGTATTACCAACGCTTATTGCATTTCATGATATTTTGTATTATTTCGCTTATTGCTTTATTATAATATTTTGTATTATTTCGCTTATTGCTTTATATCATTTCATTGGCTTATTTCCATGTGTTTCATGTTCATATTCTTATATTGACACATTTATATATATGTTATGTGCAAATGCTTAATGTCTAACGCATTCTCATGTTAATATTTCTATAAACATAACCAGTGCATATATTCGGGTTTCAAGCTAATAAACCTCTTTGCTTAAATCACGCTTCGAACTATTGTGTATATTCTTCGGGTACAAAAAAAACCCCAAAACCAAAACAAATTGCAGCAACAGCTGATCTCGGTTCGCGAACGCGAAAGTGCTTGCAGTGTTTACCAACGTTCTTTTGCACGGGCCGTGTACAGCCGTATGCTTAGACGGATATCGCGGAAGCATTGCGTGTAACTTCTTATGTGAATGCAACGTTAAATCCAATTACCGGGCCAAACCAAAACAAGTGCTCTAACGGGTGTTCCCCGGATACCATTCGCCTTTAAACTTCCCTGGTCGATCAGTGTGCTGGATGCAAGATTCGCGCCTGACCTCCTTCCACCCCCAGTGTGAAGGATTAAAGATTCGCGCCTGACTCCTTTCTACCCACAGTGTGCTGGATTAAAGATTCGCGCCTGACTCCTTTCTACCCTCAGTGTGAAGGATTAAAGATTCGCGCCTGACTCCTTTCTACCCTCAGTGTGAAGGATTAAAGATTCGCGCCTGACTCCTTTCTACCCTCAGTGTGAAGGATTAAAGATTCGCGCCTGACTCCTTCTTCCCTCAGTGTGACGGATGCAAGATTCGCGCCTGACCTCCTTCTACCCTCAGTGTGACGGATTTAAGATTCGCGCCTAAAAGCTACCAACCCCAGTGTGTAGGATTTCACATTCTCGCCTGACTTTCTCCCCACATAGTCATCGTTCCCTAAAGACCTCCACCCGGGACGTGACATCAATAATGGCCAACACTGTTGCTGATACCGAATAAGTCTGTTTAAAACGCTCGAAGAAATATTTACGTACGGAAATTTTGAGAATTATCGCCGGAAATAAACCATAGCCTGCGTTAAATTTAAAAATTAATGATCACCAATAAAGTAACTAAAACTCACCCTTGTCGGAAGTTCACCTGCACCTTGACAACCTGTGTCACTTGGTCACTGAACCGATCCTGGCCATCAACGGACGAACCCAGTGCACAGCTGGTTCCAGGTATACGACACTACCCAAAGTTAAAGGTCGCAATGTCAAGTGCGTCAGACCCAGTGACACAGGTTGTCAAGCTGCAGGTGAATTTCCGACAAGGGTGAGTTTTAGTTTATTGGTGATCATTAATTTTTAAATTTAACGCAGTCTATGGTCTATTTCCGGCGATAATTTTCAAAATTTCCGTACGTAAATATTTCTTCGGGCGTTTTAAACAGACTTATTCGGTATCAGCAACAATGTTGGTCGTTAGTGAATTACGGATTTTTCTCACAACAACGAAGTACTATCACTTTTCGTTTATTTCTTTGTAACGTTCTCGAACGAAACGTTACCGTTAATTACAGGGGATTCCACAAGTAGAGCGGCTTACCTGTGAAATTGTGGGATTGGTTCGGGTGGCGTGCGATAAAGAAATGAATTTCACGAAACTAGAGTCGTTCTTTTTAACAATAAGTAACAAAAATAGTTTATTCAAGAGAATAGTTTTGACGCTAGGTCGTAATGGAACATAAAGTAATTGCGTTACGACGTATCGGTCGGTGTGAAAGGATAACGTTTGATTTCGGTTTTGACGCTAAGTCGGTAATAAAGAGTATTATTTCGGTTTTTGACGCTAAATCGATAATTAAGGATATCGCGTTAATTATTATTAAAGATATGATATAATGGTACGATACTAAATCGTTAATTGATTATAAGGTCTCGACACGAAGTCGGTATAACGTAGTACAAGAAATGACGCTTGGTCGATTTGGTATGTTGAGTTGAGAATTTGCAGGGGATTCCTTCCCTCTGATTTTGTAGTAGCTTCCAGTTGCCTATCAGCTTGCCCACGCTTTCTAGGATGGTAGTTTAATTTAGCGTTTCCTTCCCTCGGACTAGTAGTGTCTTCTGGTGCCTATCAGCTAGCCCACGCTTTTAAGGATGGAAGCTGAGGGGGCTAATTAAAGCGACCTTGCTTGGGAATTGAGGGGGCTAACTAAAGCGACCTCGTAAGGAAGTTTGGTAGTAGATTTAAGATATACTTCCTTTAGACTTTTCGAAACAAAGGGGGCTAGTAAAAGCGACCTAAGTTTGTTTGGTTCAGTGGCAGAACCGAGTCTGATTTCTGCTGCTGGTGGGCCTGTATTTATACCGGTTTGTGGTACTTGGCCCGCACCAATTACTCGCGCCGCGATCTCGCGCACCAATTATAATTAACATCCGGTTCGCGCCACTCTCGCACTAGACTTGGTTTATTCGGCGTTCGGTTGATCGTGCGTTCTACGCATGCACGCTTGGTTCACTCGCGGCACTGAGTTCACTGTTTGAATGGGTGGTTATGCGCATGCGTTGCGCTTCGTTTAGTTCACTGTTTCCCGCCGCATGGCGTGTCGCTCGCACGTGTTTCGTGTGTTCTTAATATTAATGTTACAAAGGATAAAATGAACAAAAGTAATGATTAACATAGATAGAAACGGAAAAATGTACGGCGGTTTGTAGCGGTACGTTACATCTCGCCGCCCGGCTTTTCTCTCGTCCCGAGAGACGTAGTTTTAGATTTTTTTTTTTTTTTTTTTTTGATCGATTGGGCATGTCGCTAATTAAATACTATTCTGCTCTGTGTTTACTATAACTTTTTCGTATACTCGAGATCGAATGAAGCCTTGCTATACAATATACCTTAAATACATATGGTTCTCCTTACGCGGCACTATACTTGAATCTATCCCCATTTGTTGTCTATATGTTCCCCTAAAAATTCCTTGTCCTTTTCTGTTTGGTTCATATGGTTCTCCTTACGCGGCACTATACTTGAATCTATCCCCATTTGTTGTCTATATGTTCTCCTAAAAATTCCTTGTCCTTTTCTGTTTGCAATGGTATTCTTTTTTCTTACTGTCTGAGGTTTGTGATACCTTGAAAAGTTTCTATCCTATTCTATTTACTACGCGACTCTGTTTCTCTATGGTTCAGGAATGCGCGGTTTGTTTACATCGCGGGTTCGCTGATCTCGGTATATAGCTATCTCTTTTACACATTGTTGCTAAAGGGGTTCGCAAGAAGGTCGAAATGATATTGTATATAATGTCAAAATACAAATATGTAACAGGAATTGAATGGATTTATTCGAAAGGTAATAGAATTTGGACACGGAATATGTAGTGGAAAAATGTTGATTTATTATTGAGGCCGTGGTTACCTCCTTTCCCCAGCCTCCAATACATTTAAGGATAGCCCCAATTCAAGGGCTTCCTCATTTTGTTTGGTGATGTGCGTGAATGCTTCCACACACTCAGCACATTGTGCCGCCACCCCCAAATTGTGGATCTGCCTCGTGCAGATCATACAATATTTGAAGTTTATTAAATTCCTACGCAATGTTAGGAGGTGACGGCTTGCGGGTGTGTAATATTTAGTCTCTTCCGCGTTTAAAATTTTATAGCACGGGTAACAGATTTTACGCCGGTATAAATCGCTGCGGTCCGTTCGGTACCCTGGCCACTTGGGTTTTAAGCATATCATTTTTAGTAGTTTCAGGTATGGGTCCTCGTTTTTTTCCTCCTCGCGAGGGCGGTGAAACCATTTCTCGTCGGGCGATCTGATAGACATTTTCTGTACCGGCACACCACGTGTTAATTTTAATAACTCGATTTTTATTATAATTTATTCTTTTAATTAATATATGTCTATGGTGTTCCTACCTTGATTCGCTTTGTTCCTTGATTTGCCTCTTCTTTGCTTCTTTTGCACACACTTTTTTTTTCTCCTAGTTAATAAGAAAAATTTTGCATGTGCTTTGGGCAGGCTATCACCTTTCTGAATGAGCCCTTGCGTACCCCCACCACTTTTGAATTTTAGCGCTGCGAAGTTGCTAATGCTTCGCGCTAATGTCCCTAGGGGCGCCGCTGTCTGATGGCGTATAGGCTCTTTTTAGACTGTCCTAGTGGACAACCTTAGTTTGACGGGGGCTCACAGCTATCTTTACATGGTTGTTTTTTAGGATTTCTACGATTGTATATGGCCCATCGTATTCGTCGCTGAATTTATCTCTTTTTGGTTTTAAAATTAGTACTTGTTCACCTCTGTGGTAATTAACTGAGGATGTTTTTTGGTCGTAGTAATATTTTTGTCTGTATTTTGAATTCGTTAGATTATGTCTTCCCATTTCACGTATGTTAAACAATTTTGTTCGAAAGCCATAAAATTCGGTGAGGCACTGCGGGGTGTTGTCCTCGCCACGGCAGCAGCATGAGGTTGCTTTGCAAAGTGACCAAGGCGAGCTAAGGACTCTCCAGACTTTTCACTTCGCGAGGCACGCCTCGCGCTGCAGCCTCGCAACGTCTAGACGCGGCTTATCATTTGTGCAGTGTGTGACTTGACTAGCCTCCGTGTAATCGGTCTGCGCGAAGTAGGGCGCAAGTTCGATGATTATCAGTACTCCTTCCCGAGAGGAATACGATTTACTTTAATTATAGTACATGTGTGTTTTGTAATAAAGTGTTTCTATCGTCTCCTGAATTCAATAACTGGCATCCAGACATCTACGCTCCTACAATCCACCGTCAATACGCCTCGTAGAGAGACACGGGAAGAAAAATGGTAGCCCGCTGTTGACACGTGGTCCTCTCGAATATAAACACGAGCTTTAATATCAAAACAAACGCATGCGTCATCGTATTCTGTGCGAGAGAAGGTGGGCACTGGGGAGGAGGTATTGCTGTGAAGAGGGCCTCTTCAAGAGAGCAGCCGTTTGTGAGGGATGCAAATTCGATTGGTTCTAATATAATCTGCTCCCTATGGTTGAAATTTAGTCTAGCAACTTTCACACCTCCTAACCTAACCAATTGAACTTACATCCCTCCCAAAAGAACCGGCCATCCGAGCGTAGAAGCAAGTGCGAAATAAAAGTAACGGTGCGCTTCTCGATACCGCAGATGTAACTACCTAAGTAGCATTTCTGACGGAAAAGAATTGTCCAGCCTTTGGGCCTGCTATTCCTGGCGTAGACCTTTGGCAGGTAGGTATCTGTTTCAACAGGCAAGGCCACCCGTGGCGCCAGCAAGACCGTCCCCGGTCCTTGCTATTCCAGCGAGTTTTCTTCCAGGGAAAATCAGTAAATTTGCAAGCGCAATATCTCAAAAACCAGTGGGAATCAAGTGTATACATTAAAGCTTATTGAATTTGTCTTAGAACGCACTATCAACTCAGGTCTTCAGAAAAAATAGTTCCATTTAAAAAACCGAACTTGACCATCGTATCTTTTAAAATAATAATCGAAAAAAAATTCGTCCGCGCTAATAAATTGCCCCCCTCGAACCATGCAATTCCCTATTTTTTAAATATTTTTGTCTCCAAATAGTTTAGGAGATATCCAGCTGTCCACTCTTCCCGCGGACACCCTGTATATCTGAAAAATCGAAGAACCATTGTCACGTCCCGGGTGGAGGTCTTTAGGACGATGACAATGTGGGGTTAATGGATGCCAGGCTCGAATGCCAGATTCGTAACACTGAGGGTTGGAGGGAGTTAGGTTCGAATGCGAGATTCGTAACACTGAGGATTGGAGGAATCCAGACTCGAATGCCAGATTCGTAACACTGAGGGTTGGAGGAAGCCAGGCTCGAATGCCAGATTCGTAACACTGAGGGTTGGAGGAAGCCAGGCTCGAATGCCAGATTCGTAACACTGAGGGTTGGAGGAAGCCAGGCTCGAATGTCAGATTCGTAACACTGAGGGTAAATGGGAGTTAGGCTTGAATGCGAGATTCGTAACACTGAGGGTTGGAGGAAGCCAGGCTCGAATGCCAGATTCGTAGCACTGAACGACCAGGGAAGGTTTAAATAGTAATCACTTTGGTGGTGACATCCGTTAGAACACTTTGTTTTGGCTTAGTAATCGGATTTACCGTTGCATTCGCATAAGAAACTGCACGTAATATTTCCGCGAAATATGTCTAGACATATGGCTGTATACGACCTATGCAAAAGTACGTTAGTAAATACTGTAAGAAGTCTCGCGTTCACGAACTGAAATCAGCTGTTGCAGTAGCCTGTTCCCACACAGCACACAGGCGCCTAGTCCCAGGCGCTCGAGGCGCCTTAAATGTGTCCTACGAGCGTCCCACGAGCGTCCAATATGCGCCTTCGGAGCGCCTGATGTTACAAAACGGGACGCCTTAAAGGCGCCTTTAAGACGCCTGAATTCGGACTGACAGGCGTCTTAAAGGCGCCTGGAACAGGCGTCTTAAAGACGCCTGGAATAGGCGCCTTAAAGACGCCTTAAACGGGCCTGGATTAGGACTGACAGGCGTCTTAATTATCGATAAATTGGGTCAAATGCAGCTGTTTAAAAATAGCCATTAGGGCGTATTTAAGATGGTTATCGATACTGATTAATTATAACATAAATTTAATAAAACAAAGGGTTATCAAAATGAAATCAGACTCGATAAAAATTCATTTTCATTGTTTATTTATTTAAAATTTGTTTACAGATATTTGAAAAACAAGGAGCTTCTCAGTTGGACACATATATATTTCTTTTTTTGTCATTATTACTATTACATAACATGCTTTGTATAAAATATATAATTCGCAGTATGTTTACAAATATTTAAGGACTATACTTATACAGTACTTGTGTTATATTACTTGTTTCTTATACATTTTGTTTGTTTACGGGGGCACGCAATGAATACAGAATGCATTTACATAATAAGTATATGTGATACACATGTAAATATAGTTAGTTAGTACAGAATACACAGAAAATGTATAGAATGTACATAATATATAAAGACACATTAGTTTAAGCAAATATATCGGATAGCGCACATTACAGGAACTGGGAACTCGCGAGAGGCTTCGTTTTAATTTTAAGGACGAACTTTTGCTTAAATTCGAACTTTAATCTTAATTATACTATTTACAATTTATCTTACAATAAAGATTTAGGACGCACAATTATATTTTAAGGTAGTAGCACTAGTTTTCCTACGCGGTAGGATTTTCTAAGTCAGCGGCGCAATGTACGTGGATTCGGCCCGATTCTCGTTACAAAACGAAGCAGTTTTAAGCAAAGGAAGCAATTAGCGGTTACTTAGTAGACGGCTCGTCGACAAGTAGGTAACGCGTTTCGAGTGAGAATGATCCAAGAAATCGGCTCGTGTTTCGTCTTAAAGGACAAAAGCGGGCTCAGGGCGAGGCGAAAATTCAAGTCTTTTACGATGGGCAAATGTTTGTTTTCGAAGCGTTCGTTGGGAACCATTTGCCTGCCAGATGACTAAGAGGCAATCGACATCGTGCCGTTTCTTCTGATAATTTCGACTGCTTTCGCCCTGAGATACTACGTTACATTGCTCTGCCAGCGGGGGTACACGGTGACTTCGGACCGGTACCTACCATCGTTCACCGCTGACTCACGGAACAATACGGTCATAAACCGTGACCCTGGCTAAACACTCCGACCGAACAACGTAGCTAGGTTTGCTAGCCAGATGTCTGGTTTTTTCCCCTGCTACGTCACCAAGAAGGACTCCTCCACCACCGAAATCACGGAAGGAAGGTTCCTCCTCTTCGAGGAAAAACTAACCAATCGGTATTTCGGCACCGCCCGAAATTCTGAGGTCGTGTTGTCTACCTTCGACGTCGAAAGGCTGGACGGGCAGAATTCAATCGTCTCTCGAGCGAACACATTCACCTCATATTAGAACTCGTTCGACATTTTCACTGATACAATTAACGAACAGATGACGCTACGTAACATATTCAAGCATCGGCACCGCGTACCACGGAGTCTCTTGGGCCTTACAACCCCAAGAGGAAAGATCAACTTTCGCGTGTGTGTCGGTAGCTTACATAGTATTGATTCGTCTAGTCAAGCATTCGTGACTACGTCTATCAATCAAACGGATCTTTTACTCAAGTCATCATACGGACTTGAGTAATTAGTCTAGTCAAGCATTCGTGACTACGACTATCACTCAAACGGTTCTTTTACTCAAGTCATCATACGGACTTGAGTAATTAGTCTAGTCAAGCATTCGTGACTAAGACTATGGAACAATTTACATTCGTGCTATTGTGCGATCATCAGACGGATCATCAAGTTTCTTTCTCGTCGCGTCAATTAAATAATCATTCAAAATTAATTTGGCGAATGATAAAGCCACCGGCACCGCGTACCACGGAGTCTCTTGGGCCTTACAACCCCAAGAGGAAAAATCAACTTTCGCGTGTGTGTCGGTCGCTACATAAAATTTGGTCCTTCGAGCCGGATCCGTGATCGTGGAAGTGCAGTGAACAAAGACTATATACTACTTTCTTCGCACGGACTCCTAAATTCCCACAACGAGCTGTGGACATCCGACATCAATAATAATCATCCGGACCTGAGACGACTCCACCAGAGCAGAAGGCATCGATCAAGGTAGGCTCGTTATTGAGTGTTATCAATCAGTTTCTCTAGTGACTTCCTTTTCCCGTATATTTCCATCCGTTGTATTACAATGCCGAAACCAAATGCGAACACGCGCGCGGGAGCAAGCGCCACTGACAACAGTCAGATCATTTCAAATTTAAACCTAAAACAGTGTACATTTAAGACGCAGATCACTAGTTCCACTAAATATATTGAATGGCATCAAGATTCAGATAAGGAACGCGTAGAACTTCGCGATCGTGTCGAACGGCTTCGGAGACAATTCGGCACGTTAAACGACATTCAAGATGAATTGACACGCCTTGATAATTTGAGCAAGCTGAAGCCGAACGCGAGGAAATCACTGATCAATTCGATGATATTAGAGCTACAGCGGTAGTTTTACTAAATAGCTTCAAAATATGCGCGAACTGCATTGAACCACCAACAAACATCGGAGATGTCTCGCGAGATTCGCCTGTGCCATCCACGTCCGCATACGGGCTTTCGGTCAAGCTCCCAAAAATCGACTTACCAAAATTCGACGGTCGCATGGAAAGGTGGGTCCCGTTTAAAGGCGCGTTCATCACCATGATACATGCACAATCCGCGTTGAGCAATATGCAGAAGCTCAATTACTTACGCCTTTCGCTATCAAGCAAGGTCGAGGCTGCGATAGAAACGTACACGATATCCGACGAGAATTGTGAAAGGGCTTGGAATCATCTCACCGAGACATACGATAACAAGCGCACTCTCGTTCTCCGCTACGCCGCGCTCCTTCGAGACATACCGGCTATGCCCGACGATACGTCAGAATCCATTTTCGATCTCGCAAATTATATGCAATTACACGTTCGTTCGTTACAAGCTCTCGGCCGCACGTGGGAGAATATTGCAAACGACTTACTGACGAGCATCGTGGTAGCTCGGATGGGGAACGACACGCGTAAGACGTGGGAACGAACATTAACGGACACCGAAATGCCAGAAATCACGAAAATATTTAAATTTTTGTTTATCACGTCACATCAGTGCCAAGATTACGAACCGGAATCGACCACGGTCCGCTCACATCAGCGTCCGCAAACTGAGACACCATACCGAAACGAACCCAATGGGTTGAATTCACCTCGCACGAAGGCAATCTAACGGCGATACTCGCCTTCAGCACCTCGAGCAAAACGTCAAGCATTTGTTACCAATTATATCACAAATGCCGTATTTGTGATAACGACTCGCATGCCGCTTATCAATGTGCGAAATTTATTGATATGTCCGTCGACAAACGCATCGAAGCCGCGCGTAAGGCACAATTGTGTTTGAACTGTTTGCGATCGGATCACCAAATCGAGAATTGTAAATCCGGAAGATGTAGGGAATGTAATGAACCGCATAACACAAAGCTGCATCACGAATTAGCCATTCGCGCCGACGCTAAATCTTGATGATCAGCATCGCATAAAGAATCACGGAAGATCGTGGCAAAATCTCAAACGTAACCATCGAAAAAACACTTCAATCACCGATAGGCCAACCAACGGGTTAATGGCCGCCGATCGTCAACGTTATTGACCATGACCAACAACAAACCGAGCATCGGACATTGGTGGATGCGTGTGCGAACGCGAACTTCATTACGAAAGACCTCGCTGCGAAACTACTCTTTCCAGAAAAGAAATTATCCGTAGCCATCGAAGCTCTATATTCCATTAATACGGTAACAAAACAAATCGTCGCGACCACTATCGAATGGCGTTCATCAAATTATAAGCAGAGCCTGACATTCTTTACGATACCTCGAATATCAGGATTATTACCGGATACGCAGATCTATCGTGCGAAATTACAAATTCCAGCAAACATTCGATTAGCCGATCCTCATTTTCACCGACCTGCACCCGTAGACATGTTGATTGGAAGCGGCCCTTCACTCACGTCTCTGAATGTCGGACAAATCAACCTGTCTCCTCGCAACACATCAGACTTCATCCTCCAAAACACGCAATTCGGATGGATCATCGGGGGGAGCGCACCATCAACGGCACCATGTGCGAAACGCACAATCCTTTCATCCGTCGCAAAGATCTTCGATCCACTCGGACTGCTCGGGCCAGTCACCAATACCGCGAACAACATCATGCAACAGTTGTGGCAATTGCGACTCGATTGGGATGAATCTTTACCGATCAAGTTACACACAGAATGGGCTACATTTGTAAACGATTTAACGCATCTTAATGATTTCTCATTCAGGCGAAATGTCACGTAACACGCGTCACGTAACACGCGTCACGTAAACTCGAACTACATGGTTTCTGTGACGCAAGCGAACGAGCGTACGGAGCCTGTCTATATGTTAGATCAGTCAACAAAAATCGAACAGATCAAAACCGACCTTCTGTGTGCAACATCCCGCGTTGCTCTATTAAAAACCGTCACTCTTGCACGTCTCGAACTCTGTGCCTCCACTCTTTAGCCACATTGTACAGAACCGTTTAAGGGGCAATGACAGAAGAAATAAAAATCGTCTGAACCGATTCGACCATTGTTTTGAATTGGCTTAACAAGGAACCAAGCAATTTAAAACCTTTCGTCGCGAACCGCGTAGCCAAAATTCAAATGAAAACAGACATCAGTACTTGGCGACATGTCAGATCACACGACAATCCGGCAGACCTATTGTCTCGCGGTCAACCACCTGCTCATTTTATCCAAAACCGTACCTGGAGCCACGGTTCAGAATGGCTTTCAAGCAATCAATCGGCTATGTAACAAGAAGTTCCAGAAATAAAACGAATCTCGTGTTTTACGATAGCGATTAACAGCAACGAAATTTTAGATCGATACTCAAACCTGTCTCGGTTAAGGAAAATCGTCGCGTACTCTACGGTTCAGAGTTCTTAATCAGTTCAACGGGCCTCTAGCTGTAGAGGAGCTTCAAGCGGCTAACGACCTTATCATCCAGCTTGTACAATCGTCCGTTTGCACAAGATATTCATCAACTGAAGGCTGGATTTCAGTTACATTGCAAAGGTAAACTTCTTTCTCTCCACACCTTCGTCGACGACAAGGGACTTTTGCGTGTCGGAGGGCGTTTTTCAAAATTCGGCGCTATCACATGAGAAAAGGCATCCGATTCTTTTTCCAAAGGGTCATCATATTACGGATCTTATCATTCGAAAGGCACATGTCGAAAATCACCGTGCAGGTATCACCACCACTCTGTACACCGTCCGACAAACTTACTGGCTGATCGACGGTAGGAACGCCACGCGTAAAATCATTCGACAATGCGTCAGGTGCTTCCTCATAAAACCACCTGCGACAGATTATATTATGGGTCACCTACCTGTCGCTCGTGTATCCGAAAACCGGTCTTTCTACAATTGCGGCATCAATTATTGCGGACCCTTTTTATATTAAGGAGCGACGGCTTCGAAACCGTACACGACTAAAGGTTTACGTCGCCGTCTTTATTTTTGCTACAAGGGCCGTAATAACGGTAGTAACTATTGGAGCCAATAATGAATCAACAGAGCTACACGAAGTTTTCAAAGGGACGGAAAGGTGCAACAATTCCTTACCGAAAGAGAAGTGTTGTGGCACATCACGCCCGACCTATCTGCACATTTTGGAGGTCTGTGGCAAGCAGCCGTAAAATCATTCAAACACCATCTTAAACGCGTAGTCGGTGAAGAGCTGTTTACATTCGAACAATTTAACACGTTCGTCATTGAAGTCGAAGCTATCCTTAACTCGCGACCTTTGACACCCTTATCGTTCGATCCTAATGATCCTTTAGCTCTCACTCCTGGTCACTTTCTGATTGGTGATTCTTTGACGAGTTTGCCCGAGATCGATTTCAGGGAAACACCAAACAATCGGCTATGTAATTAGCAACATATCCAAAGGTGGACTAACGGGTCTCACAACATTAAGGATGGAACCATTGTCATGCTGAAAGAATACCATCTTCCGCCGCTGCAGTGGCATTTCGGACGAATCGAAACGGTTCGTACCGGCAAAAACAAGGTCATCCGAGCTGTCACCGTACGAACAACCAACGGGGTCTACAAAGGGAACGCGAAGCAGTTGGCACCACTTCCCATTCAAGAAGAAGCTTAAAGGCTTGTCGTATCAAACATTTTTATCATACTCATTATCTTAATCGTACTTATAACTCTATCATAGTTCGCACGTCTGTAGTATATCATTGATCGATGAAACCTCTCAACGGGGGGAGCATGTTTCGTCTTAAAGGACAAAAGCGGGCTCAGGGCGAGGCGAAAATTCAAGTCTTTTACGATGGGCAAATGTTTGTTTTCGAAGCGTTCGTTGGGAACCATTTGCCTGCCAGATGACTAAGAGGCAATCGACATCGTGCCGTTTCTTCTGATAATTTCGACTGCTTTCGCCCTGAGATACTACGTTACATTGCTCTGCCAGCGGGGGTACACGGTGACTTCGGACCGGTACCTACCATCGTTCACCGCTGACTCACGGAACAATACGGTCATAAACCGTGACCCTGGCTAAACACTCCGACCGAACAACGTAGCTAGGTTTGCTAGCCAGATGTCTGGTTTTTTCCCCTGCTACGTCACCAAGAAGGACTCCTCCACCACCGAAATCACGGAAGGAAGGTTCCTCCTCTTCGAGGAAAAACTAACCAATCGGTATTTCGGCACCGCCCGAAATTCTGAGGTCGTGTTGTCTACCTTCGACGTCGAAAGGCTGGACGGGCAGAATTCAATCGTCTCTCGAGCGAACACATTCACCTCATATTAGAACTCGTTCGACATTTTCACTGATACAATTAACGAACAGATGACGCTACGTAACATATTCAAGCATCGGCACCGCGTACCACGGAGTCTCTTGGGCCTTACAACCCCAAGAGGAAAGATCAACTTTCGCGTGTGTGTCGGTAGCTTACATAGTATTGATTCGTCTAGTCAAGCATTCGTGACTACGTCTATCAATCAAACGGATCTTTTACTCAAGTCATCATACGGACTTGAGTAATTAGTCTAGTCAAGCATTCGTGACTACGACTATCACTCAAACGGTTCTTTTACTCAAGTCATCATACGGACTTGAGTAATTAGTCTAGTCAAGCATTCGTGACTAAGACTATGGAACAATTTACATTCGTGCTATTGTGCGATCATCAGACGGATCATCAAGTTTCTTTCTCGTCGCGTCAATTAAATAATCATTCAAAATTAATTTGGCGAATGATAAAGCCACCGGCACCGCGTACCACGGAGTCTCTTGGGCCTTACAACCCCAAGAGGAAAAATCAACTTTCGCGTGTGTGTCGGTCGCTACAGCTCGATTTCCTGAAAGGAAGAGCAGGGGCCGTGATCGACGCTCCACATGAGTCAGCGCCCCGTTGCCATTGCTTAATTATCGGTGGGCCTAGGAGATGGCGTTAGTTTGCAGAATTTCGCGAACAGATATTTAAAATAAAAATTTATAAATGGAAAAAACGATTTATAAAAAGAAAAGTACAGGAAATATGAAAAAAAAGTATACGCAGAATAAAGCCGGGAATCCACCAAGAAGCTATGCTATGCGATGCTATGCTATGCTACGTTTTAAAAAAATTAGCTTCAATACATTCTCATGGAACCGATTCCACCAAAAGCTAAGCTAAAACATAGCATAGCTTAGCTTAGCTTCCCGGCTTTAGGGTCCATACGACGTATGGAGGTCGGCGGTATATGAAGAAATCAATTTCCGTCGTCAATAATGGTTATTCGTAACCAAAAACAATTTCCGTCGTCAATAATGGTTATTCGTAACCGAAAACAATTTCCGTCGTCAATAATGGTTATTAGTGATCAAAAACAATTTCCACCGTCAATTAAGAAAAACACTACTTTTGCGAAAAAAAGCCGGGCCTCTAAATGTTAAGGATTAAACCAAAGAGGAGATATAATAATAAGAGGCGTCACTCGACAAAGACAGAAATAAACTGGGGAAATCACTAGACAACCAATTTAAATGCCCATTCGGCAATGATCGGTAAACTTCGTTAATAATCAGCAAAGAGTAACCCAAAAATGAGGCCTGTTTTAGCCTCCTTTTGGTCCCACGATTTTGGAACTGAATTTCGGGCCAAATGATACCTTATGTTGAGACATCATTCGCAACAAATTTTCAAGTTGAGGTGACCATTAGTTTCTGAGATATGGGAGGTCAAAGATGTGAAAATTCATTAATGCACAAGTCCATACACTTCGATGTACGGACTTTTATATCAGTCCGATAATTAAAGAACTGTTCCCAGGGATTTTGCTGCCAGCTAACAACGAATTTGAACTTAGATTTTCAAAATTCATAACTTTTATTGCGAGAATGTCGCTAATACAGAGTCACTCAGCGGCCACGGGTGTAAGTAAACATGTATCCCCATAAAAAAACTTCAAAAATGTAAAAAAATTACGCCAAGTACATGAAAAATCAAATAAATCACAAAAAATAGAAGATAATAATTACAAAATAAAAAAAAAATGTGAAATCAAAATGAGCTGCAAGTACATAAAGGTGCTTTCAGTCAAATACTTGGGGTGGCCAGGCAAGGTCAAGATGTCGATGAATAAGAATTATTTAATAACGCAAAATAATGAAAGTGTAGTCATATTGTCAGAGTTTTAAATTGACAAATTATCTGAAAGCCCGCGAGAGGGAAGATATGGGTATTGATGATCTGAGAATACCTTGCCTGGCCACCCCAAGTATTTGACTGAAAGCACCTTTATGTACTTGCAGCTCATTTTGATTTCACATCTTTTTTTTATTTTGTAATTATTATCTTCTATTTTTTGTGATTTATTTGATTTTTCATGTACTTGGCGTAATTTTTTTACTTTTTTGAAGTTTTTTTATGGGGATCTCACTTCTTTTTACAAAGATAATTTATGTACTTGGCATAATTTTTTTACTTCTTTGAAGTTTTTTATGGGGTACAACTTAACGTAAAACTTACTTATATAGAAATAGAGTGGCCTTTTGTTATAGTGAGTGTAGAGACTACATAATGGGTCCGAAGGAGGTGAGAGCGTATGGCAGAAAGTCTTGTTGCAGGAAATTTAAATGCTAATGGTAATAATTCAGCAAAAATGAACAAAGGGATCCAATATTTTTAACGCACAATTGGTTTACGTTACGAATATTAAACCAAGATTTTATGAAAATTAGAATATTTTTTTACATACGTTTCGCTATATTGAATCGGTCATTGGGAATTTTGAAAATCTAAGTTCAAATTTGTTGTTAGCAGTCAACAAACCCCCTGGGAACAATTCTTTAAATTACTGGACTTACATAAAAGTCCGTACGTCGAAGCGTATCGGCTGCTGCGTTAATGAATTTTCACTTCTTTGATCTCCCATATCTCAGAAACTAATTGTCACCTCAACTTGAAAATTTGTGGTGATTGATGTCTCCAGCGCCGGCGGAAGGTACGGGCGAAGCGGGCGACCGCCCGGGGCACCAATTCGCGAGGGCGAGAACGATCTTTTAGCAAATTAAAGCTGATCAAAAATTATTTACATTCCAGTAAGCTTCAAGAAAGGCTAAAATCTCTTGCCATTCTATCGATCGAACAGGACATGATTCAAAAAATTAATTTGACTGAAGCCCTTAATACATTTGCTGCAGTTAAAGCAAGAAAAGAATTTCTTTACTAAATAAAATTATATAAAGTAAAACAGATGGTTTCTTTTATTAAAAAATTAGGAAGGGGGTGCCAAAAAATGGTTTCGCCCAATATCATATTTACTGTCACGCCGCCCCTGGATATCTCATCATAAGGTATCATTTGGCACAAAATTTAGTACCAAAATATTGGGACCAAAAAGAGGCTATTTCTTGGGTCACTCTTTCGGTAAGGTACATTTAGTCAATTTCAAAAGTTCAAAGGTTCCGCCCGGAGTGACGCCTCTTATTATATCTCCTCTTTGGTTAAACATCGGTTTTACGCCTTTTTGCGATCACAGGCACGCTTCAGCCATTTCTGAATCGAACACTCCGCATCCTTTCTGCTTCCCTCCACTTTCCCTTTCTCCGCAGCACCTTAAACAATAATTTCAATAAGACATTACATTACACACACACAAACATGCACCTTCGCACGCACGCTCGCACGCACGCACGCACACACACAGAAATTTGGGTGATAATTACATATAACGATTTGTGCCAATTTCAGCTTAATGAACGGCAGCTTTGTCTGTCGCCCCAGCCAGCTGTATTGCAGGGCCACTTCGTTCGTCAAGATGCTGGATAGCACTCGTTTAGTAAAATCATACGTATTTGAGCCTCCAAATTTTGAAAATTCATTCACCTATAATTAAAAAATTATCAAACCTTAAATAACGAACATAAATTTTATGAACAGTACGAAACTTTAGATATTTCCTGCATACAGAACATAATTAGAATAAAATGTGCTGGGCTAAATTAAAATGTCTTATCGTGACCATTACTTTTTATGCGATCGTCGACATCCTAAAGGTTGGACTACTTATTGTTAGGCAAATAGAGAGAGAGAGAGAGGGGGGGGGGGGGAAGAGGGAGAGGGAGAGGGGGAGAGGGAGGGGGAGAGAGAGGGGGAGAGAGGGAGGGAGAGAGAGGGAGAGAGGGGGGGAGAGGGAGAGAGGGGGAGGGGGGGCGAGGGGGAGAGAGGGAGAGAGAGAGAGAGAGAGGTGGGGGGAGATGCTACACCGAACAACCGCACCCGGCTGAGCTCTGATAAATAATTCAAAAAAAGCTTGTGTATTACAACGTATCGTTCTATGTCGGAACCATCGATTTCCACAATTTTTTCATCATATCTTTATGAAAGTAGTAGCAATAAATTGATAAGACACGACACACGCGACATATGTAGGCACATACATCGAACTACTAGATTGCAGAATAACGTAAACTCATTTTAATTTAACCGAGCAGTGCTTTGTTATAATATTAACAAAGATGATATCTTACTTACTGCATCTTGGAAATTTTCTTTATCTCGCAAAATTTCTTCCAATTCTTCAACCCTTGCGACGGTGTTGAGGGGAAATTCCAAATGATTAAATTTGGCGAAGAAGGATTGTTTCTTCTCAACCAACGGAGCTCCTAATTTTTTCTCCAGGGCTTTCACCCGTTCCATAGTTTCCATTAATAACACTTTTAACAGATTGTTTTGCGCCGTCATTGAACGGTTCTGTTAAATTATTTGCGTATTTTGCTCAATAATTTTTTGAAAATACCCATCAGCAGCGTTGCTCTTTTCTCTGCAGCTTCCACTGGGGCTTGCATTTATGTTCTCTGAAAATTATTTATTACATCTTATATTTTTTTACTGTAACTTTCCATGATAAAAAACTATCTGCGCATAGAATAGAATTATCTTTATACACATATATTGACTTACCAATTTCAATGTTGTTTTGTGAAAAACTCGCCTGGCTTCCATAGCTGGTGCTGGGGGATGCTGTTTCGTCTAAAAACCAAAATTATTTTTGTTAAAGAATTCTGCTGTAAACATTAAACATATATATATATTTTATATCTCGCGCCCTCGTCAGTCGTCACTCGTCAACTCTGGTAAGCTCGAATGCAATCGAATCTCGATCGGCCACAATCTTTTGAGCTGAGTGTATGTACCTCTGACAAGCCCGATTTTAACGAAACCGCCTTGCATGTATTTAACTTTTCGAGTATATTTGGCAAGGCAGACTTGTCGTACATTTTCTAGTGCTAGCACGTGCAAAAATTACATCGGATTTGTTTTGAAACTTTCTACACATTAAATTCGGCACCCAAGAAGGATTAGAGTATTAGGAATTACATAGTTTCAAGTAGAAAGACGTGCAAACATAACCTCCAAGCGTTGTCGGGACCGCGTACGAAATAGAACCTCTCTAAGAACAAGTTAATTGGCCGTGAAAATTACGGCAGTTCAAAATCTTTAGACCTTGCTATGCAGGCGTATTCATAAAGCGAGAACCTGTGGGGTTGCGTCGAAGGAACGGTCTACTTAGTATGAAAGCGAACATAATAATTCTCGAGGTAAGGAAGCAGAATTGCAGACACATCCAAAACGCATCTACTGTAAATAAAGCGTAAGAAAAATGTGAAAAATGTATTGTTACTAATCCACAAGGGCAGATGTTGGCAACCACATCGCTGCAAGATGGAATTTGTACATTAAATAACGCAGAAGAAGAGGGACTTTTACCAACAGAATCGGTGAAACAACATGATTCTTTACACAAACGCCTAGGGCAGAAGATAACGTCAACAGAAATAATATGATGAAACTGAGCGTAAAGTAGCGTAAAGGGAATTACAAGATTGTATTAGGTAATCGTAATTTTTATGTAGCATATTTACACACCTGATCGTATCACGGGTCTCCTCATTTTTGGAGCGGGGAGTAACGACAACCTTTCTTGACTCCTGATGCGCTTCATTTGTGGAGGTGTCGACATCAGCGGCGCGTGGTCAGGCCCAGACTCCTCACTGCTGGAATACCTTTTTGGTATTATCTTCCGCTTCGTTACCTCCACGTCCGACTGAAGATCGCTGGTTTCTTCAGCTTTTCGTGCCTTGGCCCTCGCCGTGGCATAATCATCTGAATGAATACATTAGTAATTAATGGGTATAATAATTAGTCACTAATTAGTACTATAATTAATAAGTGAATATAATAATAATTTCAACGTACAATAGATTCCACCGGGAAAAACCGATACGGGGAGCTTCTCCCAAGATTCGTCGTGCAGCTCGCAATTTTTTATTGCCACTGTTATGCGGCTTGGTTTGTACGGTGGCCAATAACAAATTCGTCCTTCCACCCAATTCGAGGGTACCTCGGACACTGTTTCATCGCTAGTGAATTCGACGATACGCCAACCAGTATGAGCCATTTCTAATTCTGTATACACAAGTATTCGTGAAACAAAACATGTTTAGAAATTTGCTAGCGTGTATTCTTAGCTTGAAAGGTATAGCGAAATTGAGACCAGAAAAAACCGAAATCTGAATCATTAATATTATCGTCATAAAGGCGGTACAAACATTGAATGAGCATATTCTAAGTTCACACATTTATATGCTATTTCTGCGACATTAAAAAGTTGAGAAGGACCTTAATTGCATTCTTCTGAAAGGGAATTTCCTAATTTTTAAGAATTATACGGGGGTATACGTATAGATTTAATGAGTTTTAAAATGCTATTTTTTAATCCAAAATTCTGGCTGTTTTTAAAAAGGTTCTGGCATGTAAAGTGCTGGAAACTGATTTTTTTGAAATGTAGAGTAAATAATTTATTGCTTGATGTGAAATTTTATGTGTTACAGCCCACTCTGCCAATGAAGAAGCTGAATTAAGATTACTCAAATCTGTTGAAAATTCTTCAGAAGTCTGTGAATTTTCGAAGGAGGCAAAATTCTGAATTTTTTCCAAATTCGGAGAAAATTCTACATTACTTTCGGTGATATTGGAAGAAGATTGCGAACTTGTGCCAGGTGAAACATATGAGTATATTGGTAATAAGAAGATACGGACAAATGATTTTGAATGTGAAAATGATTGTGAACTAGTTCCAGGTTAAACATCACTAGTGGGGTACTAAAAAAATGGATTGCAGATGTTAAATGTGAAGAACTAGTATCTAATGATGTTCTGGCTTCCTGAACGGAACGATAAAAGTGATCTTGTTAGCATGCATATAGTACTTATTCAATTTCAATTTGCCAGTCACTATTAAAGTAAGGAGAGAGAGAGAGAGAAGAGTTTGGACAGAGGAAGGAAAAAGAGAGTTTCAAATGGAATTAAACAAAATAAGCTTCAATAGGACAGAGGTGAATGAAATGGTAGAAGAAATGGTAGGAAAAATAAACAATGCAGTACGGAAAGAAGAAGTAAAAATAAAAAAATGGAAATTGGGCAGCTTTAAGTGGTGGAATTCGAATTGTACAAGAAAGAAAAGAGAAGCCAGACAAGCACTGAGGAACTGGAGAAGGGGCAAAGGAGACAAAGAAGACAAAGAAGACTACCAGAAGAAAAGAGGGGAGTACAAAAAAGTGTGCGAAGAAAGGAGAAGGGAATTACAAGAAAATACAGAAAATGAGATAATGCAATTAAAGGGAGAAAATCAAATATGGGAATATATAAATAAACAAAGAAAGAAAAGAATAGGAATCTCCAATAAAATAGATTTAAAAGAATGGAAGGATCATTTTAAAACATTACTAGAAGGCGTCGACTGTAAAAAAGAAGTAGGAGAGTTGGAAGAAATAGACAACACGGAAGGAGAGAAGAAAGAGGAACAGGAAGACGAAATAACAGAAGCAGAAGTAAAAGAACAAATCAGGAAATTAAAAAAGAAGAAAGCAGCAGGGGAAGACAAAATGAAGCCTGGATTTACTGTAACGTGAAAATAGTAAAAAGGATCACAGAAATTTTCAATAAAGTGTGGAAAGGAGAAGGATTCCTGGAGAGGTGGAAAGAAGGGGTGATTTCACCAATATTCAAAAAAGGAGGTAGAGAAAAGGTAAGCAACTATCGGGGGATAACGATCCTAAACACAGCGTACAAAATATATGCTATGGTCCTAGAAAAAAGATTAAAAGAGGAATTGGAAAAGAACCACTTAATACCAGAAACGCAGACAGGATTCAGGAGCGGTGGGTCGACAACAGATAACAGAGAAATACAGAAGACAGGGGGGAAGCTGTATACCTTTTTCACGGACCTAAGTGCTGCATTTGACAAGGTGGATAGAGTAAAACTGCAGAACATCATGAAGAGAAAGGAAATAAGTAAACGCTTAAGGATGAGAATCGGAGAAATTTACAAAGAAACAAGAAATACTATTTCGACACAAAAGGCCGAAAGGCGAAAAATAAACCTATTTACTACTATTAAAGTAATGAAGAAAATAGAAATAAACTGACTGTAATGTAGAAAAAACAAAATGCAACACTGGTTTCAGAAATATAGAGATATGGAACTTACCTGGAGAATATATGAATGTGGTCCAAAACCAACCGCCAAAGAAACGCACTTGAGACAAGTAACTTTAAACGCGTTGACTAATACTAAAAAAAAAACTCACAATACGAATAATAGGAAAACAAGATGAAAAAACACTAAAAATACGATTAAAACACGATAAATTACACTATAAAAACACGATAAACGATAAATTACACTATAAAAATACAATACAAATAAGATAAACACACGATAAATTACACTATAAAATACGATAAAACACACTATAAGAATAATATAAAATTACTAAAACTATGTAAAATAATAAGAAAAAAATAGGAATAAACTACAGACTAACAATAAAATGAGAAAAATATGTGAAAAATATATGGAAAATAGCGAGAAATAGAGTGCGTCCCCTGCGATGGTTCTGCGATAACTGCTGCAGTTTCCTTGCTACCTGTAGGCTCCAAGGAAACCTTGCCACCCCTCCCCCCTCTCCCCCCACTAAGCGGCACAACCCCCATCCTGCCAACGGATATTCCTCTGAAGACTTGCCAAAGAAGCTCTTTAAAGCAGAAAAGCAGAAAAAATTGAACCAAAGGTTTTTTAATCCTTATGAATGTCGCTACCGCCACTACAAAAATCAGGTCATTATTTTCTAAACATCGATTTTTTTGGAGCACCTAAAAGTTACAAAAACTGCAGGAGAAAACGTATTTTATCTTTAACCGTCTGCCATTATGTAGATTTTTTTTTCAAATTTCTGGTCGTGGAAAGGGCGATAGCGACACTCGTAAGGATTAAAAAAACGTTTGGTTCTCTTTTTTCTGCCCAGTGGAAAAGCCGCTAGCCTTGGGACAAGGCAACAAGGATGTGTACGGTTAACAAAGGTTATAATTTTGAAAGTTGTAAAGATTTTAAATCATCCTTCATGATTTTAAACAGCCAAAAGATGAATAAAAGTGTAGGTATACGAGGCATCAATGTCGTATCTTTTTTTGTCGCCTAGAAAAGAGATCACGAAATCGGCTGAAAAATCGGCCGTTTAAACCCGGAAAAAACGCTAATAAAAGGAAGCAATGATCTCGAGTACAGTAGTGGTCAAAGAAGACAGTGCCGCTACTGAAAAGAGCAGAATTACTACTGCATCTTTATTCGTATCCTGATCTAATTCCTTTAATTTATTTATTAAGATATTATAACCAGCTTTTTTATATTTTTGTCCAAGTAATCTTTAGATTTAATTTTCCAAATGCATTGATCTTCTTTGTACGATTCGATAAATCCTCTCAGCAAATTACACGTGTCACTAATTTTAAATCTGTCTGCCGGTGGCCCACACTTCCCGTTAATTTTGATATGCGACAAATTTGAACACAGAAAAATCAACCTTGCGGTGATTGCGTTCATGCCAGACAATTAACACGCGCGCTCCGTGTTGCATTAAAACTTTTGACTTCATGCAAGTCCGTAAATCGAACGGGCAAGAGGGAGCGTGTATGGCGACCTTTAGAGTGCCTAATGCCGCGTCAAATTGATCACTTTAATTCGATGTCTGGGATTCTGTTCAAAATCGGATATGACGTTGTTCACATGAAATTAAGGGGAGTTTGTATTTCAGGGGGTTGAGTCTTAAAACTTTCACCTCGCAGTAACCGATCGTCTCTTCCGCAAATCTGCGTTGCACATGTTGGCAATGACCAGAGTCGCGGGGGGGGGGGGGGGTGACAATAAGCAGAGACAGGAAATCGTGGGGGTCGTCGGCGGCGCGAGCCCGCTAATAATGGAAAAATCAAAGGTCAGGTCTAGGCGTTTTCGTGTACAGCGCACAGTGGGCTGAAAACCCGTTTTTTTTTAGTGGGCAAAAGTTTAAACTGTCCACCGCGTTTAGCGTTCAAATACACTGTGGACTGTATCGCGGAAGTAATTGTTAATTGAAGGGTCGGATGCAATAAGGGGACTAGCGCTGGAAAATGTGAACAATTGTCCAAACGCTAAGAAAGATTGGAAAATTAAATGTTATTAAACTGAATTTTAAAAAATATGTTGTAAAGCTCGTCACGACACACATTTTTTCTATTTACAGTTTGTTTATCGAATCATTACTATTCGAGTTGAAAAATAATAAACAAGGAATTTTTCATCGTCCAAAATCATTATTTCTTTAAACATAAATTGCGATAACTTAAGTAAAAAACATAACTTCAGAAAACTCTAGCGAAGCCGTAAAACGTATGCACAAAACCCGTTATGTTAAAAAAAGTAATAATATTTCATTAAAAAGGAATGCTGGACATAACCCATGTTTCTCAATGTTCGCCGTTAAAAAGTATCGAGGCAATTTTGAGGTACATATAACTTGCAGCAATAAAGTTTTTCCTTAATATACAAAGAAGATTTTCACAAATTTTCACACTGATTAATAAATAATTTTAGAAAATATGTCGATATATATAAATCTGGCGCGCCACCAACAGTCGACAGCCGCGTCTAATGCGTTACATAGCAGATTTAGTCCAGTATTCCTTTTTAATTAAATATTATTACTTTTTCTAACATAAGGGTTTTGTGCATATACATAATTCAAACTCTTCAATTCATTAAATTCCTAATTACTGTAATTGTGTGTGTGATTGAATTACAATGTAATTGAAATACAATGTAATTAGATTACAGCTCAAAACTCTGAAGAAGTGAGGAAAAAAGTGGAAAAAATGTAACAAAAGAGTTTATTTCTCTTTATATATTATAAATTTATGAATAATACCATATTCTGCACTCATAGTAATTTTTTTTCTATTCGAAACATTTACCTACATATTTCTTTCCCACCTCTTATTAGCTCTCAATTTGGTTACCTCTTAATTCGTAATTATAATTCAATTACATTGTACTACGCAATTACAATTGCAAATACATTGCAATTACGAGTTACGATGTATTTTAATTGAATGCGAGATCTGAATTACGAATTACAATGTAATCGTGTACGATGTAATTGAATTATTTTGTAATTATAATTCATGGAGTAATTCAATTGCAATTCTGCACAACTCTGCATATTAGTAGTATGTACAAACTGTTCCAGTCAACGTGATTTTTAATTGGTATAAGTATAGTCAAGGGCGGATGGGCCCATGCTGTTCTACTTTCGAGGGTTTTACGGTGGGGACTTACGCTGTATCTGGCTTCGAAAGGGGGTGTGGAAGCTGAACAGTCCTGGCGGTGATGGCGATTTACAGCTGGAAATTTGTTATTTTTGAAGCGAAATTTCTTCGTTTCTTTGCGACTGGGCAATCGCTTGTTGCCGAAGCGTTCGTTGTTAAGCATTTGTCTACCAGATATGTCGATAAGGGGCAATCGACACCGTGCCGTTTTTCAGGGATTTCGACTTTCGTCGCTATCGTGCCTCCGTTCTCAGGTAAAAGGACTTTATGATTTTCGGCATACTGTCGGGTTTTTCCCCCGAGGTCCTGGGTGAGTCGGGCTATAGCCAAGCTACACATCTGGCAACCAGATTCCCACAGGGAAGTATTTTTCGCGCGTGGATACGGTCACTTTTTTTTCAGGTGATGTTTCGGGCCCGTTTTTTCTGCACGTTTTCGGCGTCGCTCGATCCTAATGTAAGCTGCTCCTTAACCAATCGGGCTTGTATTCATCCCAAACGGCCACTCTCTGGAAGAGGCCTTCTTCACAGCAAATCTTCCTCCCCAAGGTTCACCTTCTTTCACACGGAATACGTCAACGTGTGCTTTTGTTTTAAAATTCGTGCGCGTGTTTCTACTCGAGAGTTAAGGGAGCCATAGAAGGGGGGACGACGCGGGCGGGACCACGCGCAGGCAGAGGACTACCCCTTTTGTCCCTGTGTCTCACCGCGAGGCGTACTGGTACTTGTTCAGAGTTATTTCGTTTCCTACCCCATTGCCGGGGAAACATTCTTCGATCTAACATAAGAACATCATCTTCTTTTGGTCATCGTGTGGACCATAAGATTAATTTTACGTCATGGCCAGTGCTCAGAACATCAGTATAATTTAATTATGCTGTAGCGGTGCACGGTTTATTGCCTGCCGAACGTAGAGGGATTAGCTACTACTATCTGGTACCCAAAAATTAATCAGTCTGATCGGCCAGAGCGTTTCGCCAGAGTCGCGGTTTATGACCGTATTGTCCCGCGAGTTGGCGGTTAACGACGGTACAGGTAGACGTTCTTTTACTTCGACTCGAAAAACAGGCGAACGCACTCATCCGTGTCATGGACATAGGAACGGACCTATGTCCATGATCCGTGTCTGTTCGCATGTTTTTCCAATCGAATTAAGAGAACGCCGACGTCGAAGGCACGGTTTACATGACCTTTGGTATAATTTTAATCGGGAGAACGCCCGGACTCCATTAGTGTCAATATTTCTCTGCCATTCGATTTTTGCTCTTGAGATTGCGAGGCAGCTTTCAGCACGTCGAAATCCCTGCATAAGGCGCACACGAACGCTTTCGACGCGCGCCTCGTCGTAAAAATCAACTCTTTCAAGTGCTCCAAACTGCTCGAAAAACCGAGAAACTCGTAAATCAGACCCGTGCGCGGCGCGCCGTTGCACTAGTGGGACCCTGCGTTTATTATATGTAGTACTGACAATGAGAGGAATTGCCGGATCAAACAAATAACCCCAAATCGTCTTTTTGGTTAGGACTCTGGGCTTTTGCATCATGATGTTTCTCATTGTACGACTAAAGATTTGTTGCATATTTTAAAACAATTTAAAGGCCATTGCGGTATGTGCGGGGGAGAGGGATGAGGTAGCACGAACAATCGAAATGCGCATTTCTATCGCGATGTAAGAAATATAGACTTGTAGTTAGAGCTGTTCGAGTACTTGATTATTCGGGTAGCTGGAAATCCGAAACAATCCGGGGCTCGGTTTCCAAGCCGAGCCAGGTACCCGAAAGAACCGAGCGGCTCAGATAGAACCAAATAAGTACTTGATTTTTTTTACAAGTGGCCCGAAAGAACCGGGCGGATTGAAAAGAATCGGGCGGGCCGAATGAACTTCAAGCAGATCGAAAACTATTTGTCCGATTTATGTGAAACTTCGTACACATATTCTTAATGGTATCTAAAATGTAGCATATCATTTTATTTTATGCGATAACCCATTCGTATATATTGTAAGTCCGGGAGATTTCGACCACCGGGAGAGTCCGGCCAGTGCTGATATTTTAAGACTGACGCAAGATAGGGCACTGTGTGTCATTGTCACAAATCCATATTTGAATTATAAGATATAGTTAAGACTTTATGCGAGGCTGAAAGTTTTTAGACCAACTTACAGTAGGGGCGAGACTTGAAAAACAGGTAAGTTTATTTACGCTCTTCCGAAATTGAGGATATAATATGCATATAACTACAGTGTAACACCAACAATACGTATGTATTCGTTTTTTATTTTTTTTGATAAGGTGTTCGATCACTACCTTGATTACTTGTAGTGGGTGGACGGTTTAACCCCGACATGCGGGTGAGACCGACCAGTTGCAGTGCCAATGTTTTTGATTGAAAATGAAAATAAATATTTGAAATTATCGCACACTATAATTTATATATATCCTAAATTGCTTGGGCTTTGCTTTAATGTGCATAAAACGACAAAAATGTGAAAAACAACGATGCTACAATTTCTTTTCCAAAAAGTGGTCGGAATCTCCCGGACTTACAATAATAAGTGTTTTAAGTTTGCCTTGTTAGGTAAAAAATTAATAGTGATATTCACCTTGCTCTCATTTGTACAATAAATTTTTTCTTCTAAAATCCGTATGCTACATTGTAGATATTTTATTAATGAACACTAGAATCATGGTCTTTCTCATGTTAGATAAACCTGGGACCGTAAAATTGTTAGCCCGTTAAAAGAAACGCGTTTCGGGTATTGGGAGAAAGGAAGTGGCAGAAATCTTACGAGACAAAGACGTAATTAATATTGAACGTAAGCAGCTCACGCCGAGGGTGAACGAACGATCTGCGTAAAAAGGGAGCAAGTACAGCAAAATTCATTTCATTGAATTTGTCTCATTTCATGTGGTGGCAATTACGACGAAAATACGCGTCTCGTTGTTTGAAATTCTTTTTCCAACGGAAGGTCCTATTTAATAATTTCGGCGAAAAAAATACAAGACACGCACAATTCAGCAGAGGTCCTTAAGAAATAAACGTGGCAAGTCATTATACTTTGCTACGGTCGGTATGAAACGTTTTATTATTTTATTGGTAGTAGTATATATCCGCATAGGTCCTACGCCGTAGGGGCGAAAGGCCGTTTTACCTGTACCTCGCAGCAAAATCCGCGCGAACAAGGTGACGCGGAAAGCAACAAGACAATTAGCATACGGATTTGAGAAGAAAAAAATTTATTATATAAATGAGAGCAAGGTGAATATCGCTATTAATTTTTTACCTAACAAGGCACTCTTAAAACGTTTATTTTATACTAAATTTTAGATAATACCATTAAAAATATGTGTACCAAGTTTCAAATAAACCAGACAAGTAGTTTTCTATCTGCTTGAAGTTCATTCGACTCGCTCGCTTCTTTCCATTCCGCCCTGTTCTTTCGGGCCGGTTGAAAAAAAAAATCAAGTACTTATTTGGTTCTATCGGAGCCGCACGGACCTCGCTATCTGGTTTTTCGAGCCGATCTATGCTCGGCTTGCTTTTTCCGGGTACTTGAACAGTTCTACTTGTAGTACGAATTTCGCGGGTTAGTTGGAAGAGGGTTAAGTTTGAGTTGCCATATTTGAACCATACAAACAAACATACAAACAAACAAACAAACATACAAACAGGGGATCGAAGCTGAATAAAATCGTTTAAAAATGTCAACGTGTATGGAATTGCATGGTTCGATGAAGCAAATTTATTAGCTCAGCAGACGAATTTTTTTGTAGATTATTAATTTAAAAGATACGATAGTCAAGTTCGTTTTTTAAATAGAACGATATATTTTTTTAGATATCACTTGACCGTGCGATTGAAGACAAATTTAATAACCTGTAACGTACACACTTTATTTCAACTGGTTTTCGAGATATTGCGCCTGTAAATTTACTGATTTTTCACTGTCTTGTTTGCGCCACGGGTAACACCTTTAAGGTGCGTCTGTGTAGACCGGGCAACAAATCGCCGCCAATGTGTATCCAGCGACTTGGCACCATCTCTGTAGGATACAGCAACTCGCCCCTTGCTTCAAGCGGCCTCTTAGAAATCACTGCTGGCCACATGTACCCGAAAACTGTACATATATTCAAGTGGACGGTGAGCAAAGCCGCCCGAGAGTCTGGCGGCGTGACATTGGCCGTCTCCAGGTTTCCCGTTTTCTCCGTATTCATTTGGAGTTTTGTCACCTGGTTATCATCATCAGGTGACACTCGTATCATGTATTGTATAGGATTTGTAATCCATCGCTAATATATTCTCATAAACATTTAACGAAGATATATACAGTGAGTCCCGAAAGTGTTCGTTCACAGTTTAAAACAGAATAACCCCTTCGAGGTTGGGTCAAACGACTCGAGTTTTTTTGAGAAGCTAGAAGGATCAGTTTACTCGTTGAGGTGTTTCGGCGTTTTGGAAAAAATTGCAATTGATCGGAATATAGCGAGGAAAATAGTGAAGGCCTCTTATTCAACTTTTTTATCTCAGTCCGTATTGAAAATGTAAAAATCCCGTTTGTAGATTTAAGTAAGGTTTAATCACACATTTCAGTCGAAAACTGCCGAAAGTTGATTTTATCACCACTTTTAATAGTTTATAGCTCATAGCTACGTTAACCGATTTTGAGGAAATTTTCAGCATGCATACAACTTACTTAAATCTACAAACGGGATTTTTACATTTTCAATACGGACTCAGATAAAAAAGTTCAAAAAGAAACCATCACTATTTTCCTCGTTATATTCCGATCAATTGCAATTTTTCCTAAACGCCGAAACACCTCAACGAGTAAACTCATCCTTCTAGCTTCTCAAAAAAACTCGAATCGTTTGACCCAACTTCGAAGGTGTTATTCTGTTTTAAACTGTGAACGAACACTTTCGGGAGTCACTATATACTTATATATATATATATATACACATTACATTCTTAACGATATGCATTGACTATATGATGTACTTTAATACTTGACAGCAATTATTATTAACATCTCCTTTTCTTTGTTCAATGCGTCCTACATTGTTGTTAATCTTTCCAATCCCACTACCTCGCTTTTGCATTAAAAAATCACACGCGTTTATTATATCGCCAATACACTTGGCAGAGGGACACAGGAACAATAGTGGTAGTTCTTTGCCTGCGCGCGGCCCTCAAAGTTGGGAGTGAAAATGACTCGTCTGCCGCAATATCTCGGAAAGTAGGCACCATAGGAAAAATCTTTGAGGCGAAAGTGATGCATCTTTTTATAACAAATTCAGCCGATCGTGATCAGATTACAAATAATACGTCAATTTGTTTAAAGAATATATGAAAATGTAGTCATTTTTACTCCTTTTTCTTATAGATTGTCGATCCATTTTGGCGTAAATTTGTCAACGTACACTACAAACCAAACTGTGAAATACGGATAATTATAATTCTTTAATTTCGGCAGTTTTAGTGAAAACTAAATACACTATATTCAACTCGCTACGCGTAGCGAACGAGAGCCTCAGGTATACATTGTCGTAAAGGATGTAAAATTTTATTACACGTTAGGCCTAATGGAACTAGTTGTTTCCGAAAAACTAGCCGAGCTGATCGGCCAGAGGGTCTCGATAGGGTCGCGGTTCATGACAGTATTGTCCCACGAGGCGGCGGTGGAGAAGGGTACGGAGGTAACAGTTCACACTACAGAGCGAAGCGAAAATACATTAATCGTTTATGGTGGACAATTCCGTATTTTCGAAGACGGCTTCGACAACATCTAATTGCCAGATTTCCAAACGGCAATCAAGAACGTACTTCCGCGGGTCTTTAAGAATTTAGCGATTATTCGATGTGAATGAACACGCCACCTTTTGTTAATCCGTATATTGCTCTGTTGGCGGGTGGTATATTTGGTAACCATCCGTACCCGCGCGCACCGTTGTCCACGGCCGCCTCGCGGGACAATACTGTCATAACAGCCTAGCCAGTTTTTCCGAAACAACTGGTTCATTAGGCCCAACGTGTAATAAAAATTTTACATCCTTTACGACAACGTATACCTGAGGTTCCCGTTCGCTACGCGTAGCGAGTTGAATATAGTGTATTTAGTTTTCACTAAAACTGCCGAAATTGAAGAATTCTAATTATCCGTATTTCACAGTCTGGTCTGTAGTGTACGTTGACAAATTTACACCAAAATGGATCGACAATCTATAAGAAAAAGGAGTAAAAATGACTACATTTTCATACATTCTTTAAACAAATTGACGTATTATTCGTAATTTGATCACGATCGGCTGAATTTGTTATAAAAAGATGCATCACTTTCGCCTCAAAGATTTTCCCTATGGTGCCTACTTTCCGAGATATTGCGGCAGACGAGTCTTTTTCACTCCCAACTTTGAGGGCCGCGCGCAGTCAAAGAACTACCACTATTGTTCCTGTATCTCTCCGCCAAGTGTATTGACGATATAGTAAACGTGTGATTTTTTAATGCAAAAGCGAGGTAGTGGGATTGGAAAGATTAACAACAATGCAGGACGCATTGAACAAAGAAAAGGAGATGTTAATAATAATTGCTGTCAAGTATTAAAGTACATCATATAGTCAATGCATATCGTTAAGAATGTAATGTATATACACATATATTCATCTTCATTAAATGTTTATGAGAATATATTAGCAATGGATTACAAATCCTATACAATACATGATACGAGTGTCACCTGATGATGATAACCAGGTGACAAAACTCCAAATGAATACGCAGGTTGATGTTTCCACAGAGTCGGCAATGTTTCCCCTCCGAAACGGGAAACCTGGAAACGGCCAATGTCACGCCGTTAGCACTCGGGCGAGTTTGCTCACCGTCCACTTAAATATATGTACAGTTTTCGGGTACATATGGCCAACAGTGATTTCTAGAAGGCCGCTTGCAGCAAGGGGCGAGTTGCTGTATCCTACAGAGATGTTGCCAAGTCGCTGGATACACGAAAGCAAAGGAACACCGACTGTTCGTGACATTTTAAACGATGTATACATTTAGTTTTACAAAATGTTGTGATTCTTTAACATTCAATGATATACAAGTGCCGGTTTTATTACACGTAAGTTTATATCCATTCTCTTCCGTTACGCTATTTTCTTCCCAACCATTTATTACCATTTTGGTTTAGAATCCACCAATATTAAAACTCGTAAAGCCACGACATCATTGCAATGGGTACGAGACCCGTCGATATTGTTTTCAAACCTCATTACAATAATCTGGGGTGCGAGTGGTAAGCCGACTGTAATAGCGCAGCGGGCGGCTCACTTACCTGAAACGGAAATCACCGATTCTGTAACTGTTATTTGTGACGTGAATTTTAAAGAATCCATCCTAGAAAGGAGATTATTTTGTAAGTAGCATTTCAAGGAATTAATTCTGTTTATGTATAGTGTATACGGAAGGCAGAAGATCAACATCGTACATTAGCCAGCTGCGAAAATGTTTTGTAAATTAACATTTTTCAAGTTTTTAAACAATTTTTTTCAGCTTCGAACTTCTGTGTGTATGTTTGTGTGTATGGTGCAAATAAAATTTAACCCACTTCCAACTATCCAATTGTCTTGAAACTTTACAGGTGTGCATAGTTTGGATGACAATACAATTACGCAGTCATCAATAAATATAACCCATAACCACAGATCCAAACGACTTGAAATCAGTCACTCGCGTTCTTTACGAAAATGACAAAAAGCCGCTGCGTTCGGGACGCTAGTCGCATCGCGATTTGAAATTAAATAAAAGATATTTGTAAAGAAGTCTGAGCTGCGAAATATAAATCCATAAACACTAAAAACTAGAAAATAAAAAATATATAAAAAAAATTTTATGTTAAACGATTTTATTAAAAATGAACTAAACACTAAAAAATAGTTCTTTTCTTGTACTGCAATTTCGATGGAGTTTTTTCACTTTAAATAAAATCGTGGAGTAGGATATGTCACAACAAATTCATTTCGACCTTCGATTCTGTATTAAATTGATTCATATTCTGTTATGACATATCCTGCACCTCGATTTTATTTAAAGTGAAAAACCACCATCGAAATTGTAGTACAAGAAACGAAACATTTTTTAGTATTTAGTACATTTTTAATAAAATCGTTTAACATAAAATATTTTTTTATATATTTTTATTCGATGTCGGGAAAACGAATTCGCGCAGGAGAGCGCCGCGCCGCGGCCGGCCAGGTGGAGGGACGGGTATGCTTGATTGGTGCGGTACAGGCGCTAGGGGAGGGGGTACGTTTGGTCGTGGAGTGGGGGTAGCGCCCGTGGGCGAAAACCCACGATTTTGGCATCACTGCACGCGACACGCTGGTTACTGCTGAACCGTCGAAGGCAAAGTGTGACATTTTAAACGACGTACATTTAGTTTTATAAAGTGTTGTGTTTCTTTAACATTCAAGGATATACAAGGGCCGGTTTTATTACACGTAAGTTGCATATCCATTTTTTTCCATTACGCTATTCTCTTCCCAACTATACAGTTAGTTCTATCTATCTCCTTTGTTACCGCAATAATGACTGGCAAAATAAAATTACAGAAGTACTATATGCGTGCCAAGAGATCTCAAAATAGTTTCCTTCAGGAAATCCGAGCCACAACACCATCAGATGCTACTTTCCCACATTCACTCCCACCTGGCACTAGTTGTTCACAGTCAGTTTCTCAATCAACATCTTCCGATCCCAGTACCACTACAAATGCCATTTCACCTGGCATTAATTCTCAACCTTCTGTTAATATCACTCAGAGTGATGTAGGATTCGTTGAGAATATGGAAGAAATTGAAAATTTCGCCAGATTCGAAAATTCTCAGACCACCGATAGTCCCAATTTATCAAAGTCACTAGCAGAGTGGGCTATAAAACATAATATTACTCATAAAGCCATTAACGATTTATTACCCATTTTAAAGAAATCAGTTTTAAGTCATTTACCCTCGGATGCCAGGACTCTTTTAAAAACTCCCAGGAATGTACAGATTAAATGCGTCGATCCAGGTCAGTATTACCATTTTGGTTTAGAATCATGCATTTTAAAACTCGTTCAGTCCGTAGATTTATCCCGTATCGAAAAGAACACAATTTATATTAATATCAATGTGGACGGTTTACCGCTTTGTAAAAGTTCCAAGAGTCAAGTTTACCCCATTTTAGGCTGCATTGCCGGATACAATGCAGTAGGTATGATTGGCACATACCATGGGTATGAAAAGCCTAATGATGCCAACGTTTTTCTAGAAGATTTTGCCAAAGAAGCCATAGATTTAATTAGTAACGGAATTTCTATTAACGGCCATCTTTATCACATAAAAATAAAATCATTTATATGCGACGTACCTGCCAAGTCCTTTCTTAAATATACAAAAGGCCATGCCGGCTATTCCTCTTGCAGTAAATGTCATATAGTAGGTAAGAATATAGATAAGAGAACGTGCTTTCCTGGGACAAATAATCTCCGTTTAAGGACTGATGATGATTTCAGATCCAAATCTGACAAACATCACCATACTGGAACGTCGATTATAGAAAGAATTCCTGGCATCCACATGATTAATTCGTTTCCGTTAGATTACATGCATTTAATTTGTCTGGGCGTAGTGAAAAAGTTGCTCTCTCTGTGGTGTTATGGCAAACCCAAGACCAAAATATCACTACAATCTCAATGCAAAATATCACTAGCCTTAATACAAATATCTATCAGCATGCCAAGAGAATTTATGAGAAAACCTCGAAGCTTGGATATTTTAAAACGGTGGAAAGCAACTGAATTCCGTCAGTTCTTATTGTACACAGGGCCAGTAGTTTTATTAAAAAATATAGATGACGATAGGTATTTAAATTTTCTTGCACTTCACATCGCATTTGTCATCTTGTCGCACAGAAAATATTTTATTCATCTCGATTATGCAGTAGAATTATTACAATATTTTGTTGAAACCTTTAAATTATTATATGGATCAAAACACGTCTCACACAATGTTCATAATCTGTTACACTTCGTAGATGATGTCAAAAATCACGGACCTTTTGATGATTTTAGTTGCTTTCCGTTTGAAAACTTTTTGCAAAGTATTAAAAAATGTATTAGGAAGAGTGAGAAACCATTGCAACAGCTCGTGAAACGCCAACTAGAAAAGTCTCATTTTAGTATAGAAGCAGTACATAGTTTGCCTGTATATCCGATTTTCCAAAAGGAACATTCTCGTGGTCCATTAATAGAAGGTATTAATAACGCAAAGCAATTTAAACGTATTAGTTTCAGTAATTTTATTTTACAGATCCGGCACCCTAACAATTGCTGCCGTCTCGATGATGGCAGCATTATTATTGTAGAAAACATTATCGTATCCGAAAACGAGCATAAAATAATAGGCAGAAAATTTTTACAATTGATAGATTTTTATGACAATCCATGTAACTCTTCCGAATTAGGAATTTTTCAAACGCCATCCAACAACTTGGGTCCTCGTCAAATTTTCAATGTAGCGGAAATAGTGTATAAATGTGTGAAATTAGAAACTTCAGATAACGTTAAAATTTTCCCTCTACTTCACTCCACTCTTCCGACATGCAAATAAAATACTTGTCCAATGTTTCTGGTGTATGTAAACTATGTCTTTATGATGTCTTTATGATGACACCAACATTCAGATTTGGAGGTTTTCTTGTTGATTCAATGTTCATACCTTTCCAAAATTTAGAATTTAGATGATTGAGGGGGGTCGTGGTGGTTTTTAGTGGGTAAACTTGCGGGACCGACACCTGCAAGGAGTCCCACACTACCCGGCACACAACATCTCGCCGGGTGTGCGTAATGCATTTTCCCCCACGTTAAAAAAAAAAAAAGTAGCAGTGCGGCCTGACTGTCGATGAATGCGGACCCTGGCCGCCTCTCCCAATGAAGTGCGGTAAACATCCCGCAGTAAAGCATCGTTCACGAGCCTGGAAGAAGCGCAACATTGATAAGGGAGTCGCTGCCTTCCCCAGACATCAAACATTCTGCTGCGATCAGCAAAGTATATCCATGGTAAAGCGCATATGTGTATAAGTGCTATAAGTATTTTTCAAGCCACAGAACACGTTTAACATTAGCTATATATATATATATATATACTAACCACGACGATGGGTGTTAAGGGGTCATTCTGGTTAGACGGTTTGAAAAAATCGATTTTTTAAAACATTTTTCGAAAGTACATATCCTCAAGAATGTACTCTTAAATTTTCATTGAAAAATTCCAATTATTTTAGATTCTACATAGGCATTTTGTAGGGAGCGTAGAGGCTCGACCACCATAGATAAAAACTTTGAACGCGTTTTTCTCGGGACATCATTTTTCACATGGTGCAGGTAAAATCTCAAAATCCATCGAACCGATTGCTTTATAAATTGAACTGCTTATTCTGCACACCTATGCCTCTGGCCGGGATTACAACTAAGTATTTCTGTTGAGTCTAACCCACTTTTAAAATCGAAAATAACACATAAAACACAGCCGAAATACATTTATTCTTGTATTTTGCCCGCCATTTTGTTAATTTTAAGGATAAATCATGTATTCTAGTTCGGGCCATAGCGATAGTCATATTGATCAAGAATCTGTTTGTATTTTTGGTTTCAGATAAGTCCAACTGCTGAAATCACCTGCACGAGCGAAGCATGAATTTTTAAACATGTCATCACAATCGCCTTCAGAAACTATTTTAAAACCAATAATTTGATTACTTTTATATTGTTTATTTGCTGTAGAAATGTAGTTTAATCAATAGAAAAAAGTTTTATTACATTACTATAATTCCTATCTTCGCAATAAATTCTTGAAATTTGCTTAATTTATCGGCGTGCTAACCAGAATGACACCTTAACATGACAGTATTTCAGAATCCCTACTCTCGGCATGTACCAGCGAATTCGACTTTATTCTGCGATCTTTAAGTGTTTGTAGCTCAGCGATTGTAGCTAACCGATTTAGATGAAATTTTCAGTATGCGTATGTCTTACTTGAATCTAGAAAGGGCATTTTTTAAATTTTCATTATAAGCTCACATAAAAAACTTTGAAAAACCGTTTTTTTTCTTGTTATTTCGAAAATTCCAATTTTTCAAAACGGCGAATAAACGATATACCTATTATAGTAAACCGATCTTTCTAACTTCTAAAAAAACCGAACTCGTTTAGTTCACTTTTTGTAAAAAGCTATGCGATTTTAAAAAGTGTATATGTATACGTTTGTCTGCCACTGTGTGGTGTATCTACTACTCTATCACTACTGTATATTCTATAAAATCCGATATGTGTATTAAGTACTCTAACGTATGTTATATTTTTATATATTTTATGTATAGTACATATATTTTAAGTGCATATGTGATCTGTGTATTCTGTGTACACTTTGTATATTCTGTTTTGTATATTCCAACCAACTACAGGTGTATTCACAACTTATTGTAAGTGCATTCTATAGTCATTTCGCGCATGCACGCACCAGTAATTTGATTATAGAAATATAATAATTTAATTTATAATTTATAACAAATAGAATAGTAATATTGTATTATTGTAGTTTTTCAATATTTGTAAACACGCATAGTGTAATGCAGTGGATGATATAATTTGTAGTGTACTGTAATGAAATAAATGGAAACATATTTTTATCAAATTTAATTTTATTTTAATCGTATCAATAACCGTCTTCAACACCGTCCCAATGCCTTTAGCCTAATTTAGACCCGATAAAATACAAATTCTCAGGATGTACCGTATTCGGGTCCATATGACTCCTCACTCCCTGCATAGACTTTCGGAAAGAAATTCGTACACCTCTAACACACGTACACGTCTCTACACCTGCCGCCTATTTCAAACTCTCGTTCTAAACAAATCTTTCAACATTTCGATACATTTTAGAGTAGTTCTTGAATTGCACGCTGTCCATAAGCAGAGGGCGCTACGTCCAGTCTTCAAATTAAGAGTCGGTAATACACTTTCGCTGCAATACCCTTTAAGACTGAAATGCATCTCATAGTATAGACGACGTTATATAGATGGCGTTAGTGCAAGTACACGACTGACGACACCCAAAAAGCGTCTTACAGGCGCCTATAAGGCCGTCGACAGTCCCTCAAAAGGCGCCTTTTCGGCGCCTTATAGACGCCTGTAAGGCGCCTGTGGAACTTTGTATAGATGGCGCCAGTGTAGTTACACGGCGTCTCAAAGGCGTCTTAAAGGCGCCTTGTTACAAATCCGGACGCTCAGGCGCTCAGGCCTAAAACAGGCCGAAAACAGGCGCCTTTAAGGCGCCGCGTGCTGTGTGGGTTTAGATTTGGAGCCTTCGTAACCAAAGGATATTCATAATAATTCGAACCGTGATTTAAAGCCAAGGACTTTATTACTTTGAGCACGAGTGGTGCACTATCAATATATTAGCATGGTTAACATAATAATGCGTCAGACATTAAGCATTAGCACATAACATTTATATAAATAGTAATCAACAGCAATATATGTGTATGAATATGCAATACATGTGTATAACCCAAAGAAAATAGTATGAAAAGTAATAGGAATTTGCTACGATAACAATATAAGACAATGAGCGTTAGCGAGATAATAATATGAATCAAAATAATATGAAAGGCAATAAGCGTTAACAATACAAAATATATTTAAAGCAATGAGCGTTAGCGAAATGATAATATAAAGCAATAAGCGTCAATACAAGAATAATAATATGAAATGCAATAAGCGTTAACAATACAAAATATATTTAAAGCAATGAGCGTTAGCGAAATGATAATATAAAGCAATAAGCGTCAATACAAGAATAATAATATGAAATGCAATAAGCGTTAACAATACAAAATAATATAGATGAAGGTGATATGCTGTATAACAATAATGGTAATTATAATTTCTTACGGTAGTTGCAGTAGAACACTGAATTTAATTTAAATGTTTTTCGACGAATCGTATTTATTCCGCGGAAGTATTTCCTTAGAAGAGTCCGTAGAAGAGTCGAAGAGTCTCACGGGTCCTCGTATTTATAGGGTTTACAAGAATGTCAGGTATGAGGGGTGTTGCGCGGTATGCACCTTGACCTATTTACGAATTATGCGTCGCAATAGGACTTCCGGGGTTTTTATAAAATGAAATAAGCGTCTATAATTAGACGTGTTTATGACTCATGTATGAAATATGCGTCGCAATAAGGCTTCCAGGATTTTATTTAGGCTATTGATAAGGGGATACTCAACCCATTGGATGGATTTTGGGTGTTTTAATGGGAAAGGGGTGAGATTGGCTTTGACTCGGTGAGTCGTAAAGAGGGGGTGAGACGTGGTCTCGAATTAAGAGGTTTTGGGACGAGGGACTTGTTTGAATTCAGATATGAGGGAGGATTTCGCGCCTTGTAGGGCGAATAGGTGAAGGAGTTTGTAATTGACCATCTTGAGATGGGGACCGCTAAGGTACATCGTCAAGATGATCAGTGATTGGGGAAAAAGGGGTAAGACTTGAGTTGAGGGATTTTGATGGAGTTGTGGAGCGATTAATGAAGGAGACTTTAGAATAGAACCGCGCGAAAAATAGTGGGACATCACACCATAACGGGTAATTATCATTTTTCGTGATCTAATCGGACCTTAAGACAATAATAAAAAACTTTAAAAAAGGAAAAAAATTATGCCAAGTACATGAAATAAAATAAGTCACAAAAAATAGAAGATAATAATAATTACAAACTAAACAAGATGTGAAATCAAAATGAGCTGCAAGTACATCAAGGTGCTTTCCAACTGCGCTTAAGACGACACAATTACATATACACAGGTGAAAGGCTGTGTTCATACATTCCATTACTCATATCGCGGATATTTTAATCCCTGATAACCATCTGTCTCCAGTCTGACATCAGATTGGTAGCAGGGTCTGGCTCTGGCACGAGAGCGCAGAGTCTGATGTCAGAACCGTAGTAGACGGCAGAATCTGCTGCGAATCTGCTGCCAATCTGACATTAGGCTCTGCACCTCAGAACGCAGCCAAAGGCGGTCACAGACAACTACGGTTCTGATGTCAGATTCTGCTCCCCCGATTTGGCTATCAGGGATGAACCCATGAAAAAGAATCCCATTTAAAAACATTGTCGTAAATTAATAGGTTTACAAAATTAAGGATATAAAAAAATTGCGCTAGTTATAACAATAGCTATTTATACAGAGAAAAAATGTATTATATAATATTAAGCAGATATATTTTTATACAAATAAATATTTTAATACGGATAAATATTTTATTCAAAATACATGGCGCTGCGAAACCGAAAAAATGTTAATTGGCTTGGTATCAATAATTTACAATAATTCGCTTACAATCTAAAATACATAAACATATACATATTAGAAACGCAGTCAGATTTGTTCTACATATATTTAATTTTAATATCATACGTAGCATATGCACACGCACACATTCACACATTCACGACGCACACACAAGAAAGAAAAAGATTAATGCAATTGATACATATTTATTTAGTTTAGCGACACCAATTCGGGGCGCAGCAGCAAGTATTTTGAATAAAATATTTATTCGTATTAAAATATTTATTTGTATAAAAATATATCTGCTTAATATTAGATAATACATTTTTTCTTTGTATAAATAGCTATTGTTATAACTGGCCCAATTTTTGTATATCCTTAATTTTGTAAAGCTATTAATTTACGACAATGTATTTAAATGGGATTCTTTTTGATCAGTTAACTAAAATATCTGCGATATGAGTAATGGGATGTATGAACACAGCCTTTTACCTGTGTATATGTAGTCGTGCCGTCTTAAACGCAGTTGGAAAGCACCTTTATGTACTTGCAGCTCATTTTGATTTCACATCTTGTTTAGTTTGTAATTATTATTATCTTCTATTTTTTGTGATTTATTTTATTTCATGTACTTGGCATAATTTTTTTACTTTTTTGAAGTTTTTTATGGAGATATTATTAACTATTAGTCATCTGCACCTAAAACCATACATCAGCAACTTCAGCACTTCATGCCCTATCATTGTGCAAAAGCTTATTGAAAAGCCACTATTACATCTTGGAACTTCCTTTGTAGGTAAAATATGGAATGAAATTGCCACTAAGTTATTTTTAAATGATGCATTTTGTGAAACATGCTATCTGTTATGAATAATTTCATTCATTAGAAGCATGAATAGTACAATAAAGATATTTTAAAATAAAAATGTAAAATTTAATAATACAAAATGCCTTTATCCCTTGAGTGTATTTCAATCCACTGAAAAATTATAAACTGACTATTCACTCCCACACGGTTATTTAAAAATTATCTATACTTCCTTTTATACAGCTTGACACAATTTTTTTTATTCTTGATAGTTTTGATCAGTTATCTTTTGAGAAGGAATTTTAATAGTGGAATATTAATTTTTTTGGTGCAATATACCAATTTTTTAAATAATTTAAAACCACCAGAATTGTTTTATTTATTTTTTATACAGGGTGTAAATAGACTGATTTACTATTACATATGCTGATTTCAATGACAGAATGACTTGCTCAATGACAAGTAGAATTATTAATTCTAAAAGAAAAAAAGGTAGGAATAGTGTTTAAAATTCTACATGTGGTAGTCATTCTTGTGAAATTCCAATCTATACAAAATGTATTTATATCTTGAGGAATTTTTTTTAGATGTATGTGTATACAACCTTTTTTTACTCTTAGGAAGAGCAGAATACAATATCAAAGTTTGGTCACCTATTTCGGTGACACATTATATAGTACTTCTGAATTATTTGGTATCCTGGCCAAATTAACATAAAAATTTGTATTTCATATTTTGATAATATAAACATGTATGGGAATTAATCAATAAAATATATATAAATTTCATGATGCATGGTAATTTATCCCTGCGAACGAGATATTTAAAATATTCAAATATACATAATTAATACAAATATTATGCATATAGTGTAGGTACACAAAACATCTATTTTATCTATATAATTTCATTTCATATATGTACGAGAAAAATATAAAGTAATTTGGGATGAAATGCATGTATATATAAAAAGTGTTTCTTTTCCACCTTTGAACATTATTTATAACATTAAAATAATAGGAAATACGGTGTCAAATATATTAATACTTTTCGTATCTGTGATATTAGACAGAAATCGGTGGCATCAGATTCATTCCTTTACATTCAAGAGCAATCTTTACCCCTAAAACGAAGAATCCGATACTCTTCAAGATTGACCTATAAACAAAAGATTACATGTGCAAAGTACTTTTCAACCAATTTTATTCTAAATAATACTATATGAATATAAGTAGTCGTTAATTTCATAGAAAGGTTATAAGCACGAATATAATAGTAATGCAATTTCCATATTACTAATATACCATTTAAAAGGATCGTAATAAACTTCCTTTACAAATCCTGTAACACCGCTCATTATAGCTTATATTCAGATTTAATATACTTTCACTTGTTTCGTTGTTAGTAAGTACTTGGTAGGAACGTATGTAGTGTACTATTCGAACTTGTATGTACGTACTGTGCCCCGATGAGAAGTCGGTTGAGAAACTGTAGTGTCCGAATAATGTATCCCTATTGGCTGGCGCGACAACGTCGACGAATACGAATTAAGCAAACGAGTCACAGGCGGTGGGAGCCAATGCGAGCGAAGAAACCCGACCGATTTCTTTTCATCGGGGCACAGTCAAAGAGGAGATATAGGGTGTGTTTCAATTCATGCATTATGCGCATAGACTGCAGAGAAAACCGTTCCGTTTCAATCTATGCGTGCATTGGTTGCGTTGGTGATACATAGGATTCCCTAGAATTCTCCCACTTCTAGCGCATGAAGCGTGCAGTTCCTGCGCGCATGCGTATTTGTCTCTTTACGTACGCTTTGAAAAACATACACCAAATTATGTGATCTCCTCCTCGAAGTAACAGAAAATATAACCTGCATATATGCTACATGACAATAAATGTTTATTGGATATTTCGTCCTTTTACGCTACATTTGTCAACTTTTTATAACTTAACATCCTTCCAAAATATTATTGTTACGCCGCAACGGTATCTTTACGAAATCGGGTATAAGGTCAATGTCCTTATTTCTAATCATGTAAGAGTTCTGCTATCGTAAAAATAGATTTTTATTATTTATTTATGCAACAATCGACAAAAAATTTATTAGACGTAATATTTAACTTTCCCTTTACACATAAAATAAACAAGAAGTATTTTTAAAAACATTTTAACCTAATAATAGTCGATTTAATATGAAGTATAAAATGTCTATTTCTGCTCAGCGGAAATGAAAATGCAGTTTCTGCTTACATATCCATGTGCGATTTATCTTCTAATTGAAAAGTCTATGTATAATTATATTTTGGATAACACAAATAAACAAAATTATTTAAAGTTTTAAAATGTCCTTTATTTACAAAAATATAAAATATTTATCCTCTGGATAAATAGGGAATACTCAGCTGGAATATAGAAGCACACGTAATGCGACAAATACGCATGCGCGTAATATGCGCATTGGATGCCCATGGTTTGATTTTCTGCACTTGCTGCACGCATTATGAGCTAGAAGTTGGAAGATTCTAGGGAATTCAATGAATCAGGTAATGCTGTCTTTGCACTCGCTGTATGAACCGCAACCAACGCACCGGACTCAATGTCGAAGCGAACAGCACACCCCTAGAAGGTTTTAAGCAGGGTCGAAACGGAAGATGAGGAAGGAAGCAAATACGTGACGCGCATTGTTATTTCTTAAAGGCTTTTGCTGCTAATTTTTTCGAACGTGTTCTTATAATGCTAACTTTACAGTTGTACTCTAATCCAGAAGACGTACAAGAACCTGTGATTGTATCCAATAGCCTTCAAAACCTTCAATTTACCTCGGGCGCGGATAATAAATAACTTCATTTTTCCTTTACACATCTGCTTACCAAATTACGCTGGGTAAGCAGCAGTTCGCCCTGTAAAACTCATAAAATATGGTCTTCGCTTTCAATAATTGTCGCTGTTCAAGAAGAATAGAAAAACTCGGGTTCAGAAAATCCAGGAACCAATAAAGCCATCAAATTTCGGTAGGAGTCGGTCCCCGATCTTTAGGACGAAGTAACCGATGTAGTTAGGAAGCGTGCTTCGACCACCGTCCAAAAGTCTTGAATTAAATTAACCGTAATTCATCCAACTGCATAGCTAATTGTAAGTAAGTTTGAACATTCCCGCGCAACCTCACGAGTATCAAACGTATCGAACACCGTTCCGTTTCGTTACTGCGGTTCATGCGCTGCTGGAAACGGAACGCTCTGAATGCGTGCAGCGACTGCGCTGCGGTCTATGCGCATAATGCGTGAATTGAAACACAGCCATAATAAGAGGCGTCACTCGACAAGAACAGAAATAAACTAGGGAAATCACTAGACAATCAATTTAAATGCCCATTCGGCAATGATCGGTAAACTTCAGCAATAATCAGCCAACTGCGGTAAGGTACATTTAGTCGATTTGAATATCCCGCTCGAATAGACAACCAATTTAAATGCCAAGGTCAAGTAAGGACTTCAAAGCTTCAGCCCGGAGTGACGCCTCTTATTATATCTCCTCTTTGGCACAGTACTAAGTACTGGTAAGTACTTGCATACTATTGGGAAAAAAGTGTCTATAGCGTAATTCATATATAAACAATACTTTATAGATAGGTATCTCTCTTGGTTTAGTAGGTCATTTTACAACGCTACAGACGACAAGTTTCTCGTATAAAAACGAGAGCGGGAAATTTCCTATTCATTTGAATTTATGAATAACTTAAGTAATTTACCATTTCTTTACTAATCTACTCGACTAAATTTTAGTGCCCACACACGATGAATTACTAAATTATTAGAGACGCTCATTAAATAAATATTGACTTCTGTTGCTTCGCAATTGAAACAGCACTACCATGTAAACCGCTCGTCCATAATCAGCGAGGAACCAATCAAATGATTTGTTACATTAGGTCCGTCCAGGGATTTGCTCGCACGAGCTACCGCGAGTTGCTCTTCGCTCTTGAAGGCGCACCAAACCAGGCCCCTCGCGGAAAGGTCCCCGTGATGGGGCACAACCGTCACTCCCCAAATAGCACAAAGACGACTTAAAGACGTTCAGGACGTCTTAAAGACGTTCACGACCGTCCAGAAGACACCTTAAAAAGGCCGTAAAAACGTCCATTTTCACAAATCAGTACGTCTTTAAGACGTCTAGAAAACGTCCCAAAAACGCCTGTTTCGGACCTAACCAAGACGTCTTTAAGACGTTTTTGGGACGTTCGACGGTATTGGTTCGATTTAATAAAAATTTAAGGAAGTAAATGGTTTTCAAAATAAGATCAAACTCGGTAACAATTTATTTAATTTATTTAATTCAGAAATAATGCAGAATATATGCACTTACAATAGATATAAGAACATGGTAGTACGAAGTCCAATATACAGAATATACAAACTATACAGGATATACACTTAAAATAGATATGGATGCGCACTTAAACAGATAGGTCTGTATTTTTTCTATTCTCTGCCATTTCCCTGTGTTCTGCTGCACCTTAAAGAAGAATTTCGACGAAACATTACATTGAATTTTACAGTAATCAATGATTAGGAACAGTAAAATAAGGGTGATAGTTACATATTAAAACCGTTGCTACGTTTAATTTATGGAAATTTTCTTTCCCTTTTCTGCCGAGGCCAATTAAATAGCAATGCAACATCCATTGGTCATCAACGACGTTAGCGCCCGTTTCACAAATTATAATGATTGGAAACTTCAAAATTTGCCAATTCGTTAACCTAAAATTTAAAAATTATTCAAACCCTAACCTAGAACTACCGCAAATACTGAAACAAATATACAAAACTATACAAAAACGTTATGAAAGCTGTATAAAAACTGTACGAAAACAATATTGAGTCTGACACTGTCCTTTGTTGACGCCACACGTGTTTGTTTTGCTACCGTTTCCGTTGGAACCTCCTCAGTCTCTTTAAGTGTGTGTGTCTAACTTGCCTAAGAGTGCCTAATTTGCCTAGTCGTCTGGTCATTCTGCGCTGATTAATCGTGTGGACCTGTGCCCTTAGCGTGGGTTAGCAATCGGTGATCGATTCTTCTAATTCAGCGTGAATACATAGTGTATCCGATCTGTCAGTCTGTCGTACTGTCCTATAGGACCTCTGGTCAAGTGTTTATTGGTGATATTGTTGCGAGCACCGGGTATAGGCCCGTGCGTAGCCTGCTGGTGCTCACAACAATATCATGCCCCCCCCCCCCCCCAGCAAAGAAGTTCAAGTGCATCGGTGGTCAATCCGGTCACGTGTACGGACCGTGGGACCATAACCCACGCTTGCACATCGTGTCTTATCCGTGCGGGTCACCCCTGGCACAACGGTAGACTGTTAAACTGAGGCCAAGGTACGTCACGCTCAGCTGTTGTTGTTGACGTCACGAATTCTCCGTCGGCCAATTCACCACCTGCATTCCCGACGATCGATGAAATAAGCGATGTTACGAAGGTCTTGATAGAAAATCAGCTTAGCGAATTCCGTATTGAGATGGTTAGTAGCATCAGATCGGAACTCGGTGAAATTCGTGCTACTATCGGTGATATCTCTAACCAAGTCCGGATTCTTGAAGAGAACCTTTTGAATGTGAGCAATTGATCGGCTTCAAATTTTGGAGGAAAGTTGATGAAGTTATTGCCGAAATAAACGATAGGCAACTTAGAGCTGGGAACCTCATCATCCATGGACTTCCGGAATTACCTAATGCCACGCCTGACCTTGCTCGGGGACATGACTCCGATTGTGTCAGATCCATCCTTAATCAAATCCAGCCTGCGGAGTATGATGACATCAGGCTGCACAGGCTAGGGAAACCGAAGGGCTCATCATCTAGACCACTCTGCGTTGGACTCAAGTCTCCCGAAGCCGTAAGAAACATCCTGAGGAATAAGTCTCGGTACTCTGGGCCGTGTAAGATCACGGACGACAAGACCCTAATGCAACGTCAATCACTGGATCAGCTTAGAGCCAAGGTTCGAGAACTTCGTAATAGTGGTGATACCACTATGACCATTCGATACACCCATGGTGTGCCGAGCATTGTGCCGATTAAAGGGACACGTCACTCTGCCTCAAAACACCAATAAGGCACCCCGTAGTTTACTTCCAAAATGTGCGTAGTTTGAGAACCAAACTCTTTGATTTAAAAAACGCCATACTGTGTACTGCAACTCGGTATGACATCATTATATTTATAAAAAGTTGGCTGAATTCGTCAATCTCATCATTTGAGCTCCGCCTCAATAACTTTAATATCTTTCGGGCGGACAGATCCCTCCTTACTAGTAGTTTTTCAAGAGGGGGTGGGGTTTTGGTAGCGATAAGAAACACGTTGTCCTGTTCGTTAATCAATCCAAGTCGAGCAAACCTTGAGCAGATCTTTGTGCGTGTGCGTTTTCGAACCGGGCATATGTCATTGTTGGTGCGTTATATCTCCCGCCGGCGTCGCAACCACTGCTCTATGATAACCATGTAGGTTGCGTTGTGGAGATAGTTCAGAACTATAACGACGATTGGTTCTGCATTTTTGGTGATTATAACCTCCCTTATGCTGACTGGTCTAATGTTCCGGGCTCCATGTGTTGTAAAAAAACTTGGAATTTCTTCTCAGGAGTCAATGGCCATTGACCTTCTACTGGAAGGTTATAATTTTTGTACTCTTGCTCAGGCGAACTCTATTTTTACTGCATTTGAGTGCATGTTAGATTTAATATTTGTAGAGGACATCGAAGTAGATATTAATAAAGTGATTGACTATTTGAGTCCTCTACTCTCGTCCTCGAACTATAGCCATGATAGGGTCACATCCAAGGACTTTAAATGCGGGGACTATCGTGGTATTATTAATTACCTGAATACTGTGGATTGGGATTGTGAGACTGGAGGGACTGACCCGGATGTGGCCGTAAATAATCTTTATTCACACCTTAACGCGGTTAGTGATGCTTTTATTTCTGTTAAAACAATTAAACGCTCGAGCTATCCACGCAGGTTTTCAGCTCGACTGAAAAGGCTTATTTATGAAAAAAAGAGAGCACATAAAGCATACAAAAACTGCAATTCTCTTAGTGACTACTGGAATTACTCCAGTCTCCGTTCCCGTTGTAAGCTACTTACGAAAATGGACTACCGTGAGTATGTCAACACCGTCGAATGTAGTGTACGGAATAACGTCAGGAGTTTTTTGAACTTTGTAAATGCCAAGCGTGGTAACCAAGGACTGCTAATATGTACTACGGGAGCTCTTCGGCGACTTCGCACTCAGCAGTGGCGAACCTCTCTGCTACCTATTTTGGGTCTGTATATACTTCCCCATCGGGGCGGTCCCCGGCCTCGAACACCAACCACTCTCATTTTAACAGTTTGCACTTTAAGTCACTTTCTATTACCATCGGTGATATTTTCTCCAAGCTTAATGCGCTTGACATAAACAAGGGCCCGGGTGCTGATGGCATCGCCCCTCTGCTTCTCAAACAGTGCAGCTTTATTCTTTCTAGGCCCCTCTGGAATATTTCCAGTGTCTCTTTAACCAGTGGGGTTTTCCCTGTGCGTGGAAATCTAGCCTTGTAACTCCTGTCTTCAAGGTGGGGGATCGTTCGGATGTACACAATTATCGGCCCATAAGTAAACTTTCTATCCTGGCCGTGTATCATAGCTTCGTTTCCAGGGCCCTTGACGAGGGCCTGCAAATTGATACTGTATATACTGATTTTCAGAAAGCCTTTGACACCGTTGACCACTCAGTGTTGCTTCAGAAACTTTCGCGCTGGGGTTTTTGTGGGCCCCTTTTAACCTGGGTGGAAAGCTGTTTTTCGGAACGAGTTCAGCTAGTGAAGGTAGCAAATTGTCTTTCTACCTCGATAAGTGTCACCTCACGTTTTCCTCAGGGCTCGCATCTAGGTCCCTTTCTACTTAACGTATTTATCAATGACCTCGCGGACATACTCTTTAATACTAACTTTCTCATGTACGCGGGCGATCTTAAAATCTTTAGATTTATCCAGGGCATAGATGATGCAATTAATATGCAAAGTGATCTGCATATGTTGGAGCAATGGTGCACTATGAATAAGATGTGGCTCAATACTGCGAAGTGTGTGGTGCTCAGGGCCTCTCGTAGTAGTTCTTGCGTTAAGTGCTCTTATAAAGTAATGATGTTATTCTTAACAAGGTCACTGAAGTCATGAATCTGGGTGTTTGTATGTTTGTATTACGCCGTGCTTTGACTTTAGGCCTCACTACAAGCACTGTACGAGGAAAACTATGCGAACCTTGGGTTTTATCGCTATATTTGCCAGGCATTTTAAAAATAAGGAGTCCCTTAGGCTGCTATATGTAGCCCTCGTTAGGCCGCATATTGAATATGCCGCGGCCATTTGGAGCCCTAGGCATACCAAATACATCAATTCTATTGAAAAAGTGCAGCACAAATTCTTAAGGTTTGCCTTGCGTAGTCTAGGCAGCCCTATGGATAGGGATGATCACGATTATTGCCCGGGACTGGCATTGTTTAACATCGCGACTCTGGAGGCAGCGAGGTGGGCAGACCCGCAGCCGCGCGAATTCTGGGCACCGTCGAGAGAATCCTCGACGCCATTGACGCCGATCCTACGACCAGTGTGCGCGTCTTGAGCCGCCACTTCAAGTAAGTCACAGTTCAAGATAACTGCAGTAATTATTAATTAAGAGAAAAAAAATGTTATCTAATAGTGGATGTTTTTGCATTTTGTTCTAGTGTCAGCTGCTCGACGGTGCACCGAATTCTCAGGGATCGGATGTTGCATCCGTACAAATATGTACGGGTGCAACACTTGCACCCTGGGGATTACATCCAGCGGATTCACTATTCCAGGTGGCTGTTGGGAGAAGTGCAAAGGAATCCGTCGTTCACCAAATACATATTGTGGACGGATGAAGCACTTTTCAACAGGGAAGGATGCTTCAATTCCCACAATATGCATGTGTGGAGCGACGAAAATCCCCTAGCGCTTCGTACACGTGCAACACAAGTCCGTTGGTCGATCAACCCATGGGCCGGCATTTGTGGCGAATTTATCGTTGGGCCGTACATTCTGCCAGACAGGCTGGACGGCCCAGCGTATAAATATTTTTTAGAACATGTTCTGCCGGATCATATGGATGATATTCCATATGAGATCCGACAGAACATGTACTACCAGCACGACGGTGCTGGGCCACATTACCCGTTGAATGTCCGCGCCTATTTAGGTGAAACCTTTCAGGACAGGTGGATCGGCCGCGGCCGTGAAGATGAGGCTCACGTTGCGTGGCCCCCACGGTCACTGGATATGAATCCGCTGGATTTTTTCTTCTGGGGCTACCTGAAGGTAATTTCATTATTGTTGTTACTCTTTAATTATTCTTGTTGTAGGTATTCTTTTTTTACTTACGTTTCGTATTTCTTGTACAACAATCATTTCAGAATGAGGTGTATCGTCAGCCGGTGGCTATCCCCGAGAAAGCAGTTGCGCTCATTCACGCGGCGGTGGCCAACATAACGCCGCAAACATTGCAGGGCGTCCAAAGATAGCTGATTCTCCGCGCTGAAGCGTGCATAGAAAACAACGGTGTCCACGTGGAGCAATTTTTTAATTGATTACAATCGGCCCTTTTCAGGGCCACCAATTTTTAAAACGTAGGAACAACACGTTCCATGGAAAATAAATTAAGTGTTCAGTGTTAGTAGCCGCGTAGTGAAGTGAATATTCGGTACATTAACCTGGATGCACCTGACATTGCGACCCTTAACTTTGGGTAGTGTCGTATACCTGGGAGCAGCTGTGCACGGGGCTCGTCCATCGATGACCAGGATCGGTGCAGTGACCCAGTGACACAGGTTTCCACGCTGCAGGTGAATTTCCGACAAGGGTGAGTTTTAGTTACTTTATTGGTGATCATTCATTTTTAAATTTAACGCAAGCTATGGCTTATTTCCGGCGATAATTCTCAAAATTCCCTACGAAAATATTTATTCGGGCTTTTTAAACAGACTTATTCGTTATCAGCAACAGTGCTGGCCGTTACTGAATTACGGATTTTTATCACAATAACGAACTACGATCACTTTTCGTTAATTTACTGTTACGTTACCTTTTCGTGGCTAAGTTATTAACACAAGGAAATTTACGTATTCCTTATCCTCCCACTTCAAATAATTATTATTTTCGAAATTTCTAAAAAAAACTGTGTATTCGTCTTTTTACGTTACACGTGATTTTCATCTATTTATCCATTATTCATTATTCACTTTAAATAACAAACAAACCATGACAACATGTTCGATTTTATTTGTTACGTCTTTTTCATTTGCCATTCTACGAAATTTTCTTCGATGCGTGCCGAGTTGCTTGTTCGCAGTCACGGCGCGGCGCATAGCCACGCTAGCGCGGGAACTCGGCCGTCAGACTCGCGCTCTGATTGGTCGGTGCTTTTTGTTAATATCTCGGTAACGAAACCTCGGAGAGAATTTTCGCAAAGGAAAAAGTTGTTTGCAATCACCCCCTGAATCACCCCCTTCAAGGAACCGCAGCATTTTTGGGACACCCTGTATATATAAGTATGTAGATATAATTAGGCTTTACCTGTGCGATCTATCCATATTTCATGGATGGTTTGGGTTAGACAGCGGTTACAATCCCTGGTTTCCTTGAACTAACGTATCCTAATCTATCCATGTTTCTCAGATGGCGCACAGCCTCTTTTAAACATCTGTGTCGGACCTAACAAAGACGTGTTCTGGGCGTCCAGAAGACGTCTTAAAGACGTAGAGAAAACGTCCAGAAGGCGTCTTAAAGGTCCGAAACAGGCGTTTTTAAGACATTTTTAAGACGTCTTAGTTAGGTCTGGAAGTGGCGTTTAAAAGATGTTTTTAACACGTTTGTGTGTTATTTTAGAAATGTCGATACATTAGTTAAAGGAAACCGGGGATTGTAACCGCTGTCTAACCCAAACCATCCACGAAGTATGGATAGATCGAACAGTTAAAGCCTAATTAGATCTACATACAGAACAATGGAAAACAAAGAACACAGATGCATTTGTTTAAATGTTTTTGACCGAATGTTTGCAAACAGGTTTTATACAGTTTTTATATTGTTTTCATAATGTTTTTGTACAGTTTTTGTATATTTGTTTCAGTATTTGCGGTCAAAAGTGTGTAGTTCTAGGTTAGGGTTTATGGGGGTTTGTATCTTCAGCGAAACTGTGTTACCGATCTGTAATTTGAAAACTGAATTTAGCGTCCTCTACTCACCAACAGCGTCTAACTTATAAACTACACTAAAGCGTGTGAAATGCTGCATGCGTGCTGCACGCGTTATACTATTATTGTTTTTACTCTTCATTAAGCGACTACGGGCTCCGCTATTACTGTCGACTAATAGTGGGTGGGTAATAAACCTGCTAAATACTTAAAAAGTTCAAGTACTTGAAATTCAAACCGAGTAAAATTTTATTTTTTCGAAGCGAGCCAAGTACTCGGTTAACCAGAATAGTTTGGAATGACACGAGTAGTTTGTTGCTATTCAAGTATCTTAAAGGGATGTGTGCAATTATTTCAATTCGAGTAGCTTCCCAGATAGCACAGAGGGGTTTTAAGGAGGTAGAGACGTGTAATGCAGCGTGCTGTATACCGACACAATCTGGCCCGAAACATGGGTTTGGGGGAATCCGTTGTTTGTCCTTATGTGAGTAAATTTTGGGCTGAGTGAGATCTCATTCGAAAGAGGAAGGTTCAATGCAGCCCGCTCTGGTCATGGTTCAATGAGATTGTGTTGATATCTAATAATAGGAGTGTCCAAAGTAGAGAAAAATTCGACAAAATACACTCGCAGGTTCCAAGTAGTTGTAAGTCACTAAAAAAGTTTTGTGAGTCAAACGATGACCAGAGCGGGCTGCATTGAACCTTCCTCTTTCGAATGAGACCTCACCCATCCCAAAATCTGTTCACATAAGGACAAATAACGTAATTTTGTGACTGTATTCCCAAATACGAGTTCCGCCATATTGGCGATAATACAGAGCAAGTCACGTGACAAATTTAGTTGAGGTAGCGGATACGAGATGGCGCCAACTCGAGAGGATTGTGGGGATCGGCGGTTCCCCTTCTCTGAATGCGGTTCAGGAGTGGGGATAGTCCGCGCACCGGCACGCAGAACGACATCACGTGAGTTCGAGAGAATGTCTTTTAGCACGTTTCCATGTGTTGTGATCTCGATACCTTTGTAGTACGTTTCCATGTGCTTCCGATCGCAAACAGTTAGTCACACTGTTGCAGTGTTCTGTGTAAACACTGTGTATATTCTTGTACCTCACCATCGTCCATATCTGTGGAGAGGGGTGATGGTTTATTAAAGACATTTATACTACCAATCGATATACGGTTAATATCCAGCTAAGTAACATAGTTCATGCGGCAGTGGGGCCGCTAGAGAGGAAGTCTATATACCTTCCCTCGTCCAAATGCCTACAGGACTGCCAATGTGGAATCATAGTAAAACTGAAGCGTTAGCTGGATACATGTGCCACAGTAAAAGCGTGATGCATTCAATGTATGCATTTTCGGACGATTGTAGGTTAGGTTATATGCATTTTAGACATACATTGATTACGATAGGAACTACTGGGAACTGTGTACATTTAATAAATTAACGCTTTTATTGTGACACATACATCACTTGAAATCACTGTCGAATTTATGTTATAATTATGTGACCACATTATTAAAAGTAAAAAAAGAGAGATTGGAACTTTTTTTACTAATATTGGAAATATTGATTTACTGATATCATATTTTCAGAATGTGGAAGTTACAGCAATTATTTGCAATTATTGCTGTTATTATTATTCTTCTGATTATTGTACATAACATGTAACAAGGAAAAGTCTCCAAATCGGTCAACAGTTGACACCCTGATTTTTTTTTTGTAATTCTTTACGGTCCTATGCAGAGATGGACATCATTTAAATAAAAGAATATTCTTCCGAATGGCCCCACGGCTAATCGACGTAAGGTTTGGGAGGGGGGGGGGGGGGTGTACCCTAAATCTAAAATTCGGGTATTTATTAGCTTCCATTGTTTATTCGAAGGCCATTCATCTTGGGCTTCGAATATTTTTTCATCTTCCATTGTATCTTTATCCTAAGGTCGTATTCAGATATATTGGCTGGCCGATTCGTTTTCCCGAACAGCGATCGAGGAGAAATCAGCTACCACCATCTGACGATCGCGGATTTGTCAGTTGGAGTATCGTGGGCACCGAAGGGTATGGTGGGGTAACGGGAAAGCTGCTCGACTCTGTCTGATCGTAGCCGTGGGGCTGTTATTTATTCTTGTTTTTAGCATAGTAGTTGTGTGCGTTACGAAGCTATGCGTAAACCAATACGAGATGATGCTATCGAGAAAGAATCAATGTTCTGACCAATAAAGCTCCTGAATTTTTTCGGAGCTAAGGCACACCTATTCTGATGTGTGTATTTCTACGCTGGCAGCTCGGTTTGGCCTATACACGCCAGAAGCTTGGTGCTATCCCCACCATTTCTGGCTCACTCTTTTTCGGCGGAGGTGAGAGCGAGATGGAACAAGAGCGAGTCAGAAAACATTGAGAAAAGGAGCACCGAGGCAGGCAAGCGGTATGGCGGGAGAATATGTGTTACGAGACTCACAGGCCAATACATATATCTGAATTCGACCTTAGAAGCTGTTAGAAGCTCGAATAACTGACGAGAACATTTGTGGCTCGAGCCGCGCGAAATCGCCGTTGATCGGCGATGTGTCATCGATTATATAGAAAACGAATTCGTTTATTTTTCATCGTATCAATATGAAAATGACACAAATGGATTCCTGGCATTCTGCAGATTAAATTGACAGAAAATAATTTAAATCGGATTCTTTTTAACGAAACGGGTTTTCAATTCTGCAAACAAATTTTCACGTAATTTCCTTAATTATGGGCCGAATAATATCATTTTTAGGGCCAGTTTGATCGAGAAAACACGAGGAATCAATTTATATCACTTTCGCAAAGATGTGTTTAGAAATGCAGAACTGCAGATTTGTCACTGCTTAGTGCGCAACATTGTATGGCCCCGCTGGTTCCGAGCGTCGAAATCCACGAAACTCTGGGAGTCGCGATTGCCAGCGTGAAAGACAAGAGGGGACTTTCGATGGCGAAGGAAAGTCAGCCTTCTATACAACTTAAATCGAGAAAGAGTTTGCAGACAAACTTTATATTCACGTCAAATAAATACTTTAATTGTAAAATTTAGACGTCGAACTATTGTTACATTTCGCCAGTTCTTACATATGCATCACTTGGTTAGGAATTCCAGATCCCAGAGTTTCATGCATTTATCTATTGAAATGTTGCTTCAAGTCATCGGGAAATTGCATTGCTTCTTCTCGTACCTACATATATCTGTTCGCGAGTAGGTGTCACGAATGACGCGACATTGGTTTCACAAATACTTAAATTCACATTTGACGCAGTGAGAGCAAAAACGGACTAACCCAAATTTTTTTCGAAATTGAGATAGTAGTAATAATGTACCCCATAAAAAACTCCAATAAAGTGTCACGTCCCGGGTGAAGGTCTTTAGGGCGATGGCATAGTGGGGTTATATGGCAAGGTTTTGGTACAAAGGTGAGCTTCGTGGTACAAGGGAAGAAGGGTATTCAGGCGCGAATGCCAGATTCGTGGCACTGCGGGTGAATAGGAATACAGGCGCGAATGCCAGATTCGTGGCACTGCGGGTGAATAGGAATACAGGCGCGAATGCCAGATTCGTGGCACTGTGTGTGAATAGGAATACAGGCGCGAATGCCAGATTCGTAGCACTGAACGACCAGGGATGGTTTAAACAGTAATCGTGCCGGTGGAGACACCCGTTAGAGCACTTTTGTTTTGCTTAGGTTTGGTAATTGGATTTACAGTTGCATTATTGTAAAAAAGCCACACGTAATATTTCCGCGAAATATGTCTAGCCATATGGTCGTACACGGCACATGCGAAAGTATGTCTTGTAAACACTGTAAGAACTCTCATGTTCGCGAACCGAGATCAGCTGTTGCAGTAGGCTGTTTTGTTTTGGAGTCTTCGTAACCGAAGGATAGACACAATAATTCGAAGCGTGATTTAAAGAAAAGCTGTTTATTCAACTTGCAGCACGAGAATATGCCATGCACTGTTAATGCGATAGCGGTTAGATTTTATAATAATGCGTTGGACGTTAAGCATTAGCACATAAACATTTATATAAATGGTAATAAATAGCAATATATGTGTATGAACATGAAATACATGTGTATAAGCCAAAGATAATAGTATGAAAAGTAATTGGAATTTGCTACGTTAACAATATAAGTCAATGAGCGTTAGCGAAATGATAATATGAATCAATAACCGTTAGCTAAGATAACGATATGAATCCTTTAGCGAAATAATAATATGAATCAATTAGCGTTAACAATATAAAATGATATAAAGCAATGAGCGTTAGCGAAATGATAATAATATGAAAAGCAATAAGCGTTAACAATACAAAATGATATAAAGCAATGATCGTTAGCAATGAAAATCAATAATACAAAGATATATATATATATATATATATATATATATGGAGATCATATGCCGTATAACAATAAGTAGTAGTAGGGTTATGACAGTTCCAACTCAAATTTGAGTTTCAAGGTCATGATAAGAATTTCCCCCGACCTTGAAACTCAAATTTGAGTTTGAAATCCAACGCGGCGGCGCAGGCTGCGGCGGTGCGCGGCCGGACGGCGGCGGATAACGTCATACAGATGGCGGAGTGGTGAGGGTATAGCCCGAGAGCAGATATCGAACCAATCAATACCGAATCAATATCGGACCGCGGGATGAATTGCTAACTCTGGAGCGTGGTACCGACTACAGTCGGTAAGGAGGGAAATATTAATTTTAAGATATTAATATAAATGAAAAACTACGAGTCAGCCGCCTATCCAACTCCCCCAACGCCCACTCTCTGACATTAGTCTTTTCCGAATGGTACATATAGCGAGCGTCACATGCCATGAGCAGTTGCCAAACGCCAAAGCATAATAATTATCGGATGATGTCGGGCAATGTCGGGAAAGATCGGCGTTTTTACACACCGCGTCTTCGGAGGAGGGAAAAGAGAGAGCAATACTTAGTTATTTTAAAGCTAAATTCGAGGGGAGGGAAAGAGACAGCACTACTTGGTGGTACAAAGCTAACAATTTTTTCAAAATGTTTTCCAACGTCGCAGCTTATCGCGCGATCTCGCGTAATTTGAATCCTCTGGAGCAGCCGTGCGGGATGACGTCATTTGGCAGCGCGAAGAAGCCGCGAACGAAATATGTATGTTGAAACGTCGAATCTTAAAATTAGGCGGTGGCGAGAGAAGGTGGAAGGTGGGTAAATAAAATGTAGAAATAATATATGTTTAAGAGATTATATATTGTTACAAACGAAAATAAAATAAAATAGAATATAAATATAATTTAACATTTTTTTTCCTACGAGCATCAGCTAGAATATCATTGATGGCGCATGCTAACAGTTCACAATCTGCAAGATAATCCTCGTCGTAATATTCGCTATCACGTATTATTTTAGCAGAACGATGCGTATCCAATGTTTCGCAGGCAACATCGCTCTGCTGTAGCACGTTAACAAAAGATTCACATTTTACTCTTGCATCTTCTGCAGTTTGATACAGCCGCGGATACACATAGCTTACACATGGCTCAAGATTAAATAAAAATGATACTGTATTCAATTTGAAATACAGCGACTTAATATCCATTGTCATCTTTACAATCGGTGAATCAAAGATCCGACAAAATTCCACCGTTAATTCATCAATCCGCATTGAAGGTGATCCAGGCAATTTTGCATGTTCTTCGATTGTTGTACGGCTGTCGAATAGTACATTCCATGTATGCCATGGTAATATCAGATGATTCCCATGATTGTCGCCGAGAAGAACTTCTACATCAGCCATAGGTCCTACGTTGATTCCAATTTCCAAATATTTGCTACCCATGGATGTTAATGCGTATCTTCTAACCATGATGCGCGATGCTCGGAGCGGGCTAAGAGAACAATCAGAGCTATGAAATTGTCCGCTCGTATTAGGAATAAACATAAAAATTTGGAGAATATGTGGAAATTAAGTCTTACCAAGCAACTGTATTCGCTCCACATGGAGCTACGCCATCATCTTGTACGATCGGAACGTAATAATTCATACGTTCAACGTTTCCTTTGGCACGGGTACTGCACATTTTTTTCAGAGCACTATTTGTTCCGTCGAAATTAACTGAGATTGCATGTAATTTAATCCCCATCCTCAAGGATAAAAGTCTCGACACGTGTTGAATGTAATATAATACCTTGGGAAGCACCGAATCTTAGAATTATGCGGTGTCAGCAGAAACTGCGTCGGATGATTTTGCGCGCTAATTCGCCATACGTGTGAATCATAGAAAGAATTATGCAGTATCAGCAGAAACTGCATATAACCATGAATGGGACGGATCGTCGTTTTTTTGCATGCAATGCATTCGGGGGAGGGGGTACGCCAAAAGAGTTAGACAGAGATAGCAAATCGTGGTGAGGATATAAAAGCGCGCTCCAAACTGTCCAAAGCCTCAAATCGTTGCAACGTGTTGCGCGGAAAAAGGCATTGCATTTACATTCCATTTACGATCATGGAAGAATTCGCGCAAGTAGAACGCCAATTGTTGGATCAATCTGCACGATTGATTTCACGCGAAGAATTCATCGCGTGGGAAGAACGGTGCAACGAGTGTATCGAAGCCTTGGAAGAACACAGCCGAGTGAAACGTCCTCGATTATGGATCGGTGTTCGACAATCGATGGTTGCTCGAATCGCGAGGCTCAAGGGATTGAAACATTCGTTGCGTGGACGTTTCGTGCATGAAGGTGCAGGACATTCGAGCGCAAGTCTTTTGTGGCGCGAAATAGACACTGCGGTCGATAGCCGCGTATTAACTGGTGCCGTGGTAAAATCGAATTACATCAAGCTGCGCAACTTTCTCCAAGATGCGGCGACCATTGTGTTAGAGCATGTGCGAGGCGCTTTGAGGAAGCATCGAAACCTCAAAGAGAATACTGTGTTCAACGGTGAATTTGTGTCGGGTGACAAGCATGCGAGTAAAAGCATCAACATCCGAAACTGTGAACTCTTCGGCACATCCGATCTGCAGGAGTGGTACCAGCGATACGTCATCGAACCCACCGTGGCATCGCTGGAAGAGTTCCAGGAACGCGATAGCGGATGGGCATTGGCGAGAATTCTTATTCTGACAGTCAATGTCAACAAATATAATCCGCTGCGCGCGGAGTGTCATGTCAAGTTGCCGCGGGAAATAATGTTGAAGAATGCAACAATTAGCGTGCGATCCGAGGACAATGCGTGTTTCGCATGGGCAGTGGTCGCCGCTCTACATCCTGCCGAAAGACACGTTGATCGCCCAAGTTCATACCCGGACTATACATTGGTGCTAAATCTCCAGGGCGTTGAGTTCCCAATGTCCCTGGCGCAAATTGGGAAGTTCGAGCGGCAGAACAACATCTCCGTCAACGTCTACAGTTTCGAGGAGGAGAAGAAAATGGGGCCAACAGTTTTTCCACTGCGCCTCACCAACCAAAAGAGGGATCGGCACGTGAACCTGCTGTATATGCTGGAACAGGAGCACGACGATGTAGGGCACTTTGTGCTGATCAAGAATTTGTCCCGGCTGGTGAGCGCCCAGTTGAGCAAGAACAAAGCCAAGAAATTCATCTGCGACCGGTATGTATATAAATTTATGAAATGTTGAAATGTCTCGCGGAACAAATTAAATAATACATTTTTGGGGTTTACAGATGCATGCACTACTTCGGATCTCCCGAGAAGTTGGAGGCCCATTCGCTGGACTGCGGCAAGATGAACGACTGTGCCATCCTGCTGCCCAGCGAAGGCAACAATTTGCTCAACTTCAACAACCACTGCAGGAAGGAGTGACTTCCCTTCGTGGTATATGCCGATCTCGAGTGCATCATCGAGAAAACGGAGGATAATCGAGTGGGTGATGTAGATAATAAATTGCGCGCGTATCAGCACCACAATGTGCATCGCTATCGACGTATCGATGTCGCCGCGACGCGGATTGTGTTTCATGGTTCGTCGATGAACTAAAAAATTTTGCAAACTTCGCCAAACCCATCTTGACTAGTAATGTTCCCATGCTTGATTTAACCACCGAACAGTGGACGGCATTTCGCGATGCAACACACTGTCATATTTGCGAAGAGCCATTTAAGGCTGACAATGTACGAGTTCGCGATCATTGCCATCTACCCGGACGGTTTAGAGGCCCAGCACATTGGGAATGCAATTTAAATTATAAAAACGCGTTATACATCCCCATAGTTTTCCATAATTTATCCGGCTACGATTCACACTTTATTATCGAGGAAATAGCTACCGCTTTCGAAGGTCACGTTGATGTATTACCCATAACACAGCCGACTCTACTACTAGCCGTACTGAAGGCAAAATGGCAACACCGCGAGAGTCCGGCTTCGATATGTATATATGTGTATATATATACCTACCGTATCAGCCTCTCACCGGCCTCCCGGTTACACAGTCTCCCTCTACCGGCCTTTCGGTTTCCCGTTCTCTTTTAAATGTTTATATTAATGTAGTACTGAAGTCCTCTAAATATCAGAAACGGAGCAATAATCCAGGTGTTTTATTTATTTATATTAACCCTACAGATCTTTATTTTTGTGTGTAGCACATTTATTTAATACAATCTGTAGCATTTTTGGACATTGTTTTACATAAATTTTTTTACAAATTTCACGTATTCATTAAGGGAAATTAATAATAATAATAAGGGAAATTAATAGCAAGTGAAATTAATAATAATAATAACAATAATGTTTATTTGTACTACAGGCTCACAGCCTATTACAAAGGAGATTGTTTGGTTCTCACATCTACATCCTTACTTTTATCTGTGTTACATTATACTTAAGCCTAACATCTATACTTTATATATTATTTATACTCTTATTACATTTCAATTAGTGCTAGTTTACTTATTTTTTTACTGTCTATACAAAATAAAACATATCCTTTGCTTCCTCGATGTTCCTAATATTTAATACTTCAGGGAACTCTTTTTCCCTAACTTTTTGTGCATGCCTTTGTTGATATTGGGGACATACAGACAGAACATGCTTTAGAGTCTCCCTTCTTCCCATGTTGCATAGTTGACATTCCTCTGCATCGCTTATTTTTACTCTTCCTTCCTTTTCTTCTACCATACTGAATTCATGTCTTCCTGCCAAAAATTGTAAGGGAAATTATAAGGGTACTTTAAAAGATAATAATTATAATTCTATATTTTTATTCCTCAAAGATGAGAAATTACCGAAAAAATAAATGGTTGCTATACCTTGTAAAAATTGGACACCAACAAAATATTCTACCGGTTGGAGATGGTTCTATTTAAATTTACATATCCAGTTATGGGTCCCATTCTAAAAAATTAAATTGCAATATATGTCGATTATTAATTGTGGATGATAACGGTAAAACTGTAGGTGATGTATATTTTAATCACTTACAAAGAGGGGTCCTTTCTGTTCCCACTGAAGAAGTCAGAACCTCATTTTTTCATGTATATGCAATAATGTAAGCCATAATAGGTGATGGTAATTTGGAATCTCAACATTTGCAATCTGAAAATCATAAACATATTTTATGTAAGTTAACCCATTATAATAAAAAAAAAGGTAAAACACCATGGTAAATACCCGTAGGGTGGTGAGAAAATTTTCCACAATTATAATACTCTCCTCTAACACGATTTTATATTTAATTGCATAATTGTTCCTTTCAATAGCTAATTATGCTAACCTCTTTTCCACGGGCACTTAACCTGTTTGGCTTCGTAGCAATAATTTTGTCTACACATATTTCAGGTCTCTATTAACTTATACATACCTTTATCAATTTTTAAATCCTTCAATATGGTCCAAAGATGGTTTTAATTTGTTTCACACTTCTATTTTCGTGAAATCTTTGTAAATATTTCAAATATAATAATTCACATTTATAAATATTAATATACTTCTATATAACTTCTACTTACTATAGTTATGATATTTACATATTCCTTATACATAATTAATAAAAAAAAACTGTATATTTGTATAATTTTATACCGCAAAATAACGTTAATTATAATGCTGAATACAAAACTCCACTATTGAAAATAGGACTCCCGATCCGCACATGAGCGGTGTTGCCACGTTGTATAGCACGGCTAGTAGTAGAGTCGGCTGTGCCCATAACTAAAGAAAAGTATATTTCTTTCACAAAAAATGTCAAAGATACGGCAGAATTAGGCTCACGAAATTGTATTAAATTGCGATTCATCAATTCGTACAAATTTCTAAATACCAGTCTCGACAAATTAGCATCTTTTCTTAGTACGGATAAATTAAAAATTTTACGGTCCGAATTTGAAACATTATCCGCTGAGGATTTCAATTTATTGACGCGAAAGGGTGTCTTTCCGTATGAATACCTTGATTGCGCGAACAAGCTGCAGGACCCATGCTTACCACCGCGCGAATCATTCTACAGTTCGTTAACGGGTGAGACTGTATCCGAGAGCGATTACGCGCACGCCGAGACTGTTTGGCAGCGTTTCGACATTAGAACCTTGGGTGAATACAGCGACTTGTATTTGAAAACAGATGTCTTGTTATTGGCAGATATTTTTGAAAATTTTCGCGAAAGTTGTATCAAGAGTTACGGATTAGATTCAGCACATTATTATACTCTACCCGGTTTCACATGGGATGCCATGCTAAAACATACCAAAATTACGTTCGAATTGCTCACAGACGTCGGTATGGTCATGTTTATCGAACGCGGTATACGTGGGGGTTTAAGTCAATGTTCCGGAAGATACGCACATGCCAATAACAAGTACATGCCATCTTACGACGCATCGGAACAGTCATCGTACTTGATGTACTTTGATGTGAATAATTTGTATGGATAGGCAATGTGCCAGCCCCTGCCATACGCTAAATTTCAATGGGTCGAAGATGTTACAAATTTTAACGTGTCTTCGATCCCGGTCGATTCGCCCACGGGATACATTCTCGAGGTAGATCTGGAATATCCGCAGCGTCTGCACGACGCCCATGCTGATCTACTGTTGTGCCCGACGCGTGCCAAACCACCTGGCAGCAGACAGGACAAGTTACTCGCGACGGTATACGATAAGCAGCGTTACGTTACACATTATCGCAACCTGCAGCAGTGCAAGCATCACGGTCTTCGTATTACAAAGATACACCGCGTGCTTCAATTCGCTCAATCCCCCTGCCTCCGCGATTACATCGAACTCAATACACGGTTTAGAACAAGCGCGACAAACGACTTTGAAAAAAATTTGTACAAATTGATGAACAACGCAGTATTTGGTAAAACTATGGAAAATGTACGAAATCATGTGGATGTAAAACTTTTGACACATTGGGAAGGGCGATATGGCGCGGTGGCAATGATCGCAAAACCGAATTTCCACAGCAGAAGTGTTTTTTCGGAAAATTTAATAGCTGTTGAATTGCGAAAACTCGAAGTGAAATTCAACAAACCGATATACGTGGGTATGTGTATTTTGGACATATAAAAAATTTATTTGTATGAATTTCATCACGAGTATATGTCTCCCCTGCACGGACCAAATTGTAAAATTCTATACACCGACACAGACAGTCTCATTTATCATATTCAATGCGAAGATATCTACGAGTCCATGAAAGATAATATCGGTAGATTCGACACAAGCGATTATCCTACTGACAATCCATATAATATGCCGCGCGTAAATAAGAAGCTTCCAGGGCTAATGAAGGACGAAAATAATGGTGCGTAGACGGTAAAAAAGATACGATAAAGGCGAAAGGCGTCAAGACCAACGTCATAGCCAGAACGATAACTTCCGACGACTACGCGCAGTGTTTGCAAAGGGAGATCGAAATGGTTCGCAGACAATCATGCATACGGTCTAAATTGCACAAAGTGTACACCATTTCGGAATCTAAAATCGCTCTAAGTCCATACGACGACAAGCGGCATATCGTACCCGATTCGCCCGGCACTCTGCCCTGGGGACATTATAAAATACCGTTATAAAATTCCGTTGTAAAAAAAATATCGATGTAAAATAGAAATTATTGTATTTATTAACTCCTCCACATAAATGGTGGAATTATTGTATAAAATAAAATTGTTCACTCATTTACATATATATCATTGTATTTTTATTGAATCATGTATTATTATGTTACAATACATTATTTTTATTTATCCAAGAATTGTCTGATTTATCAAACCCCAACCACTTGACGTATACCTTATCCCCCTTCCTACGCAACACTTTTTCCACTAGATTCACATCAGGATCGGTGACGCGTTGCAGCTCGTGTTCATAGAATCCTCCGGCGACAGGTTTTCCACAGGAATCGAGGGGCAGATACGTCGCGGCGAGATACGTGACACCTCGGTGCAAGATTACATATAACTAAGCAAACAGGGCCTAGCAAAATGTAACACAATAAACGATCTGTACCTCTGCACCTCTAATCACCCGATGTTCAAAGCGATACCATACAGACCATGCGAAGTACAATTGTACACAAAATTAACAAACACTTGTAAAATGCGAATTATGACACTGAATCACACATTCCAGATAGAATTACAACTACCAGGCACGTGGATTTATATCGCGCCGAAACCGATACAACTAACAGTAACTTGCGACGACAAAAGCACAAATATGTATAGCATTAAGGATTCTGGTGTAATAACAATAAGAAACAAATGTACAATCACTACCACCAAATTCACAATAGAAACTAGAAAACAATGCGGAATAGAAAGAACATGGTACTACTTACCTGACCACAATTTTTTGTCATCAGATGAAATCACACTTCCACAGACTACTGTAAATTCGTACGGAAACACAAATTTCAAGCTTAAAAGGATCGAACACCCCGACGAATTAAATAAAGTTAGCAAGCAAATTAGAAGACTTACAAAAACGATTTAGAAAAACCCGAAATTATACCAACCGAGTATCACCAAGCTTCTTTACACTATCCTCAATAACGGGATTTATCACATGAGGACCCATGCCTAAAGTTGCATACGTTGCAAAGTAGGATGCCTTCGTTCTTCACCTTCTCCTTCACTAACAATCCCCTTCCTCCTTGCACTAATCTGCTTCGAATTCTTCACAGATCATCCTCTCATTCTTTGGTCTCAGAATTTGACTAAACCATATCACTTGATCCTGTACCGAACGGCTTTGAACGGGTATTGAACGTGCATCGAACGGGTATCGAACGTATGTCGAACGTGCATCGAACGGTTTTGAACGTGTATCGAACGTGCATCGAAATGTAAATGCAATGCCTTTTCCGCGCAACACGTTGCAACGATTTGAGGCTTTGGACAGTTTGGGGCGCGCTTTTATATCCTCACCACGATTTGCTATCTCTGTCTAACTCTTTTGGCGTACCCCCTCCCCCGAATGCATTGCATGCAAAAAAACGACGATCCGTCCCAACATGGTTATATGCAGTTTCTGCTGATACTGCATAATTCTTTCTATGATTCACACGTATGGCGAATTAGCGCGCAAAATCATCCGACGCAGTTTCTGCTGACACCGCATAATTCTAAGATTCGGTGCTTCCCAAGGTATTATATTACATTCAACACGTGTCGAGACTTTTATCCTTGAGGATGGGGATTAAATTACATGCAATCTCAGTTAATTTCGACGGAACAAATAGTGCTCTGAAAAAAATGTGCAGTACCCGTGCCAAAGGAAACGTTGAACGTATGAATTATTACGTTCCGATCGTAAAAGATGATGGCGTAGCTCCATGTGGGGCGAATACAGTTGCATGGTAAGACTTAATTTCCACATATTCTCCAAATTTTTATGTTTATTCCTAATACGAGCGGACAATTTCATAGCTGTGATTGTTCTCTTAGCCCGCTCCGAGCATCGCGCATCATGGTTAGAAGATACGCATTAACATCCATGGGTAGCAAATATTTGGAAATTGGAATCAACGTAGGCTGATGTAGAAGTTCTTCTCGGCGACAATCATGGGAATCATCTGATATTACCATGGCATACATGGAATGTACTATTCGACAGCCGTACAACAATCGAAGAACATGCAAAATTGCCTGGATCACCTTCGATGCGGATTGATGAATTAACGGTGGAATTTTGTCGGATCTTTGATTCACCGATTGTAAAGATGACAATGGATATTAAGTCGCTGTATTTCAAATTGAATACAGTATCATTTTTATTTAATCTTGAGCCATGTGTAAGCTATGTGTATCCGCGGCTGTATCAAACTGCAGAAGATGCAAGAGTAAAATGTGAATCTTTTGTTAACGTGCTACAGCAGAGCGATGTTGCCTGCGAAACATTGGATACGCATCGTTCTGCTAAAATAATACGTGATAGCGAATATTACGACGAGGATTATCTTGCAGATTGTGAACTGTTAGCATGCGCCATCAATGATATTCTAGCTGATGCTCGTAGGAAAAAAAAGTTAGATTATATTTGTATTCTATTTTATTTTATTTTCGTTTGTAACAATATATAATCTCTTAAACATATATTATTTCTACATTTTATTTACCCACCTTCCACCTTCTCTCGCCACCGCCTAATTTTAAGATTCGACGTTTCAACATACATATTTCGTTCGCGGCTTCTTCGCGCTGCCAAATGACGTCATCCCGCACGGCTGCTCCAGAGGATTCAAATTACGCGAGATCGCGCGATACGCTGCGACGTTGGAAAACATTTTGAAAATATTGTTAGCTTTGTACCACCAAGTAGTACTGTCTCTTTCCCCCCCCCCTCGAATTTAGCTTTAAAATAATGCTCTCTCTTTCCCGTCCCCCGAAGACGCGGTGTGTAAAAACGCCGATCTCTCCCGACATTGCCCGACATCATCCGATAAAAAAAATAATAGATTATGCTTGGTGACGCTCGGTATATGTACCATTCATTAAAGACTAATGTTAGAGAGTGGGCGTTGGGGGAGTTGGTTAGGCGGCTGACTCGTAACGCGGAGGTCTTGGGTTCGAACTCCGTCGCCCGAGATTCAGTTTTTTCATTTATATTAATATCTTAAAATTAATATTTCCTTCCTTACCGACTGTGGTTGGTACCACGCTCCAGAGTAGCAGCAATTCATTCAGCGGTCTGATATTGATTCTGTATCGATTGATTCGATATCTTCTGCTCTCGCGCTATACCTCCCACCACTCCGTCATCTCGATGACGTCATCCGCCGCCGCCGCCCGGCCGCGAATTTTCCGCCGACTTTTGAAACTCAAATTTGAGTTTCATGGTCGGGGGAGGGGTGGGGGAAATGACCTTCAAACTCAAATTTGGGTTGGAATCCGCCTTGCTATACTACTGTAATAGATATACATCTTGTGATTACATTTCCCTAAATTATTATTTTTATTACATGATAATTCAGATTTACAATATTCTTAATAATTGTTGTATATTTGCAACGAAGAATTATCATCATGTTCTTGAGATTTCATTGCATTACAAAGTGATTGTCTTATAGTCGCAATATCATTTCAATGCAGATATCCGCAAATACATAAATATGCAGCGAAAATTTAAAACATTTATGGGTGCTTAATACATGTCCAACAATGATTACTGTGAAAAAATATCTAGACTACGGCGTCTGCAATACATTTTTGTTTTGGAGCCCGTTTTTCCTCAACTAGCTGTGTTAAATTTGGTTAAACTTTTTGACATGCGCTAAGGATCAATGAACATTTTAAATTATAATCAGTCAACGTGGTTCGACATACAGATTTTGTTCTTTTCAGAACTGAAAATAATTGTTCACAAATATATGTCGAACCAATCAATGCTAAGATTCTCGCTGCATATTTATGTATTTTCGGATATTTGGACTGAGGAAAATTTTGATAGAACTTAACAATATCGGGATTTTTAGAGAATTTATGTTTTAAAACCACATCACCTTGGAGGTCAATAAATTCCAGTTGTAACGGCAATGGGACTGCATTTACGTCAATTTCGAATGGTACTGTAAGTATATTGAAATCACTTTGCAGTGCTGTTAAGGGGGTAGGCACGGGTAATGCAGCGCGCTGTATACCGGCACAATCTGGGCCGAAAGATGGGTTTGGGAGCATACGTTGTTTGTCCTTATATGAGCAAATTTTGGGCTGGGCGTGGTCTCATTCGAAAGATGAAGGTTCAATGCAGCCCGCTCTGGTCATGATTCAAAGAGATTGTGTTGATATATTATAATATGAGTGTCCAAAGTAGTGAAAATATCGACAAAATACACTCGCAGATTCCAAGTATTTGTAGATCACTAAAAGAGTTTTGTGACTCAAACGATGACCAGAGCGGGCTGCATTGAACCTTCCTCTTTCGAATGAGACCTTACCCAGTCCAAAATCTGCTCATATAAGGACAAACAACGTATGCCCGTTATTGCATTCCCAAATATGATTTCCGCCATATTGGCGATAATACAGACCAAGTCACGTGACAAATTTAGTTGAGGTAGTGGATACGAGATGGCGCCTACTCGGGAGGACTGCCAACGTGGAATCATAGCAAACCTAAAGCGTTAGCTGGATACACGAGCCACAGTAAAAGCGTGATGCGGTCAATGTATGCATTTTCGGACGATTGTAGGTTAGGTTATATGCATTTTAGACATATATTGACTAGGAACTGCTGGGAATTGTATACATTTACTAAATTAACGCATTTACCGTGACACATACATCACTTGAAATCGCTGCCGAATTTATGTTATAGTAATTGAGGCAGTTAGAGCAACAACGGACTAACCTAAATTAAAAAATTTTCCTATTGTTGTGTCAAGGCGCCTGGAGTCAAGATTCTGGGCGGGGGGGGGGGGGGGAATCTCGGGGTGCTCCGGGGCGTCCTTCACAGTCGTCGTCTAACGGGCTTCAAAGGTTCGGGTGGATATGCCGGGGCGGAAGGGTTCGGCTTGAAACCGTAGGTAGGGGATCGTTGCGGGTTAAAGAGTTGGAACTCACCGTAAGGTTAAACAAGTTTTATTCTGACCCAATCTGGGTGACTATGACACTTTGCCTTTTCAGGCGTGAGTCCTGTACAAAGTCGGCATCGAATCTTTATCAAGTCGGAGCTTGCATTGCTCGTACATTGTTTTATATACTTTAATCGCGACGAAACGGGAGCCATCGGGGTCCCCGCCTTTGGCCTTGTTTTGGGTGTTTCACCATGCACTGACTAGTCTCGGTGCGTTTCCGAGAACCTTACGCTGCTGTGCCAGATTTCGGCAGCATGATTGACTCAATCGGAATGTACGCGGTGTTGATACGCTTAGGTGTTGGTTGGGACACCCCCCCCCCCCTTGAGGGAAAGGTGCTTTGGGGAATTTTTACGGCCGAAGGGTTTACAAAATTTCCTGTACCCTAATTCGTCAAGGCCTCGGCATATTCGACGTCCGCGGCTGGTTTTTGGGTGGTTGCTGCGCGAGTGTTGGAAGCTGATTTTTTCGGCTTCTGTGTTTTCGCTGGTGTGGGGATTTGTAATTTTCGCACCGTTGATGGTCGCGTTTTTACAAATATATGATTAATAGACTATGTATTATTAACACGATAGTTGTTGTTGTAGGATGTACAATTTGCCAGATCGCTAGTCCTGGTTGGTAGTTGTTTCTGGTTAGATCGCTTTCTACCTGATTAAGTTGATTATACAATGCTGAGAATTCTGATGGATTTTTTAGAAGCTTGTCTAACTCGAAACTTGTGAGGGGGTGCGCTGGTTCGCCCCGTCGTGTCGCGTTTAATGCTACCGTTATGTTGTATCGTGGTGCCGTTGAGTTCGAAATCCTGACTATACGCTGTTTGACGCTTCTTTAATACTACGTCCCTACTTCGGATGTTACAATTTCCCGTAATCCTGAGAATTCCTGTCTTATCTATGTTGACGTGCTCAGGCCGTCGTTCGTTACATTGTATTGTCAGTGTTTCGGGTGGGTGCGTCGCGAAAATCCAAGTGTCTGCGTACGAGGTACCACATCAGTAGTATAGCAAGGGAAATTCTAACGCTGCTCCTCTGAGGGGAGCGCGGGGGCGGGGGGAAGTGAGGGCGCGCGGGGGAGCGCGGCGGAGGGAAACATGGGCGCGGGGCCGGCGTGGTGTGGAAGACCGGTTGCGCGCGCATGAGCCGCAGAGAGGGGGAAGCCATAATCGTGGAGGGGATCAGTCCAGGCCGAGCCGCCGCGGAGATCTGGCCCACCGCCGAAAATTTCCACAGAGGGAGAGAATGTCCCTCTGAAAATTTTTTTTATCTATACCAATACTTAGCAAACAGACATTTTTTCCCTCCATACGCAGAGAAATAATAATTTTTTAATCAGCGATCTAGCGAACCATTATGTAGAAAACAGACATATTTTTTTAAAAAAAATATGCAGCAAGCATTCTAAAGCTAGCCAGTTTTAAAGCTAACAGTATTTCGAATGTTGCAGTGTATCACGCGATAACGTGTGTAATTTGAAGCCCCTGAGCAGCCGTGCAAGATGATGTCATTCGGCGGCGCGAAGAAGCCGCGAACGAAATAAACGCTGAATCTTAAAATTAGGTGGCGAGGAGGAACATGGGTAAATAAAATGTAGAAGTAATATAGGTTTAAGAAATATATATATATTGTTACAAATAATAATATAGAATAAAAATATAAAAATAGAATAAAAATAAAATAAAATAAGAAATATAATATAAAATAAAATGAATATAAAAAGAATATAGTGTCACGTCCCGGGTGGAGGTCGTTGGGGACAATGACAATGGGGTTCAGAAGGGGGAAGCCAGGCTCGAATGCGAGATTCGTACGCTGAGGGTTGGAGGAAGCCAGGCTCGAATGCGAGATTCGTACACTGAGGGTTGGAGGAAGCTAGGCTCGAATGCGAGATTCGTAACACTGGGGTTGGAGGAAGACAGGCTCGAATGCGAGATTCGTACACTGAGGTTAGAAGGAAATAGGCTCGAATGCGAGATTCGTAACACTGGGGTTGGAGGAAGACAGGCTCGAATGCGAGATTCGTACACTGAGGTTAGAAGGAAATAGGCTCGAATGCGTGATTCGTACACTGATCGTGAATGGATTTTACGCTCGAATGCGTGATTCGTAACACTGATCGACCAGGGAAGGTTTAAATTGCAATCACTGCGGTGGGTGACACCCGTTAGAGCACTTTGTTTTGGTCTGGTAATTGGATTTACCGTTGCACGAGTATAAGAAGTCACAGGTAATATTTCCTCGAAATATGTCTAGACATATGGCTGTACGCGGGCCATGCAAAAGTACGTTGGTAAACACTGCATGAACTCTCGCGTTCGCGAACCGGAATCAGCTGATGCAGGAGTCTGTTTTTATTTGGAGCCTTCGTAAGAAGAGGATAGGCACAATAATTCGAAGCGTGTTTAAAGCAAAGCGGTTTATTAACTTTGTTAGAGCACGTTTATATGCACGGTTAATGCGATGGTGGTTAACAATAGTATAAGAATATGAACATGAGATACATGAGAGTAAGTCAAATAAAGAAATACGTTTACCAATGGACGTTAGTAATACAGATAAATATGAACGCGATAGGCGTTGCTGAGACGAAATAATGTGAACGCAGTAAGCGTTAATTAAACAAGATTATTTGAACGCTGTAAGCGTTAATAAACAAAATAATATGAAAAGTGTTAAACGCTAATAATACGAAATAACATGTACGCAATAAGCGTTAATAAACAAAATAATATGAAAAGTGTTAAACGCTAATAATATGAAATAATATGTACGCAATAAGCGTTAGCAAACGAAATAATATGAAAAGCGTTAAACGTTAATAATACGAAATAATATGTACGCAATAAGCGCTAATAATTCAAGATAATATATGGTATGGGGATGATATCCAGTATAATTGTATGTAATAATAACTGCTTACGGTTGTAGCCGTAGATCACAGAATTTAGTATTGCTTTAAGCTAACACAGTAGATTTTTCAAAGCAACGAGACACTTCGCGGGAGCGGTTTCCGTAGAAGAGAGCTACGGCCTCTCGGGCCCTTGTATTTATGTGATTTACATGATTGTTAGGGATGAAGGGTACGCGCGGTCTTCACCTTGACCTATTTGCAAATATGCGTCGCAGTAATATTATAAAGTTGGCACTCAGCTGTCGAGGTGACAGGTGCTTCGTGTTGTTGTTGTGCGTCCGCGTAACGGTCGTTGCGTAGTCCAGCAAATCTCAAGTTTCTGATCTAATTAGAACTTGATGCTGGATTGTCCTCGCTGCTTCTAAGCTCGAATTTTTAGCCTGTTGCTCGGTCCTGTGTTAAATTAACACGGGTGTGAAGTGCCGCACTTGGACTGTGAACCCGTTCGTGTCGACCGCCTGTCTCTAGTCTCTTCTCTTATTAATAGAGGCCATAGTTCATAATGTCGACGGGTGCCAAAAAGTGTAAGGGATGTGGGACCAACGTTGCGAATCCAGTTACTTGTGCAGATTGTGGGATACTCAGCCACGCAGGACCAACATGCCTCGCTCGTTCGTTACATCCATGGTATAACGGCAGGCTTTTAAATTGTCGTTCCGGTACCACCACGCCACTAGTCGGCGCCGACGACTGCAACGGTCGCAGCCTACTCACGTCGTTCCATGGTGGCGATGGTAGTGATGAGGTCCGCGGCCGTCGCAGAGACTCCAAACGTCGGTATAGCACCCATGGGCGCCGCAGCCGAGCGGCCATCATGGGGCCGACCACCGACCCAGTCTGTTGCATCCGCACATCGCGGGGTGCGGGATGCGGCGCATCCTCTGCCAGGATGACAGCCAACAGCGCCATTATAATCATTGGCGCCTGGTCATAGAACATATACACAAACGCGATATTATAATAACACATTAAGCATAATAAACATCAAATGTACAAAACAATGTAAAGTATTGCATACCTGTGGAGGCGGCGGCGGCGGTGACTGCGGCGGTGGTGGCGATGGGGAACGTGGTGGCGACGGCGATGGTATCAATGCCCAATCGGGTTCTCCCCAATCCGGGGACCATGGGGGCGATGGTATTGGCGAGCCCTACAACAATAAGTAATATAATATTCGCACGAACGCCTGATTTTAATCTCGCTCGAGTTCAAATGTTAAACGCGATAAATGTCAAAATATTTATATGTACATACTTCTGGGTTATCTCGACATGGCTCCGGGTCACTCTCGGAGGCAATTCCCGACAGGCCCATTGTCACTGTACTACTTGTTGCACAAAATATGAAATTAGACTGTTAGCTGTTACGATTGGAAGACAACTGGCCTCGCTGCATCTCCTGGCTCTCGCATGTAAAAACCCCTCCTATCATGAAATCGAGAAGTGCGTAGCTTTGCAAAAGTAAGATGCTGTTGTTCTCCACATTCATTTTCACCGACCCATCATTTTTCTTCTTCTTCGTTGACCATTCTTTCCTTATTCACACGCATCTTCTTTCCCTTCTTCTTTGATACATTATTCGACTAAACCACTCTGAACGCGTATCGAACGTGTATTGAACCACTCTGATCGTGTATCGAACGGGTACTGAACGGCTTTGAACGTGTATCAAACGTGCATCGAACGGCTTTGATCGTGTATCGAACGGGTATTGAACAGCTTTGATCGGGTATCGAACGTGAATCATACCACTCTGAACGTGTATCAAACGGGTATTGAACGGCTTTGAACGTGTATCGACCACGTATTGAACCACTTCTACATAATTATAACTATCGTCTTAATCTAGCGTACATCACATGCAGAAGGTTAGATTGGGGAGGGTGAAGAAGAAACATTTTTTTATAAGTAGTAAGGCAAAGCCGATTCCAACGCAAATTTGAGTTTGAAGGCCATTTCCCCCACGCCTCCCCCGACCTTGAAACTCAAATTTGAGTTTCAATGTCGGCGGAAAATTCTCCGCAGACAGCGCGCGGCCGGATGGCGGCGGATGACGTCATACAGATGGCGGAGTGGTGGGGTTATAGCGCGAGAGCGGATATCGAATCAATCGATACCGAATCAATATCGGACCGCGGGATGAATTGCTAACTCTGGAGCGTGGTACCGACTACAGTCGGTAAGGAGGGAAATATTAATTTTAACATATTAATATAAATGAAAAAACAGAATCTCGGGCGACGGGGCTCGAACCCAAGACCTCCGCGGTACGAGTCAGCCGCCTATTCAACTCCCCCAACACCCACTCTCTGACATTAGCCTTTTCCGAATGGTACATATACCGAGCGTCACATGCCATGAGACGTTGCCAAACGTCAAAGCATAATAATTATCAGAAATTATTTCGGATGATGTCGGGAGAGATCGACGTTTTACAAACCGCATATTCGGAGGACGGGAAAGAGAGAGAGCATTACTTAGTGGCACAATCACAGTTATTTGAAAGCTACATTCGGGGAGGGAAAGAGACAGCACTACATAGTGGTACAATCGCATGCATTCTAAAGCTAACAGTATTTCGAACGTCGCAGCGTATCGCGCGATTACGCGTAATTTGAATCCTCTGAGAAAGTCGCGCGAGATGATATCATTTGGCAGCGCGAAGAAGGCGCGAATCATAGAATTATGCAGCGTCGACAGAAATTTTTTCCCCAAGTCAGGGAAATAATAATTTTTGAAACGTCGAATCTTAAAATTAGGCGGTGGCGAAGAGAGGGAGGATGACGGGTAAATAAAATGTAGACATAATATAGATTTAAGATATATATATATATATATATATATATATATATATTGTTACAAAAAAATAAAAAATATAATAATAATAAAATGAAAGATAAAAACACAATATAAAAAATAGAAATATAAAAATAGAATATATGAAATAGAAATAGAAATATAAAAATACAATATCAAAATAGAAATAGAAATATAAAAATACAATATCAAAATAGAAATATAAAAATAGAATATATGAAATAGAAACATAAAAATAATAATAAAAGAAAATAAATATAAAATATAAAAAATAGAAAAAAATATATAACTAATCTAAAAGGGGGAAGGTGGCGAGGGGGGTAATGGTGGCGAGGGGGATGACGATGACGATGGGGGTGACGGTCGCCGCAGCCTCAGGGGCTTCAATCGCCGCCGTCGCGCGACCATCACGGGGCCGATGCTCGACCCCGAATGCCGCCGACGCGGCGGCTCTTTGGGGACTGGGGGCGCGTCCTCCTCACCCACCAGTCTCGCCCGCAACATAAAAAATATGTCCTAGAACACAGATACAAACGTCGATGTAATAATGACACATTAAACATAATAAACATCAAACACACATATCAATGCAATGTATTACATACCACTGGAGGCGGTGGCGGCGACGAAGGCGGCGACGGCGACGGCTGCGACGACCCCCAATCAGATGACCAATTGGGTGATCGTGGAGGTAGTGGTTGTAAGGGAGGCGATGGTGGTGGCGATGGTGGTGGCGAGTTCTGGAAAAATAGAACACCACGATATTGAGATGTCCGCCTGATTTAATCTCACTGGATAACAAAAGTTAAACTCGATAAATGTCGAAATATTTGAAAGTATATATATACTTCAGGACTGTCTCGGCCCTGTGCGGGGTCGCACTCCGGGGCGAGGCGTTGTACACCCATTGAAATAAAAATATTTCACTTAAAAAAAAATCAAAAATGTCAAAACGACTGACCATCTTTAATGTTTGAAGACAACTGGTCTTGCTGCATCTCCAAGCTCCCACATGCGAACCCATTCCCAAAGTTGCATAGCTTTGCAAAGTAAGATGTCTTTGTTCTTCCCCATCTTCTTCACTGGCCATCCTCTCTTTCTATGTGCTCCACCTGCATTTTCGCTGACCATCCTCACCTTCTATGCATCTTCTTCGAATTATTCACTGGCCATCCTCTCCTTTTTCTTCTTCGCTTCTTCTTACCACATTGATCGTTTATTACACGTCTATCATACCATTTCGATCACATATTGAACATCTATCAAACGTGTATCGTACCACTTTCAACGCCTAACGTAACCCTCTGAACGTGTATTGAACATCTGTCAAACGTGTGTCATACAACTTTCAACGTCTATCGTACCACTCTGAACGTGAATCGAATGTGCATCGAACGGGTATTGAACGGCTTTGATCGTGTATCGAACGGGTATTGAACGGATTTGATCGTGTGTCGAACGGGTATTGTACCGCTTTGATCGCATATTGAACCGTTTCTGCATAATTATAACTATCGCCTTAATCTAGCGTACATTACATGCAGGAGGTTGGGGAGGGTGAAGAAAAACATTTATACATTAAAAAATTGATTTTATTTATTTATGCATTTCACTCTGACGTTTAGACCACCAGTTGAATATTTTAAATACATTTTGCATGGCACAGTGCTTTGCGTGTCTGCCACATCGCAGAGTATTAACTACATTTAGCTTATTTAGAGATTTGATATCCTCGTAGTTAATGTCTAGTGTCTCAATGATCACGCCCGCTCTCGTATCTTCATCGAGGAAATCCGCAAGCCAGTCGCGTTTCTGTAGCCCTTTAACGTATACGATATCGGATGCGTCATCTTCTTCGTCGATCGCAACAGCTACAGCCTTCGTAATTAGCTGTTTAGCCATACTGTATGGAACGTCTTCATCATCCCACCGTAGCGCATGATGTTTTGCCATCAGCCACCGGATGCTTGATTTGTCGGATTTTGTAAGAAGATATTGCGGCATCGAACTCCCAAAAATATAGTGCGAGAGAATTGTTTCTTTTCGAAGAACAGCCACTTCCTTGACGACAAATCTTCCATCAGCGATGAACCCTTGCAGGTCAACAAATGTTGGTACGACCATTATCGATACAATTTTACAGGTCCGCTCGCTTCCAAGACAGATGAGAGAATGAGGCCTTTCTCATAAAGCATCTCGATTTTCACGATGAAATATTTGTATGAATTTAGCACAGGAGAGGGCGGGGCAAGTAGTATGGTAATTTAATTTATTTTGCGCACCACGTTTGTCAGCGGATTGTATTCAACCACACGATCGTGCAGAATCAGACAGTAGGCCGTATTATTTACCGGCACATTCTCTTTACACTCGAATTCTATGCGCACGTCCACGGTGCCATTCTTGATCGACTCATTTTGTCGCGAGCAATCAATCACCACGAGGGGACCAAATTGTAAAAATTCGGCCACGGTGAATAATGCCTCGCTGCAACTATGTCTATAATATGATTTACGGAATTGCGTATACATGTGAAACAAGATGGCATGCTTATTCTTGTCAAAGTCCAAATTCAGGCCATCATATGGGTAAATTCCGAGTTGAGAAAAAGTTTTATATTGGCCAATTTGCAGTTGTTAAACTTAGTAACATCTTCGCTCAACACATTCTTTCGATTAGTCTGTAGAACAAGGATAATACATCGCGGCTTCTCCAGCTGTGCAGATGCTTTCACGGCCCACGAATGCTTGGTCGTGCTCTGTAAAAGAGGATACTCACACAGATCCCACGAATGAAAACAAATGCTCAGGTTTTTTCCACTTTCCAAAGTACGTAGCAACGATAGCTTATTAACGTCGTTCAGCGTCACATGAGGCATCCGCCATTGCACTTTAAGTAATTCAATTTCTGGTTCCAACATCGGCGATCCTATTAGAGAATTGTTATCATTGCGCGATCGTATTGAAATCAATTCGTGACGCGCATTAATAATCATGCGTTTGTAGTCCTCGCAAAATCCCAGCAAATATTTGAGCGGGATGCAAAAATTGAAATGATTTTTCACTATTAGCCAAACGCGTCGTTTCAAGCCACATCCGGCATTCTCCATATTTTTGTCTTCATCAGATGTCAGCGATACATAGTTTTTAAGCGTGCTAGTTATTCCAGCGTTTCTATTGCGATCAATCTCCACGCCATTCAGCTCGTATCGAATCTCATCAAATAAGAACGCCATGCAATTATTTCCCAACATCACCGTTAATGTATCGCTTGGCTTATTTACCTCCAATTTCCCTTCCACATAGAGGAAACTTTCACACGGTAATGTGTATAAATGCTGCTGCTGTATGGGTATTCTTATTTCATCGCTGTATCCAAACGTCTTGTTGACGTATGGGTTGTATGTGTGAGTCTCGAGCTTGACGATGCGATCATCAAACGTCGGCTTCCCTCCAATGCTTAGAATGTCCACCATTTTTTTCAACTTAAATGCGCACAAGGAATCCCAGTGATTTCAAAAAGCCAATTTTCGCAGGACTGAGCCTTTTCTTTTTAGCGTAATCAGAGCTGTTGCAGGTGTTGTTGTTGTTGTTGTTGTTGTTGTTGTTGCAAACAATTTCACTTGGAAGAAACGAGTTTCTGGAGTCGTTCAACACAAACATCTCTTTCGGTCACACCACATGTATTATCGTCGTCGCCGTCGTACGTGCAATCTGATGGTAATCTCTACACCTCGAAAATCGAGCAACTGTCCGTCTTGATCCACAACGCGTATCGTTAGATCCGTAATGACCCGTGCGGTGATTGGAAGGTAACTGATCTGCGCGGGCATTTCCGATATCTTATATCCTGGTGGGACTCTCGGAGAAAATTCATGTATCGTATGTACGCGCCAGCGATCACGCTACATTCTATGCGACTAATGTTCACGTTCATGATATTAATTGGATTGTCCGATTCATGCCACCGTCCATATTCTAATATCCGATTCGTCGAGAATCCCAGTAGCGATCCAATGTTATTGGGTTTCGTAAAGTCTACGGCGAACGAGCAGTACAGCTCGCTTTTCATGGTGTTGTTGTTGGGGTGCAACACTATTGGATACACATCGTCATCATCGCCATCGTTGGCATCGATGCCACCGAGATTTTGTGGATACCGCTCGAGTAATCGCTGCTTCAAATACTTGGCAATGACGTCTAGTTCCTAGGAGTCGTGGGGAATCATAATGTATTCATGAATGGTGTCGACGCTGCTGTTGATATCATAGATTGCGGTGAAGTAGAATTTATCGTTGCTCGAGTCGATATTCGGTATTGTATGATAAGTTTCAAAGGTTGTTAGACCAAGCTCATAATCATCGTCGCTCAAATCTATGGGTGGAAAGTAGCTCACCGCGAGGGTGCTACTCTTGCCGGTTAGAGTGAATGTTAACGACATATTCCGAGCTGTACGACTCGACTAGTACTGAATCAGAGTGGTGGGAAGTCAATCCTTAAATTTGGTGCCAATCGTTTGTAGAAAGCGTAGACATAGTTGCCCACAATTGCTCTGATTGTACTTCTGATAAGCCATTCGATTGTATTCGATTTTCACAGCATCTTTATCCAGATATTGTATCAATTCCTTAGGCGGTCGAAGATTCCCAAAACTGTCGAAATATATAGCTCGACACCCTCTCTGCGCATACGCCACCCAATGAGTCCCCGGCCCCTCGACATTGTCCAAAGTTATGATACCGCTCTCGTTTCGACGTACTCCTCCAGCTGGTAGTGCATTGCGCATGAAAACACCTCTAAAGAATAGAATACGCATACGTTTTGCCAACTCCTCCAATTGCGCGTCGGTGGTTACGCCGACAGGCATTTTTATTTGCTTTTCCGTGTTTTTTTTTCGTTTTGATATTCCCTGTCCGCGTTTGTATGGTGCGAGATAAATTCCACGACCTTCCATGGAGCAATTATGGCGTTGCATTTCCTGCAGCTGATGTTGCGCCGCCTTATTATCGTTTACCACCTTAGCAATCCCCGCCGCTCCACCAGCTAATGATCCGAGAACCCCTAGCAGCGGGAGAAGTGGTAATATACCACCCCGTTTTGCCACCGGGAGAATCCGCTTTTGCGATGCTCTCTTTGTAGTACTTTTGCTGATTTTTGTTTTCATCCCCATTCCGATTTTCGTCTTGGTCTTCATAGCTGCCCAAACAGCTGTAGCAGCACCTCTTTCACCTAGAGTCGAGTCACGCGCAACGATGCGTTTTCGCGCTTTGTCAGCGAGTATGTTATCTGCCGCGTGCCTTTCGCCGAGGTCGTTACTGCGCGAATACGCAATATCGTGTTCGTGACACGCTGCGTCCAACGGATTGATGCCTTTATCACCTCTAGCCAATCGTTTTGCTAGATGTGTTCCTGGGCCGTAAAACTAGTATCCCGAGATATTTAATTCGATAGGTAGCGCGTTTATCGCCCGATTTAACAAACCACAACCTTTCTTTACTCTCGTTGGCGACATTCACCACAGTTTTTAATCAATGGTGCCGGACCGTCGATATGCGTTAGCTGCCAAGGGCGATTATAATGTTCCAGACACCGACGATACTTCTGAACCTCAGAATCGGCTTTTATATGCTCGGGGAGTCTGTCCCACAACTGATCAATGTGTCTGCCAAACTCTCGCAGTAGAATAGTCTTTGGTATATATTTCAACTGCTCAGAGGTTAAGTCTCGAATATCACAATTATCCGGCAGGACCAGAAGCATTTTGAATACTGAGCTGTTTTGCTTCAGCGTGGACCTATAAATAGGGCGCGTCGCCGCTTCGACGTATCAAAATCATTTTTCGCAGTCCACAGAGAGGATGCGATTCGTGCGACAACCTGTGACGATACGCGTAACAAATTTTGACGATAAATCGCAAATGATGTCCTCGAAAACAAGACACAAACATGGTAGCATGCTACCAAACACTATACGCTGCCTCATTTGCGGCCCATCAAATTGTGGAAAGACCAACGTGTTGGTGAGCTTGTTGGAAAGTCCACACGGTGTCCGCTTCGAGAACGTGTACGTGTATTCCAAGTCGTTGCAACAGCCGAAATATCAGTATTTGTGTATATCATACTATGTGTATACTTTGGCAATAGTGGAACGATGCTTGGGAAAAAGGCTTTCGATATAGACAAGGATGATAATATAATCATAGATGGTGTAAAATATGGAGGAACACCTGGCCTTTACGAACTGATTTTCAAGAGAATTCTCGACGATGCCCTGTACACCGACGCCGATAAACAAAAATACAAAAGTATACTGCTGGCGACGAACGCCCAGAGACGCGGTCATGGTGTTAAAAAGCCCATACTGGACAACAAGCGATACAAGAACAAACATGTAATTGCACCACTAGTCCCTCGCGTGTCAAAGAATAAAGCAGGGAAAGGTGTAACGATGCCACGAGTCATGGTGGTAAACGATAACAAGATCGATTACGTGCACTGGGATGATCCCAACGAGCTGGTGGATCGATTGCGTTTGCTTGAAGCATCGTTTCAGGCGTGTAACAACTTGCACGACCATGAAAGTTTGTCGATTATCGAGGAACTCCGTGAGGTAGACCTCATTATATAAATTAAACCGCACACCGATGATGTGCACTGTATGCATCGAGATGCCGATCAACAAATTTGGAGTTTCGCTCGAGAAGAGTGGAGCAGCTAGAATGGACTACTACAAATGGAGCGGTTTGCTTCGAAATTATGTGCGAGATAACGCTTATTGTGTGGCCGGTGCCGACTTTGATGCAAAATCACGCAAGATACGACGCGTGGCGCAACCCACGGCCGACAGCGATGCCGTCAATAAACTATACATGGAACAGAGCATTAAACTTTTGAGAGAACAGCAGGAAGAATTAGAGAGGAAGCTGGTCGTGTTTCAGAGAGGTATGCTGACGTTGCAAAACAACGATCAAAAGATATCGCAGAGATAGCGCTGCAAAGGAGAATCATGCGAGACGGTTGAATTAGTCAAGAATTTCCTCGGGCTGATGGAGAGCAAATAATGCACGTACATGATAATTACCGCATCATTCATGTCAAAGACACATCTGCGATTAAACATGCAACCATTATCTAAATTCAAGGGTAAGGAAAACCATGGCCACAAGAAGCAACAACTTGTTGAGGAATTGCATGCTCCAGCTCGAAGACACTTCCCATGGAGGCATGTCATAGTGCATGGATACGACGATCTGTGGCAAGCTGACGTTGTAGAAATGCGTCTATACTTGCGATTCAACCAAGGTCACCACTATATACTCGCCGTCATCGAGGTACTGAGCAAGTATGCATGGGCGTTGCCGCTCAAGACTAAAAGTGGCGTTGAGGTGATTAAAGCGTTTGCAAAGATATTTAAAGATCGATATCCGAAAAATTTGCAAACCGATCAAGGAAAAGAATTTTACAACACCGATGTGCAGAAACTCTTGACAAAGCATAATATTAATTATTATTCGACGTATTCGGTGATGAAATCTTCCGTCGTAGAACGTTTCAATCGAACTTTGAAGAACAATATGTGGAAACGGTTTACGCCCAATGGAACCTACAGATGGATCGATTCGCTACCGCGTCTTCTCGCAGAGTATAACGCGCGAAAACATAGAACCATCAGAATGCGTCCTTGCGATGTTACCCCTACGATCGCCGACAAGCTGCTAGCCACCGTATACAGCAACATAAAGATCGCTGCTTCAGCGAGGTTCAAGTTGGGCGAGTTTGTGCGCGTGAACAAATTTAAAACCATCTTCGATAAAGGCTATACGCCGAATTGGACAACGGAGGTGTTCAAGATAGCCAAAGTACAGGCAACTAATCCCGCGACGTATCTGCTCGTCGATTCCTGAGGAAAACCTGTTGCCGGAGGATTCTATAAACACGAGCTGCAACGCGTCACCGATCCTGATGTGTATCTAGTGGAAAAAGTATTGCGTTTGAAGGGGGATAAGGTATACGTCAAGTGGTTGGGGTTTGATAAATCACACAATTCTTGGATAAATAAAAATAATGTGTTGTAACATAATAATACATGATTCAATAAAAATTCAATGATATATACATGTGTGAACAATCTTTTTTTTTTTATACAATAATTCCACCATTTGTATGGAGGAGTTAATAAATACAATAATTTCTATTTTACATCGATATTTTTTTACAACGGAATTTTATAACGGTATTTTATAATGTCCCCAGGGCAGAGTGCCGGGCGAATCGGGTACGATATGCCGCTTATCGTCGTATGGACTTAGAGCCATTTTAGATTCCGAAATGGTGTACACTTTGTGCAATTTAGACGGTATGCATTATTGTCTGCGAACCATTTCGATCTCCCTTTGCAAATACTGCGCGTAGTCGTCGAAAGTTATCGTTCTGGCTATGACGTTGGTCTTGACGCCTTTCGCCTTTTTCGTATCTTTTTTTGCCGTCTACGCGAAGTGCATACATTTTCGCTCTAAGACCTACGAATTCGGACATTATCGCACCATTATTTTCGTCCTTCATTAGCCCCGGAACCTTCTTATTCAAGCGCGGTATATTATATGGATTGGCGATAGGATAATCGCTTGTGTCGAATCTACCGATATTATCTTTCATGGACTCGTAGATATCTTCGCATTGAATGTGATAAATGAGACTGTGGCGATGTATAGAAATTTACAATTTGATCCGTGCAGGGGAGACATGTACTCGTGGTGAAATTCGTAGAAACAAATTCTTGATATGTCCAGAATGCACATACCCACGTATATCGATTTGTTGAATTTTACCTCGAGTTTTCGCAATTCAACAGCTATTAAATTTTCCGAAACAACACTTCAGCTGTGGAAATTCGGTTTTGCGATCATTGCCTCCGCGCCATAACTCTTGATACAACTTTCGCGAAAATTTTTAAAAATATCTGCCAATAACAAGACATCTGTTTTCAAATACACGTCGCTGTATTCGCCCAAGGTTCTAATGCCGAAACGCTGCCAGACAGTCTCGGCGCGCGCGTAATCGCTCTCTGATACAGTCTCCCCCGTTAACGAACTGTAGAATGACTCGCGCGGCGGTAAGCATGGGTCCTGCAGCTTGTTCGCGCAATCAAGGTATTCATACGGAAAGACACACTTTTGCGTCAATAAATTGAAATTCTCAGCGGATAATGTTTCAAATTTGGATCGTAAAATTTTTAATTGATCTATACTAAGAAAAGATGCTAATTTGTCGAGACTGGTATTTAGAAATTTGTACGAATCGATGAATCGCAATTTAATATAATTTCGCGAGTCTGGTTCAGCCGTATCTTCGACATTTTGTGTGAAGGAAATATACTTTTCTTTAGTTACGGATAATACATCAACGCTGCCTTCGAAAGCGGTAGCTATTTCCTCGATAATGAAATGTGAATCGTAGCCGGATAAATTATGGAAAACTATGGGGATGTAAAACGCGTTTTTATAATTTAAATTGCATTCCGAATGTGCTGGGCCTCTAAACCGCCCGGATAGATGGCAATGATCGTGGACTCGTATATCGTCAGCCTTAAATGGCTCTTCGCAAATATGGCAATGTGTTGCATCGCGAAATGTCAACTGTTCGGTGGTTAAATCAAGCATGGGAACATTACTAGTCAAGATGGGTTTGGCGAAGTTTGCAAAATTTTTAAGTTCATCGACAAACCATGAAACACAATCCGCGTCGCGACGACATCGATACGTCGATAGTGATGTATCGTACGAGCAATGCATATAATAGGCTATGCTATGAACTTTATGGTGCTGATACATATGTAATTTATTATCACCCACACGGTTGTCCTCTGTTTTTTCGATGATGCACTCCAGATCTGCATATACCAGGAAGGGGAGTCGCTCCTTCCTATCGCGTTTGTCGAAACTGAGCAAATTGTTGCTTTCGCTGGGCAGCAGGATGGCACAGTCGTTCATCTTGCCGCAGTTCAGCGTATGAAGCACCAACTTCTCGGCAGATCCGAAGTAGTGCATGCATCTGTGAACCCCAAATATGTATTATTTAATTTGTTTCGCAATACATTTCAACATTTCATATGTTTTCTATACGTACCGCTCACAGATGAATTTCTTTCCATTGCGCCTGCTCAGCTGCGTGCTCACAAGCCGGGACAAGTCCTTGATTAGTACGAAGTATCCTACATCACCGTGCTCTTGATTCGGCGCGTAGAGCAGGTTGACGTGCCGATCCCTCTTGTGGCTGGTGAGGCGCAGTGGAAAAACTGTTGGCCCCGTCTTCTTCTCTTCCTCGAAACTGTACACGTTGACGGAGATTTCGTTCTGTTGTTCAAACTTCCCAATTTGCGCCAGGGACATTGGGAACTCAATGCCCTGGAGATTTAGCACCAATGTATAAGGCGGGTATGAACTTGAGCGGTCAACGTGTCGTTCGGCAGGATGAAAAGGGGCGACCACTGCCCATGCGAAACACGCATTGTCCGGGGATTGCACGCTAATCGTTGCTTTCTTCAACAATATTTCCCGCGGCAACTTGCAGTGACACCCTGCGCGCAGCGGATTATATTTGTTGATATTGATGGTCAAATTGAGGATTCTCGTCAATGCCCATCCGCTATCGCGTTCCTGGAACTCTTCCAGCGATGCCAGGGTGGGTTCGATGACGTATCGCTGATACCACTCCTGCAGATCGGATATGCCGAAGAGTTCGCAGTTTCGGGTGTTGATGCTTTTACTCGCATGCTTGTCACCCGCCACAAATTCACCATTGAACACCGTGTTCACTTTGAGGTTCCCCTGTTTCCTCAAAGCGCCCCGCACATGCTCCAGCAGAATGGTCGCCGCATCTTGGAGGAAGTTGCGCGGCTCGATGTAATTCGAATTTAGCATGGCACTGGTTAATACGCGGCTATCGAACGCAGTGTGTATTTCACGCCACAAAAGTCTTGCACTCGAATGTCCTGCACCTTCATGCACGAAACGTCCACGCAACGAATGTTTCAATCCCTCGAGCCGCACGATTCGAGCAACCAACGCTTGTCGAACACCGATCGATAATCGTGGACGTTTCACGCGGCTGTGTTCTTCTAAGGATTCGATACACTCGTTACACTGTTCTTCCCACGCGAGGAATTCTTCCCGCGAAATCAATCATTCAGATTGATTCAACAATTTGCATTCTCCTTGCGCGAATTTTTCCATGATTGTAAATGGATTGTATATGTAGTGTCTTTTTCCGCGCAACAAGTTGCAACGATTTGAGGCTTTGGACAGTTTGGAGCGCGCTTTTAAGACTGGTATCGCGATTTACTATCTCCGTCTAACTCTTTTGGTGTACCCCCTCCCCCGAATGCATTGCATGCAAAAAAACGACGATCCGTCCCAACATGGTTATATGCAGTTTCCGCTGATACTGCACAATTCTTTCTATGATTCACACGTATGGCGAATTAACGCGCAAAATCATCCGACGCAGTTTCTGCTGACACCGCATAATTCTAAGATTCGGCGCTTCCCAAGGTATTATATGACATTCAACACGTGTCGAGACTTTTATCCTTGAGGATGGGGATTAAATTAAATGCAATCATGCGATATGCTGCGACGTTGAGATTGAAACACATTATGGAAAAATTGGTAGCTTTAGAATAAAATGCGGTGGTGAGGGAAGCAATTGCACCGCTATTAAAGCCGGCTCCAGGACGCTATTCCATCAATCGCTCAGTAGCCTCAGTTAATTTCGACGGAACAAATAGTGCTCTGAAAAAAAAATGTGCAGTACCAGTGCCGAAGGAAACGTTGAACGTATGAATTATTACATTCCGATCGTACAAGATGATGGCGTAGCTCAATGCAGGGAGATTACAGTTGCTTGGTAAGACTTAATTTTCACATATTCTCAAAATTTTTTATGTTTATTCCTAATACGAGCGGACAATTTCATAGCTTTGATTGTTCTCTTAGCCCGCGCCGAGGATCGCATATCATGGTTAGATGATACGCATTAACATCCATGGGTAGCAAATATTTGGAAATTGGAATCAACGTAGGACCTATGGCTGATGTAGAAGTTCTTCTCGGCGACAATCATGGGAATCATCTGATATTACCATGGCATACATGGAATGTACTATTCGACAGCCGTACAACAATCGAAGAACATGCAAAATTGCCTGGATCACCTTCGATGCGGATTGATGAATTAACGGTGGAATTTTATCGGATCTTTGATTCACCGATTGTAAAGATGACAATGGATATTAAGTCGCTGAAATTTCAAACTGAATACAGTATCATTTTTATTTAATCTTGAGCCATGTGTAAGCTATGTGTATCCGCGGCTGTATCAAACTGCAGAAGATGCAAAAGTAAAATTTGAATCTTTTGTTAACGTGCTACAGCAGAGCGATGTTGCCTGCGAAACATTGGATACGCATCGTGCTGCCAAAATAATACGTGATAGCGAATATTACGACGAGAATTATCTTGTAGATTGTGAACTGTTAGCATGCGCCATCAATGATATTCTAGCTGATGCTCGTAGGAAAAAAAATGTTAAATTATATTTATATTCTATTTTATTTTATTTTCGTTTGTAACACTATATAATCTCTTAAACATATATTATTCTACATTTTATTTACCCAAATTCCACCTTCTCTCGCCACCGCCTAATTTTAAGATTCGACGTTTCCGCATACATATTTCGTTCGCGGCTTCTTCGCGCCGCCAAATGACGTCATTTCGCGCGGCTTTCTCAGAGGATTCAAATTACGCGTGATCGCGCGATACGCTGCGACGTTCGAAATACTGTTAGCTGTAGAATGCATGCGATTGTACCACTATGTGGTGCTGTCTCTTTCCCTCCCCGAATGTAGCTTTCAAATAACTGTGATTGTGCCACTAAGTAATGCTCTCTCTCTCTCTTTCCCGTCCTCGAATATGCGGTTTGTAAAACGTCGATCTCTCCCGACATCATCCGAAACAATTTCTGATAAAATTAAATATTATGCGTTGGGGGAAAATTTCTGCTGCATATCGGTTTGGAATAAAAATTTCGGGGGCCGTCCCCTCCCTGTGTTAGGTCTGAAAAATTTTTTGGGGTGGCTAAGGTCTGAAAAAGACTTTTCGGGGGTCATTCCCTCCCTCTGAAAAATTTCCGACGGTGGACCAGGTCTGGAGAGGTCTCTGCGGCGGCTGGGCCCGGACTGATCCCCTCCACGGTTGCGGCTTCCCCCACTGCGCGGCTCGTGCGCGCGCAACCGCTCTTCCACTCCCCGCAGGCTCCGTGCCCATGTTTCTCTCCGCCGCGCTCCCCGCGCGCCCTCATTTCCCCCCCGCCCCCGCGCTCCCCTCAGAGAACCTGGTCTAGAACTCTCTTAGCCTTACTACTACCAGGTTCCACAAGAAGGGCCCTAAAACGGACCCCTGTGGAACCCCCGCGTAGTTCTCACGGACTACCGTGCCCTCCGAAGAGTGCACGGTGATCCCCCGCCCAGAGAAATAATCCCCCAACACGGCGCGTGTGTGGGGGTCTACGCCTCTCCTGCGTAATTCATGAAGAATTACGTCCCATCGTAACGTATTAAACGCGTTACGTACGTCTAGGGACAGGAGGGCGCAGATTCTCTGCCGGGCCCGACAGACCTCCGCGAACCTTGCCACATCAGTGACGGCCTCGATTGTGCCGATACCCCAACGAAATCCGAACTGGTTCGGATGGAAGGGATCCTTGCCCAGTTGGTCTTCGAGCAGGACCTTAATCGAATACTCCCAAACCTTTGATAGGGCTGGGAGTATCGAAATAGGCCTATATGCTCCAGGACTTATGGGATCCTTCCCCGGCTTCGGGATCAAGATGACACGAGCCATCTTCCACGAAGCCGGGATCCGACCACGCGTCAAGGTATCGGACACCATGTCACGGATGAGCCACCTGGTTGGTAATGGCTGTAGAACTTTTACTTGTCCAACTTTCATGAAATCTTGCACCTCTTGTAAATGAGACAGTCGTTTCGGACTTTGTGCAAAATATGAATAAATTGCATGTAAGAAATCATCTAGGAACAATGGCAAACATTTGAACGCATGGGATGCCACCAAATGCATCGAGTGGTAAATGCATGGGAACACATACACTTCTGGGTTGTCTGTTAACAGACGGGAAGTCAATGAGTTGTGTGCTCCCACCATGACATTTGCATTGTCAACGCACCCCCTACTATATTGCTCAAAGGCAAATTATTCTTCTTCAAAGAATGTAAAAAACAACTGTATAAGTTATCTGCTGTACCATCCGAAATCCCAATTGAATCTAGTAAATAGTTCTGTATCTGATCTTTTTCCACATAATGAATTAAAAAACATCAAATCTTTGTATAGGATATGTAGTTTCATCTATCAACACTGAAAACAATTTCCCTTGTAATATTTCTATGCTTTCTTCAATAATGGTCTTGTTTTTTACATTAGCTCCCATTTTTTTACTGCTCAAAGTCATGTGTGGGAGTATGTCTGTCAATGGCAATGCCGTCTGCAACAAGTTAAGGATATGGCAGTAGGATGCAAATGGTCTATTATGCTCTACTGTATCCATACATATTCGTATTTCTGCCAACTTTACTAGCTCTTGAAAAGTTATTTTATCTGTATTTTTCATTAGTTCTTCCCTACGTCGCATGTTCATGATATGTGTTTTGCTATTTCCATGATGTTGTAACACCGTTTTGTTTGCAGCAATAGATTTGAAACAAATTTTACATTTTCCCTTGTACGGGCTGTCCTGAACTTGTATAAGTCACGATTTAAATTGTGGTTCCACCACCCAAGCATCACGAAATGTTTATTGCTTTGTTATTTTCTTTTCACTGGGGACGGCAATGTTGTTTTCACTGCCTACTCATAAAATACTAATTATTAAATACTATTATTCGTACAATATTGAAAACCAATTTCAATAAAATAATCAATGAAAAAGGAAAGTTAAATTAAAGATATATCTTACATGAATCAGTCTCTGCATCTAAGCATTTCTGAGCTACACCGCTGGATCCAGCAACACTGGTATCTATGCTTGTAATCGCTGCATCAGTATGTCCATAAATTGACGCTCCTGCCTTCCTTTGCATATTTCTGATATGCGCCATACTGTTGGGGTGATTTTTTAAGACTCTTGTGGTCGTTGATAAAAATTTCACACAAACCGAACACTTGACTTGGCACGGATGCTCTGTTTCTTCGAGCCAAAGTACAAACTGTGGGTCCTTTAACCATACTGCCCGAAATGATTGTCTCTTTACTTTGTCTGCAGGGGGGGGGGGGAGAAGAACCTGCTATCGCTGCCTATTCATAAAATATTAATTATTATTCATAAACAATTAAAAATTATTTTGAATAAAGTAATCATTGAAAAAAGAAAGTAAAAAAAAAGTTAAATTAAAGATATATCTTACTTGAATCACTCTCTGCATCTGAGCATTTCTAAGCTGCAGTGCTAGTTTCAATAATATCTGTATAAAATATCCATTATTAGTACATTTCTAATATCAGAAGTCGAAATGGTCAAAGGAGAAACACCCCAGCGCAAAATACTAAAAGAATTGAAAAGAATAAATATTAAAAGAAGAAAGTAATGAACATAATGATTAGCATATCCTTGTGCAAAAAGATACTTTAATTTTTCAAGAATTGCTCATTTCTAAAATTATACTGATGTAAAAGTATTAAATATTTATCCTACCTGATTCTTTGTTCATATTCTTGACACAACTTGACAAAACGGCACAATGCACAACCGTATCGCGTAGCGTCTACAAAAGTACAGTACGAATTCGAAAACGTGGCAGCGCGGCGTGGCGTCACTTGGCTTGGCTTGGCGTTGGCGTCGGTTCGTTTTCCATCTTGGCGTTGATTGGTTGACGCGCGGCGTTCCCTCACAGCTAATTACTCTACGGGCGTATAATATTTCCTCCGTTCACTGCTTGGTAGGTTGGAATTCAGTAGTATAGGTATAATATATTTATATATATATATATATAATGACAGACGACGATCCCTGCCGAATGATCCCAAAAGTCGACGAACGAAACATGGGTTATAGCACATTCGGCAACCCGCACTACACGGAAAAGGGTCAGCACGGTCACCGACAGTGCTCAGCACCGAAAAAACCGGTGCTAGGCCCCATTCACGGCGGTGTTCAGCACCGACAAACACCGTTGTGAATGGGCGAAAATATCGGTGCTGAGTCCATTCACAACGGTGTTTGTCGGACTCAGCACCGATATTTTCGCCCATTCACAACGGTACTGTCGGTGTGTCGGTGCTGAACACCGCCGTGAATAGGGCCCAGCACCGGTTTGAACGGTGCTGGTCTAGCATTGTTCTTGACGGTGCTGAGCACTGTCGGCGACGGAGCTGACCCTTTTCCGTGTAGTGCGCACTGAGTGCGAACTTTTTCAGTGTGACACCATGCCGCACATTCGGGTGAAACTAGAGCTGACTCAGCTCTGTTCTGGTGAATTCTGGTTAGGAATGGAAATAGTGATTTTTTATCTTGAGTGAATTTGCTTCTCGTGATCGTAATTCTTAACATTGATAATTTTTTATAAACTACATCAATATAGCTTGCGTTACAGTCAAAGCGTTAATTGAGCGCAATTCAGCGAATGTATAGATTCTCTACCAGTCAATGTATGCACACACTGATTTGATTGGCTAAAGTATTCACATAGGTATACATATTTTTTAACTAAAGTCAAGAAATATTCATTATATTTAAATAGATCAAGAACAATTACATTGGTTCAAAATATACACCTGAACTTCTATAAGAACATTTGGGAATGTTTTGAGAGAAATTGGGGTTATGTGATGCGTGCAAAGGACAGTTATGCTCTCCACCAATCAGATGCGATTACGAAAAATCACGGATCATTGTGAGAAATCACTGTGATTTGGGAACAAACGTGATGGAATTCACCATCGTGCCCAGCGTTTGTAGGAAATGTGTTACCGTGCGTGGCGGTACATGTGTGCGTGACGGGAAACGAATCGACGCCAGCGCCAAGCCAAGCCAAGTGACGAATCGGATTCGTCGCGTTCAAATGTGTTCTAATCGGATTCGTGGCTTGGCTTAGCGCTGACGTCGCTTCGTTTCTCTTCACGCACACATATACCGCCACACACGGTGACACATTTCCTACAAACACTGTGCGAAGCTCGTTCGTTCTTTCTACTAATGCCCCTGACCTTTTTCCAAACTAACGACAAAGTGCGTCCTTTTGTGTCGTCTTGTCTCTCATGGGCTGTTTCTTCATCAGGAGAAAATCCTGCGCGGCTTGGTGCGCACTCACGCAATCTGCGCAGCATTATGTCTTCACAAGAAACCAGCTAATCAGAGAACGGCACGAGAAGAAGGACGCTTCTGGTCGTTTCCGGTCGGAACAGGTTCAGGGAGAGCATATAGCAAGCAACGTAAAAGTCTGGGAATTGTAATAATAGTTGTACTGTTGCGGGGCCGGCTGGGAATTCTTGTGGGTTGAGGAAGTTTCCGTGTGGTCCGGGGTCCGTGGAGCCCTGAAGGACTCTGCTCGGGAACGCGTGAAGTTGAATGAACGAAATGTCTTGTAACCAATAACTCTTAACTGAATAAACTTATTGAATTGAACTAAATTGGATTGATTAAATTATTCGGAACGAATAAGAAACTGAACGAGGAAATTTCAAGATTGATCAAGGCTGAGTTTTATTGTACCACGTCAAGACTGTTATAACGTCGATCAAATGCGAGGCGAAGAAACAGGCTTCTTCGTACGTTCGTTCCTCTTTTTCCTTCAATACATTGTTTTAGAACGATAAGGAAGGAAGCGAAGACAAATTTCTAATGTAATAAAGTTCATACTTAACTCTTTTCTATTCAAACTTCGCGCTTTACGAGCTTGTGCTAAGCGCCGCTAGAGCGAGTATCGCAACTCGCAACTGTTGCGTGGCCGTCTGGGAGATGAAGATTCTTCTGGGGAGTTCGAGCGCGGGACGATGCCCGTGGAACGCTAAGGCGTTCTGCTCTTTGGATGCGGATTTTTATGATAAATAAAATAATAAGGATAATAATAAAGTAATAAAACAATTTGAACACAAATAACTGATAACTTTAATGAACACAATGAAACGATTTGAACACAAATAAAGAATTTTTGAAGGTTTTAATAATACGTCTGCTCGCTATTGCTTTCGGGGCTCGAGTCAGCTTTCAAAAGGCAAACGCTGTTATAACTTTTGTTATTTACAAAATGTCCTTAGAATCTAAAGCCAATCAAATATTTATTCACTAAATTCCTATTGGTCAATCTATTTCTTTTCGGTTATTGATTTTTAGAATCAAGCATTTAACAACATTGCGCTGAATTTACACTTCTAGGAGAAGGGATCAAAGTGTAGTTCATTTATTTAAACACCCCTTTCCAAGGGGGTATTGATTAATTTATAATCCTGAAGTTAATTTATTAAAAGAATCTCTAACTATTTTCAAACCCCTCGGGCTTGTGCGAACATCGCTCTATTTCCCTTTCTTATTATATTCGTGTGATCCGATTCGAACTTCGCGCTTCTAAAGTTTAGACTACACGCCACTAGACGGGAGTCGCAACACAACAGTACCCATATTATTTACGAAATATATATATATTTGTCACCGTTAATTGGTGCGAAGTGGTGTGAAAAATATTTCACGTGCATAGTTTTTTGTAAGTTGGCTACACTGGAGTCTGCTCTGACTGCACTGCCAAAAATCGCAGTGCGATAAAGGTTGCACTAGTGCAGTTTATTCCGTTCATCCGAATACGAAGTTTGCACTACAACAGGGCAGTTCTGGGTCGTCGAATACGACACAGGATTGTTCGCATGTAAAACCCAATGTAATCGGTGCCAGAAAACCCTAGAAAACATGCTGCACTGGCACTGTGCTGAGGCATAGGCAGCACCGGCATAGCACGAAACGGGGGCAGTGCTGTGCCAGTGCGTGTTTGCCGAATGTGCTCTTTTGGATGAAGGTGTGCGTGTAACGTGTATACGTATTATGTCGTCGAAAGTCGGTGTCGACGAAAATTGGTGTCGACGAAAAATTGGGTTGAAGACGAAGAAGAAAATTGACCGTTTCCGACTGATCCAGGAGACGATATTATGATATTGTTACGTTTTGTATTCGACATAAAGGAAGTTTATTATACAAACAGAAGTAATACAACATGAAAGAATAATAATAATAAACAGGAATCTCTAGTGCAGGGAAATGTAGGTATCGATATGTCTGCTTGTGATCGCAGCTGACTCTCAAATGACAGCTTGACAGGCGATCGGTCCGATCGCCTTCTTTTCGCTGTCCTCTTCTCTTCGCGGGTACCAGGGGGCCATGCATTCTATCCAGAGGGTGCCCGCAACACTGCTCCCCCATCCGGAGGAGCGGTCGTCCCGACCGCTGCAGCTTCTTCAGCAGTCGTACCCTGGTCCAGAAGAGTGGAGAACGCTGGGTGGCCTCTTCAGACCGTCACCTCGACATTCGTCTTCACGCCCGAGGGGAAAACCACCCAAAAATCCTGGGCAAGGCGTGGGTACGTGGAGCCGTGTCTCCATGCCTCTGCCCTCCACTTGCGTCTTCAAACTTGCGTACTTCTTTCTTGCGCGGCTTTTCTCTTCATCGACGGCGCATCTTCTTCTTGGGCAGAGACAAGCGGAGAGGTCAGGTTCTTCTAATGGTCGGGACTCTTCGATTTTTCAGCCGTCGGGGTTCAGGCCGAGAATCCCGCGACGGCTCCGCTGTTTGGTGCCCTGATCTTCATCTCCCTCGGCGATCCATTCCTCCGGGACACCAACGGGGGATTCCCGCGACGCTACGGAATATCCCTTGATGGTTGCGGCGCTGCCTCCTCCTTGCGGGCTCGGCCGCTGCATCTTCTTTCGGCCCTGCTCGAAGCTCCAATCATTTGATGGCTCCGAAGTGCCGGAATCCTCAGCTGCTCTGGTGACTTCGGGTTCCCTTGATACTTCGGGTTCCCTTGGTAAAATGGACAGACATTAATTTTCTCTCTCCCTCTCCACGAGAATCCGGTGGAGCCGGACAGAACCGGAAAGACGGAAAGGCGAGACGAGCGTGAAAGCAGGGGATCACAAGTCACGAGCATGCTATCAGCCCGTTCCCCGATCAATCCGCCCAGAACTGCCAGCTCGTCTTCATTCTTCTTTCTTGCCATCGCCTCCAGTTCTCCAATCCTTGGCTTCCTGATGGACCCATTCCTCTTCATAGCATCTGGTGTAGACCCAGAGGACTGTCCTGTGCATCCTGTTAACGTTCCCGTCTCCGCGACATTCCCTCCAGCCGATCCAAGCAGTTGCACCGCTTGTCCGACTGGTGGTTAGGGATGCCATTTCCCGTCTGCTGTCCACCCCTTGCATTCCGCTACCTGGGGATCCCGTGGTATCCTCCATACCGGGGCCGGCTCACAGGATCTCTTCCAGGGGGGCTAGCGGGCCGGTTTCACGTATGTCCGCGCCCCGCTGCGGACCACCACGCTGTTGTGGCACATTCGGGGAATACGGGAACGAGTATCCAGTCCGCGGTGGCAGTCCCCCGACACCTTGTCCCTCGTCGTGGGGTATCGTGTTCTCTGAAACAGACTCAAGAAAGGTGGCCAGGCTACGAAGGCAGCCTCCGCAGCCCAGTCCACCGAATTAACTTAAACTTATCTTCTTTCTTGAGTCTCCGGAATCCTCGCGTTTTGCGTCCTTCCATCCTCGGATCCTGAGTGTTCGTGGTTGTCTCTTCACTCCTCTTGGAACCGTCCTTCGTATTTCGCAAGGCGGCGTACATGGACCACCTTGCACTTCTTCCGGGGTGAACGCTGGATCCTGTACACTACGTCGTTGATCCTATCCGTTATCCTGTATGGGCCTTCCCAATCCGCTTGCAGTTTCGGGCACTTTCCTTTCACTCTTCGTGGTTGGAACAACCACACTCGTTCTCCGGGCTGGAACTCCACTGCATGGACGCAACTGTCGTACCAGAACTTCATCTTTGAACTGTAGATATCCAGACGGCGTCGAACAAATTCGTGGATCCTCTTTATTTTTCCTCGGATCCATTCGGAGTATCCCTGCTCAATGTCCTCGTCTTCCTTAACTTCTGGGGGCAATTCTCTCCATAACTGCAGGGGTAGGAGAAGTTCCTGGCCATACAGGATCATCGCTGGCGTTAATTGAGTAGCCTCATGTCGTGCTGATCTGTAAGCGAGGAGGAACATGGGAATCCATTCGTTCCAATCCCGCTGGTGCTCTGAAACAAACATTGGAAGATATTAGAGCAATGTCCTATTCAAGCGTTCTACCAGCCCGTCGGATTGAGGATGCTGGGGAGTTGTTCGCGTTTTCCTGATTCCCAGCAGCTTCAGCTATTCCTTGAACTCGGAGGTTTCGAAGTTCCTTCCTTGGTCCGTGTGTATCTCCAACGGTACACCATGACGACATACGTTGTGCAGAAGAGCTCTTGCAACTGTGACAGGTCGTTGGTCTGGCATCGCGATTACTTCCGGCCACCGGGTAAAGTAGTCCGCCACGACCAGCATAAACCTGTTCCCGGCCTGAGACCTCGGGAGCGGACCCACAACGTCCAGGGCAAGCCTCTGGAACGGAGCTCCGACGTTGTATACTTTCGGGTTCCCTGCTCCTCTCTGACGTGGTCCCTTCTTCGCCGCACAGGTGTCACACCGCCGGCACCGCTCTTGAACGTCCTGTCGACACGTAGACCAGAAGAACTGTTGGCGGAACTTCGCCAAGGTCTTGTTCACTCCGAAGTGTCCAGCTGCTGGCGCATCATGGAACTCCTTCAGTACTCCTGCAACCCTTTCGCGCGGCACCACCAAAAGCCACGAGGTCGTTGTACCATCGTGGGACTCCCATTTTCTAAAAAGCAAACCTTCGTGAACTTCCAGCGAGTCCCAAATTGACCAGTAATATTTCAGCTGTGGGGAGAAACTAGCAACATCTTGCCAGCCGGGCTTCTCTCCTTCCCCCTTCTTTTTAAGGATGAAACCGATCTCTTCATCCTTCTCCTGGCTTCGTTTCTACTCGCTCTTCCTTTCGTCGCAAAATATCCTGTGAATTTTCTTCGTGGTAAGCACTTCCTATTCTGCTTCTTTCTTCTCCAGTCGATTGCAGTTTTTACAATTTTCTTCGATGGGCTTTTCTTTCTCGATGGCGAATCTCAAAGTCGTATTCTTGTAGTCGTTCGATCCAACGGGCGATCTGTCCTTCAGGGCGCTTGAAGGTCAAGAGCCAGCGAAGCGCTGCATGGTCCGTCCTTATCAGGAATCTTCGTCCATAGAGGTAGTGATGGAAATGTTCGATGGATTTCACTACTGGCAGTAGCTCTCTCCGGGTGACGCAGTAGTTCATTTCCGCTTTTCCCAGGACCTTGGACAAGTAGGCTACGACCTTTTCCTGTCCTTCGTGTTCCTGTGAGAGGACGCCGCCTATAGCGAAATTAGAGGCGTCCGTGTCCAGAATGAAATCCTTGTCTATCACTGGGTAGGCTAATACCGGGGCTACGGTTAGTTTCCTCTTCAGTTCCTGGAAAACTCCTTGGTATTCTTCGGTCCATTAATAGTTCTGTTTGGTCTCGGTAAGGCGGTGCAGAGGCTTGGCGATCCTGGAGAAATCTTTTACAAATTTCCGGTAATATGTGCACAATCCTAGGAAGTTTCTTAATTCCGTGACGTTCTTCGGCTGTGGCCATTCCGAAATGACTTTAATTTTCTCCGGATCCGTCTTGACTCCACTCTCCGTTACGATGTGGTCCAGATATTTTACTTCTCGGCAGAAGAAGGAGCATTTTTTGGGGCTCATCAATAGCCCAGCTTGACGTAACCGTAAAAGCACTGTCCGAAGGCGTTCGAGCTCCTGCTCAAAGTCATTCCCGTAGATGATGATGTCGTCCAAGTAAACCAAGCAGATTTTCCAGATCAGGTCTTGAAGAACGTCCTCCATCAGTCGTTCGAATGTTGCAGGGGCGTTGCAGAGTCCAAAGGGCATCACTTTGAACTGCCACAGTCCTGCACCACTGAAAACGCAGTTTTCTCTCGATCATTTTCGTCCATAGAGATCTGCCAGTATCCGCTCTGCAAATCCACGGTTGAGAAACACGAAGACCCAGCGAGGGCATCCAGGGTATCCTCTATACGGGGTAGAGGATATGAGTCCTTCTTGGTAACCTCGTTCAGGCGAAGGAAATCCACGCAGAACAGTATGCTTCCATCCTTCTTCTTCACGAGGACAGTCGGAGAAGACCACGGACTCCGAGTTTCTTCGATCACGCCCTGTGCCAACAATTTCCTGAGCAGCTCTTCCACTTCTGCTCGACGGTGTAGAGGCAGCCTCCGCGGCGCCTGTTTTATAGGAAGGCAATCTCCAGTGTGGACGGTGTATTTAACCCGGTCGCAGTTCCCGATCTGAGTAGAATCCGTGGCGAAAACGTCCTGAAATTCGCGAAGTAATTCAGCAAATAGCTTTTTCTGGCTCTCTGCCAAACCTGACGAGCAGCGTGTATACAGCTCTTCCAAATGGTGTGGAACGACCGTTTACCTGTCTTCTTCTTGTTTCCTCTTCTCGGCGGTCGGCTCACCAAGGCGTATCTCCGCTTTGCCGGGAAGGCACAGCACATTCCGGGATATGTCGATGTTGCAAAGGTGCTTCTTCAGGAACGCCGCTCCCAAGATGCACTTTTCCACCATGTCGACGACGTAGAAGTCTTCTACGCTCGAAAGTCCTCCAACGCTGACTTTCAGGCTCTTCTTGCCGAACACTTTCATTTTCTCTCCAGTAGCGGAGCGAATGTCGAATGTCTGCCGTGCAATCGGCGAAAGCGGACGGCGCTAAACGTTCAATTTTGGTGGCAAGCGAGGAAATGCTCTCATCTCTCCGCTGCCTATGGCTCTGGAAGAGTACGTAGTTCAAATTCGACAGATTTTTCGCCCCGTAGCGGAATTCGAGCGCGGAAACCAAATCTGCGAAACTCTCGCATTGGGCAGCGGAGAGCGTCGTGAGGACGCTCTTCGCTGACCCCCCGAGGGAAGCGATCAAGGCTGTAGCCTTTTTTTCGACATTCCAGCCATTAGCGCGCGCGATGGTCTCGAAATGTACTTTGTACTCTTCCCACGACGTTTTTCCGTCGAAAATTGTCGATTTCACACCGTACCCCAAGCGGAGTACGTGCGGTTCCGAAAAGGGGGCAGCGGCGGGCGCACCGACGGGGGTAGGGTTAATCGGCGGGGAAACACTATTTACAACACTATTTGCAACGGGCGCCGTCTCCCCACCCCGAAGACTCGCGCCGCTGCTAACCGAATTACGGCCGTTTTGTAATGAAGCGTATATGACCTGGATTCGTTCTTCCAGGTTTGACATGCGCGCCTCGAAAGCCGCCTGTGTCCGCCGGTCCTCGGCGTCATTCTCCCTCCTTCGGGCCTCGTCGTCCCTCCAATGTTCCTGCATCTGTCCCACGATGTTTAGCTGGAGGTTGGTGAACAGTTCCTGTACGGTGGTGTCGCCCGTCGGTTCAGGGGAAGGTTTCGCGGAGGCCGCGTTAGCGCGAGTGGGCATCCCACTTCTGACAACAATGTTACGTTTTATAATTGACATTACAGAAGTTTATTATACAACAGCAGTAATCTCTACGGCAGGGAAATGTAGGTATCGAAACATCTGCTTATGATCGCGGCTGACTCCCGAATGACAGCTTGACAGGCGATCGGTCCGATCGCTTTCTTCTCGCTGTCCTCTTGTTTTCGTCGCGAGCACCAGGGGGGCATGGATTCTATCCATAGGGTGCCCGGAACAGTATTATTCATATTCTTCAAATATGTATATCAACACAGCTATCTTTGACGCTTTACGTACACATATTCTATGCTATGCGCATCGCAACACATGTCATTACTTTGTTACATGCCCCTGTCGGTTCATTCCGTGCTTGCTGTCCGCGCGTCGCCTTCCGTTTCGACATCGGCGATTCAGCGGAATCGCACCGCGAACGAGAGTCCGGTCGCCGAACCCGGGACTTATCGTTGTCAGCTCTACGCGACCGTTGACGGCCCGGGCCCCGATATTTCCTAATAAGGAACGATCGATATGTGCCGACGGGGCGATTTCCTCCTATCACGACCTCACCTCCACGTAGATACCGCAAAGAGCGCCCGGCCGATCAGGATCAGCACAGGGGTAAGCCTTTGCGCTGTGATTCGAACTGCCGTTGGCCCCACGAGGACGTGTAACGGGACGAGCCAGAGCGATACGACGGACGACGATTTCGCCGACTTCCGTGTGCCACCCGAGAGCACAGCGAGCGACCACGACCTGTGCCAGGTAGAGCGACAGCCGAGCGAGCGAAACGATAGACGGCAAGCGTGACGTACTTTATCTCTGGACATCGCGAGCGACGCCCGAGCGCACAGCGATAGCAGGGACGGGGCGCCGTCCCTTGGGTATGTTAACATTATCTTATTTTCCTAAAGAATATACTTTACTGTATTGTTTTCCCCTTAAATACCGAGTACCATTTCATTCAAACACCTCCTATCTTCCTCTCCCCGGTAAGTATAGTCAAGGCGTGCTTTAGCACCTTAAATGAGCAAGGACCCGACGAGTCATCCCAACCGCTCGGGGTGATTCGCAAAAGTTCCTTCAGGACGTAACAACTTTACCCCTCTTGCCCCATTCATTCTTTTCCTATTCGTATGTTCGTCATTATTTAATTAATTAATAATGCGATATATATCGTGTTTTGACTCATTTTCATGTGAAAAATGTCAGCAGCACGTTCCTGCAACTTTCATGCCGATGAGACGAAATGTAGAAATTTTAAATTTCGTTATATATGTTATACAAACTATATGCGTTTTAATAGCATAAAACGTTCAAACTATACGCGTTTCGTTAAGTATGCTTTCTTTCGTTGCGACTATTTCAATCGTTGTACGTAGTTTCTAATGGATAACATGCACTTTAGATTTTATTTATGTAATATAGAAGATAATGTTTAAAATTAGCAACAGTCATCGATGATTTGTGATTCGATGTTCAGCATATGTAGTTACGTGTTGAATACGAAATACACAGTGCTTTTTCTTTTGTGAAATTTTGTCCGCAATATATACATCCATGTGTACCTTCAGCGAAATTGTTTCATTGAAAAGCGCAGTCTTCGAAACATTCTCCATGCCTCACTGGCAACGTTTGTCCCAGCCCGGGTAATGTTTACGACATCTCAAGTACACTGCAGTTGTGGATACTACTACGCAGAAAGCGAATTCTATTCCGCAGCAAGATATTTCCACACAGATTTTCTCGTACACTTTACACGATGTAGTTGTCGACATTATATCATGTTCGCTTTCATCATAATCAGGAAAATATTCTGAATATTTGAAAAAAAAACATTTATGCAGAAAAAATTAAAAGTAAAACAGTTGAGCCGTTATTGTTATTGAAAAATTGTTGTGTATCTGCAGGGTTGTCAGCAACAATATGCAGGACCGCTTATTTAGCGGAAAAGAACACCTACAGGAGTGGTGGTAACTGTACGTGATGATGATCGCTGAAATAACGCTGAGTCTGTATTAGCAGACCCAGGCGTTGGCATTATTTCTCGGCTGCTACGACCCCCGTTCTATCCTTCTGTTTTATGACTCATTGACAGCGACAAAGTAACCGCGAGCATCGGAGAGTACTGTGCGCTGAATATCTATACCTATATCGTACAAATTCAATTTCGAACCGAGGGACGCCTTTTATTACTTACCAACTACTCCAATAAGTGAAAATTGTTTAACATACATATTCCTGTTTGGTATCAGTTCCATCGGACATAATGGTACAAACGTTTTTTTTTTATGAATAATACTGGAAGCGATGTCAAGGTCAAGATAGTATTTGGTAATAGAACGGAATATTCTTTTATTGAGGTGTCACAGGATAATATTTCGATTTCTCGCTATGTATCTATTTGGGGATTTCGTCCGGTTAATATGTAATCGGTATCCCCACCAATGTGTAGGGTTGGCAATCTAAAATAAACAAACGTAACCGAGATCTTGATTACATTGAATGATCAATGAAGAATAACGTCTACGTCCCGATAGAACGTTCGGTCCCGTTTTCTGGCAATATCGATCGTGAAATTCTCCATGCATTTTTGAGTACCACAAACATCTATCCGGACGTAAGAAAACAATTATATTTTTTCTGACTCAAGCTAAAATCCAACTGACTCCAAGGGCCCTACAGACAAAAATTTTGCCCATCTGGGCTACAGGCAGGCAGCCCTTGCCGAAAAACCGAAAACAACGCATCGCGCCCCTATCGATTCGCTTTGTGTGAGGGTAACAAAAGTCGAGGTCAATACCACGCTTTCGAAAAGCTATCTAAAGAGACAAGGTGATGCCCTGGAAAGCGTGCTTGTTGACGAGAACCAGGCGGATCTCCAACACCGGCGCGGTCAAGTAGCTTTTACTTTGCGAAAGTCAAACGACATGTGTTTCTCGGACCCTTCGTTTCTTCGTTATTTTACAAGGTTCCCTAAAATGAAATACCACCCTGCAGCCCCTCGTTGAATTGTAGGAGGTGCAACGTTAAAAATAGGATAATGATTTAGATTGCCGGTATATCCTTTCTGCGACGTATCTCTCTCTCTCTCTCTCTCTCTCTCTCTCTCTCTCTCTCTCTCTCTCTACACAGAAGTGGTATGCCCACTCGAAGTGGGATGCGCACTCGTGCGTCCGCGGCCTCCGCGAACCCTTCTCCTGCAGCGACGGGTGATACCTCTCTACAGAAGATGTTCACCAGCCTCCAGTTGAGTATCGCGGGACAGATGCGGGAGCTGCGGAGGGATAACGAGGCCCGCTGGCAGAGGGAGGACCGTCGCAGGGAGGAAAAGGAAGCCACCGACCGAAAAACACAGGCGGCTCTCGAGGCCCGGTTGTCAGAAATGGAAAATCGCATCCAGGTCGTAGTCTCCTTATTACAAAATATTCGCGGATCGGTTGACAGCGGCGCGAGTCCTCGGGGTAGAGAGACAGTCGCCAATGTAAATAATAATGTAAATAATGATGTAAACAGTGATGTACATAGTGATGTAAATAGTGGTGTAAATAATGTCCCCTCGGCGCATGTCTCTACCTCCGTCGGTATGCCCGCCGCTGCTCCCTTTTCGGGACCGCACGTACTCAGCTTGGGGTACGCGGTGAAACCGGCAATTTCCGATGGAAAAACGTCGTGGGAGGAGTACAAGGTACAGTTCCAGACTATCGCGCGCGCTAATGGGTGGAATGACGAAAAAAAGGCTACAGCCTTGATCGCTTCCCTCGGGGGGTCGGCGAGGAGCGTCCTCACGACGCTCTCCGCTGCCCAATGCGAGAACTTCGTGGAATTGGTTTCCGCGCTTGAATTCCGCTACGGGGTGAAGAATCTGTCAAATTTGAACTATGTACTCTTCCAGAGCCATAGGCAACGGAGAGATGAGAGCATCTCCTCGCTGGCCACCAAAATTGAACGTTTGGCGCAGTCCGCTTTCGCCGATTGTCCGGCAGAAACCCGCGACAAACTTGCCGCGTCTCAGTTTGTAACAGCATTGTCGAGCTCTGTCATACAGCGGGAACTGCGACTTGGCGGGTTCACCTCCCTAAGAGCCGGCGTGACCAGAGCTCTGGAGATGGAGGCCATCGAGACGATGTCTCGCGATCTCGCGACAAAGTTCCGTGATCGCGACGCGGAAAAACGGAGAACTAAATCTTCCCACACTTTTGAGAGCCCGAAGAAGAAGGGGAGGTTCGAGGGGTCGGACGATCGCTCAGGCGACAACACGGAGAAAACTTGCTAGCAATGTGGAGGGGCCGGTCATCTTCGCAAGAACTACTACCAGTTGAGGGATTGAGGAATACGACAGGGGTTGCTGAAGGCGCGACGGAGGGAGTTCGAGGGCGAATACCGTCGCTGCGATTGCTGAGCCGTGACGAAGGGAGTTCGATGGCGAATATCGTCGCGGGATAGCTGTGCAGAAAGTCGTGACGGAGGGAGTTCGAGGGCGAATACCGTCGCGATGCCGCGACGAAGGGAGTTCGATGGCGAACATCGTCGCGGGATAGCTGTGCAGGAAGCCGCGACGGAGGGAGTTCGAGAGCGAATACCGTCGCGGAGAGAGAGAGAGAGAGAGTCGAGGATGCTGAGTTCGGGAGTTCCAGCCTGGAGAACGAGTGTGGTTGCTACCACGAAGAGTAACCGAAGCTACAAGCGGAGTGGGAAGGCCCATACAGGATAACGGATAGGATCAACGACGTGGTGTACAGGATCCAGCGGTCACCCCGGAAGAAGTGCAAGGTGGTCCATGTACGCCGCCTTGAGAAATACGAGGGACAGTTCCAGTGAAGAAATAACCATGAACGAAACGCCAGGACTCCGAAGACTCAAGACCGAAGATTAGTTTAAGCTAATTCGGTGGTAAGATGAAGCTCATACAAGAAAGAAGTACACAAGACCGAAGACGCAAGTGGAGGGTAGAGACGCGAAGAGCCGTGCACCCACGCCTTGCCCAGGGTTTTTGGGGTGGTTTTTCCCTGGGCGTGAAGGTGAATACCGAGGCGACGGACGGAAGAGGCCACATAGCGTCCTTCCCACTCTTCCGAGCCAGGGTGCAGCTGCAGTCAACAGAGAATCTGCAGCGGTCGGGTCGACCGCTCCTCTTCATGGCCTGCTGGTGCTCGCGACGAAGACAAGAGACAGCGAGAAGAAGGCGATCGGATCGATCGCCTGTCAAGCTGTCATTCGAGAGTCAGCCGCCATTACAAGCAGACGTATCGATATTATATTCCTAACAGATTATATTCGTTACCTGTTCTTATATTATTCTTGTTACCCCTTGTTTAAATGTTCTGTTATCGTTGCTGTTCAGTAAACTTATATTATGTCGAACGCAAAACGTAACAGTATTATAGATTTTCAAGGAGGGTCATTCCTCGCGAATTACAACATTTTCAAGATAGTGGAAATTGACTTTTATTCATTAAATTATAACTGTTGAACAAAGAGACAGGTAAGAATGAGCTTTTGAGCCTAATAAAAAATTATGTCCCTTAAAAAGAAACAAATTTTAAACCATTTATTCTGCAATTATTTTAACCAAATGCAATTTTATACTAGCAGGGCACTATTTAAAAATTAGGAAAAAATGAGGATACAGCCCTACTTGTGCTCCTTATGGTCTACAGCATTGAACTATCTATTTCTTTCATTCCTAACCTTGCGTGGCCTTGAAAGTCATAGTACACCATATGGTTGAATTTGTCTTGACAGCCACTTTTATATCGGATAATCAAATACGTAGCATCCAGTTTAAAAAACAGAAGGTCACCTTCGGTTCACGGAAAATATCGCGAACACCAAAAGATGACATACAGTATTAGGTTGGATATAAAAAATATTAAAAGTTTTCCTCTTTCAGCTTTTGTCAAATACTTACCATTCGTGAGAATCCTACATAACAGTATCAGGTATGGCCACTTGACGGCTGCTAGTACCGCGCAGCTTACCTAGTTCAGCCGGTATTGGGCGACGCAGCGTCACATTGTCCGCGTTTCTGAAAACGTGTCTGCAAAGAGCACAAGTAGGGCTGTATCCTCAATTTTTTCAAATTTTGAAATAGCGCCCTGCTGGTATAAAATTGCATTTCTTTAAACGAATTGCAGAATAAATGGTCTAAAATTTGTTTTTCTTTTAAGTGACATAATTTTTATTAGGTACTCTTACTTCCCCATTGTAAGCACCCAAAAGCTCATTCTTACCTTTCTCTTAGTTCAACAGTTATAATTTAATGAAAAAAAGTCCATTTCCACGATTTTGAAAATTTCGAAAAATTCTTCGAAATGCGTTTATGTATCACTAAGGACTACAACATATGCAAGTTTCACAAAAATCTCAAATGATACTCCGAAAAGTGTCCGATTTCGCGTTGAATGACCCAGGATTGAAATGCGAAAAGTATTCTTTTCACACGCGGTCAAGTGCACGCGTGCCTGCATACACACACAGCCGCGTATTGCAACGCAGCATGTCTGCTTGTGGCTGCCTCCGCTTGCGAGTAGCGGAGACGGTTGTGCAGATGTGTGCGTGTGAAAAGAAAACGGGCCAAAAGTGCATATCCTTCGGTTTGCGTAGCGAGGGAATCACGTTATCTAAGAGAAACATTTGTATCAAGCTACGTCCCTCTTCGTATCGCGAAGATAAATTAGAATGATATTCACAGTAATGCAATAATAATAATAATATTTTCATAAATAAAGCATCCTAACATTTTTGATGTTTCCCTAATGATAAATGACACCAAACACGGTATAATTTAGATAACACATATTTAGTGGTAATACGCGTCGGCCGCAGAGAAGGACTGCGAATGAAAAAGATGCAGACAATCGGCAGTCCTTTCTTCCACTCGCTCTCCTCTCCTACGTTCGAGGCTGTCGACAAACTTCTAAAAATATAGGAAGTGCGGTAAAATCTCGATTAGGGTTAAAAATTGTGACTATGTATCGTTAGTGTTAATTTCTATCACCCCTAGTTAGAGTGGTCCCCCTTGGAACCAGTGAAGCGTATAATATGGCACGAGCGCCGATCGTGCCATACCCGATCCGAAATCGAAAATCGGTGAGAGACAACACCGATGCAAACGAGGTTAGCGATAAAAATTATTTTATTTTTGGTTCTTTTTTATGAATTTTTTACCAACATGTTTGTGACGATTTTTCCGATTAAAATGGCACCAAACACGATATGGTTCGGACAATTATATAAATATAAATGATTCGTATCCATGATAAGTAAAAGTTGTCCGATTTACGTCGTGTTTGGTATCATTTTTTAATTAGGATATTCTAACAAACATGTTGGTAAAAGTTTCATGAAAACGGAACAAAAAATAAAACAGTTTGTTGTGTCTTTTTGCGAACAAATATATAACTTTATTAGACTGCACATAACGAGTATATAAATTGTCAGGTACACCTCTATTGTTCGACTGCTCTGTGTCTCTCTCGTTTGTACGATCCTTCTGCTCCTTCTCTTTCTCTACCATGCCTTATCATTTGCTCTCCAGTCTCTCTCTCTCTCTCTCTCTCTCTCTCTCTCTCTCTTTCTCTACACACTCTACAAGTTTTAATTTTAAATTTTGATTCCGTTAGTATTGTCTCAGACGCACACGGGTATTTAAACTTACTTCGTTCCGAGGCTTTCGCTTTCATCGAGACTTTACTGTACTATATCTTCTTTTACTATGACTGCTTTTCTTTTCTAATGTATGTTTTTCTTCTTTGTACCTATGTACCACGTGTTACTGATTATTGACTCTTTACGTGCAGGCAACGATTATAAACAGCAGCGTGCCTCACGGTAGGTTAGGGCATCGTGGCGGAAGTAGGTACGCGTGCAGGTACCTCGTACGACGAAACGCTTCCAAGCACATTTGCTGCGTATAATATTTCTACGGACGGAATACACGAAGAATACGTAGGAAATTTTCAAGACTTCCCAATTATCGAAGGAATTGTAGAACAAGTACATTTCGATACGGACGCGGAATATATTTTAGAAGAAATACATTCCAATGCGGACAAAGAGGAAATTGTAGAACAAGTGTATTTCGAGTCGAACGAAGAAGAAATTGTACAAGAAATAGATTTCGACACAGACAGGGATGAGATACATTCCGTAAGAGACATCAACGAAGAAACGAATCAAGATGTTGGAAGTGATGCCTATTACTGGGTGGTGGAGAATGCAGAACCAGAACAGCCGGAAAATCCAATTTCAGAAGGAACAGACTTTGTTGATTTTCCGCATGTTTTTGAACATATAAAAAATCTTCGAAAACATTCGACTACTGGCTGCGGCATCGAACATTTTGAAATAGTTAGATGTCAACGGAATGGATTAGAAAATACGTATTATGTAGAGTGAAAAATGTGCAAATACACAAAGCGCATATCCTGTCTTCGGAAGAGTGATACCACTATGGATATAAACCACGCCGCTGTTGCCGCAACAATGACGACGGGCGGCGGATATAATCAACTGGAGGACGTACTGACTGCCGTGAACGTGTCCTGTATGACGAAAAGGATCTACGAGAAATGTCAGATTGAGCTAATTGATGGCCTCGAAGTGGCCGCACAATGCGAAATGGAAGATGCTGGTGTGACGTCCCGGCCCCACCACGGTATCGCGACTTAGTGTCGACGAGCGCCACCAGAGGTCTAATCTTGTCGCTAGTCTATTTCCCTTACTCATTTCATATATATACAAGTTCCAAATTATATCCTCTGTGTCCCCGTGTGTGTCTAGGGCAGGGGCCGTCAGTTATAGCCCTACTGATGAGTCTGACTGACGGTCCCAAGACGAAACACACCTCTTCTTTTCCTCCACGATCCTTTAAAGCCAATCCACCCGCCCCGCACAGTACTCCATTGCGGCGTAACCGGCCGGCCTTAGGGTTTAGGTTACGTTGGAGGCGCCGGGCAAGAAACTCTCTTCTCGTCCAGAATGTTGTATTTATCAAAGTATCGAAGAAGCGATGCAGCAACTTTTCGTTAAAGCTGACAGTTTGCTGCGCGGTCTAAATAACAATGCTGTTGAAAGTTTTAATAATATTATTGCTAAATTCATCGGAGGCAAAAGGATAAACTTTGGACGAGGGGGCTCGTATCAGGATAGAGTCTTCGCTGCGGTCGTCCAATATAACACAAAAGAGGCGTTCAGCAGATTAAGTACTGCAATGGATAAAGAGCCGCCAACCATGGTAAGAAAGCTGGCAGGACGTAGGAAGCGTGCAGCAGAAAAAGCAAGGGAATATAAAAAAGAAGCGAAAGCATTCTCCTTCCGAAGTAAAAAAGAATCGTGCGACCCGGATTACGGCCTTAACGCAGAAAAACCAGATATGGAAGAGACCGTATACTCTTCCGAGTGTAAAAGGCACGCGGATATACTCCGTCATTGGCAAACGAGGCGAGACGAGATCCAAGTGTATGTATGTATGTATTTATTTAACCCTCCGGAGGTTGCGGTTGATCTGACAGATACATATGTATATCTTTTCCTGAATATTTTTAAACAGGAACATTACAGCCCTTACCGACTAAGGGTAGTTGTTGTTCAACACATTCACTCGTTGTATATCCATCGCTCTGGTCTAGATTGCTATCTCCAGATCGCTCTTGTTTGTCAACAACGCGACACGGCGCGACGCGGTAATAGCAGGCAGTCGAGAATAGCTCGCGTTACAGTACAGTCGTGTCGAAATCGGAATTGCTTATTATTTGCAATACAGTACCACAATTTTTCCTATTATAGTGTTATTTTTTGCTGCCTTTTTATTTTTGTAACAACACAGAAAATGGCAAAACCGCGTAACCGAGTGGAAAGTCCAACAGATATTGAAAAGTTACAGAAAATGTTATGTGAAACTGATGAAGAAAATGAGAGAAATGAATTTGGAAATGAAAGTGATGTAGACGAAGACGATATTGTTGAAACGCGTTCAGAAGATTCGAACATTGTGTAAGATATTTCTAATGAGCAGAGCGAGGAAGACGAAAATGAGAATGTTGAATATTTTCTAAGAAAAGACAAAGTAACATAGTGGAGAAAAAATGTAACATTCAAGTTAGAAGGCAGCCACAAAATAATTTACGCCACCACTCTTCAGTTCAACTACGAGCAAAAAATTCGAAAACAGAAATTGAAAGTTGGAACTGTTTTATATCCAAGGATATGTTGGATCTAATTTTACTGCATACTAATAATTACATCGGTTGTATTTCAAAAAACTATTCAAGAGATAGGGATGCAAAGCAAACCGATAAAATAGAATTGAAGGCATTTTTGGGACTCTTGTATTTAGCTGGTTTGCATCGTAGCAACAGATTGAATTTAGAAGACCTCTGGGCTACTGATGGTAGTGGTATTGAACGTTTTAGACTTACAATGTCTTTACGAAGATTTAGATTTCTTCATAATAGTTTAAGATTTGATAACAAAATGACACGCTCAGGAAGAGTAAAAATTGACAAATTGGCAGCTGTAAGAGATCTATTCTCTTTATTTACAGACAATTGCAAATCATGCTACTCTATGGGACAAAATGTAACCATAGACGAAATGTTACCTGGTTTTGGAGGAAGATGTGGTTTTAGACAATACGTCTCAACCGTGTGATGTCCCACTATTTTTCGCGCGGTATTATTCTAAGGTCTCCCTCATAAATCGCTCCATAACTCCATCAAAATCCATCAAACTCAAATCGTACCCCTTTTCCCCAAATCACTGATCACCTTGGCGATGTACCTTAGCGGTCCCCATCTCAAGATGGTCAACTACGACCTCCAAATCCCCTCTTCGCCTTACGTGGCATGACCACTTCCCTCCTATTTAAATTTAAACAAGTCCCTCGTCCCAAAAACTCTCTTATCTCGAGACCACGTCTCACCCCCTCTTTACGACTCACCGAGTCAAAGCCACTCTCACCCCTTTCCCGTCAAAACGCCTAAAATCCACCTAATGGGTCTTATCAATAGTTTAACAGAATCTTGGAAACCAATTGCGACGCATATTTCACGCATGATTCATAAACGTAGTCTAAATATAGACATTTATAAAAACCCCGGAAGTCCTATTGCGACGCATATTTCGTAAATATGTCAAGGTGCATACCGCGCACACCCTTCATACCTGACATTCTTGTAAACCCTATAAATACAAGGAACCGCGAGACCGGAATTCATTCATTATTATTCATTCTTCTAAGGAAATACTTCCTCAGTAAAACCATTAAACCAACAAATCAAGTGTTTAAATTCAGTGTTCTACTGCAACTACCGTAAGAAATTATAATTACCTTTATTGTTATACGGCATATCACCATCATATATATTATTTTGTATTGTTAACGCTTATTGCATTTCATATTATTATTCTTGTATTAACGCTTATTGCTTTATATTATCATTTTGTATCGTTAACGCTTATTGCATTTCATATTATTATTCTTGTATTAACGCTTATTGCTATATATTATTTTGTATCGTTAACGCTTATTGCATTTCATATTATTTTGATTCATATTATTATTCCGCTAACGCTCATTGTCTCATATTGTTAGCGTAGCAAATTCCTATTACTTTACATACTATTTTCTTTGGGTTATACACATGTATTGCATATTCATACACATATATTGCTGTTGATTACTATTTATATAAATGTTATGTGCTAATGCTTAATGTCTGACGCATTATTATGTTAACCATGCTAATATATTGATAGTGCACCACTCGTGCTCAAAGTAATAAAGTCCTTGGCTTTAAATCACGGTTCGAATTATTATGAATATCCTTTGGTTACGAAAGCTCCAAATCTAAACAGGCTACTGCAACAGCTGATTTCAGTTCGTGAACGCGAGAGTTCCTACAGTGTTTACAAACATATATTTGCATGGGCCGTGTACACCCATATGTCTAGACATATTTCGCGGAAATATTACGTGTGACTTCCTATATAAATGCAACGGTAAATCCAATTAAAAAGCCAAAACAAACAAAGTGCTCTAACGGGCGTCACCTCCGGAGTGATTACCATTTAAACTTTCCCTGGTCGTTCAGTGCTACGAATCTGGCATTCGCGCCTGAATCCTAACTCTCCGCAGTGCCACGAATCTGGCATTCGCGCCTGCATCCTAACTCTCCGCAGTGCCACGAATCTGGCATTCACGCCTGCATTCCCTCAAACCGTTCAGTGCTACGAATCTGGCATTCGCGCCTGAATCCTAACTCTCCGCAGTGCCACGAATCTGGCATTCGCGCCTGCATCCTAACTCTCCGCAGTGCCACGAATCTGGCATTCGCGCCTGAATCCTAACTCTCCGCAGTGCCACGAATCTGGCATTCGCGCCTGCATTCCCTCAAACCGTTCAGTGCTACGAATCTGGCATTCGCGCCTGAATCCTAACTCTCCGCAGAGCCACGAATCTGGCATTCGCGCCTGCATCCTAACTCTCCGCAGTGCCACGAATCTGGCATTCGCGCCTGAATCCTAACTCTCCGCAGTGCCACGAATCTGGCATTCGCGCCTGCATTCCCTCAAACTATTCAGTGCCACGAATCTGGCATTCGCGCCTGAATCCAAACTCTCCGCAGTGCCACGAATCTGGCATTCGCGCCCGCGTTCCCTTCAATAATTCCCCGTCTATGCCATCGTCCCCAACGACCTCCACCCGGGACGTGACATAATTTTTGGTGACAGCGGTGGGATCTTCGTCAACCGTTGTCAAGAAAAGATTCTTTAATACGGTGCCCACAAAGTTCCCCATTAACTACTCATGTATATTACGCGCCCACAAAGGATCGCAGTAGCCCATCGAGGCCGAGGGCTACAAAGCGCAACTGCATGCATACAAAACTTAATTTGTGTGAAAGGGAATTTAGCAACCACGAACCAGGGCGACGATATTTGCTTGTGCTGTTCCTGGTTGGACCCTGTGAATACGGTGACAGTATTCATTATGTATGACATAATTCATTATTACCGATCGCCTTATTCGTTTTCCCCTTGCCCTCGGTGCAATAACGAAATATACCAGACTCGCCCCATGAATAGGTGCACCGTGTGCACGGAATACTACCTCCTCTCTAACGAGAGCAATGATCAATTTAATAACCCAGAAGATCTAGATTTTTAAACGACAACCTGACGTGACGTAATTCTGGTCGCTCAAGGTGGAACGTTTGTTTATTTCAGACAGGAAAAGATCTGTCGAGTACACAATACCCATAATATCTTTTAGCTAGTATGTGTGATCAACACCAAAGTCGAGACACACCATATTACCCAAGCCGTAGATTTAGAGGCGTATTGTCAGATTCAAACGCATTGGTTTGTGTTTTTGGAGGAGTGGCTACGACCACGGAAGGCGAAGATATTTGTCTAAAGTGTTTCGATTTGCACCCGGTAGAGGTGGACGAGATTTATCAAGTACACCACTACCAACCAAACGACATATTCCCCGAGTGTCCCCGTTGTAGAGACCACTTACTCAGAGCACGCCCCATTAGTGAATGTGCCGCGTGCACCGAAAAACATTGTCTCTCGAAAAAGAGACGTAACGTTTTTAACGCGTACCAGGGTAGAGAGCGCCGTAGGGTTTAGACAACGGCTGCCGGACGCCTGAACCTAGGGAAATCCCTATAATTTCCGAATAAAACGGAAACGAAAAATTTAACATGTCCGTGTACGGCGAAACCGACGACTCTTGCGTAATGGATCAAGACGCGGGCCCTTCCTCTAACGCTGTAGACACCGCGACCGCCGAATTAATGGAACGGGTGCAATTATTAAGAAAAAAACAAGCCGAAATTGAGAGCTTGCACGCGAAATTTGTTGTAAATCCGGAACCCAATACGCGTTCAGGCGTAGCCACTGGTCTTGACGGCCCCGCGTTGGAGGGTCTCTCCGGTCAGATTCAAGCCATCCGCGAAATGATGGAAAAACTTCTTGCACCCCCACCAATTGCGAATAATTTTGCCACACCGGGTTCCTCCCGTTTCGATAGGAAACCGGTATTATATCGTAACAATATTCCGGAGGTATTAAATCGTAACAATATTCCGGACCAGGATCCATTACCCCAGATCAAGTTAAAGGACGCCATAGAGACGGTCCCTATTTTTAACGGGCACAATATACCCGTAGAGCAATTCGCTAGAGCCTGCAACAGGGCTAAGGCTCTGGTTCCCCCGCAAGCTGAACTCCAGCTGGCGAGGTTGTTGCGAAACAAGCTGCAAGACCATGCATGCTTGGCCGTTGAGGATAGGGTCTTTGACTCTGTAAATGATTTAATTAAACAATTAAAAATTACATTCTCCCCTGCGAAAACGTCAGACCACTATCGTGGAGAACTTGCCAACGTTATCAAAGGATCCAACGAACACATATTGGAGTACATCTCACGCGTAAAGGACCTCCGATTCGCTATCTTGGAAGAGGATAGAGAATACTACCGCGACTTCCCGCGGGATCAACCTGAAAAATTAGATCATTTAACGCTAGATTCTTTCATCGATGGCCTTCCACCTCACATAAGGACGAGACTACAGCTACACCACTTCGAAACACTCGATGAAGCGTTCAATTCAGCCGTCCTGGTGGACAAGAAAATCGAAAGGGACCGCCTCAGGTTTTCGGAACCGAAAATTCCCAAATTGACGTGCCAACTTTGTAACAAGACCGGTCACGACGCGCGGGTCTGTCGCAGCAACCAAGGTCCGACCGCTCAACCTTTCGAGAGGTACCCCCCAACCCTTACCGCTGGCTACGGGAGCCAAGCACCGAGCCCTCTGCTCCCCTACTGGGACAAGACTCGACCTCCACCTACCAGGCCTACGGAGCTGCGAATCTGCGGGTATTGTAAGAAGCCTGGCCACCTAATCTCGGAATGCAGAAAACGCATATACAATTACAACATGAGGAATCCTGGAACCCTTCAGGAGACGAATTCGGGAAACGCCCCGCCCCCACGGACAACTACGGACGCGTATCGTGGAACGGGCCAAGCGGGAGCGCGTCCGATAAAAATTCAAATGGATTCAATAATACAGGAAATAAAATCGCCACAGCGCGGTTAAGTCCGATCAGCGAAGCCCCGTCCGTGATCCTTTACTCCCCGGACTTCGAAGAAGACCCGGAATTAATGATCGATACCGGGTCTGAGGTGAACTTATTGAAAGTTCAGGCCGTAAGAAGAATCCAGGACGTCGACATGGGAAAACCCCTATTACCCAAAGGGATCTCTCCGGACCCCGTTCCCACCCTCGGAACGATCAAAATAACTATTTTGGGCGATGATGCCACGTTCCACGTAGTAAAAAACGATTTTCCAATTAAACCGCAAGGGATACTCGGAGCCGAATTCTTGACAGGGAGGAATGCCACTATTAACTACCTCAAGAAACAGCTGGACGTCCACGGAAACTCCATCCCATTTGTAAATAGAAATCAAATCACGCTACCCGCGAGGTCAAAAACAAATTCCTTCGTGTACGTATCAAACCCTAATCTAGAAGAAGGATACTTGCCCCGGCTAAACCTGGGCGCGGGAATTCACGCCGGCAACGCGCTTGTTCGCAACCAAAACGGCAAGGCATACTTGCAAATGGTAAATTCGAACGAGAAAGATTCCGTAGTCACGATACCCACAGTTGAATTGGAAGAATTCGACAGAATAATCCCAGAACCTAAGCAGAAACGACGAAAAGAGACAAAAACGCCTTCAGGCATCAATCCCATCCCTGACCTTATAAAATACAAGTCCCTCTTAGCCCCGGATCCGTCGATCCACCAACTCGAGGCACCCAAGAAAGTGCACTCATTCCCAACGCATCCCGCTAAATCAACCCTTCCCCTAAAACCCCTCACGTCTCTTGCAAAAACGTTTACTGCGGAACCACTGGAAATTTCTGAAGAAACTCCTTCAAGGGCGGAACAAGTGCTAAAATCGATCTCCACGGAACACATGAATCCGGAAGAACAACGCCACGTTCAACAAATAATAAAGCGAAACCACGACCTCTTCCATTTGCCAGATGAGAAGTTAGGTCATACAACCGCTATTCAACACGGAATCCAAACAACGGACCCGGGACCTGTTAATACGAAGCAATACCGCTTCCCTCCGATACATAAGAAGGAAATTAACAAACAAGTACACAAAATGCTGGAAAGCGAAATCATAAAGCCATCATTATCGCCCTACAACTCACCTATCTGGATCGTCTCTAAGAAACCAGGACCCGATGGGGAACCCCTGTGGCGAATGGTAATTGATTTTAGGGAACTAAACAAAAAGACCGTTCCCGACGCATATCCACTTCCGAATATCAACGAGATATTGGACCAATTAGGAGGAGCAAAATATTTCTCCGTATTCGATCTTGCTTCAGGATTTCACCAAATCCCTATGAAGCCAGAAGACGCACCAAAAACAGCATTCTCTACGCCCCATGGGCACTATGAATTTGTAAGGATGCCGTTTGGGCTTTGCAATGCACCGGCTACCTTCCAACGTCTGATGGACCACACCCTTACGGGGCTCCAGGGCACGGAAATGTTCGTGTATTTGGACGATATAGTCCTTTACGCAAGTTCTCTCACCGAGCACCTAATAAAATTTAAAAAACTCGCCCACCGCCTACGAGAGGCGAACCTCAAACTGCAACCTTCCAAATGCAAATTCCTATATAAGGAAGTTGCATACTTGGGCCATGTGATTACCGAGGGAGGCGTAAAACCGGACCAGCAGAAAATTCAAGCCGTCCGGAACTACCCAGCTCCCCGCACACCCAAAGGAATCAAAGAATTCCTCGGATTAACCGGATATTATAGAAGGTTTATCCCGGAGTTTTCTAAAAATGCTCGCCCGTTAACCCAACTTTTGAAGAAAGACACAGCATTTAACTGGGGACCGTCCCAGCAAACTGCTTTCGACCATTTAAGGTCAGCATTGCAAGAAGAGCCTATCCTGCAATACCCAAATTTTGAGCTAGAATTCCACGTAACTACTGACGCCTCCGAATATGCAATAGGAGGAATATTGAGTCAGGCTATCGCTGAAAAGGAGTTACCGATTGCTTACGCATCCCGTCTCCTAAACAAAGCGGAAATCAATTACTCTACTATAGAAAAGGAACTCTTAGCCATTGTTTATTGCATCAGGTACTTCCGTCCTTACCTTTATGGAAGGAAATTTATTTTATATACCGACCATCGACCTTTGATTTGGTTACACAAGGTAAAGGACCCAACGTCGCGCCTCGTTAGGTGGCGCGTAAAATTAGCCGAATACGATTATGAAATTCGCTATCAACCGGGAAAAAGCAATAAACTTGCTGACGCCCTGTCCCGTAATCCCCCTACGGTGGAGGCATGCCCCATACGACCACGAGAGGAAGCCGACGAAGACTGGGAGGACCATCCCCCTCCTAAACGAGGCCCAGGGAGACCTCGGGGCTCCAAAGCACTTACCTCCGCAACGAAACCCACGAGCAAAACCCGCCTAAGAGCGGCACCTACAAGGATACAGCCGCATCGAAAGGCACGCAAAAACCTAACACCAGCGGTAAACCCGCCTGAACCAATGAGTAGTGTAGAAGACCAATATAATTCAGTAATTATCTATTGTATACATATTACAATTACATATATCTATATATTCTGTACCTATTTCAATAAAATTAAAGGTTTGGCACACATTTGTATAGGTTCTTTTCGGAAATTATCACTGAAGCAGGGATTCTAAGTTATTGTATCTCTCAGATACACCGCGACCTCCAGGAGAATTTTTGGGACCACGACCTCCGGAGGGTTAATTGTTCCCCTTGAGGTTACTATGACTTTCGCTTACAATATATCTTAACCTTATTTAACCTACATCCCGTTCTTTCGCTCTTTCTCCCCCCCCCCTCGTTCCTTAACTTAACCTTACTCTATTCCTTATCCGCTTACTCCCTATTCCCTGTTTTGCCTCTTTCCCCCTCTTCCCCCTCCGCTTTTCCCCCGTGTTCCCTTTTCTTCTTTCCTCCATTTTTTTTATCCATCCTTCCTCTTCCCCCTTCCCCTAATATCTTTCTTATCTTTTCCTGTCTTCCTCCGCCCCTTTCTTCCTCCCCACTGCACCTTTCTAAAATGTGCTCCCATGTCTCTTCTTCTCCCCCGCATACCCTACACACCCTTTCTTCTTCTTCTTCCCAATACCTCGCTTCCCTCACTTTGTTTCCCACCCTCCATCTCGCAATCCTCTTCCATCTCTCTTCCTTCCACCCTTTCTTCAGGTACTTTGGGATTCCTTCCACTCTCACTTCCCTGTACATCCTATTGTACCTGGCCTCCCTCAACTTCTCTTCCACTTCTCTTTCTTGCATTTCCTTATCTTTTCTTTCCACTTCCTTCCACTCCATATCTCCTTCTTTCCTTTCTCTCTCCATCTTCCTCTGATCCCATCCCCTTTCTTCGAAGTACTTCCTTCTGTCTTCCTCCCATCTCGACACTTTCCCTCCCCCCTCTGTCTTTCTCCTTACTTCCTCCCAGCAGACCCTGGCCAACTCCCCGCCTTTTCCTTTCCTTAACTTCTCCTCAAAATCCCACGCTATTTTCGCTGCTCTCGTTCTCAACTTACTCCTCTTGACTTCCCTGATTATATACCCCGGCGCCCTCCAGTCCAACCTGATTGTCCATCTTGAAAATTTTTTCTGTGTCTTCTCCATCTTCTCCCTTTCCTTCCGTCCAAAAATCTCCGCTCCATAGGACATTACTGTCCATTCCAACGCATTACACATCCAGATCCTCCTTCCCCACTCCCCTCCGAACACCCTCTTCCCCATTCCCCACACTTCTTTCATTACTTTCCCTGCCTTCCTTACTCTCTCCTCCACCTGTGCTTCCATCCTTCCATTGCTTTTCAGCCTGACTCCCAGGTAGGTGATTTCTTTCACCTCTTCTATCCTTTCCCTCTTCCATTCCCATTTCCCTTCACTTTTCCTGCCCCCTACTGTCCTGAACCTCATAATTTTCGTATTTTCTCTGTTGACCGTCAATCCCTTTTTCTCCGCGTATCCTTCTAGCTTCTTCAACATTGCCCTCATGTTTCTCTTGTCCTCCGCCAACAACACCACATCGTCCGCGTACATGAGAGAGCAAATCCTCCTCCCTGCTATCCTCACTCCTCCCTCTACCCCCATACTTAACGCTCCCTCCAGGTCCGACGTCAAGATATTAAATAGCAGGGGACTGAGCGGGCACCCTTGTCTCACTCCTCTCGCCGTCCAAAATTCTTCCCCCTCCTCTCCCCCGTCCTTACTTTGCTCGTTGTTTCCCTGTATATTTCCCCTACCCTTTCCCTCATCGTCTCTCTCAATATTCTCCTGTCCACCGAAACGAACGCTGCTTTGAAGTCTACAAACAAGGCTTGTTCAGAAAATACTGCAGCCTAACGCCGTCTCTTAGGCCCATCGATAATTAGGCAATGGCAACGGCACGCTGACTCATGTGGAGCGTCGATCACTGGCCCCTTCCATCAACTTACGATCGATGGAAGGGGGACTCTCTTCCTTCCAGGAAATCGGGCCGACTTCCTAGATCTCGCTCTCTGTACGCGAAGCGTACTTGTCGACGAGCCGTCTAATGAGTAACCGCTGGTTTTGCTTTTGCGTCACTTGCTTTGCTTTGGGAATCGTGCTTAGTCCACGTGCTCCGCGCTTGCTAACTCTAGAAACTTCCCTACCGCGTAGGAAAGCTAGTGCTGTTAATTAGAAAATAATAATCACCGAGTAATTGTGCTTCATCGCTTATTTATTTGTATAAATTGTAAATAGTGTGTTTAAGATTAAAATCAGTGCTTAAGACTAAGGACCTTACATTAAATCACAGCTCTTCGCGACTGTCCCGTTCCTACAACGTGCGCTATCCGATATTTTGCTAACAGGGCTACTAGCTTTCCTTTCTCCCTCGCTATGTACCTGTTTATAATATAATTCAGCACGTATATGTTATCTATTATGCCCATATCCCTTTTCTAAAACCCTTTTGATTCGGTAGCACTATCCTTTTTTCTTCCACTTCTTTCTCCAATCTATTCGCCAGCACCACCGTGTATATCTTGTATAGCGTGGGCATTAACGTTACCCCTCTATAATCCCCTACCTTCCCTATTTCCCCTTTCTTCACGATTGGTATTATTACCCCATCCTTCCAACTCTGCGGTCACCCCTCCCCTCTCCACACTCTCCTGCAAATCTCCTTTTCACCTCCTCTCCCCCATATTTCCACGGCTCATTTGGCACTCCGTCCGTTTCCGTTGCCTTTTCTTCCCTTAGCATCCTTATTACTTTTTCCACCTCCTCTCTTGTCACATCCTCTTCATTCTCTTCCCCCTCCTCTTTGACACTTCTCTCCCTCCTGCTTACCACTTTCTCCTCCAACCCTCCCATCAGCTCCATAAAGTGTTCCTTCCATTCTTATTTTCCTATCTCTTTATTTACTCTCTCCTCTCCTTCCTCTCTCTGTTGTTATCTCCCCCCCCCCCGTCTTGGCTTCTCCTACCTCCTTCATAAATCTTACTTTCTCTTCTTCTTTTTTTACACTCTTTATTCCTTAACCTCGCCCCCCTTCCTCCTCCATCTCCTTAGCTCTCTTCTCACTTTCTTTTTCTCTTCCCAGCACTCCTTATCCCACCATCCTCTTCTCCTTACTTTCTTCTCTTCCTCCCCATTGCTTTTCTTATTTTCAGCTTCTCTAGCCCTGTTGGCGTGGATCTTGGCTTCTCCCCGGTTTGTGCAAACCAAGAGGTCCGCCTCAACAGGGTGGACAGTAGCCGGGAAAAGGCATCTCCAACCACCAGTCGGACAAGCGGTGCGACTGCTTGGATCGGCTGGAGGAGATGTCGCGGAGACGGGAGCGTTAACAGGACGCACAGGATGGTCCCCTGGGTCAGCACCAGAAGCCACGAAGAGGAATGGGGCCATCTGAAAGCAAAGGCCTGAAAGAGGGAGAAGAGGACAAGAAGACCAGAAGAAAGACAATGCAGACGAGCTGGGGTACTGGGCAGATTGATCGGGGAACGGGCCGATAACATGCTCATGAGCTGTGATCCCCTGTTATCGGTTCCGTCCCGCCTTTCCGTCTTCCCAGTTCTTTCAGCTCCAACGGATTCTCTCAAATGAAAGTAAATGTTAATGCTTCTCCGTCTCTTTTGCATGGAATCCGGAGCCGTGAAGGGATTGAAGTGTCAAGCTCGTACGGCCACCGGAAGAACATCGAGGATGAGTCCCTGGAGGAAAGGGTCGACCGCGACCAAGGATTCGACGAGAAGGAGGGAACGTCGCCCAAACAGTGGAGACGTTGTCGGACGTCCTTCTGGAGGAGGCTGCCAGCAAACGAGGAGGATGCAGCATCGGAGCGTTGGAGTCGATGTGGGACGTTCCAGAGTGGAGTTCCAGGGACGTCGCGGGACAAGAACCAGGGGCGTTTCATCGAGGGAGAATTAGAAGCCCCGCGGTACCCGTGCCTGGCTGCTGGACCCGGAGCTCTCCGTGGATTTCGTCGTGGGACACACGAAAGAGGAACGCGCCCGGAGCCCCCCGTGGATTTCGTCGTGGGACCAAGAGCCGCAGGGTTCCAGCGACGTCGTGGGACAAGGAGCTGCAGAGTTTCAGAGACGTCGTGGGACAGGAAGCTGCAGAGTTCCAGAGACGTCGTGCGACCGGAAGTTGGAGCGTTTCGTCATGGCAGATCGAGAAGTCCCGTTGTACCCACGCATTGCTCAGGCTTTTTCCGTGGTTTTCCCCTGAGCCAGAAGACAAATGCCGAGGCGGATGTCTGAAGAAGCCACTGGGCTGCACGATCACTTCTTCAGGCAGGGGTACGAAGATTCCGAAGAGCATTCAATGCGGCCGAGACGTCTGCTCTTCCGGAGGGGAGAGCAGTGTTGCGAACACCGGGTATAGGTCCGTGCATAGCCTGCTAGTGCTCGGAGCTGAAGATAGAAGAAGGTCGGCCACCTTCGAGAGGACGACCGGGACGACGACCAGAAGACTGTCTTGTACCGAACGCCATAGTGTTCGGACGTGCGAATCATGGTTTTGTAACCGATATTGCTCTAAGTAACAATATAGTTCAGTCGTGTGTACGCCCGTGTAATCATTGTTCTATCCGTTGCGTCGGGGTGGCCTGCGATGGTAACGCCCGACAGTGGGGCACGTAACATAGGTTTCGCGGAAAAAATCACATAACTTCAGTGTTTTCCAATATTTTTGAGTACTTTTTTTTTATATTAATTGTTAATAGCCAACGGTTATATGGACAGGAACATTAAAAGAATTGAAGCATCTTTAACAAATAAAATAGTAATAAACCCCATAAACATTGTGTTTCATAATTATTTAAACATCCAGTTCAGAATCCGTTCATGAAATCCGCTACTGAAAATGCGCAGTCTGGATGCGCCTGATTATTATGTGGTCGGCTCCTCGAAGTGACAGAAAATATAACCTAAGTATATGCTATATGACAACAAATGTTTAGTGGCTATTTCGTTCTTTTACGAAACATTTGTGGACTTTTTATCATCATTTCAAAACATTATTATTACGCAACAACAGTATCTTTAGGAAATCGGGTATAGCATATAGGTTATATTTTCTGCCACTTCGAGGAGCCGACTAATAATAATCACGCGCATCAAGCTTGCGCATTTTCAGTAGCGGATTTCACGAACAGATTTTCTGTCCTCGAAGAGAAAGAAAATATAACCTAACTGCTATACTCGATTTCCTAAAGATGCTGTTGCGGCGTAATAATAATGTTTTTGAAGGATGCTAAAAAGTTCACAAATGTTTCGTGAAAGAATGAAATAGCCACTAAACATTCGTTGTCATATAGCATATACTTAGGTTATATTTTCTGTCACTTCGAGGAGTCGACCATATAATAATCACGCGCATCCAGCCTGCACATTTTCACTAGTCCAATTCAACATCCAACACAATTTTATATATAATGTTTGTTATAATAGCTAGTTTGCATAACTGCTTTCTGCATAGGACGTGTAATAAGTTTATTTCATGTTCTGTTTCGGTGCTTTGCTAATAAAAAAATGTCTAACCTAACAAACTTCATCTTCTGGGGACGTCCCCTCATCTATTTTCCGTTTTCACTTACAATTCCTTACTTCTAACATAGAATATTGTAGCATAAGCACATTTCAAGTAATTAAAATGTACGATGAATTTTCTACGTTTGCAGTACCAGCCGACTTTCCGCTTAAATTTTTTTAAGTACAACGCAACAGCTGAGAATTTCTCTCCTTATTTAGAATAGAATACGGAAATAGCAAACAGCTGCCTCTCGCGTGCCCCAGGTAGCGGCGTATCTATGGGTATTAACATTTCTGGGCAGAAAAAATCTGCTGTAATACCGACCTGCCAAATCGGCCAGGTCACGTGACGTATCTACCCCCTTAAATCCTCAAAACGCGATAAAAATTGTTCATGCAAAGTATCCAAAATTTTTCGATAAAGTTGTAAATCTGCATTGCCATCTAATACTAATAATAATTTAGGGAAGTGATAAGCATTTCCGGTTTCAAATTGCGCCATCCATAACTGCAATTTCGCTTTGAACCCGTCAATGGACCTATAATAGTCCATTATCGTTCTATCTCGTCCTTGTAGTTTAATATTCAAAGAGTTTAAATGATGTACTATGTCTGTTAGAAAGGCTAAATCGCATATCCAAGTTGGATCCCGCAATTCTGGTACAGGTTTCGTTGCCGTTTCCATAAAGACTGCGATGACTTCCCGGAGTTCAAAAAATCTGTCAAGCAATTTCCCGCGGCTCTGTATAAAATGGCAAGTCACCATATTCAGAATGCAGGTTGTCTAAAAATGTCCTAAACTGTCTGCGTTTTAAGCCATTTGTTCGAATATAGTTTGCGACACGAACATCCACAGACATAACACCATCTATTTTCAGATGTTTACTACATAAATTTTGTTGGTGGGTGGCGCAATGTATAGCCGTAATGTCATGAGGAACTGCTAAATTTTTTAACTTACAAGGAAACATATCGAACCCGAAAATTCTGATTTTAATGAAACTCCGTACGATTGTAGAGCATGTCGGAGTATGTAAGAAACGATTTTTTTTCTGCGGAAAAACACTCTGAGGGGGTGAAATCAGCCCCCAAATTTTCAGCGATTTTTCGTTTTTCGAGTATAACTTTGTAACGGTGCGAGGTAGAAGAAACCCGTAAATGGACAAAATGTTCACTGTTTGATGCCGTATAACGCGCTGCAAAAGAAATGTTTGTACGTCCAACAATTTATAAATAAATTAAAATTTTCGTTATTTTACATATAATTTCTAACCGTGAGGGTTGGGGACGATCTTTTTCCGTGTAAAAGTTATAATTCGCAATGATTCAATAAAATGTAAAAGGAAAAAATTTTGTTCATTTGTTTATTTGTTTACAAAAATTTTCCGCCTTTGTTCATATTACTACCATCTGCCACTTGACAATCGAGGATTTCGATGAAACTTGGTATACAAGCACACCATTTGGAACTATTCGACAAGTATTTATCTTTATTGGCTGAAATTCATGTTTACAGGGTGAAACTACTCCCTCAAGATTTAGGGGTGGGAACCTTCTAAAGCGTATAACCGAAAAAGTAATAGACATAGAAAGAAATGTTAAATACAAAAATTACTTGAATTTTTACGAGGAATAATACAATTCACAGTTAATAAATGAAATTTTAATTGCTATTTGTTAATTCCCAAAACAATTTAATTGTGCCTAACACTGCTCGTAAATAGTATTGTATTTGATTCTTTCTTACCTTGGTCAATTTGTGTACAATGTTTGTCACGAGTGGAAACAGGCGACTCACAAATGCAAATTATCTTTCTCGACCACGACGTTTTATTTACAACACCGGCCACCGTAATCTTGACCTTCTGCCCTCCAACAGATCGTATACGTGCATAACAATTCTATTCACATCGCTGTGTGGGTAACCGTGTTTACGATTGTTGTGACCAGACAAATTTAAAATAGAAAAGCCAATATACGCAGCGATTTAAAAATAGTTGTTATGTCGATAAAAAAAGCCGTGGAAAAACAGCGAGTACGTTGGCTGATGTTGTATATAAAACGCAATGATCCAGAATAAAAATTCGCATTTGTGAGTCGATTGTCAAGGTTCGTGCATAGTTCTCATCACATTACGATACGTAACTCATTACAGCACTAGTGTAAGACCTGTACTGTTCGATAGTCATTCTAGTCTTTCGATTCTGACATTTGTTAAAGGTGCACATTTGTAAGAATAGCGCGAATAAATCCTGTTCGTGTTATACAGTTGCTCATGATAACATTCGACGTAGCGAATATAAATCGACCGGATGCGAACCAACAAGAGGTGGAACTGCACGAAATTGTAGCAGATATTATACGAAGAAGTGTCGAGGACACATCTTTTACCATGGAAACAGACACGACGTTGGAATTCCTTCAACCATTTCGACCACATTCAGAAGACTTCGTTGATGAAGAGGCACTACCACCAGAAGATTTAATTGAGGTATTAGAGTCAACGCAAGATGAAGAACAAGCCTGCGTTCCAGAAGAAGGTGGGCTCGTGGACTTGGAATACAAACAAAACGCAGTCGATTATTGGAAAGGTGGTAAGAAAAAGCGTCTGTCACTTGAGAGCGTTAGACAAAAGTTCAGAAAGGTAAAATCGGTGTCACAGTTATACAGGTGGGAGCAGTCTTTAGAAAAGGTAGGGAATCGAAGGGAAAAACTAATGTAAATATCCCGTTCTGTTTTTAATCAGTTTTGTGCTGCTACGGACGTAAACGCTATAATCCATGATACTGATTTGCGACAATGGGCATTGGAAGCAAATATAGCGGTTTCTCTTCAAAATTTTAAAGCCTCGCCAATGTGGATATTAAATTTTAAAAGACATTATAATATTGTATCTCGGAAGATAAATAAGTTTATTACCCGCTCTTACGCGGCGGACGCTGCACCTTTGGAAAACAGTGCTACAGAGTTTGTTAACATGATCAAAAGTGTAATTGACATTGTCGGCCTGGAACATGTGTATAACGCGGACGAAAGCAATTTCAACCTTGAATTGCATTCTGGTCGTACGTTAGCAGTTGAAGGCACGAAAAAGGTGGAAACAGTTGTTCAGTCCTTTTCAGCAATGACACATAGCTATACCATATTACCCGTAATCTCTGCAGCTGGGAAACTCATGTCTCCCCTTCTAATCGTGCTGAAAGAATCAAGTGGAACGTTTGGTCCTCAAGTGAAGAAAACATTATTTAATGCTCCAAACGTACATATACAGGCATCAAAATCAGGAAAATTAAGCACACAATTATTTCATGAATGGTTTACTAATGTATACATACCTAATACACAGACCTCAAGTGCTCCTCTGTTAGATTCCTGGACTGGGCACTGTCCAGCTTCTCTGTTGGAACTTGTTCCCAACAATAAACAAGTCGCCATTTGCACTATTCCAAAGAAAACAACCGGTATGATACAACCGCTTGACGTATAAGGATTTCGGGTATGGAAAGGCTTCGTGAGAAAATTTTCAGATATAGTACTCCTTTTAAACATAGACTTTAATTTGCATTTGCGTAACAATAAAATAAAACTACAATCACTAACTCACAATCAATTGTCTGCACCAAGATACTATGCCTTGTTCAGGTATGGATGGTACAAAAGTGGGTACATACCTGCTAATTGTAAATCGACATTTGAACATCCTGTGGATATTGTTTTTAAAAATCAAGAAAACATGAATCCACCTAAATGTGCAATCTGTGGAGTGCCAGCTGTTATTCGTTGTGCATGGTGCGACAAGTTCTTATGCTTTCATCATTTCTTCGAAGCCTTTCACTACCACGCACATTCTTCATAGAAGTGTAACATTCTTCTATGGCAATACTGTTAGAATTGCCAGTGGTAATATGTATCGTAATGATTATACTGTCTTCGAGAATCATTCATGTATGTAAAGACATTGTTAGAGATACCCTCGTTGATGCCGTACATTCGTCTGTAGCACTTTCGATTACATACCTATTTATCTGTATATTCTGTTACGTTCCGACCAGATTTTTAATGTTACTTTCGACCTAACGTCGGCTGGAATGTGTCTTGACAATGCTTTGCATTTTGGATTTTCCTAATCGAGCACAATCTCAATGTTGACACATTGTTCCCATAAAAAAAAAAAATTTGAACGACACACCTGGAGTGCAACTACTGTTTGGAAATACATTTTACGCGTACTTTATACATTTTACGGCTACTGTGACGCCACCTAGGATTTCGTTCCCGTTGCACTTCCGTTATATCATTCCTCATAAATATTCAAGTAATTTTTGTATTTAACATTTCTTTCTATGTCTATTACTTTTTCGGTTATACGCTTTAGAAGGTTCCCACCCCTAAACCTTGAGGGAGTAGTTTCACCCTGTAAACATGAATTTCCGCCAATAAAGACAAATACCTGTCGAATAGTTCCAAATGGTGTGCTTGTATACCAAGTTTCATCGAAATCCTCGATTGTCAAGTGGCAGATGGTAGTAATATGGACAAAGGCGGAAAATTTTTGTAAACAAATAAACAAATGAACCAAAATTTTTTCCTTTTACATTTTAGTAAACCATTGCGAATTATAACTTTTACACGGAAAAAGATCGTCCCCAACCCTCACGGTTAGAAATTATATGTAAAATAACGAAAATTTTAATTTATTTATAAATTGTTGGACGTACAAACATTTCTTTTGCAGCGCGTTATACGGCATCAAACAGTGAACATTTTGTCCATTTACGGGTTTCTTCTACCTCGCACCGTTACAAAGTTATACTCGAAAAACGAAAAATCGCTGAAAATTTGGGGGCTGATTTCACCCCCTCAGAGTGTTTTTCTGCAGAAAAAAAATCGTTTCTTACATACTCCGACATGCTCTACAATCGTACGGAGTTTCATTAAAATCAGAATTTTTGGGTTCGATATGTTTCCTTGTTAGTTCGGAGGCGGCCGACAAACCCTATATACTTGCTCACACACATTAGTGGCTATTTCTTGTATTCGCCGCATTACTGTTGTGCGGGAACAGTTGCTCTGCTAATTGGACAAGACAATCCTTCACAAATTCCCCGTCGGTAAAAGGCCGCGAATGCTTGGCAATTTTCAGGTCAATTTGATAACTGCACCGTACGATATTTTCATTCTGGCCCTATACAGGACCCGATCTACGGGGATGCAAGCAGGGCAACTGCCCCGAGCGGCAAATTTGGGGTAGCAAAGTTGGTTAATTGGTAATTTATGAATATTAAATTTGTTATAAAACTAAAGGCTTTTGTTATTCAACAAATACCTACAAAAAATTCACTCACAGTAAAAAGTTATATTTTAAAATAATGATTTATAATTAAATATAAAGGGCGGCAAAAATCAGTTTTGCCCAGAGCGGCAAAAGTGCTAAATCCAGCCCTGGCCCTATAGGAAACGAAAATAATTATTTAGATACTACTTTATGCCTTCAAGAGGGTAAACTCTATGGCGGGTCGAAAGGACAGTCAACTTTAATATATATTTTTTGTATACTACTGTTTCTTATGAAATAGACGCAAATGAGGAAATGAAGAATAAAAGTCGTTGTCCTCGACCCAATAAAGTAGTCTTTTTAATTGTTAAGGAATGTAACAATCATATAATGCTCTTGGAACTAAATTAAAATAGCTTACCTCTTCTAATGATTCTGCCGCTTCTTCCAATAATCGGCCCTTCAAGCGGTGAATTTCTGAAGTGCGTTCTTCCACATTTAATTTCTCAAACTCTTTTGCATGGAAAAGCACATAACGGCGTTGTGTATTATATTTTTTTATTTGTAGTATCTTATTACACATTAAACACTTCGCTGCACCATCATGTTCCGTAAAAACAACTTTCTTCCCACGAATCTTTAAAACCCCCTACAGATGCGGACTTCCTTTTCGACCCCGAAGCTTGAGCCATAACTATTACACTTCTATATAGGGATAGGTTTCGACTGAGTTTCGACTCGTGATTAAATATTCTGCCGTTTTCAAAATGCTCGCTTCATATATATCTCGTTTGTTACTTTATCGGTTGCCCGGGTGACCACTGAATTGCCGATCTGAGATCGAGTAATCGAAAAATCGATCTTTTGCTCCGATATATTTAATATTCGATTTTTTGGACCGTATTTTCAGTATAGGTCGACATAATATAATTTTCCAGAAAATATAATTTTATTTAATAATATAATATAATAGGAATATATCCCTGGTGGAGGCCAGCATTCCGCGAAACATCAAGTTTTTCTGGGGTTACGTCAACTCTAAACGCAATGCGAATGTTTTTCCTGGAGTTATGACTTCAGGCGATGATCAAGTGGATTCCGCTACGGATATAGCGGCGCTCTTTGCCGAGCATTTTAAATCTAATTATGCCTCGCACCTGCCAGGTGTGTCTGGTGTAAACCTTAACGCACCACCTAGGTGGGATATTCCGGACTTGGACATCGGCTTGGCAGAGGTTTTTGAGGCACTGGGTGCACTGGATGTCAATAAGAGTCCCGGTAATGACATTGTGCCTCCGTTTTTCCTTTCGAGCTTTTTCAATCGCGTTACTTTAGGACGAATCTGGCTGAGATGGACCCGTTGAACAAAGTATGTAATACAGCAAACTGCCTAGCTTTAAATGCGGATATCTTCTCCGACTCTTTGGGCACATTTATATCGAAAATTAAAATCGCGTTGAGAGGTGTAGCATAGTTGTGTCACAAAATGTTAATTTGATGGGTATCCGCGATGTCGTTGACTAAGGCTGAAGGGCTTTAATGCCGTTTCTTATGTACAAGTGGAATTTAGTTCCGTTAATAAACAATTATTATTATTATTATTATAATTTCCCAGAAAATAATTTCCTATCGAAAATCGCAGCAGATCAATTTACTTATAGCTTTTGCATTGCAAAAATAATTGTACCGAAAACAGTCTAATTTTGCAAAACCCGACTTAGTTTTAGTATCAGCGAGAATGGGACATCTACTGAAGATATATGCGAAGTTTAAAGTAAATCAGGTAAATGGTTTTTAAGATATCATGCTAACAAATTCGAAAAACCTCGTTTTGAGAAAAACGCGTTTAAAGTTTCAGTTATCGTTTTTTTAATTAATTTTTTTAAAATGTTGCTTAAATATGTAAAAACATAGGCAGAAAATTTTCAATTAATATAATTTGAGGGTTTCTCTTTAAAAAATCCCAAATATCGCGCTCCTTTTCAGGCCGTCAAAGTAGGGAGACTCCTTAAGTGCAATAATGCCATCGGGTTATTTAAAAATGATAAAAAGTTGCTCTGTAATGATAAAAGCAATAAGAAATATGTTTGGAAGAAATAAACACTAATAAGATTAAAATGTATTTTTAGTTTTTTCGAGCGTACTTTTTTTTATACTCCACGAAAACAAATTTACGTTATTTTCCTGTAAAAAAGGTGGCAACCCTACGAGCAGTATTCATTAAAAATATCTCTTTCATTGAAACCTTATAATCATACTTTATTTATGTTTCACATACTTTTTTACAATCGACGTCCTCGTCTTGTTCCACTTCCGGAGGCAGTCCTCTCCAAAGTTGCGCGGGTAAACGAAGTTCTTGACCATACAGGATCATCGCTGGCATTAGTTGAGTAGCCTCATGTCGCGCTGATCTATAAGCGAGGAGGAACATGGGAATCCACTCGTCCCAATCTCGTTGGTGCTCTGAAACAAACATTGCGAGATATTGGAGCAATGTTCTATTCAAACGTTCTACCATCCCGTCGGATTGAGGATGTAGGAGAGTTGTTCGCGTTTTCCTGATTCCCAACAGCTTCATCAATTAATTGAACACGGAGGATTCAAAATTTCTTCCTTGGTCCGTGTGTATCTCCAATGGTACACCATGACGACAAACCACGTTGTGCAGAAGAGCTCTTGCCACTGTGACAGCTCGCTGGTCTGGCATCGCGATTACTTCCGGCCACCGGGTAAAGTAGTCCGCCACGACCAGCATAAACCTGTTGCCGGCCTGAGACCTTGGGAGCGGACCCACAACGTCCAGGGCAAGCCTCTCGAACGGAGCTCCCACGTTGTATACTCTCAGGTTCCCTGCTCCCCTTTGACGCGGTCCCTTCTTCGCCGCACAGGTGTCACACCGCCGGCACCACTCTTGAACGTCCTGTCGACACGTGGACCAGAAGAACTGTTGGCGGATCTTCGCCAAGGTCTTGTTTACTCCGAAGTGTCCAGCTGTTGGCGCATCATGGAATTCCCTCAGTACCTCTGCGACCCTCTCGCGCGGTACTACCAAAAGCCATGAGGTCGTCGCACCATCGTGGGACTCCCATTTCCTGAAAAGCAAACCTTCATGAATTTCCAGCGAGTCCCAGATTGACCAGTAATATTTCAGTTGTGGGGAGAAACGAGCAACGTCCTGCCAGACGGGCTTCTCTCCTTCCCCCTTCTTTTTCAAGATGAAGCCAATCTCTTCATCTTTTTCTTGGCTTCGTTTCCATTCATTCTTCCTTTCGTCGCAGAATATCCGGTGAATCTTCTTCGTATAGTGCATTTCCTCTTGTGTCTCCTTTTTATCCAGTCAGTCGCATTTCTTACAATCTTCTTCGATGCAAGGTCTTCTAGAAAGTCCATCGGCGTTTCCGTGGGCTCTTCCTTCCCGGTGTCGAATCTCGAAGTTGTACTCTTGTAATCGTTCAATCCAACGGGCAACTTGTCCTTCGGGGTTCTTGAAGCTCAGCAGCCAGCGGAGCGCTGCATGATCCGTCCTCACGAGAAATCTCCGTCCGTAGAGGTAGTGGTGGAAATGCTCGATAGACTTTACCACTGCTAGTAACTCCCTCCGAGTCACGCAGTAGTTTCTTTCGGCTTTACCTAAGGTTTTGGAGAAGTAGGCTACAACCCGCTCTTGGCCTCGTGTTCCTGCGAGAGGACACCGCCTATGGCGAGGTCGGAGGCATCCGTATCCAGGATGAAATCCTTGTCCATCACCGGATAGGCCAGCACCGGTGTTCCGGTTAGCCTCTTCTTTAATTCTTGAAAAACTTCTTGACATAGTTCGGTCCATTGGAAATTTTGTTTGGCCTCGGTGAGGCGATGCAGGGGCTTGGCGATCCTGGAAAAATCCTTCACAAATTTCCTATAGTAGGTGCATAATCCTAAGAAACTTCTTAATTCCGTCACGTTCTTCGGTTGTGGCCATTCCGAAATCGCTTTAACCTTCTCCGGGTCCGTCTTGACTCCGCTCTCTGTGACGATGTGGCCCAGATACTTCACTTCCCGACAGAAGAAGGAGCATTTCTTGGGGCTCAACAATAGTCCGGCTTGACGTAGACGCGAAAACACCGTTCGAAGGCGTTCGAGCTCCTGTTCAAAGTCCTTTCCGTAGATGATGATGTCGTCCAAGTAAACCAAGCAGGTCTTCCATGTCAGGCCTCGAAGTACGTCTTCCATCAGACGCTCGAATGTTGCAGGGGCATTGCAGAGTCCAAAGGGCATCACTTTGAACTGCCACAGTCCTGTCCCCACTGAAAACGCAGTTTTCTCTCGATCTTTTTCGTCCATAGAGATCTGCCAGTATCCGCTCTGTAGATCTACGGTTGAAAACCACGAAGATCCGGTGAGAGCGTCCAGAGTATCCTCTATACGGGGCAGAGGGTACGAGTCCTTCTTCGTTATCTCGTTCAGGCGTCGAAAATCCACGCAGAACCTTATGGTGCCGTCCTTCTTCTTGACAAGGACGATCGGAGAAGACCACGGGCTTCGCGATTCCTCGATTACGCCCTGTACTAACATCTTCCTGAGCAGCTCTTCCACTTCTGCTCGACGGTGTAAAGGCAACCTCCGCGGTGCCTGTTTTATGGGCGGGCAGTCTCCAGTTTCGATGACGTGCTTCACCCGGTCGCAATTTCCTATCTGAGTCGAGTACTTGGCGAAAACGTCCTGAAATTCACGGAGTAAATCAGCAAAAAGTTTCTTTTGTCTTTCCGCCAAACCTGACGAACAGCGTGTGTACAGCTCTTCCAAATGCTGTGGGACGACTGTTTCCCCTTCTTCTTCTGATTTCTTCTTCTCGGGGTTTGGCTCTCCAAAGCGAATATCCGATTTGCCGGGTAGGCTCAGCACACTCCGAGATAGGTCGATGCTGCAGCGGTGTTTCTTCAAGAAGGCCGCTTCCAAGATGCACTTTTCCACCATGTCGACAACGTAGAAGTCTTCTACGCTCGAGAGTTCTCCAACGCTGAGTTCCAAGCTTTTCTTTCCAAACACTTTGATTTTCTCCCCTGTGGTGGAGCGAATGTCGACCTTCGTCTTATCGAGGTCCCTTGTGGGGCAGAACTCCTTCTCCAGAAGGTTGATCGGAGAACCTGTATCTAAAATAATCGGACAGGGTTTTCGATTTATTGTTCCACATACATAGATTTCTCCAGTTGGATTCCGCGCAGTCGCCTCCTGCATCGCCACACTTTTGACGACCGGGGGACTGTTCCTTGCGGTCCGGCGTCTCCCCCTTACGCCGTACTCTTTCCGTTTCCCTCATTGGACTTTTTGGTAGACGTTGCTCCTGTTTGGACGTTCTTGGCCTTGAAACAATCCTTTTGCAGATGCCCCGTTTTTCCGCAAAGCCAGCACTTCGGTTTTCTTAGTTGGTCGTCCTTTCGTTTTTCCGGATAGCGATCTCGCGATTCGACCGCGGGACCTCGAGACATTGTCTCGACAGCTTCGATCTCGAGGGCCCTGGTCACGGCGGCCCTTAACGATGTAAAACCGCCGAGTCGCAGTTCCCGCTGCATAACCGAGCTCGACAATGCCGTAACGAATTGCGACGCGGCAAGTTTGTCGCGTGTTTCTGCCGGGCATTCGGCGAAAGCGGACTGCGCTAATCGCTCGATTTTGGTGGCAAGCGAGGAGATGCTCTCATCTCTCCGCTGCCTATGGCTCTGGAAGAGTACATAGTTTAGATTTGACAGATTCTTCGCCCCGTAACGGAATTCGAGCGCGGAAACCAATTCCACGAAGTTCTCGCATTGGGCAGCGGAGAGCGTCGTGAGGACGCTCCTCGCCGACCCCCCGAGGGAAGCGATCAAGGCTGTAGCCTTTTTTTCGTCATTCCACCCATTTGCGCGCACGATTGTATCAAATTGCATCCTGTACTCCTCCCACGAGTTTTTACCGTCAAAAATTGTCGGTTTCACCGTGTACCCCAAGCTGAGTACGTGCGGTTCCGACAAGGGGGTAGCGGCGGGCGTTCTAACGGGTGCGGGGATAACTGTCAGCGGAACACTATTTACAACACTATTTACATGTACATTCTCCCCACCCCCAGGATGCGCGCCGCTACCAACCGAACTATAGCCATTTTGTAACGAAGCGGTTACGACCTGCATTCGTTCCTCCATGTTCGACAGGCGTGCCTCGAAGGCCGCCTGTGTTCGCCGGTCCTCTGCGTCCTTCTCTTCTCTGCGACGATCCTTCCTTTGCCAGCGAGCTTCGTCGTCATTCCTCTGCTCTCGCATGTGTCCTACGATGCTTAATTGAAGAGAGGTGAACATCTCCTGTAGAGAGGCATCACCCGTCGCTGCAGGAGAAGGGTTCGCGGAGGCCGCGGACGCACGAGTGGGCATCCCACTTCGAGTGGGTATCCCACTTCTGACACCATTGTTACGTTTTACGTTCGACATAATATAAATTTACTGAACAGCAACGATAACAGAACATTAAACAAGGGGGTAACAAGAATAATATAAGAACAGGTAACGAATATAATCGGTTAGGAATACAATATCGATACGTCTGCTTGTAATGGCGGCTGGCTCTCGAATGACAGCTTGACAGGCGATCGATCCGATCGCCTTCTTCTCGCTGTCTCTTGTCTTCGTCGCGAGCACCAGCGGGCCATGAATCCTCTACATAGGGTGCTCGCAACAATATATATAGCAGGATCTGTTATAGAAGGTTATCCATTTAAGAATGGCGGCGCTCGCGCGAGTACAAATGAGAACGGCAATAGCGTCACACGCATATACATTTCAATGCTGATGTACCATCACGTATCATGCATGCATATGATCCGCATTGAGGATGAAGACCGTTATGAAAAGCGGCACTTAGTAATTTATAACAAATTATGAAAAAAGTGATGAAATCCCCCTCCGTAAACATGACTCATGTATGACAGAAGCTAATTCCCTTTAATTCACGATAAAACTTCACATGCAAAGATTGTGAGATGAACTTTGCTAATTCCAATTGTATTCTCATTCTCCGCTCGAACACTGATTACTCTGTCACTTTTTATACTTAACATTCCTTTATTGGCTACAAATCAATTCAGTGCCCCGATTTTCAGCTTCGGTTTTAAGAAATTAGCGGGCGAGAGGCCTGTAGTTGGCACAAAAACTTTTACAAGAGGGACATTTTCTGTTAAAAATGTCGTATGAAAACTTGGTATAATCGATGTCGGTAGTAGATTAAGAGATATGCAGATAATGTGAAACATTTTGTTTTAAGTCGACTTCATATTATTTTCTTATACAACGCCCGCTAATTCCTTAAAACCGAAGCTGAAAATCTGAGCATTGAATTGATTTGTGGCCAGTTGTTTGGGATTGAGTTAGTTCCCCACGCCGCCACTCTCTCTCTCTCACAGCAGCACCTCGCAGCCTACGATTCAGCGACGCTGATCGATGAGCAAGCCGCCAATCAGCGCTAATCGACCAACCAATCAGCGCAGATCGATCGACCAATCACAGAGCCGCGTCAACGCTCTACGAGAAGCGAGAAGACGTGCCAACGGTTTTTCGCCATGTTCTCTTGTGTGCTTGCTTTCCGAAAGAGGGTCAAAAACGCGTCGCGTCTGGCTAAAGGTTCTTGTGCATTTTAGAAGTGCTTTTCTCACTCTCACCCTTGCGTGAACAATTGTCAGCTCATCACTCACGTTGTGTAACTCACTCGCATCCTTGAACTCTCACGCGCCACCGATTAATATAATCGGGTGGACGCCACGTAGCAACGGCCACGCGGCCACATTTTTCCCATCAGTGTACTCACTGTGCAGCTCAACAAACATTCACTCATTGTGCGCCTCAATCAACGATATTGCATTGCGTGTAATAAATTGACGAAGTGTTCTCACCGAAACTGTGCACTCTCATATATAACCTGTCTAAGATTCCTCTCAATTCTCATCCAATACACTCTCAAACACCAGTAAAGGAATGTCAAGTATAAAAAGTGATAGAGTAATCAGTGCTCGAGCAGAGAACGAGAATATAATTGGAATTAGCAAAGTTGATTTCACAATCTTTGCATGTGAACTTTTTTTATGAATTAAAGGGAATTAGCTTGTTTCATACATGAGTCATGTTTATGGTGGGGGGGGGGGGGGGTTAAATTAAACAGAAGAAGTAAGGCTTTTTTCAATTATATTTATTTCTTTATTATTTCTAATTATATTTATTTATTCTTTCATCATACATGAGGCGCTTACAACCAAAGGGATGTAAGTGACATTTTCGAAACTTTTGAATTAAGAACTGAAGTGGTTAGTTAAATAGTTAAACATAATGTTGTAAATAATGTAAGTAATCCAACAGTCTCTGGAAAGGCCTCGATTATGACGCCCTCGAGTGCCAATCAGATTTTCTCTTTTCCAAGACCCTCCTCGACGACAGCTGAATGTCAGCTTGGAAACACATCGAGAAACAGTCGAAGCCCCATATTTCTTACATTCGGCTAACCTGACTTTAAGTATGTCTTCGGACTTATCATCTAGAAAAAACAGAATATTTACTCCAAATTTTACATGAGCAGCGTAAATACCAAATATCACAATGGCCAGCTTATTCTTTCTACAATGGACAAACAAGTCGAGACGATAATTATTCCATGGACATCTACATTCTTCCTGGCAACACAACGCAGGTACTCTGAAGTTCCTGAGGACCTTAATCATGTTGATCTGGCATCTCACAACATCTGAAATTAGCCACCCTTAACGCTCGCTGTTGTGGCATAATACCGCGTATTATGCACAAACCAACGTCGACTTGATCTAGAACAACACAAGCTCATCATCGATCAATCAAACTAGAGCAACACATGCTTATACACAATCACACCAACGCCGGACAATCCCACGTCCATTTTTGGATTTTTAGAAATGATCTCAGTTTCTATGTTCACTTACAGTCACACAGACGTATGTTTATATAAACACCTCATTCTCATCATTGACCATCTCTCTCGACGTTGCGGCGTTGCACAGCGGCCGTCATTTTCGACGAGCCCAGGGTCTTCGAGTGCTATCCCCCCCCCCCCCTGTCCTTGGCCATATCCCTTTCTGTCACGAATGGTGACTCCTCGATCACACCATTGGCTCATCACTCCCTTTTGTGCACATAGAAAAAAAACATATATACCATATACATATCAAGCTAATTACCAAACTACCACGGAAGCCGTTAACTTATTATTTACTGCCGTGTTTACGTCCGTTACAGGAAATCTTTTGTACCCCTCTGTCAGTTGACTAAGTTGTTGCACCCCTTTGAATGTGATCCTGTTGCCATTCTACAGCCCCTTCGGCTGAATTAAAATAGCTTTTGAGGTTATTCCGCAACTCCGGGTCTAGCTAACGGCAACATATTATTCGCGGATATTTCCACGTGGCAGTTGTTATGTTATACTGTCAACGCGAGTGCTAAAACTGCTAAGTAGCGCATTATACGCGGCTGTTGACTGTTGATACCGCGCGTGCATTATGTATATGTATCGGCATATCTTTTACAATTATTTATTAATCAGTTTGCAAATTGGTGAAAATCTTCCTTGTATATTAAGGAAAAACTTTGTCGCTGCAAAGGCAGGGTAAAGGCAGGTAATATGGAACGGCACGTAATATGACACTTCGTAAAATTTCGGTAACGAAATAACGAACACTTCAGGCATTCGTGTATACTAGATCCCTAGACACAATAGACGATGATACTGACAATTGAGTACTAGTCGGGTATCCATCACTAAAGGAGAAACGTTTATATATTTCGTGGGGTGTAAAAGTTACTAAAAAGTGCATCTAACAGTTAAATATTATAGTGAAGATATGTTACAAAGTATTATTTTGATATAATTGATCATTAAATATGTGTGTTCTTGATTATTCATCAATATTTTACCAGGAAAGTTACTTTCTTCGTAGTATAATTCTTAATTTCTTATCTGAACACGTGTGTACGTAATATGGAACATACCGAGTAACATAGATAAAGTTGATAATGATGATGACAACGATGACGTGGAATGCCTATTTTGCGATGGTAATTATAAAAATAATGACAATGAAAAGTAGACACAATGTATTCGCTGTTTTCAGTAGGCACACGAAGAATGTGGGGCTTCCGATGTATTATTCACGTGCCCAACGTGTAGGAGACGTAGAAGGCAGAAATAAATTCCAAGAATGATGTATATTTATTTATTTGTATCTTCTAATTAATAAATATTTATCTTTTAGTAAAAAAAAGTAAAGATTTTTGAGTTTTCTTTACAAATTTCCTAGGTGTTCCATATTAGGACCCCTTTTTTCGAACGGCCGATTTTCACTCTTTTCAGTTTTCTTACTATAATTGTACAACAATTGGATTTTTTTACATTTGACTATGTAAATATGATTATGCATTAGTTCCTTCGTTGTCATGTCAGTTTCATTAAAAAAAAACAAATTCCCCTACTTTTGACAAGCTTTTGAAATCAGATATTCCATATTGCCTGCATTTACCCTATGTACATCAAAATTGCCTCGATACTTTTTAACGTCGAACGTTAAAAAAACATGGGTTATGTCCAGTATTACTTTTTAATGAAATATTATTACATTTTTAAACATAAGGGTTTTGTGCATGCATTTTACGGCTTCGCTAGAGTCTTCTGAAGTTATGTTTTAAGTCTCATAACGATCCGTTAATATTTAGTCAAGTTATCGCAATTTATGTTTAAAGAAATATTGACTTTGGACGCTGAAAAATTTTTTGTTTCTACTTTTTTTTGCCCGAATACTAATGATTGGATAAACAAACTGTAAATAGAAAAAATGTGTGTCGTGACGAGCTTTACAACACTGTATTTTTTAAAATACAATTTAACAGCATTTAATTTTCCAATCTTCCTCAGCGTTTGGACAATAATTTTTCCCTTTTCGAGCGCTAGTCCCCTTATTGCATCCGACCATTCAATTATAAAAATTAGTTTTTGATTGTATTATTAATTCCAGTTGATGCAAATAAATATAATTAAAGAATACTATACCTGTTCTACGGAGATGAAGGGGGAGAGATGAGGAAGAGAGGGGACTGGAAAGTAGGAGATCGAAGGAGAGGTGAATGGGGAGGGGAGGAGGTTATGCAGTTATTTGGTTGAGATGGGGTGGGGGTAATGAACGGAAATGTAGACGGGGACGAGGAGGGGCGGGTGGACATTCACAGGTGGAAGAGGGAATTCGGTCATTGACCATGTGTTAGGGAATGAGGATTCAATGAAGAGAATAGAGAGGATGGAAGTGGGTGAAAGGGTAGATTCAAACCATCATTCGGTAGTAGGATGGTTGAAGGGGTTAGGAAGGGGGAAACGGGGGAGGGAGGAGGGGCAGTGAGCGGGAACTGGACAGTGACGGGGAGGGAGGAGTTTATGAGGATTTTTGGTAAGAGAAAGGGAGTGGGCAGAGGAATACAGGAGGATTGGAGGGAGTTGAAGGATAGGATAAAAGGGGCGATTGGGAAGGTGGGGCAAGGTGGGAGAGGGTAGGAAAGGAATGATGGTGAGATGAGGAGTGTAAGGAGGAGAAATATAAGGTAAGAAGGGAGTTGAGGCGATGGAGGAGGGAGGGTGGTGATGGAGAAGGAGGGTGGAGGAGGGGATAAAAATGGAGGAGTGGGAGGATTATTTTACGGGGCTGTTAGGAGGAGTAGAGTGGAGGGTGAGAAGAGAGGGGAAGAAGGGGGAGGACGAAGAGGGGGAGTTGAGTAAGAATGAGAGTAGAATGGTGGTGAGGAATCTGAGGGAGGATAGGGCGGGAGATGGTATAGCAAACGAGGTATCGAAGTATGGGGGGTAGAGTTGGAGGATTGGTTATGGGAAATTTGTAATAGTGTATGGAAGGGGGAAGGATGGGTGGAAGAGTGGAGGGAAGGAGTAGTGGAGCCGGTGGTTAAGAAAGGGGCCGGAAAGAGGGTGGAGGACTACCGGGTGGTTACGCTGACACAGGCGGCATACGAAGTATACGCGTCGGCGTTGGCAGAGAAGTTAAGAGAGGAGGTGGAGGGTAAGAGGTTGTTGCCACCGGATCAGGCCGGCTTTAGAAGAGGGGTCGGATGCATTGACAACATCTACGTGTTGAATTACCTTATAAACAGGCAGGTAACTAGGAAGGAGAGAAGTGTGGTGATATTTTCTATAGATCTAAAGGCGGCATTTGACTCGGTGGACAGGGAGGTGCTGGTGAAGGCAATGCGGGAGAGGGGCTAGGGGAAATATGTGAGGAGGTATTAAAGGAAACGGTGTGTAGGGTGAGAGTGGGGGAGGAGGTAGGGAGGGAATTCTTGACAGCTAGGGCAGTAAGGCAGGGATGTCCACTGAGCCCGAGTGTGTTTACATTGCTGTTGGCGGATTTAGATGAGGACTTGGAAAGGGGTGGGTTACGTATTCACTTTAGCATATGCAGATGATGTGGCGGTGGTGGCGGAGGATGAGGAGGGAATGAAGGGTATGATGACTAAGCTGGAAAGGTATATGGACGGGAAGGAGCTGCAGCTAAATGTGGGGAAATCTAAGGTAATGAGGTGTAGGAAGGGGGGTGGGAGGTGGAAGAAGGTGGTATGGAGGTGGGAGGGAAAGGAGGTAGACGAGGTGAGGGCCTTTAAGTATCTGGGGTATACATTGATGGCGAACGGGGGACAGGAGGCCCATGTGGAAGACAGGGTAAGAAAAGCGGCGGCGATGATAGGGCAGGTTTGGGGTAAGTGGAGGTTTGGGAAGGATTGGGGAAAAGGGTGTGGCTTTTTGATAGGTTGGCGTGGGCGACGGTGGGATATGGAATGGAGCTATGAGGGTGGAGAGGGAGGGAGAGGGTGGAGAGTTATTTGTGATGGGTGGAGTGGTGCATACTGTTATACATGGTGAGAGAGGAGTTGCAGCGGGACATGATGAAGGGAAAGGCAGGGATGAGAGCATGGACCTATGAGAGGAAGCTAAAGGAGCGGCAAGGGGGGAATTGGCGAGGGAGTTTTGGGAAGAGGTAAAAAGTAGGGCGAGAAGGGAAAAGGTGCTGGGGGTGGGAGGAGGATAGAAAATACAGGGTATGTGGTGGGGGGAGGAGACAATTGGGAGCATGTCTGGGACGTGTGTACGGGATGGATGAGGAGAGGGGGTGGCAAGAAGTGGTGAGGGAGGTGTTCAGTGACAAGGAAGGGGGAGAGGAGTGGATGATGAGAGTGGAAGAAAGGAGAGGAGTTGAAGTGGAGGAATGGGTGTATAAGGATTGAGAGTGGCAGGAAGCGAGCGGAAGCGGGAGTCAGATGGTAGGGAAGGGAGGGGGAGGAGAGGCATGCGTGGCGGTGGCAAGCGAGCGAGCGGTGCGAATAGTGTATAAGTGCGGATAGATGTAAGAATTAGATGTAAGATAAGAAGTTGTATGCGAGGATTGTAAATCCTAAAGCGAGACAAATAAAGTACAATTGTTTGAGATTCCAAAATCGCCAAAACTCAACTCTTACCCCCCTTTCCCTAACCATCGGGATATCTAGACGATATACCTTAGCGGTCCTCATCTCGAGATGGTCAACTATGAAATCCCCTTCCCCTCTTCGCCCTACGAGGCATGATCTCCTCCCTTATATATAAATTTAAACAAGTCCCTCGTCCCAAAAACCCTCTTAATTCGAGACTACGTCTCACCCCTTCTCTATGATCCTTCAAATCAAAGCCACTCTCACCCCTCTCCACTCAAAACATAAAAAATCCACCCAATGGGTTGAGTAAACCCCTTTTCAAGTGCCCAAATAAAACCCCGGAAGTCTCATTGCGACGCATATTTCGCGCATGAGTCATCAACACGTTCTAATTATAGACCGCATAGTTTTCACATGAGTCATGGTGCATACCGCGCATAGCCCTCATACCTCATTGCTACAAATCATATAAATACAAGGGCCCGAGAGACCGGAAGCTCTCTTCTACGGAAATTTTTACTATGTTACATATAAAACTAAATTCAGTGTCCCACGGATGACCAATCTACGGAAACTACTGTAAGCGATTATTACTAACTATTGTTACACTGAATATCACCCTCATTTTATATTATTTTGTATTGCTTGCGCTTTCCATATTTCATATTAATACCTAGTGATTTATATAATTATCTTTGCTAATATTCATTGCTTTATATTTTATGTAATGTCAAATACCTATATCTTATATTAAATATCTAGTGCTAATGTTTATTGCTTTATACTATTATCATATGCTTATTGTAAACTTCAGTTTCCGGCCGTGAGCGTGACAAAAGTGTGTGCTTGGTGTTGCGAGTTGGGTGGAGGAAGGTTGAGTGAAGGGTGATACGAGAGGATAGGGAGTGAAGGGAGAAGGTGGGACAGAGGTGAAGAAGGGAGGAGTGTGAAGGGAATAGTGTAGGGATAGTGGGTGGCGAGGTACGAGGCGGGTTAAGAGAGCGAGTTGGAGATTAGGTCGGGAAATAGGTGTTGTGTGGCGGCAAGAAACAGGCAGAGAGCAGGTAGAGAAATCTAGCGGACAGGTGAGGAAGTAGGGAGAGCTGGCAAGAAGACGGGAGATTTGAACGGCAGTAAAAGGAAAAAGGAGGTAAGATAGAGGTGGAAGGGTAAGAGTTGGAAAGTAGGCAGACGGTAGTACTTCAGGATAAGGGCAAATGGCGGCGGATGAGGGGGAAGAGAGGAGGGAGGATGAAACTGGAAAGGAAAAAGGAAGGCTGAAAATGAGGGAACGCAAAGGAATGACAGTTTGAGTAGCGTGGGTAGCTATTTGGGTAGTCTGGATGGTGGCGGGGGAAAAAAGAGGAAGGATAGGGAAGAGGTAGGAGGATCGGAGGAGGGAAGGGAGAGAGCAGGTTTTAAAAGGAGTGAATTGACTCTGAGGTCACCAGGAAGCAGGGCGAAAGGGGGGAAGCGAGGTGAGAGAGGAGTTGGGAAATATGATGAAGATGTTAAGGGAAATGATGTGGGAGTTAAGGGAGGAGAAAGAGGAAAGGAGGAAGGAGATGAGGGAGATGAAAGAGGAGATGAGGAAGGAAAGGAAGGAAAGAAGAAAGGTGATGGATATGAGGAAAAAACTGAGGAGCAGGAGAAAAAGTATAGATGATGACTTGACAGAGGAGGAAAGGAAGGCTAGGTGGAAGGTGGAAAGAGAGGCGGAGAGGGAGAGGGAGGGAGGAAAGAAAGTTCAGGTTGTTGTATATGAAGATGTGGATGAACGGGAAGATCAGAAGGTGGAACGAACTGAGAGAAAGTTGGGTGGAGGAACAGAGAAACGTAGGATAAGGGAAATGGGGAGGGGGAGGAAATAAAAAGGGGGAAGGAGGAGAGCGGAGTAGGTTCAAGGTTGTGTTCTGGAACGTGGCAGGGTTGAGGAACAAAAACGGGGATTTTTGGAAAGGCCTGGAGGAGTGGGACGTGATAGTGTTGAGTGAGACGTGAGTGGAAGAGGGAGGGGGGAATTGTGGAAAGGAGGCTACCCAGGGGGTATGTCTGGGAGAGGCAATGGGCACGGAGGGAGAAGAGGAGGGGTAGAGCAATGGGAGTAATGCTGTTGGCGGTGAGGAAGGGGATAGAAGTGGAAGCTGCGGAGGAAGGAGGGAGGGGGGATTTTGACAAAAAAGGTGAGGATGGGGGGGGGGGAGTGGTGGAGGATAGTGGGGTATATTTAATGGGTATCTGCAAAGGAAGATGGAGAATATAGGGGAGTGGATGGAAAAGAGGGAATGAGGAGTGAGGGGGCTGACAGGGGGGACTTCAACGCTATGACAGGGGAAGAAGGTGGGAGGGTGTTGAGAGAGGAGGAGGAGGGTAGGGGCGGGAAAATAGGAGTTCGAAAGATAAAGAGGTGAATAGTTATGGTAGGAGGCTTTGCGGATACCTGGATGAAAGGGGGTGGAGTATTTTAAACGGGGAGTGGTGGGGGATGAGCAGGGGGAGCAGAGCTTTACAGGGGGGGGTGGCTAGTACGGTAATTGATTATGTAATTGAGAATGATGACACTTGGGACAAGGTAGAAAGGATGGAAGTGGGCGAGAGGGTCGACTCGGACCAACAGCCGCTGGTGGTTTGGGTAAGGGGATAGGGCGTGGGCGGGGTAGAGAGGAGGAAAGGTGGTGGGGGAAGGGGAGAGTAAAGAGGGAACTGGACAGGGGAGGGGAGAAGGGAATTTATGAAGAACTTTGGGAAAAGGGAGCAGGGTGATAGGGGCGTGGAGAGAGTTGAGAGAAAGGATAAAGGGGGCGGTGGGGAAGGCGGTAGTGGGGAAGGAGAGGAAAAGGAAGGGAGGATGGTGGGATGAGGAGTGTAGAGAGGAGAAGAGTAAGGTGAGGAAGGAGTTGAGAAAGTGGCGAAGGGAGGGAAGAGATGGGAATAGCTACAGAGAGAGGAAGGGGGGATATGGAAGGATGAGTGAGGAAAAGAGGAAGAAGGAGGTGGAACGTTAGGGAAGAGACCTGGAGGGGTTGAGGACGGAAAGGCCGGTGTGGAACGTGGTGAATGGAGAGAGGGGAAGGAGAAGGAAGGTGAATGAAGGAATAAAAATGGAGGATTGGGATGAGTATTTCAGGGGACTGTTGGGAGGGATAGAGTGGAGAGTGGTGAAGGGTGGAGGGAGGAAGAGGGGGAGGAACGGAAAGAGATAGATAGGTAAGGATGAAATAAGCAGGGTGGTGAAGAGCTTAAAGGACGGGAAGGCGGGGGGAGGGGATGGGATACCGAATGAGGTGTGAAAGTACGGAGGGGAGGAAGTGGAAAAATGGTTGTGGGAGCTGTGCAACAGTGTATGGAGGGGGGAAGGGTGACCGGAGGGCTGGAAGGAAGGGACGGTGGTGCCGGTGTTGAATAAAGGGGCTGGGGAAAGGGTTGAAGATTATAGGGTACGCAGTCGGCGTATAAAATATACGCGTCGGTATTGGCGGAGAGGCTAAGGGCCGAGGTAGAAGAAGAGAAGTGGCTTCCGCCGAGTCAAACGGGGTTTAGGAGGGGGGTGGGTTGTATCGACAACATATACACATATACTAAACTATTTGATTAACAGGCAGATAGGTAGGAAGGAGAGGAGATTGGTGGTTTTGTTTGTCGATATGAAGGCTGCGTTTGACTCGGTGGACAGAGAAGTACTAGTAAAGGCTATGAGGGGAAGGGGGTGAGGGAAGGGCTAGTGGTAAGGTGTGAGAAGGTACTGAGGGAAACGATAGGCAGGGTCAGGCTGGGGGAGAGATTCTGGACGGCAAGAGGGGCAAGGCGTGTCCACTGAGCCCAACCCCCTTCACGCTCCTAATTGCGGATATGGACGAAGAGCTAGGGAGGAGAGGGTGGGGGTGAAGCTGGGGACAGAAGGATATACACCTTAGCATACGCGGACGATGTGGCGGTACTGACGGAGGATGTGGAAGGGATGAAGGGGATGATGGGGAAATTAGAGAAGTACGTGGAGGGGAAGGGGTTACAGGTAAATGTGGGAAAAACAACGGTGATGAGGTGTATAAGGGGGGGAGGTGAAGGAAGATGGTGTGGAGGTGGATGGGAAAGGGGTTGAAGGAGGTGAAGAGCTTCAAATACCTGGGATACACGTTGATGAGGAATGGAGGACAGGAGGAACACATATGGGAGAGTGTGAGAAAGGGGGCTGCGGTGATAGGTCAGGTGCGGAGGATTGGGAAAAGGAAATTCGAAAGGATTGGGAGAGAAGGCTATCGCTTTTGCATAAGTTGGTGTGGACGGTAGTGAGCTATGGGGTGCAGGTGTGGGTGTGGAAAGGTAGGGAAAATGTAGAAAGGTTGTAGGAGAGGTACATGAAGTGGGTGCTTGGAGTGGACCGAAATACCCCAGGGTACATGGTCAGGGAGGAGTTACAGAGGGGTATGTTGAAGGGCGGAGCGGGGATGAGGCCGTGTGGGTATGAGAGGAAGCTGGAGGAGGGCAAGGGGGGAGAGTTGGCGAGGGAGTGTTGGGAGGAAATGAAGAGGAGGATGAGGAGGGGAAGGGTTCTGCAGGGGTGGGAAGATGAGAGGGAGCAATTCTATAAGGACAGGGGGTGGATGGTGGAGGATGTGGAGAAAGTGAGGGACAGGGGGGAGCTAGGAGGAGAGGAGTTGGTGGAGAGGGAGAAAAGATTGCAGGAAGAGGAGAGATGGAGGAGGATAGGGGAGGCGAGGTATAATAAGTGGTACGGGAGTCTGAAGGGGTGTCGGGGTATTTGAAGAAAGAGTGGGGGTGGATAGGTAGAGGAGGGTTGCAAGGTTTAGGTTAGGGAATGAGATGAAGGTGGGGAGATACTGGGAAAAGGAGGAGGAAAGGAGGTGTAGAATGTTTGGGCAGGGGGAGGAATCGTGGCAGCACGTGTGGAAGATGTGTACGGGCTGGGGGGTTGAGAGGGGGTGGCAAGAGGCGGTGAGGGAGGTGTTGGGGGATGAGGGGGGGGAGGATTGGATGAGGAGATTGGAAGAAAGGAGAGATACTTATTTGTATGCTTTCGGAGAAGACTGCTTTCCTTTCCTCGCTTCATAGAGCACGATTTTCACATTTGATACTGGTTGGTGGAAATATCTAAAGCAAATTTTTATCTGAAAGAAACATCATAATGATTTCCAATGAATCCAATTATTTGCATAACAAAAGTATGTGTCATACATACGCTTTTATACATGCCATTTCCACTCGATATGAAAGAATAGCTACAGGTATTTATCATTAGGAGTGTGTGAAGAGACCCACCACCACCCCCGTCATAGACGTTCGTCTTCACTCTCCGTATGTATTTTCTATGGTACATACTTTCTTACTTACATTTTATAACATTGCTTATTCGGCAGCTCTTCATATGCGCTGAATGCTTTCGCCGGTGCTACTGCGATATTGTCATCCACCGTTTCATGTACTTTCCTTTGTACGCGTATTTGCTGCTCCTGTTTCTATGTTCGGAGGTTCGCTAATCGGCTGTTGTCGATTGTATCTACTATCTATTATTTCCGGAAACATGCAGTCCTCATAGAACTTCCTCAGTTTTTCCCACATCTCTGTTGCCCAAAATCGGTCTTGCACTTGATAATAATAGTGATGAATTTTATTCATTTCATCACCTCGAAAAATGAGAAAAGGAAATTGCTTTATTGCTTCAGCAGGCGATAAATCCTTCGCCGATTCAGGACATTTTACTTTGACGATGCTAACCCAAGACTAACCCACGAGGCCGTCAGGTGTTTCACCTAAGTGAGGCACAGTGTTATCGATGGAGAGGCCACACGGTAGAATATTGATTTTTAATTCTTCTTCCATTTGTCTCAAGGCGTTTGCCTCATTTGCCGTTCCGTATTCGAGAGAACATCAATTTTGAAGTTGCGAGTATATTATACTCTTCACAGTCTTTGCCCGTGGCGTAGTCTTTCGTAATCGGCATACCTTGCCGAAATTGGACGCAGTTAATAATTTTTTCCTATAACAAATCCACTTTTCACTATTCGCCTGATTGCGAGTCTTCGATCTCGCATCGCCTCCTTTGCCACTCATGGAGTATAGCCGCATGCATTTCACTCTCGGAAGAGTATACTGTCTCTTCCATATCTGGTTTTTCTGCGCTGGGGACGTAATCCTGGTCGCACGGTTGTTTCTTATTTCAGAAGGAGGATGCTTCCGCTTCTTTTTTATATTCCATTGCTTTTTCTGCTGGACGCTTCCGACATCCTTCCAGCTTTCTTACCATGGTTGACGGCTCTTTATTCATTGCCGTACTCAATTTACTAAACGCATCTTTTGTGTTATATTGAACGACTGCAGCGGAGCCTCTACCCTGATACGAGCCCCCTCGTATAAAGTTTATCCTTTTGCCTCCGATGAATTTAGCAATGATGTTATTAAAACTTTCAACAGCATTGTTATTTAGACCGTACAGCAAACTGTTAGCTTTAACGAAAAGTTGCTGCATCGCTTCTTCGATACTTTGATAAAGACCAGCATTTCTCAGTCGTGGAACGTAGTCTTCTCTTCTGGGATCAGTGTATTCATTACAGAAGTATGCTAACTTCTGACATTCCTTGTGTTCACCAAAAACGTGACTGGGTATATTTATCACGTCTTCCTTCAAATTTTGTATACGTTCCTCGAGTGTTATTTCTTCTTTGAGCCGGTATTCTGCAGCGTTCTTTATATCAGTACGCAGCATTATTCTATACGACAGCTCTTAGATCTTTATTGCGGCCTTTTGCTACGATTTCGGTTATTGGTGCATTTTATTTTTCTTACCGGCACCATATACTTTTCATATGAATTATTGTCCAATATCTTCTTGTACACACTGGTATCGCCATCGGCAACTAATGTAGAGTATATTAGGCCGTGCATATCTACGCAGCAATTGAAGCCTTCGACAATAGCAATACTCTCCATGCCAGTTGAATTCTGATTACGACCCCAGTTCTTGAAGCAACGATGCTCGCGCGATACTTCCTTCTTCGTTGATGCTATTTGGCAAGTCATGCAGAATTTATTCTTCACGCTGATGTACAGCACTTTCTTCGTGTGGTATCCCACGATGGCTCCTACGCCAAAAAGAGAATTCTAATCTCCTCCGCGGTATGACATTTTCATCCAGCTGTCATCTGCGACAACTGGGATCAAGAGTACATTAGATTCTGGATGTACGTGGCCTCTTGCTATAGCTAATGCTTTTTCTTCTTTTCCAGCATCTTCCATTTCGTGTTGTGCGGCCACTTCGAGGCCATCGATTAGCTCAGTCTGACACTTCTCGTAGATCCTTTTCGTCATGCAGGACACGTTCACGGCAGTCAGTAGGTCCTAAGGTTGATTATATCCGCCGCCCGTCATCATTGTTGCGGCAACAGCAGCGTGGTTGATATCCATAGTGGCATCACTCTTTCGCAGACCGGATATGCGCTTTGTGTATCTGCACATTTTGCACTCTATATAATACACTTTTTCGAATTCATTCTGTTCACATCTAACTATATCAAAATCTTCGACGCCACAGGCAGTAGTAGAATGTTTTCGAAGATTTTTTAATTGCTCGAAAACATGCGCAAAAACAAAGGAGTCTATTCCTTCTGAAATTGGGTTTTCCGGATGTTTTGGTTCTGCATTCTCCACCACCCAGTAATCGGCATCATTTCCAAAATCTTCATTCGTTTCTTTGTTGATTTCTCTTACGGAATGTATTTCATCCCTGTCTGTGTCGAAATCTATTTCTTCTACAATTTCCTCTTCGTCTGCATTGAAATGTACTTCTTCTACAATTCCTTCGATAATTGGGAAGTCTTGAAAATTTCCTACGTCTTCTTCGGGTATTCTGTCCGCAGGAAAATCATCCGTAGCAGATGTGCTTGGAAGTCTTTCGTACGAGGTACCCGCTTCCGCCACGGTAGCCTGAGTTACTGTGAGGCACGCTGCATTCTTCAATCGTTGCCTGCACGTAAAGAGTTAATAATCAGTAACACGTGGTACATACATGAAAATAAGAAAAACATGGAGCAGAAAATAAAAGCAAGCATAGTAAAATAAGATATACAGTAAAGTCTCTATGTAAGCGAAAGCCTCGAAACGAAGTAAGTTTAAATACCCGTGTACGTGTGAGAGAATACTAACGTAATCAATATTTACAAGTAAAACTTTTATATTTTTGGTTCCATTTTCATGAAACTTTTACCAACATGTTTGCTAGAATGTCCTGATTAAATTGATACCAAACATGACATAAATCGGAAAACTTTTACTTATCGTGGATACGAGTTATTTATATTTATATAATTATCCAAACCATATCGAGTTTGGTGTCATTTTAATCAGAAAATCTTCACAAATATGTTAGTAAAAAAATTATAAAAAGGGACCAAACATAAAATACTTTTAATTGTGAACCTCGTTTGCATCAGTGTTGTTTCTCACCGATTTTCGATTTCGGATCGGGTTACACAATCGGCGCACGAGCCATATTACACGCTTCAGTGGTTCGAAGGGGGACCACTCAAACTAGGGGTGATAGAAATTAACACTAATGATACATAGGCATATTTTGAACCCTAATAAAGATTTTACTGCAATTGCTATATTTTTAGAATGGTTGTCGGCATCCTCGAATGTAGGAGAAGACAGCGAATGGAAAAAAGAACTGCCGATTGTCCCCATCTTTTTCATTCGCTGTCCTTCTCTGCGGTTGATACATATTACCACTAAACATGTATTATCCAAGTTATACCGCATTTGATGTCATTTATCGTTATGAAAACATCACAAATGTTACGATGCTTTATTTATGAAAATATTATTATTATTATTATTATTGCATTATTGTGAATATCATTCTAATATACCTTTGTGATTCGAATAGGGACGTAGCGTGATACAATTCCTCGTAGACAATGTGAATCCCTCGCTACGCAAACCGAAGGAAATGCACTTTTGGCCCGTTTCCTTTTCACGCGCACACATCTGCACAACCGTCTCCGCTACTCGCAAGCGACGGCAGCCACAAGCAGACATGTTTGCGCTGCGATGCGCGGTTGTGTGTGTATGCAAACACGCGTGCACTTGACCGCGTGTGAATAGAATACTTTTCGCTTTTCGATCCTGGTTAATTCCACGCGAAATCGGACACTTTTCGGAGTACCATTTGGGATTTTGGTGAATCTTGGATATGTTGTAGTCTTTAGTGATATATAAACGTGTTTCAAATGATTTTTCAAAATTTTCAAGATTGTGGAAATTGACTTTTTTCATTAAATTATAACTGTTGAACTAAGAGAAAAGTAAGAATGAGCTTTTGGGTGCTTACACTAGGAAAGTAAAAGTACCTAATAAAAATGATGTGTCTTAAAAAAAAAACAATTTTAGACCATTTATTCTGCAATTATATTAAATAAATATAATTTTATACTAGCAGGGCACTATTTAGAAATTTGAAAAAAAATTAGGTTACAACCCTACTTGTGCTCTTTGCGGACACGTTTTCAGAAACGCGGACACTTTAAAATTGGTCGCATGAAAATTGATTGAATGTGACGCTGCGTCGCCCAATACCGGTTGGATTATATAGTTAAGCCGCGCAGTACTAGCAGCGGCCAAGTGGCTACACCTGATATTGGTATATAGGGTTCTCACGAATGGTACGTATTTGACAAAAACTGAAAGAGGAAAACTTTTAATATTTTTTATACCCAACATAATACGGCATGTCAACTTTTGGTGTTCGCGATATTTTCCGTGAACCAAAGGGGACCTTCAATTTTTTAAACTGGATGCTACGTATTTGATTATCCGATATAAAAGTGGCTGTCAATAAAAATTCAACCAAATGATGTACTATGACTTTCAAGGTCACGCAAGGTTAGGAATGAAAGAAATAGATAGTTCAATGCTGTAGACCATAAAGAGCACAAGTAGGGCTGTATCCTCATTTTTTTCCAATTTTTACATAGTGCCCTGCTAGTATAAAATTGCATTTGTTTAAAACAGTTACAGAATAAATGGTCTAAAAATTTTTTTACGACATAATTTTTATTGGGTAATCTTACTTCCCCAGTGTAAACACTCAAAAGCTCATGCTTACCTGCCTCTTTGTTCAACAGTTATAATTTAATGAAAAAAAAAGTAAATTTCCACAATCTTGAAAATTTTGAAATTCATGTGAAATGACCCTCCTTGAAAGTCTAGAATACTGTAGAGAGAGAATTGGTGATAATATAATTGAAATGGTGTAACATTGTATATGACACACAGGACCATATTTCTAATAAATTATAAACTGAAGGAATAAAAATATTTTCAAACAAATATTTTGTCCTTTTGCACATTCAGACAATACGACGCAGAAAGGATAGACCGGTAATCCAAATCATTATCCTATTTTTAACGTTGTACCTCCTACAAATCAACGAGGGGCTGCAGGGTGGTATTTCGTTTTATGGAACTTTGTAAAATAACAAAGAAACGAAGGGTCCAAAAAACACGTGTCGTTTGCCTTTCGCAAAGTAAAAGCTACTTGACCGCGACGGTGTTGGAGATCCGTCTGGTTCTCGTCAACGAGCACGCTTTCCAGGGCATCATCTTGTCTCTTTAGATAGCTTTTCGAAAGCGTGGGACTGATCTCGACTTTCGTTACCCTCACACAAGGCGAATCGATGGGGGCGCGATGCGTTGTTTTCGGTTTTTCGGCAAGGGCTGCCTGCCTGTAGCCCAGATGGGCAAAATTTTTGTCTGTAGGGCCCTTGGAGTCAGTTGGATTTTAGCTTCAATCAGAAAAAATATAATTGTTTTCTTACGTCAGGCTAGATGTTTGTGGTACTCAGAAATGCATGGAGAATTTCACGATCGATATTGCCAGAAAACGGGACCGAACGTTCTACGGGGACGTAGACGTTATTCTTCATTGATCATTCAATGTAATAAAAAATCTCGGTTACGTTTGTTTATTTCAGATAAAGTCAACCCTACACATCGGTGGGGATACCGATTATATATTACCCGGTCGAAATCCCCAAATAGATACATAGCGAGAAATCGAAATATTATCCTGTGACACCTCAATAAAAGAATATACCGTTCTATTACAAGAAACTAACTTGACCTTGTCACGTCCTGGGTGGCGGAGGTTAGGACTGTGACAAAGTTGGGGAATATTGGGAGGTTGGGCACAAAGGCCAGCTTCGCAGCGCTGGGGAGTTCAGGAGCTCAGGCGCGAAGGCCAGCTTCGCAGCTCTGAGGGGTGGAAGTAGTTCAGGCACGAAGACCAGCTTCGCAGCTCTGGGGAGTTTAGGAGCTCAGGCACGAAGGCCAGCTTCGCAGCTCTGAGGGGTAGAAGGCGTTCAGCACGAAGGCCAGCTTCGCAGCTCTGGGGGGTAGATGGTATTCAGGCACGAAGACCAGCTTCGCAGCACTGAGGGGTAGAAGGATTTCCAGCACGAAGGCCTGCTTCGCAGCTCTAAGGGGTGGAAGGAGTTCAGGCACGAAGACTAGCTTCGCAGCTCTGAGGGGTAGAAGGCGTTCAGCACGAAGGCCAGCTTCGCAGCATAAATCGACCAGGGAAGGTTAGGGAGTTACCGCTCACCAGAGTGACACCCGTTAGGACTCCTGTGGCTTGTATTTATGGCTCAATAATTGGCTTAACTACTGCATTGCAATAAAAAGACACGCGTCGTAGTTATTTGCAATAGGCGTAGTAATGGGCATGCGGGACCCTAAGCGAAAGTAAGCTTGTAAACACTGATAAGAACTCCCGGTGTTCGCGAAGAGAGATCAGCTGTTGCTATGGCTTGTAATGATTCTAGGTATTCGAAGGATAATTACAAGAATTCAAACGTTGAGTAAAACAAAAGCGTTATTTATTGGAACGCATGCGAATAAGCCATGCACTACTGAAGCAATGGCGGTAGACGTATTATAACAATGCGTTGGACATTAAGCATTAGCACAAAACATTTATATAACGATGATCAATGATAATAATATTGTTACGTTTTGCGTTCGACATAATATAAGTTTACTGAACAGCAACGATAACAGAACATTAAACAAGGGGTAACAGGAATAATATAAGAACAGATAACGAATATAATCTGTTAGGAATACAATATCGATACGTCTGCTTGTAATGGCGGCTGACTCTCGAATGACAGCTTGACAGGCGATCGATCCGATCGCCTTCTTCTCGCTGTCTCTTGTCTTCGTCGCCAGCACCAGCGGGCCATGAATCCTCTACATAGGGTGCTCGCAACAATATATATAAGCATAATAAGTGTTAGAATTGGTTATAAACAAGTTAACATAAGGCAATAAGCTTAAGCAATAAGGTAGTATAAGCAATGAGACGATATAAAGCGATAAGCGTAAGCAAAGAAGATAATATAAAGCAAATAACATAAGCAAAAGGAAACAATAGAAAGCAATAAGCGTGAGCAAAATTAAGTGGTATAAGTATAGATAAGCATAAGTAAATGAAAATAATAGAAAGCGATAAAGTTAGTGATGACAATAAGATAAAATGATATGCGCTTACAGTGATGTAGAAGGTTTGGTAATCCTTTTGGGGACGTTGCACAGAAGCGAAATTTAACACTTAAGAGATTTTAGAATGTCGTGATAAAGTGACTCGCGTAGCGGATGTTGCCGATCTAGCTGTGTGCGGTCCATGCGGCGCTGGTATTTATACAAAGCGATGGAATGTCAGGTATGCGGGAAATTTGCGGTATGCGCGATGACTCATGCATAAAATATGTGTTATGTAATCGGAATGTCTCGATGAGTCCTGCCCGAAATATACGTTGCAATAGCTTAGTTGACGGTCCTTTGGGATTTTGAAAAGGGGATACTCAAACCGTTGGATTTTGTGGGTTTTGATTGAGGAGTTTGAGAGTGGCTTGTATTTGATGTTGATTGGTAAAGAGGGGAGGAAAAGAGGTCTTGATTTAAGAGGGCTTTGGGACGAGGGACTTGTGAGGGAAAAGATCGTGCCTTCTAGGGCGAAGAGGGGAGGGAGTTTTTGTATTTAATCGTCTGGAGATGGGGACCGCTAAGCTGCATCGTCCAGGCGATTGATGATTGAAAAAGGGTTAGAAGTTGCTATTTTATAGATAGTACGGAAGATGTTAATTAGGACCGCGCGAAAAATAGTGGGACGTCACACCGCCCCCCCCTATATGAAGAAATGCGTGCATTTCTTAACATTAAGGAGCGGTGTGGACTTGATTGAGCATTCTCTTCTTTGTGTGTTTGTACCAAAAATAAAAGAATCAAAGAAATGAAAATTGTGTGCAAAAAAAACTATAACTCTGTTGGTGAAAGAAAGGAAAAGAAAAATAAGGGATGAAATAAACAGAACTTAATAGAACTTATCTTCAACGGAAGTAAGGAACTATTTACAGGGATTATTTACCCGGAAAGGAACGGAAGGAAGGTTTAGGAGCTATTTACAGGGATTATTTACAAGGAAGGAACGGAAGGAAGGTTTAGGAGCTATTTACAGGGAAGGATAGGAGGGAAGGTCTTGGAAAGGGTCGACCCCGTCCAGGAGGAAGGTGTGGTCTTGACCGTTCTGCCATAGGTCATCGAACCATCTTAGAAATTCGGGTGTCAGCCCTTCGTGGTTGAACACTTTAGTGGCTGAACCCGTGTAAAGGATTTCCACCTCTCCTGGCCAGGGGGGGGGATGGTGGAAGGAACTGTGGTTTCGGGATTTTGGGGAGAAGATCGATAAGGAGGTGGGGGTGGACGGTTTGTTTGCCCCTCTACCCATGCATATGGGGGGGGGGGGGGGATTATGCGCGGACCGCGGGGTTGTGGCCTCCTGGAAATTTCGCCAGTCTACCGGGGATGGAGGGGGAGTGTCCTCGATCCTGGCCACTTCGGTCACCGGCGTCGCCTCTCGGAGCATGACGGAGGAGACTATCCTCGGGAGAAGGGGTGATAGGCTTCTTCCTGCCCTTGTGGCATCCCCGCGAAGCCCTTTCTCCTGTTGGGAGGGCATGTCCTACCGACTATTGCGGCGACGGTGATCTAGGAATAAAACTGATTGAACCCTTTTTGTCTTTGGTCTATTACGGTCAGCCGGGACTCTCGCGCACGCGACCAAGACGCGCTTTGTTCGCATGAATTATCTTTGTTTTGCCTTTCCATGATATTTTTAAATTCTGTGAAGGGATTACTTCTAGTATCTAGTGCGGGCCAGAGTACTGGTCGCCAAATTTTCCTTTCCGCGGCTCTACGAGAACGGAGACTAAGTCTCCGGGTTTGAAGGTCTCTTCGTTTATGTGTCGATCATAGTATTTTTTATACCTAAGTTTCGATTGGTCTAATCTTTTTGCCGCAGCGGTTTGCAATTCTTGTATCCTCGTACTTAATTTCGCGAGGTAATGATTATATGTTTCGTTTTCGAAATCTTCGGGCATCGGAGTTCGGCTCGGTACCCGAGCTATTTTCCCGAAAACAAATTCGTGCGGGGTATACTCAGTGCCCTCGTGGACACTGGTGTTATACGAGAACGCGGCCAAGTCTGTCCATTCGTCCCAGTCGCTATATCTACCGATAAACTTTTTCAAATATTCGGTTACAACGAGGTGAGATCGCTCTAAAGAGCCGTTAGTCTGTGGGTGAAAGGCTATGGTTCTGAATTGTTGGAACTTAAATTTCCGGGCTACTGCTTTCATGAAATTGCTAGTAAAATTAGCTCCTTGGTCAGTGAGGATGGCTTTGGGAGCTCCGAATTGACAGATGAATTTTTTAATAAATGCATCTGCAATCTTTATTCACGAGGATTGTTTAAGGGGCTCGCACACAAAGTATTTCGTCAATAAGTCTTGCATGGTTAATATGTAGGTGTTGCCTTCTCTTGTAGTGGGCAGAGGCCCTACTATATCTAATGCAATTTTGTCGAAGGTGCGTCCCGGTGTGTCTGTGAGAATCATCGGTTGCCAGGTTTTAACGCGGACGAGTTTCTTTCTTTGGCAGTTCGGGCAGTTCCGAATGTAGTACTCCACGGCTTTCTTCATACCTTTCCAGAAATAATGGTACCGAATTCGGTTGTACGTTTTCGTTACGCCTTTATGCCCGTCTAATGCGGATGCATGATTTTCTATTATTATGTTTGGTCGTTCCGATTCCTCAGGGATTCGGACTAGCTGCAGGCAAATGGTGACATCGACTTCTTCTTCGTTGATGACCTCAAGAACATCCATAATGATGTCCTGCCAGTTTAACTGGTCGATGTTGGCTGTTTTTGCTATGCTAATCGAGTGTACTAGGAGCTCACGTACCACGTCCTTGAGGGAGGAAAGGGCTTCGCTCCATATCGTCGTGGTTAAAGGCGTATTGTGGGTTTCCTTAATGACTAACCCGATGAGGATTTGTCCTCTAATGTGTGTTACGTGGGCTCTGCCCAGGGTGAGGTTGTCTGTTTCTGTTAGGATTCCCATTTCTTGCAGCTGTTTAGCTCCGTCGTCACAACCTTGTCCATCAGTGCTTAAAAAGAAAACGAGTGTATCTTTTCGCAAGGACAAGGGGTCGCGACTGATCGACGGCGTTATCCTGACGTCTCGTTCCGGGTCTGCCTCATATGCAGCCTCGAGAGGATCGTCCAGTTCGATTACTGATGATTCCGAATCTGAAGTCGACTCGTATGACGCGTTGGCTTCTTCCTCGGAGTCGGGGTCATCCTGTCCTTGAGGCGTTGAAGGTTGCGGGGGCGAAATGCCTGATTGTCCCCCTTCTTCTTCCTGATCCTCCCCCTCGTCCACACTATTCGTTGGTTCTGGAGGGTTGACCTCTTCGCGTGCCTTTCTAGCTGGCTGTATTCTGGTGGGCTTTGCCTTTAGACGGGTGTTGGTTGGTGCCTTGGTGACCCAGGGCCTCCCGGGGCCTCGTTTAGGCGGGGGCTGATCCTCCCAGTCATCGTCGGCTTCCTCTTGTGGTCGTATAGGGCATGCTTCCACTGTAGGGGGATTACGGGATAAAGCGTCAGCAAGTTTGTTGCTTTTCCCTGGTTGGTACCGAATTTCATATTCGTATTCCGCCAATTTTAGTCGCCACCTAACAAGGCGCGAGGTTGGGTCCTTTACCTTGTGTAACCAAATCAAGGGTTGATGGTCCGTATATAAAATAAACTGTCTTCCATAAAGGTAAGGTCGGAAGTGCCTGACACAGTAGACAATTGCTAATAACTCTTTTTCTATGGTTGAGTAGTTTGTCCCCGCTTTAGTTAGGATGCGGGAAGCGTAAGCAATTGGTAATTCTTTTCCAGCGACAGCCTGACTTAGAATTCCTCCTATAGCATATTCGGAGGCGTCTGTGGTGACGTGAAATTCCAGTTCAAAATTCGGATATTGCAGGATAGGTTGCTTCTGCGATGCTCATTTTAAGTGATCGAAGGCTGTTTGTTGGGACGGTCCTCAGTTAAATATTGTGTCCTTCTTTAATAGTGAGGTTAATGGTCGAGCTGTTTTAGAGAATTTGGGGATAAACCTTCGGTAGTATCCGGTCAGGCCGAGGAATTCTTTAATCCCTTTTGGTGTGCGGGGAGCAGGGTAGTTCTGAACGGCTTGGATTTTCTGTGGGTCAGGTTTCACGCCCTTCTCGGTAATTATATGTCCCAAATATGCTACTTCCTTGTGTAGGAATTTACATTTGGAAGATTGAAGTTTGAGGTTCGCCTCTCGTAGGCGGTGGGCAAGTTTTTTAAACTTAATTAAGTGCTCCGTGAGGGAGCTTGCATAAAGGACGATGTCGTCTAAGTAGACGAACATTTCCGTGCCCTGGAGCCCCATAAGTGTGTGGTCCATTAGGCGTTGGAAAGTCGCCGGTGCATTGCGGAGTCCGAATGGCATCCTTACAAATTCATAGTGTCCATGAGGTGAGGAGAATGCCGTCTTAGGTGCATCTTCGGGTTTCATGGGTATTTGGTGGAAGCCCCAAGCGAGGTCGAACACAGAGAAGTATTTGGCTCCTCCCAGTTGATCCAATATCTCATTGATATTTGGAAGTGGGTATGCGACGGGAACGGTCTTTTTATTGAGTTCCCGAAAATCCATTACCATCCGCCACAGGGGTTCTCCATCGGGTCCTGGCTTCTTGGACACGATCCAGATGGGCGAGTTGTAGGGCGACAATGATGGTTTTATAATTTCATTTTCAAGTAGTTTGTGAACTTGTCTATTGATTTCCTTTTTGTGTATAGGAGGGAAGCGATATTGCTTCGTGTTGACCGGTGCTGGATCCGTCGTCTGGATTCCATGCTGGATGGCGTTTGTGTGACCTAAGTTCTCATCTGGTAGATGGAACAGGTCATGATACCTTTCTATGATTCCCTGAACGTGGAGTTTTTCGTCCGGGTTCATGTGTTCTGTAGAGACTGACTGGAGCAATTTTTCCGCCCTTGAAGGAGCTTTCCCAGAATTTTCCACTATTTCTGGCTTCGGTGAAGCCGCGAGAGACTCTTGGGAGTTTGGGGGAAGGGTCGATTCGACGTGATGAGCAGGGAGTGGGACTGAGTGCACTTTCGTGGGTGCCTCGAGGTAGTGGATCGCAGGGTCCTGTGACACGAGGGGTTTGTTTTTTATTGGGTTGGGGAAAGGGGTGATACTTATCGGCGTTATAGTCTCTTTTGGCTGTATCGGTTTTGGTTCTGGAGTAACTCTGTCGAAATCTTCTATTTCAACGGTCGGTATCGTAATTGGTACATCGATCTCGTTTGCGTTTATGATTTGCAAGTATGCCTTGCCGTCCTGGGTGCGGACAAGCGCGTTACCAGCGTGGATTCCTGCGCCTAAATCTAGTCGTGGTAAATACCCTTCCTTCTTGTCGGAGTTGGGTACGTGAACGAAGCAATTGGTCCTTGATCTCGCGGGAAGCAGGATTTGGTTTTTGTTTACGAAAGGAATAGAGTTGGACATGGAAGTCCAACTGGTTCTTGGAGTAATTTATGGTGGCGTTCTGTTCCCTTAAGAACTCCGTCCCTAGTATTCCTTGGGGTTTAATGGGGAAGTCGTTTTTGACTACGTGGAATGTAACGTCGTTGCCCAAGAGGGGTATCTCGATGGTCCCAAGGATGGCGACATTGTCTTTTGCGATGCCTCTAAGTAGTACCCGCTTCTCCGGGTCGACGTCTTGGATCCGCTTTACGGCTTGGATTTTCAATAAATTTACCTCAGAGCCGGTATCGATCATCAATTCAGGCGTCCTTTCGAAGTCCGGAGAGTGAATTATCACGGATGGGGCCTCGCCCAATGGTTTTAATTGTGCGGTGGCAATTCTAGCTCCGGTAGTCCTAGGTCCGCTTGTACTGTTACTGGACGCGCTCCCAGTTGGCCCGTTCCACGGTACGCGTCCATAGCTGTCCGTGGGGGCGGGGCGTTTCCCGAATCTTGTTCCTGGACGATTCTAGGGTTTCTGTCGTTACGATTAAACAAACGTTTTCTGCATTCTGAGATCTGATGCCCGGGTTTTTTTACAATAAGCGCAGATTCGTAATTCTGTGGGTTTTGAAAGAGGAGGTTGGTTTTTGTCCCAATAAGGGAGCAGTGGTTTGGGTGTTTGATACCCAGGTTCCGCTGCTCGGTTTGGGGGGTGTCTTTCGGACGGTTGGTAGGCTGAAGCTTGATTGCTTCGACAAGACCGTGCGTCGTGACCTGTCTTATTGCAGAGTTGACAGGTTACCTTGGGAGTCTTTTGTTCCGAGAATCTGACACGGTCCCTGTCTATCTTTTTGTCCACGTGGACGGCCAGATCGAATGCCTCGTCGAGCGTTTCGAAGTGGAGTTGTATCCTCATTCTTAAATAGGGCGGGAGGCCGTCAATGAATGAATCTAATGTCAGACGTTCGAGGTCCTGGAGACGATTTTGTGCGAAATCCCGATAGTACTCCCTGTCCTCTTCTAGAATGGCGAATCGGAGATCCTTAACGCGTGAGATATACTCTAATATGTGTTCGTTCGTTCCTTTTGTGATATTGGCGAGCTCCCCGCGGTAGTGATCCGATGTCTTAGCGGGGGAAAAGGTACGTTTAAGTTGTTTAATGAGGTCGTTTACAGACTCAAAGACCCTATCCTCAACGGCCAAGTAAGCATGATCTTGCAGTTTGTTTCTCAACAACCTCGCCAGCTGAGATTCCGCATGCGAGGGAATCAGAGCCTTGGCCCTATTGCACGCCCTAGCGAACTGTAAAACCGGTATGTTGTGCCCGTTAAATTTGGGGACTACTTCTATGGCATCCTTCAGCTTAATCTGGGACGATGGATCTTGGTCCGGAACATAATTATAATTTGGTACTGGTTTCCTATCAAAACGGGAGGAACCAGGAGTTGCAAAATTATTTGCTATTTGCGGGGGTATAAGAAGCTTTTCTATCATCTCGCGGATGGAGTGAATTTGACCGGAGAGATCTTCTAACGTGGGGTTTTCGGAGACTGGACCTGAACGCATATTGGTTCCTGGGTTTAGAACATATTGCGCGTGCAAGTTCTCGATTTCCGCTTGTTTTGTTCGTAACCGTTCTACACGTTCCATTAGTTCGGCGGTCGCGGTGTCTACAGCGTCAGTAGAATCGCCCGCGTCTTGGTTCGCTACGCAAGAGTCGTCGATTTCGCCGTACACAGACATGTTTGAAGTGTTTGCTTTTATCGGCTGGGGTGACTTTAGGAGAATTTTATAGCGTCCGGAAATTATCGAATTCGCGACGGCTTCTACGTGAGAGGAGGTAATGTTCAGTGCACTCGACGCAATTATTTAGGGGACGCGTTCGGAGTAAGAGGTTCCTGCAACGGGGGCAATTAGGGACTTGATTTCCTGGTGCGTAATAGTGTTCCTGGCGTATTTCGTTCACCTCAACAGGGTCTAAATCAAAACAGTTTAAGCAAATATGGTAACCTTCGTGGTCGTTGCTACGCCGCCTTTAACACAAGACAGCTCATACAAGTTTGACGAGGTGCTCTGTAGTCTGCGGCTCCGGTAATTTAGTGCGTTCCGGTGTCGGAGTGGAATGCACATGCTAGATTTTAGGATATTGTGGGTACCGTACGTTAGAGAATCTATTACTGCTAGCGGTAACCGCTATTATAGCGCGACGGTTGACTGTTATCTAAGGGTAGGGGTGTTCTATCCTTACGTGTAGAAGTTATCGAACCGTAGGTGGCTCTTATTAGAGAGGAGGTAGCTTTCTGAGCATTCGTCGCAATTTCTTATGGGGCGCTCTGGAATTATTGAGTGTCCGCACCGAGGGCAATAGACACGGGGTCTATACGTATAATAATAATGAGTCCAGTATACTTCTACCGTATCTGCGGGTGCTAGACCAGAGCACTTTAAACAAATCTCGCTGTGGTAGTTGCTATGCCTCCAGAAATGCAGGTCAATGCATTCAAAAATGCTGTGATACTTTGCAGTCTGCGGCTCCGATAGGACAGTTTACACCGATTCGGGTTTGCAATGCACATTCTAGATATCGGGGTATTGTGGGTACCGTAGGTACAGAGAACTTATTTCCTGTTAACGGTAGACGGTATCCCACCGCTGCCACCAAAATTATATCACGTCCTGGGTGGAGGTCTTTAGGACAATGACAATAAGGGAGTTCTTTGGCCGGTCGCTTCCAACGTACCGTCGCGCCCTAAGGCCGGCCGGGTTACGCCGCAATGGAATAAACTGTGCGGGGCAGGTGGATTGGCTTTGTCAGGATCGAGGAGGAAAAGAAGAAGAGGTGCGTTTCGTCTTGGGACCGTCAGCCAGACTCATCAGTAGGGCTATATAGCTGACGGCCCCTGCCCTAGACACACACGGGGACACAGAGGACATGATTTGGAAACTTGTATATATATGAAATGAGACTGGAATTAGGACTAGCGAGAAGATTAGACTACTGGTGGCGCTCGTAGACACTAAGTCGCGATACCGTGGTGGGGCCGGGACGTCACAACCTTGACATCGCTTCCAGTACCTCATTCATAAAAAAAAAACGTTTGTACCATTATGTCCGATGGAACTGATACCAAACAGGGATATGTATGTTAAACAATTTTCACTTATTGGAGTAGTTGGTAAGTAATAAAAGGCGTCCCTCGGTTCGAAATTGAATTTGTACGATATAGGTATAGATATTCAGCGCACAGTACATTCCGATGCTCGCGGTTACTTTGTCGCTGACAATGGGTCATAAAACAGAAGGATAGAACGGGGGTCGTAGCAGCCGAAAAATAATGCCAACGCCTGGGTCTGCTAATCCAGACTCAGCGTTATTTAGCGCAGGGAGAACACTTACAGGAGTGGTGGTAATGTGTGCATCAGCGATCATCATCACGTACACGTTACCACCACTCCTGTAGGTGTTCTTTTCCGCTAAATAAGCGGTCCTGCATATTGTTGCTGACAACCCTGCAGATACACAACAATTTTTCAATAACAATAACGGCTCAACTGTTTTACTTTTAACTTTTTCTGCATAAACGTTTTTTTTTTTCAAATATTCAGAATATTTTCCTGATTATGATGAAATCGAACATGATATAATGTCGGCAATTACATCGTGTAACGTGCATGAGAAAATCTGTGTGAAATATCTTGTTGCGGAATAGAATTCGCTTTCTGCGTAGTAGTATCCACAACTGCAGTGTACTTGAAATGTCGTAAACATTGCCCGGGCTGGGACAAAGGTTGCCAGTGAGGCTTGGAGAATGTTTCGAAGACTGCGCTTTTCAATGAAACAATTTCGCTGAAGGTATACATGGATGTATATATTATGGACAAAATTTCACAAAAGAAAAAGCACTGTGTATTTCGTATTCCACAAGTAACTACATATGCTGAACGTCGAATCACAAATCATCGATGACTGTTGCTAATTTGAAACATTATCTTCTACATCACATAAATAAAATCTAAAGTGCATGTTTTATCCATTCAAAACTACGTACAACGATTGTAATAGTCGCAACTGCATTATAAAGAAAACATACAGTGAGTGTTCAATATGTACTGATTGCAAATAAAAAGCTTTATTCGTAATAACAAAATTATACATATTTGGAAGTAATGTACAGAAAATGTCAGTCACTGAAAATCGTACATGTACAAAAATATGTTATTATCGTTAATAGAAAAAAACGAAAGTGCATTTCAATATTTTGTGGGGTATCCACGATTATTTTCGACTGCTTGTAATCGTCGTGGAACCGATCGCACCAATTTTTCGCAAAATTCCTTCGAAATAGTTGCCCACTCTTCTTGCAGTGCAGACCTCAATTGTTGTTTATTAGAAACGCAGCGTAATCTAACTTTTTTTTCCAGTTCATGCCACACATGTTCTATAACATTGATATCTGGTGATTGTGGCGGCGTTTGTATCACTTTTGGACAATTATACAGTACCCAATTCTTCCCTATGTAGGAAGTATGTTTGGGGTCATTATCGGCATAAAATTTGAAAGTATTTAAAATACCCATTTTTTCTGCACTTTGCTTTACATTGTTTTTTAATATGTTTAAATACCCCCATTTGTCCATCTTTTCATCTATAAATACTAAATTACCTACACCAGTGGCTGAGATGCAACCCCAGACCATTTGGCATCTTCCTCCAAACTTCACCGTTGGCCGAAGATTTTGTGTCTTCATCTCTTCGTTATACTTTCGCCATACATGTATTTTTCCATCCGATGAAAAAATATTAAATTTAGATTCGTCTGTAAAAATAACGTCCTTCCAAAAATCAGAATCATTTTTTATATATTCTCTTGCGAATTCTCTTCGTTTTCTCCTATTTTGCCGGCTGATGTACGGCTTGTTTCGTGCAATTCGTCCATGATAATTATTGCTTCTAATAATCCTTCTGACAGTGGAATTACTTACTTTTTTGCCTAAATACTTTTCTACTTCGGCAGTTAATTTTGGTGCACTAATCCTCGAATTATCTTTCACAATTTTCATAATCCACCGCTCATTTCGCGTATTCAATTTCTTATTTGTTTCACTCCTTACTTTGATTAATACGCGATCACATATATTATATCTTTTAATTATATACTGTATAGTACTCCTTTTCCGATTAATAATTTCAGCTATTTTATTTAGGCTTTTTCCATTTTTATAATGGTAAATAACCAATTCCCGTTCTTCAAGAGTGGTTTGCTTCATTTTAATTAATTTTACCCATTGTGCACTAATTTGCGACTTTTAGTTACACAAAACATTTGACTGCAGGTATAAAGAAAGCATAGCCAACTGTTACAGAAAAGAAAATCGGCTCATTCCCATACTTTTTACAGGTGTACCAACATGTACGATTTTCAGTGACTGGCATTTTCTGTACATTACTTCCAAACATGTATAATTTTGTTACTACGAATAAAGCTTTTTATTTGCAATGAGTATATATTGAATACAATTATGTTAGTGTGTTTATTCCTAAAAAAACCTTCATCTTACATCTATGGTAACAATATTTTTCAACCGATAATCTGGCACGCGTTACGGTGTGCGATTTTGGGTGACACTCACTGTACCTAACGAAACGCGTATAGTTTGAACGTTTTATACAAATAAAACGCATATAGTTTGAAATATATTTTCTACCGCTTTTTAATTGAGAACAAAATGCTGTATTTGTATTTTCCGAAGATATGTAAAGAAGAAAAGGAAAAGAAGTATACAGAAATGTTGTGTATCATATATAACGAAATATAAAATTTCTACATTCCGTCTCATCGGCCCGAAAGTTCCAAGAACGTACTGCTGACAATTTTCACATGAAAATGAGTCTAAACACGGTATAAATCGGTTTATTAATTAATTAAACAATGATGAACGTACGAATGGGAAAAGAATGGGTGGGGCAAGAGGGGTAAAGTAATGACGGTGCGCATACCATAGAACAGGGTTGACTAACTGGCGACTCACGAGCCACCGGGGGCCCCTTCGACTTGCTGCCATGCTGAACGACCCCCTCTATACTTACCAGACTCTGACGATCGCAGTCGAAAAGAGAAGGAAAGAAGCAGGAATCGACTGCGATCGTCAGAGTCTGGTAGGTATGGAGGGGGGCCTTACGAATATGCGTACGTAAAGTGTCAACTATAGCTGTTCATATACGTATTTGAAGAATATAAATAATACTGTAATATGTACAACAAAATACCGTACTATTACTACATCACAAACTGTAACTTCATACAAATCTGTACCATAAAACGTAACTTACCTTTCTCGACGCTTTGTATTTTTGGACATACGCTTTGCAGATAACGGAGGCTGCTTTATCCTTTGCATCACCCTTCAAATAGCGTTTATTTATTGCATCTGCGGCTTTCTTCTTTGACTCCATGGCAGTAATGAATGTGAACAATCACACACAGTTATCAGCACCACAGTAACGCACCACACGGAAATGGAAGAATTCACAAATTATGAATATTCCATATATCAATATCCGCGCATCAAATAAAACCCCGATTGCTTCCTGCGTCTTCAGCGTAGTATAAACGACAAGAAACTGATCAGCTAGCGTTGTCACTGCATTGGTTACAGATGCTGAGAGGCAAAACAGAAGATAGTAGGAAAGGGACGGATATATGCGTCCTGTTCCTCTCTTTCTCATTGGGATTGGTGGTATGCTGATACATTTATGTAGAGTATGTACTTCTGGAAATACTTTTTGGTGCACAGAAATGTGCACAGGAAAGAATTTTTGATTATCCTGTGCATATACTTTGCACGTATTATCGACTTTATTAGCGAAGAATTCATATTTCGTTCTACCATTATCCTTTCCCATTTGCCTGACGGTGAAGGACCGCCCGCAAGTATGCGCGGGCATGCTCCGCGTTTTCAAACCTTTGCGCATTCGAACTTTTACGCGGGCCGATGCCGCGCCGCTCGGTCCTTGGTGCAAGTGAAGTACAAAATCTCGAGGGAGTGAGAAAGGCAGTTTGGGCCTTGTCCACCCTTGAGGGTAGTAAAGGCTCGATCGTCAGAAAAATAACGACTGTCGAGCAGTAAAGATCGTAAGTACCTTCACGCTTACTATTCCTGTCTTTTTCACTACATGTACCGGTTATTATGAAAGTGGTCTAAGTCCAAATTTTTCGTTTGTTACATTTCACTTATTTTTATCGTATTATATCAACGTGATACATAATAAACGTAAAGTTCAATTTCTTTTTTTTTTAAATTTCGGCCGACGCCACTTTCATAATAACTGACATAAATCTACATTTTACTTCCAACCCAAGACTGTATTTAGACATATTCCGGGTAAAGTTTCATTACCGCCATAGTATTGTTGTAATTTTTTGTGCAAAATCTATCGTGTGAACTGTGATTGTTTGAGTGACCGCGTGTTTCTCAAGCTGCTTATCGCCATTGCGAGGCTACCTCGACCATCGTTACTTTACGAGGTTTCAGCCGTCGATTTTTCAACGTGCTCAAAGGTGCCTCGCGGTCCCAAGATAAAACATCGTATGGTTCGGGCGACGCAAGTAACATCAGTAGTGGAAAAATAGGAAATTTCAAAATCACAAATATTGGACATTTGAAAATACAAATATTTTTAAACTTAATAAACCTCATAATTACAACTTTTGGGATAGTTTGAATTTCAACGCTTTCAAACTTGGAGATTCCATCGTTTAGAAATCTGAAGATTTCCCTCCTGCGCTAAATCTTGGCTAAAGAAAGCCTATATTGTACCCGAATGTACCAAATTGATAAATGTGTACTCTTCTACTGCACTATCAAATCCATTTTAATTACGTTGAATAGTTTTACTGATTCTTCCACTCGTTTTTAGATGTCTGGCAAAGAAAATACACAAGGAGGGAGTGAACGGACTCCGGAAGTGTCCGGAACTCTGTCCCAAAGACGGACTCCGTCGCGGGAACGTAGTGAAAACAGTAAGCAGACTCCGTAACCAAGACGAATCTCAATGCGCTCCCGGACTCCGTCCCGAAGTCGGACATCAATCAGCGGCCAAACTCCGTCTTCGGGATGGAATAGTCGAGAAATTGCGGAATTGTACCGGAAAATGGTCCTCAAGTAGAAGAAGGAGGTATGTAGATGTGTAGGCGATCTCACACAAAACGATCATACTGGATTTACACATTTCTTACATTCTCATAAAAGTGTGAAAGCATCTAAACATTATTGCAGTAATTGACATAAGCTTTATTTTTACTTTTCATATTACAGAACAGCGAGCTCAAAACAGAGCTGAGACAGTGGAGGCATGGAGAAAGAAGTGGAAAAGGAGGAAGAGGATGAAGAGGCAGGAGGGGCCGCGAAACGAACAATTTTTTTATTTTAATAATTAATGTAACATTAGTCCAATAAATTTATTTTAATATTAACAAATTTACGAAGAATATGCTATTGTAAATTTAACCTTTATCATCGTCATTTATCAATTATCATTATTACAATTATCATATTAGAAACTGCTAACGATTCCCAAAATGCAAGGCGATTGGCTAGCATAATTGGTTTCAATTTTGTGATTAAATTTTCTTTTCCTTCTGCTCAAATTCCTTTACATTGAGCCCTGGATTTCACCAGTCGATCGTATTGTAATTTAAACTTTACGGTCTGAACAAAATGAGCGAAATGGATTTTCGATAGCTCAGGAATGTTCTGGATTCTCGGAAAGGAGATTCGACACTCGTGGTTTGAACGCAAAGAGTATATATTTTTCTCCGATCCAGCGAATCGGAGCGCGAACAGCTCGTCTCGTCGAGGCATTTATTTCGCGCCGTAGAGAAACACAAACCGCTCGAAAAGACCGAGGCCGATTACAATAATTCGCGGACAACGAATTTGTACTTGTTGGAAACACGGAAGGATCGCGAAGCAGCGGTAGACGCGACAACACAACACGTGTTTACAGTTTGATCGCACGAACAAGAAGAAAACGGAAACCGCTGCCTCGCGGTTCGCCGAAAAGGATCAGTACCCCGCTCCGCCCCGCCGCGCCCGCGGCCCGAGCTACTCGGTCCACCCAACCCACGGGAACGACGAGAGCGGCCGGGCCGATCACTCATTGGTCGCACGAGGTCGCACGCGAATACAAACTTATGTCTTAAGAAAACAGTGAAAGATTTACAGGGATAAGAAAGTAAATAATAAACTAAGCGTCGCGCTTATTCGGCGTTCATTGTGAACACAAAAACATTTTCCTATTTTACAATGTTGGTATTTGCTGAGTGAAACTAGAATAAATCACATCTGTTATTTTAAGTTGTTTTATTTTTTATTTCTTTTAACCTTGTCTGCATTTTAAATGTTAACTAAGGACTATTTAACTTGGGAGATAAGACCGTAAAGAATTATAAAAAAATCAGGGAATAACTCTTGACCAATTTGGAGGCTTTTTTTGTTATATGTTATATACAATAGTCGGAAGCATAATAATGAGAGGAATAATTGCAAATAATTGCTATAACTTCCACATTCTGAAAATATGATATCAGTAAATCAATATTTCCAGTATTAGTAAAAAAGTTCCAATCTCTCTTTTTTTATCTTAAATAATGCGGCCATATAATTATAACATAAATTCGACAGCGATTTCAAGTGATATATGTGTTACGGTAAAAGCGTTAATTTAGTAAATATATACAATTTCCAGCAGTTGCTAGTCAATGTATGCCTAAAGTGCATATAACCTAACCTACAATCGTCCGAAACTGCATACATCCAGCTAACGCTTCAGTTTTGCTATGATTCTACATTGGCAGTCTGTGGGCAAAAGGAGGGGTGCTGCTTGGCCAGGTCCCTCCTTACCGGCTCCACAGCCGGGATCTCCAAAGTAGAAATGACGGTTGTACACAATCTTCTGATCAAGGCCTTTATTGTAATATGCCAACTCCAGGGCAAGAATGGTTGCGTCGGGTCTTGACCAAATATAAAGTCTCGCAAAAACGTCTGCGACGCAGAACAAGCGTTATTAACAGACGCTGAACCAAACTGCGTAACCGCAACTGTTTTCGTCTGAAGCGAGTTTTAAATTGCCGGCGCTGGGATAACTCGACGGAAAGGAGAGCAAAGCAACAAAACCTTTTTTGGGACTGGGACAGTTTATTTCCAGTAGTTAACTTGGCCACTGGACGTCACACACTTGAACAATACAGTTAGAAACAGAACAACGACTATATTACAAGAACGCGTGGGCGTTTGGCGACGGCGGGTCGCGTGAAACCCTTAGCAATATGGCGACGCTCGCCACACGCCGTTGATCCCCACTCCCGAGCGAGTCTCGGAGAGAGGGACAGTGCACTCGCCATTCCTCCCCAAGTGCGATCGTGCACGAGCTTACAATCTACGAGAATAAAATATGCTATTTACAGGTTGTTATTTACACTATATACAATGCACGGAATACAAGCGAGGGTGGTCAGTCGCATTATAATGATCTTTTTAAGAATGTGGTTTGGTGCCAGGTGAAAAGGTAATCCCTTTTCGCGCATAAGTTCGCAAAGTCGGACGTGGCGGAACATCCGCAGCGACCGTCTGATCGAGTGGTGGAGTCTCGTCCGCCGTCGAATCCTCCACCACATCTCCATATAAGAAAAACGCGGGCTTCAACAAATCTGTTGACACAGACCGCACCGAACCGCCGACATTGATATCGTAGACCGCATCGGAAACTCGTTTCACGACTTTGTAAGGTCCGGCGTATGGACGGTCCAATGATTTCCTTGTCACATTTCGCATAAATACATGAGTGCAAGTTTTTAATTCCTTAAAGAAAAACGAACGTTTCTTATCGTGACGCGCCACGGGTACCGGCATGACCAAACGCATTCGCTCACGAAACTTCTACAAGAAAATCTTTGAGCTGGGTGTAAAATCTTCGGGAAGAAAAAATTCTCCCGGAAGTCGGATAGTCGCACCAAAAAGAAATTCAGCGGGGGACGCATCAGTGTCTGCGCGAACATGCGCGCGTAACCTCAACAAGACGGTTGATAAAACTCGCGTCCATTCCTTTTCGATATGACACATTATCGCTGCCTTTAAAACGCGATTCCAACACTCGACCATTCCGTTCAAGGCAGGATGGTAAGGTGTAGTACGAATGCGGTCACAGCCCAGCAATTTCAACAACGCCGAGAACAAACGCGATTCAAATTAAGCCCCTTGATCAGTAGTTATTATCTAGAGCGAACCATAGCGCGCGACCCAGTTGTCATAGAATGCTTTCGAAATTGTCTGAGCAGAGGTCTCCATAATAGGAAAGTAATTGTAAGACAGTATGAAAATCTCTCGGACACGAGCAATGGTCCAATAATATCAATATGGACATGATCGAATCGACCATCTGGAGCTACGAATTGCTCAGGAATTCGCCTTACGTGACGCGAAACTTTCGAACGCTGACATTCGAGGCATTGCCTACACCATTGCGCGATATCGCGGTGCATATTAGGCTAGACGTATCTTTGGCGAAAAGTACGATCCGTCACTTTAGCACCCGGGTGCGAAGGGTTGTGAAACATGTTAAAAACTGTATTACGCAACGCTATAGGAATAAAAGGTCTTATTACCTCACCCGACATCTCGCAATAAACCGAGGTATGAGCCGATCCCCATTGAATTTTTACTAATTTCAATGGGGGGTCCGAAGACTGTTTTCATTGCTTTAAATCTGGATCACTCTCCTGTTTTTCTGTTAGTTCTTTCAAACTTATTTCTACAGGGAGTCTTAGCGACTCAATTCTTGACAACGGGTCGGCGACAAGGTTGTCAGGACCTGGTACATACTCAATGTTGGTCGTAAATTGGGCGATAAACGATAATTTACGAATTTGTCGCAGTGAAGCCTTATCGGACCTCTGTGTGAAAGCGTAAACTAAAGGTTTATGATCTGTTATGATTTTAAAAACACGACACTCAACATAATATCGAAAATATTTGATCGCCTGGTAGATCGCAGTGAGTTCGCGGTCGTAAGCACTATAATTTAACTGAGCGGAAGATAGCTTTCGCGAAAAAAAATGTTAATGGTTCCCAAGAACCCGAGGACAACCCGCTGCTCAAGAACCGCGCCAAGTGCAAAATCTGAGGCGTCCATCATCACGCGAATCTCCGCTCCTTCTCAGAGGTGTACAAGGAGTGTCCCCTCGACTAGGCTATTCTTAATTTTGTCGAAAGCAATTGTAGCGTCATCCATCCAAGGAATCAATCGTTTATCATTTTTTTTAGAATCTTTTAAATAATCGTTCAACGAAGCCTGCAATTCAGCTGCCCGAGGCAAACAAAGCCTATAAAAATTTATCATCCCCCAAAACTTTCTAAGTTCAAGAATCGTTTTTGGTTTTGGAAATTGGGCAATCGCGTCGACTTTCTTGGTTGTAGGACGAATGCCCCTGTGGTTGATCAAATAACCAAGAAAATCAATCTCCCTAGTACCAAGTAAACACTTGTTACTATTTAATCTAAGGTACAAATTTTTAAGCCTTTCGCAAATGATTCTCAAATGTCTCGCATGCTCTTCCTCCGAATTGGAAGGAATCAATATGTCATCGATATACACAAACACAAAGTCCAGATCTCTCAAAGCACGATCAACATATCTTTGAAACGTTTTGCTCGCATTCCGCAGCCCGTAAGTCATAAACATAAATTCGAAAAGACCAACCGGCGTTATTGCTGCGGTTTTTTCTATGTCTTCTGGAGTCATTGGAATTTGGTTGTATGCACGATGTAGGTCCAACGTCGAAAAAATTGTCCTCCCCGATAAGTTTGTTGCACAATCATGCAGATGCGGGGTAGGATAACGATCGGGGATTGTTAAAGCGTTAACCCTTCTATAGTCCCCTGTGATTCTCCAGGTACCATCCTTCTTTAAAACCATGCGTATTGGACTTGCTCATGGACTGGAGGAAGGACGGCAAATCCCCGCCTCCATTAACGTTCTAAATTCGGCTTTAGCAGGCTTTAGCTCGTCCGGGCTAAGCCGTCTCGGACGCTCGGACACAGGGGGCCTGCGGCTACAAATATGATGAAAGACCTCAGAATCAACCGGTGGGTCCCAACGTGAATTTCCAGTAATGTTACGGAAATCGGTTAGAATATTAGTGAACATCGAGACATCATTGATCGATCACGGCGTCGCAAAATTCGCCAATCTCAAAACTGCCGAAGTGAATACACCTGGTGATGAATCGATAAGCCGTCGTCTGCGAAGGTCAACCGATAACCCGTAATGCGTCAATAGATCCGCACCAATAATTGCATAAGGTACTGCGGCTATTGTGAAGTTCCAGCGAATCGGCCGTCTGAGGCCAAGGTCGAGCGATCTCAGTGACTCGCCGAAAGTATCGATCTGCGTATTATTCGCAGCGAACAATTTGTAGCTGCTCGGCTCGCCGCGGATTCTCCGAATCGCAGGTATCAGAGAAATGTTTGCTCCCGTATCAGTTAAAAGAATCTGTCCAGACGCTCGATCGCGAATGTGAAGACGCTTCGATTCTACTCGTCTCCCTTCGCCCGTCTCCCCGACGAAGGGTCCGACTGGTTTTTCGATTTCCAAGCGCGATATTTACTGCACCAATTGCTGCAAGACGTAGGATTTTTAGGGTATTTCCTATGAGCCGAGCAAAACTTTTCCTTGGCATGGTCGTTAGATTTGCTACGATTTTGACCTGATCACGAATGAGATCGATCCTTTCGAGAACCACGACTCTGCTTGATCCGGTGCGGCCTCTTCGACAATGATTCTGTTGCAACCGTTAGTTTCTTTATCTCGTTACATAACTCAGAAAGTCTCGTACCCGAATCGTCGCTGGGCTTCGAGGACGCAGCAACAACCGCTTCAGGAGGGGCAGAATTATCAGCGATTTTATCCGCAACATCAGCTAATCTATTTAAATCGTCGATAGCGCTAGCCGCTAATATCGCTCGCGTGTTTGCCGACAAATGATCCAGAAAAATCGATTTTACAATTGACTCATCGCATTTTCCATCATTGAGACAACGGAGGCGATTTAAAATTAAAGAGGGCTTTCCAACAGTGATTACTTGGCCCTTTAAGAGTTTCCTGAGATTTGACTCCGGAGACGCACCGAATGTAGCAATTATTCGCTTTTTTATTTGTATAAACAAATCTGCCGGCCGCAGGAATAACGTAATTAAATCTATAATCGCCGTTACGACTTCAAAATTCAGCGCGGCTATTACAATATCCGCCTTAGTATTGTCCGCAGAGATTTGGGCTGAACGCAAGGTATCCTCAACCTGAACAAACCACAGTTCGGGATCCTCTTTAAAGAACTGAGGAATTTTCGGGACCCGGTAATGATCAATTCGCGCCTGGTTGTCGGTCGCATTCTGAGTTTCAAGACCCGATTGTCCCTTAAGTCTCAAGACCCGATTGTCCCTTGAGTCTCAAGACCCGATTGTCCCTCATTAAGCAACATTGTAGGAATACTAGGCAACAATTATACAGTATACTAGACTAATGCGAACGATTATTAAAATTACTAAACTATATGGCAATAACATATGCTAAATGATTGAGAGTAATAGTAAAATACGCTATATATACTTTGTACAATAATGAAAACGAATTTCTGCAGTCACCTATCCCGCAACAAGAGAGAGAGAGAGAGAGAGAGAGAGAGAGAGAGAGAGAGAGAGAGAGAGAGAGAGAGAGAGACAGACAGAGAAAAAAGAAAAATAATACAGAAATTGCACGATGCAGGCGAGCCACGGGGCACAGCCGGCGCTGTTGCCAAAACTTCGCCAACGCCGGAACGGTTTCACGAAATACGTAATTCCGGGAATTCACGGGAAATACGGCAATGCCGAAATTCCAAGACACAATGTGCGCGCCGATACCGACTAACCGAAAATCAGTACACGATAATATTGGCACCAAACCATTAAACGTATCGCAAAAGAAACGACCACCTCGCTTACCGAAAATCCCTCGATGACTCTCCGGCAACAGGGAGAATTCGAAGCATGGAGAAACCTCACCTGCGATGCCCGGAATTGCGCCTCACCGGCGCAACCGCAAAGTCCCACAGGTCCGAAAATACAAAGGTAAGGCGAAACGATATCCTCGTCCTCGTAGCTATGAGCTTCGCAATCTCGCCAGGCAAACGTCGGCCAAGCACCCAGGGATCCGGGACGTCCACGATCAATGCCCAAAATCATCCACAGCAAAACGCCGAAGTCCAGATGCACCGGTCACGTGCCAGATGATCACGTCGAGGTCACCAATGTGGGGAACAGGAGGGGTGCTGCTTGGCTAGGTCCCTCCTTACCGGCCCCACAGCCGGGATCTCCAAAGTAGAAATGACGGTTGTACACAATCTTCTGATCAAGGCCTTTATTGTAATATGCCAACTCCAGGGCAATAATGGTTGCGTCGGGACTTGACCAAATATAAAGTCTCGCAAAAACGTCTGCGACGCAGAACAAGCGTTATTAGCAGACGCTGAACCAAACTGCGTAACCACAACTACTCGTAAACAAAACGTGCTTGACGCAGCAAGAGTTCGCAACCAAGTGACGAGCAATATGGCGACGCTCGCCTCACGCCGTTGATCCCCACTCCCGAGCGGGTCTCGGAGAGAGCGACAGCGCACTCACCACAATTCCTCCCGACTAGGCGCCATCTCGTATCCACTACCTCAACTAAATTTTTCACGTGACTTGCTCTGTATTATCGCCAATATGGCGGCACTCGTTTTTGTGAATGCAGTCACGAAATTACGTTGTTTGTCCTTATATGAGCAGATTTTGGGCTGGGTGAGGTCTCATTCGAAAGAGGAAGGTTCAGTGCACCGCGCTCTGGTCATAGTTTGAGTCACAAAACTCTTTTAGTGACCTAAAAATACTTAGATTCTTGCGGGTGTATTTTGTCGACTTTTGCTCTACTTTGAACACTCATATTATTAGATATCAACACAATCTCATCGAACCATGACCAGAGCGCGCTGCACTGAACCTTCCTCTATCGAATGAGATCTCACTCAGCCCAAAATCTGCTAATATAAGGATACACAACGTAATTTCCCAAACCCATGTTTCGGGCCAGATTGTGTCGGTATACAGCGCGCTGCATTACCCGTGTCTACCCCCTTAAGAGGACTTTAAAAATATATTTGTAATTTTGCACATTCTGGGTATTTTTCATATTTATTTACAAATTAGCTCGAGTAATTGTTAGACTTTGCTGGACCGCGAGGCGTATTAATGTTGGGTGATACTTTTTAATTGCTACATTGATGGCACTTTCTTACATCTGGCATATTGAAGTAAAAACTGAGGTGGCTGACTGGGGTACCATCCCTCGTCCCCAAAAATTAATCAGTCTGATCGGTCAGAGTATGTCGCCAGGGTTGCGGTTTATGACCGTATTGTCCCGCGAGTCGGCGAACTGGAAGAGCAATATACGGATTAGCTCAGGTCGAAGAATAGCTCAAATTCTTAAAGACCGTACCACGTTCTTCATTGCCTTTAGAATATTCGTTTCGCTTTGAGCCCCTTTTTGTCATCATGCATAGTGTCCCTCAACCCCAAGAAATGCAGGAAAAATTCAACATGCTATTTGTTCCTATCAAATGCCGAATCTTATTAAGCTGATTTTAAAGAACTGTTTGGTTTAAAGAAATCCATGAAAGATGTCTTCGCGAAACACATCTAAAAAGATGTTTTTACATTTTCATCAGAATTCTTCAGGTCCAGTAACAGATACTTTTTTATCTTTGCCAACAGAAAACTAAACAATTCTTTAACACTAGATTGCCGGATGTTGAGTATATACCTATTTTGCCTGAAATGAGTCAATTTGATTCAAACATAAAAATTGAAGTTTTTTAAAAAAAAATAAAATTTTATTTTAAAGAAACTTTATTCAAAACAATTTTTACATATATATTCTGTTTTTAAAATACATTTTCCGCAGATTTGTTTATTACATTTAGCACAGACGCCCTTACTTACTTCTATTTCTTTTGCATGATACTTGAACATGACAATTCAACCGTTTTTCAATATTCTGTATACTAGATAGAGGCGTGAAAGTATTTTCGGATTCCTGGTCATAGTTACCGCTTAGTTCTTCAGCCAATTGTAAAATAAATTCTTTTCTTAAGAGTTTGACTTGAGTAACCTCTTTATATAAAACCTTGATTGCTGCTAAATCTAGGATATTATAGAATACGTGAAGAGGTCATTTGCGAGAGCCTGCTTTGGTGCTATATTTTCGCGCCATTTGATGAAGTATATCGACACCATACTTAGTATTATTATAAAATGTTAATGAGTGAATTTGACCCACATCAGTTAAAATAGGTAGAGCACACATGGATTTTTGGAACTAAGGAGTGGGGAGGGGCAGGAATTAGTATTTGTATACATTTCATAATTCTATTAAAAACCAACATATGTTTTACAAAAAATTATTTAAATTTTTCTATATATATATAGCAATAAAATCGTAAATGAGTATTAAAATTAGCTTAATAAGATTCGGCATTTTGATAGGAACTGATTAATTCCTTGCCTGATTCATTTTGGGGGATTAGGGATGGTACCCTAGCCAACCTCCTCAGAAAGGTGCCACCAATGTAGCAATTAAAAAGTATCACCCAACATTAATACGCCTCGCGGTTCAGCAACTTCTAACAATTACTCGAACTAATTTGTAAATAAATACGAAAAATACGTAGAATATATAAAATTACAAATATATTTTTAAAATCCTCTTAATGACGAAATATAAATCGGTCAAAGTTCCACTTATTTAATCCATTACTACAAAAATATGCATTCGCATAAAATTCCGCAATCTATATTATACCTATTTCTTAATTTATTCATTCATACTTATTTAGCCATTAACGGGCAATACCATTTATTAAGGGTTTACGCCACCCTGAGACGCTCGAAACTGAACGATTTTTTTTACAGATGCTGTGAGGTTGAAAATTATTTCTTTACTTCTTACGTGTGAAGAATGTATTAAATCATGTGTTGTATAAATATTGTACAAAAATATTAAAGAATGGCCGAGTTATTTCTTGTTCCGTGAAACTCATCCGCCGTTACGGGCGTGAACGATGTATACAATTATGACGCCCAGGTTTACCTAACATGAGAAAAACCATGATTCTAGTGTTCATTAATAAAATATCTATGGTCTGTGAAGGTAACACCCCCAAATTCGAATTATTTTAAAAACTCGACAGCATTCGTTTGTCCACGTTTGTCCAACAAAAATTTCCATTTGTCCACCCTTCAAAAAAAGTTATGAACAAACAAAAATTTTTTCATCAGCACCTTCATTGAATACTTTTTAATAATTAATGATAGTGGGAAATGATTGTCCATCGTTTGTCCACGTTTGTCCAACCAAAAATTTCGTTTGTCCACCCTTAAAAAAATAGTTACGAACAAATTAAGAAAATTTGTCATCAGCTCCCTCCATGAACACTTTTCAACATTTTAAAAGAGAGAATATGAACATTTTTTGTGAAAGAATCGAATTATCTACAATAACCGCAAAAAAGAAGAATACTTTTTATTAATTAAACAAGGAAATTGTTTATTCGACGCAGCATTCCGTTAGTGTAGATATAGAAGACGTTTGTCCACCCCATGATTTCGTTTGTCCACCCTCCAGAATCGAATTATTTATAAAAATCGCGAAAAAAAGGATACTGGTAAAGCGATCGCGTATAAGTTCGATTTATTATTAATTAAACACTGGAATTAAGGCATTTGATGGAAAAGTCCTTAAATCGTTTAAATCGACTCAGGTATATGTTATATATATACAGAGTGTCCCAGAATTGATGTACATCCCGGAACATGCAATATCTTGATGGAAAAAGACAACGAAAAGTCCTTAACCGTTTTGGAATCCGGGGTTTCGTTTTCGAGATATTAAGAAAAAACCCCGACCAATCAGAGCGCGAGCCTTCCGCTGGAGCTCCCGCGCTAGCGTTGCCGTGCTGCGACCACGAACAAGCAAGGCGGCATGCATCGAAGGAAATTACGTAGAATAGCAAATGAAAAAGACGTAACAAAAAGATCTAACCTTTTGCCATGGTTTGTTTGCCATTTAAAGTGAATAATGAATACAGGATAAATGGATGAAAAACATGTGTAACGTAAAAGGACGAATACACAGTTGTTTTTTTTTAGAAGAATCGAAAATAATAATTATTTGGAGTGAGAGGATAAAGAACATGTAAATTTCCTTTTTTAATAACGTAGAAACGAAAAGGTAATACAACAGGGAACGAGTGAAAAGTGATCGTAGTTCGTTATTGTGATAAAAATCCGTAGTTCAATAACGGCCAACACTGTCGTTGATAACGAATAAGTCCATTTAAAAACTGCGAAGAAAAATTTGCGTACGGAAATTTGGAGAGTTATCGCCGGAAATAAACCATAGCTTGCGTTAAATTTAAAAAATATTAGTCGCCAATAATGTAATTAAAACTCACCATTTCGGAAATTCACCTGTAGCTTGAAAACCTGTATCACTAGGTCACTGAGCCGATCCTGGTCATCGACAGACGCGCCGAGTGCACAGCTGATCTCAGGTACACGATACCATCCAAAGTTAAGGGTCGCAACGTCAAGTGCGTCCAGGTTAATGTACCGAATTCACTTTACTACACGCCTACTAACACTGATCACCTAATTTATTTTTCATAGAACGTGTTGTTCCTGCGTTATAAAAATTGATGGAAATGAATTTTTACTTGGCGTTCGGAGCCGTGGGTATTCCCGCACAAATTCTCTCGCTGCAGCACTTGCGTCCCCGTTGTTCGGGGTGTACACCCAAAACATCGCGTAATACTCTTGAGCAGAGAACATTGCTGCGACGTGATTGCTTTCTGACTGACAAGGTTTTTTCCAAGCGATTTCTTCTACCCCCAAATAGTTTCTCTCGTTCCATTATGAGTTGACCCCCACCAGGCCAAGAGGCTTCAGGTAAAAAGAAGCCAGCACATTTTCGAAACACACGTGCTTCGCAGAAGTGCAACGAACGGGCTATCGTGCTTTTTTACAAAAGGCCGCGTTCTGTCCTTTTACTGCCATTGTACTCATTGCTTCGAGGTAGGCAGCAGACACCACGTGTTTCGGTTCGAAAGGGTCCGAAGAGAAGAGAAACAGAAAGTCTTCGAGATGATATAAAGAAAAAAAATCTTGTTTCCTGTTTCCCTTTTCCGATACCCTGAGTTCACGTCTGCTACGAGGCGGAACCAACTAAACCATAAAACACCAAAAACTGTAGGAAACCGTTGTCTACCCTCGACTAGCGGGACAATACGGTCATAAACCGCGACTCTAGCGAAATGCTCTGGCCGATCAGCCTGATTAGTTTTTGGGAACTAACAATTCAAAAATATTATTCAACATCAATACGGCTCGCGAAGAGATACAGGAAGAAAGAGAGCATGTAGTTCGCTGACTACGCATAGTCCCGTCTGCTTCGTCCTACCTTCAAATTAAAGAAGGATCCCTTATCTCTCGAGTATAAACACGCGCTCGAATTTCAAAACAAAAGCATGCGTGGACGTATTCCGTGCGAGAGAAGGTGGGCCTTTGGGGCCTCTTCAGAACAGTGGCCGTTTGGGAGGGATGCAGGGCAGATTGCTTAGATTAGGACCAATCGGACTTCAAGCCCACCGTTTCTTGCACGGAATACGTCGACGCGTGCTTTTATTTCGAGCGCGTGTTTATACTCGAGAGATAAGGAATCCGTCTTTAATTTGAAGGTAGGACGAAGCAGGCGGGACTACGCGCAGTCAGCGAACTACATGCTCTCTTTCTTCCTGTATCTCTTCGCGAGCCGTATTAATGTTGAATAATATTTTTGAATTGTTAGTTCCCAAAAACTAATCAGGCTGATCGGCCAGAGCATTTCGCTAGAGTCGCGGTTTATGACCGTATTGTCCCACTAGTCGACGGTAGACAACGGTTTCCTACAGTTTTGGGTAATTTATGGCTTAGTTGGTTCCGCCTCGTAGCAGACGTGAACTCAGGGTATCGGAAAAGGGAAACAGGAAACAGGTTTTTTTTCATTTATATCATCTCGAAGATATAAACGGAACGCGGACCTTTGTAAAAGAGCACGATAGCCCGTTCGTTGCACTTCTGCGAAGCATGTGTGTTTCGAAAATGTGCTGGTTCTTTTTACCTGAAGCCTCTTGGCCTGGTGGGGGTCAACTCATAATGGAACGAGAGAAACTATTTGGGGGTAGAAGAAGTCGCTTGGAAAAAATCTTGTCAGTCAGAAAGCAATCACGTCGCAGAAATGTTCTCTGCTCAAGAGTATTACGCAATGGTTTGGGTGTACCCCCCGAACAACGGGGACGCAAGTGCTGCAGCGAGAGAATTTGTGCGGGAATACCCACGGCTCCGAACGCCAAGTAAAAATTCATTTCCATCAATTTTTATAACGTAGGAACAACGCGTTCTATGAAAAATAAATTAAGTGATCAGTGTTAGTAGGCGTGCAGTGAAGTGAATTCGGTACAGTAACGTGGACGCACTTGACGTTGCGACCCTTAACTTTGGATGATGTCGTGTACCTGAGATCAGCTGTGCACTCGGCGCGTCTGTCGATGACCAGGATCCGTTCAGTGACCTAGTGATACAGGTTTTCAAGCTACAGGTGAATTTCCGAAATGGTGAGTTTTAATTACATTATTGGCGAATAATATTTTTTAAATTTAACGCAAGCTATGGTTTATTTCCGGCGATAACTCTCCAAATTTCCGTACGCAAATTTTTCTTCGCAGTTTTTAAATGGACTTATTCGTTATCAACAACAGTGTTGGCCGTTATTGAACTACGGATTTTTATCACAATAACGAACTACGATCACTTTTCACTCGTTCCCTATTACATTACCTTTTCGTTTCTACGTTATTAAAAAAGGAAATTTACATGTTCTTTATCCTCTCACTCCAAATAATTATTATTTCCGATTCTTCTAAAAAAAAAACAACTGTGTATTCGTCCTTTTACGTTACACATGATTTTCATCCATTTATCCTTTATTCATTATTCACTTTGAATTGCAAACAAATCATGGCAAAAGGTTAGTTTTTTTTTGTTACGTCTTTTTCATTTGCTATTCTACGCAATTTCCTTCGATGCATGCCGTCTTGCTTGTTCGTGGTCGCAGCGCGGCCACGCTAGCGTGGGAGCTCCAGCGGAAGGCTCGCGCTCTGATTGATCGGGTTTTTTTCTTAATATCTCGAAAACGAAACCCCGGATCCCAAAACGGTTAAGGACTTTTCGATGTCTTTTTCCATCAGGATATTGCATCTTTCGGGATGTACATCAATTCTGGGACACTCTGTATATATATATATATATATATATATATATATATATATATATATATATATAATATATCAAGGATATTACTTCTCTCGCGTTCAGATTAGCTAAATGCTGCTTTATGAGGTAGCGTGATCGACACGCAACTACATAGTCGCTGAGCGGTCGCACTACCGTGCTGTCGTGCAAAATAAGTACTTTTGTTTCATAGAGGATTTTCTGTATGTGAGGAAATATAGAAAGTAACGCAACTATCGAATCCGCAAGGAAGGAAGCTAATTTAGGGAAGCAAAAATTGATTTGAAGGACAACTTGCTAAAAAAATCGACGAAACTAATACTTATTTAAAACATAACACTTTTTGTTTATTTTTGCGCTTCCTTTTGCATTTTTTATTTAAGCTGTGTATAAAAAATGTGCAACGAAGTACGTAAACAAAATTTTATTCAAAGAACTAAACATCGAAGCAATTTTGGTACGAATTTACCTCATTTACGGAAAAAGGGCACGTAAACTACTTGCTTGAAAGTTATAAATAAAGACGCACATCACTTTCAAATCATGACTTTTGTTTTCAGAACGTTTGAAGGACACGGTAACTACATTCTTTAAAAAATGGATTTAATTACATTACTTTTTATTAAGTTACACTGCAATGATAACTTTAAAATCGATTTTATTGAAATGGCATTTTGGCCTATGTGGCCTTTTTCCATCAAATGCCTCGATTGTTAGTCCAACGGTGTAGTTCGGTAGTGTATTAGGTTGTTGCAAATGAAATGGCCGTTTTCTACAATTTAAACTTCCCGGCTTTGTAGCTTAGCTCTTTTCCGTGCAGATGGCGTTGTATTTGTATAATTTGAAAAGTACATGTCTCACACGTGATTTGGCGTATATAATTTCCATTATACTGTGCAGTATACATAATTAAAAACCGTTTTACTGATCATGGAAAAGAAGAAAATTCGAATAATTTACATGTATGAGTTCAAACTTGGTCACAGTGCGGCTAAGGCAACGCGGACTATAAATACTGCTTTCGGCAATGGTACTCCAAGTGATCGGACCACTAGGCGTTGGTTCGAAAAATTTCGTTCTGGTGATACAGACCTCGAAAATATGCCTCGCGGCCATAAGCCAACAGTTATAGAAAACACTATTTTGAAAGACATGGTTGAAAAGGATTCACGCCTAACTGTTCGGGAAACCGCAATGAGAACGAATATTCACTATCCAACTGTTTCCGACATCTACAGACCATGAGGAAAGTAAAAAATATAGACAAATGGGTCTCACATAAACTTACTGAAAACAACAAAATCCATCGCTTGGAGATCAGTTATACTTTGCTTTCTCATCATAATAATGAAGGCATATTACATAGATTAATTACTTGTGCGAAAGATGGTTTCTTTATGACAATCGACGGCGTTCTGCACAGTGGTTGAATGCAGATGAAGCCCCAAAACATATGCCGAAGCCGAACCTTCATCCGCGAAAGATTTTGGTGTCTGTATGGTGATCAGCAAGGGGTGTTGTGCATTTTTCATTTTTAAAACGAGGTGAAACCATAAATTCAGACAAATACTGTCAAGAAATTGATATCAGGTACGAAAAACTGCGCTTTCAACAGCCGGCATTGGTCAATAGACGTGGTGTGTTACTGCTTCATGATAATGCTCGACCACACACTGAAATGCAAACCTTTAAAAAGTTAGCAGAATAGAAGTGCGAGGTTCTCCCTCACCCTCCTTATTCTCCTGACCATTCACCTACAGACTACTATTTTTTCAAGCACCTAGATAGCTTTTTGATTGGAAAAGTGTTTCGAGAAGAAATGAATGTAAAAACTGCATTCGCCGAATTTATTGTTTCTCGTACTTTGGATTTCTTTCAGGAAGGTATTGGTGCACTTATTTTGCGTTAGGAGAAGTGTATTGAAGTCGATGGTGACTATTTCGATTGATGAAATACGTATTAGGTTTGTCAAATAAAAGTTTAAATTAAAAAATCAGAAACGTCCATTTCATTTGCAACAACCTAATAGATGTAGAAGAGATTTGTCGACCCCATGATTTCGTTTGTCCACCCTCCGGAATCGAATTATTTATAAAAAACGCGAAAAAGAAGGATACTGATGAAGCGATCACGTATAAGTTCGATTTTTTATTAATTAAACACTGGAATTGTTCGTCCAACGATGCAGTTCGGTAGTGTAGATGCAGAAGACGTTTGTCCACCCCAAGATTTCGATTGTCCACTCAATGATTTCGTTTGTTCACCCTTCAGAATCGAATTACTAATAAAAAACGCGAAAAAGAAGGGTACTGGTGACGCGATCACGTATAAGTCTGATTTTTTATTAATTAAACACTGGAATTGTTTGTCCAACGATACAGTTCGGTAGTGAGTAGTAGGGCTAGGAGAGTTCTAACTCTGTTCCTCTGCATGGACCGCGGAGGCGGGGCGAGTGCCGGCGCGCGGGGGTACGAGGGGGGAACTCTCGGCGCGGGAGGAGTGGGGAGTGGGAGGTTGGCTGCGCGTTCACGAGCCTGGGAGTGAGGGAAGCCGTAATCGCGGAGGTGATCAGTCCTGACTGAGCGGCCGCGGAGACTTCACCAGATCTCGCCTGCCGTCGGAAATTTTTTCATACCCCGATAAACCACCGAAAATTTTTTTTTCCATACTAACATGCGACGGAAATTATTTCTCTCCAACGCAGAGGAATGATAATTTTTAATAAAGTATTAGAAGAAAAAATATAAAAATAGAATATAAATAGTGCCTCGGCAGGACCATCTCTCTCTCTCTCTCTCTCTCTCTCTCTCTCTCTCTCTCTCTCTTTCTTTTTTTTCACATCAGCCGCAAGCAAACAAGAACATTCTCGAACAGCTGATGGACTTCCTATTTAGTTTTCGCGGCATCATACATACTCTTCCACACAACATCTCACATACATTCATACACACACTCACGCTCTCGTGACCGACCCGAGTGCTTGGTTACACAAAACAGTAGTATCTCGACAACATTCGCCGAAACTATTACGTATTTATTGTATCGCCTCAATTCTCTATCTCTAAATAAACCGCACTATTCTCAACATTTTTTCAGTTCTCTCTATACAAATAGAATATAAAAATATAAAATAAAAAGAAAAATATAAAAATACAATATAGAGAAAAATATAATAATAGAATATAAATAGATTATACAAAAAAATATAAAAATACAATATAAGAAGGAAAAATATAATAATAATAATAATAATTTAATTAATTGCTCACTTACGTGTTACAATTTAACGATCACATACTCTTTCCATTTCATTCCTGTGATTGCGTCAGTATAAGTCCTGCCCTTCTAATGTATACTGCCGTGTCTTAACAATTTTTCTATTTTACAAGTGTATCCTAATCTATTCTATGTTGCAAAATCTTCTTTTATCACTTTCCTGTTCTTCCCATCTTTTCGTTCTCCCTATTATCTCCTGTAAAATAGCCAAGTTTTTTCCATTCTCCTCTAATTACCTCTTTCCAATTACTGCCGCACTCTCCACTTACTTCACATGCTTCAATCACCTGTTTCACTGTTTCTTCCTCTTTCTTACAAAGCCTACATACACTTTCTTCTTTCTTTAGCCAATATTTTCATATTTCATATTATATAATATTTATAATATTTAATATTATTATAATATTTTCATATTTTTATATTATGCCCTTGTTTCATTACCCAGTATGAATCTTCCTATCCCTTCTAATTCTCCTCTCATATAATTTGAATTCAGGAGTTTAAATTTTAAATCTGTTCGACTTTTAATATCTTACATGATTTGAGTTCAAATCGACGTGAGCCAGATCGGTTTCTATCTACATTTATCTAATAAATTTTTGTACAATTGGGCTTAATTTATAAATTATTTTTTGCTATATTCAATAAAAAATTGGAATTTTATATTTATTAAGAATAGGTGATAATTTTTGGTTGTGCTTCAAATTCTAGTTATTCAATATTAGGACCGATTGGGTCAATTTCATATGAAGTAAGTTGATTTTTAACAATAATTTCTATAATTTTATTAATTGAAAGTTATTCATTATTGGATTTATATAAATTTCAAAATTAAATTTCAATATTAAATTTCAATATTATATGAAATTTATTTTAATTTTAATTCCAATACTACGACAAGAAAGCCGCGGCTAGGTCTTTTAAAATCGGAGACCAAGTGCTACTGCACGATGAGACTCTGAGCTGCGGACGGTCAAAAAAGTAACACCTACATAGGCCCCTACACGATTCAAAACACGCATGATAACAATAATTACAATTAGTATAAAGGGCGACGAACTCTCCGCGTACCCGCGAACCAACTTAAACACTTTATGGAATAGGGCAGGAATAAGGAAATGATCGCAGTTATGAAGAAAAGTAACGATACACTAACAATTATATAGGGATAAAACTAAGAAATGTAATTTATTGAGAAAGAAAACGGGAGGGCGAATATACAAGGATAAGCATCCCAATTAGGTGTCGCCATCCCAGCTGGCCCCACAAAAACGGAATATACTTTTCATAAAAAGTTTCATAAAACGCCGAATCTTAAAATTATGTGGCGAGGAGAGAAGGAGGAAGACGGCTAAATAAATATGTTTAAAAAATAAATATATATATGTATGTATGTATCTTTATTGTTCCCCTTGGGGTTACAAGAACTTCTGTTTCCGCTTTGCTCCTTTCCTTAACTCTACTTAAACCTATTTCCTACACTTATAACTTTCTCTCTCCTATATTTACACTATTTACACTATTTCACTCTCGCCTTTCGCCTCGTCGCCCTCGCTCACTTCTCGTCGCCCTCGCTTGCTTCTCACCGCTCTCGCTCGCGTCTCGCTGCCCTCTCTCGCTCTCCCTACTTCTCCCATCTCTCCCTCGCCTATTCTATCTTACACTCCACTCTCCGCATTCATCATTCCGTCCTTCCGTTTCCGCAATCTCTCTATCTCTCTCTCTCCCTCTCTCTCTCTCTCACTCGCTCACACTCTCACTCATTCACTCATTCACTCACTCACTCACTCACTCTCTCTTATTCTCTCTTGTCTTCTCCCCTCTCTCCCCTCCTATTTCTGCCCTTTCTCCCCCTGAATCCTATTCCTCTCTTCTTTCAGCGCTCTTAGTCACCCCCCCCCCCCCTCTCCCTCTTCCCCCACACTTCTCTTACTTTCTCTTGCCAGCTACTTTTGTCCCCCTTGTCCCTGCATCTTTCCCAAACATGCTCCCATGTTTCCTCCTCACCCCCGCAAACTCTACATACCCTTTTCTCCGCCCCTCCCAGTACCTTCCTTCCCTGATCTCGCTTCCCAACCTCAACCTTGCGATCCTTCTCCACCTACTTTCCCTCTATCCCTTTCTCAGGTATTCCGGGAACCTCTCCCCCCTCGTCCATTTATACCACCTGTTGTATCTGGACTCCATTATCTTTTCCCGCGTTTGTCCTTCGTCCTTTTCTCTGCATCTTCTCTCTATCTCTCTATATCCCTCCCTCCCCCTTTCCCTTAGCCTCCTCACCTCCTCTATCTCTAGCCCTACCTCTTTGTAAAATCCTCTCCTTTCCTCCTCCCACGCGGACACTCTTCTCTCTTTTCCTTCTCTTTTCTTTATTTCCTTCCAACACTTTCTCGCCAACCCACTCCCCCTTTCCTCTTCCAGCCCCATCTCAAAGTTCCATGCTCTTCTTCCTGCTTTTATCCGTAGCTTCTCCCTATCCACCTCTTTCCTCATCATGTACACCGGCGTTACTCTCTCCACCCCTAACACCCACCTTATAAATCTCTCCTGCGTCGCTTCTATCGCTTTCCATTCTCTCCAATCCCATACCTCCACCCCATAACTCTCCACCGTCCATACTAATGAGTCGAATAAGGATAGCCTTCTCCTCACGTCATTCGCGAACTTTCCTTTCCCAATTCCCCATACCTGCCTCATTACCACTGCCACCTTTCTTGCCCTTTCCGCCACCTGCCCCTCCTGTCCTCCATTCCTTCCTATCTCATATCCCAAGTATGTGAACTTTGTCACTTCCCTCTATCCTCCTTCCTTTCCAGCTCCAGCTTAGTTTCTAACTTCTCCCCCCCCCCCCCACCTTTCGCGAATCTCATTATTTTCGTCTTTGCTACGTTCAATACTAGTTTCTTCCTGTTCAGATACCTCTCTAGCCTTCCTATCACCCCCCCCCCCCCAACTCCCCTTCGTCCTCTGGCACCAACACCACATCGTCCGCGTACGCAAGCGATCTTAGCTTTTCTCCTCCGATCCTTACTCCCCCCCCCCCTCCCCCCTTTCTCAACTCATCCTCTAAGTCCGCCGTCAACACATTGAACAGGTGGGCGCTCACCCCTGCCTTACCCCTCTCGCTGTCCAGAAGTTCTCCCCCTCCTCTCCTCCTACTCTTACCCTACTCTTCGTCTCCGCATATACCTCCTCTATCCTTCTTAAGTCCCCACTTACTCCCCTCTCCTCCATTGCTCTCCATAGCACCTCCCTATCTACAGAGTCGAATGCGGCTTTTAGGTCGATGAACAACGGTACCATTTTTCCCCCCGTCTTCTCCGTCCTACTTATCAAGTAGTTTAGCACGTATACATTGTCCATCGTTCCCATACCTCTCCTAAACCCCGTCTGATTTTCCGGCACCATTCTGCCCTCTTCCATCTCTACCACCAGCCTTTCTGCCAGCATCGACGCATATATCTTATACAATGTTGGTATCACCGTCACCCCCCCGTAATCCTCTACCCCCATTCCTTTCCCCCTATTCACGATCGAGACCACCTCTTTCCACTCCTCCGGCCACCTCTACCCTCTCCATACCTTATTTATCATTCCCCATGCCAACCCCTGCACCTCCATCCCTCCATACCTCCACACTTCATTTGGTATTTGGTCTCCCCCCCCCCCCCATTGCTTTGTTGTCCCTCAACTTTCCAAATACATTTTTTACCTCTTCCCACGCTATCTCACCCCTTTCTTCCCCTCTTCTCCTTTCTACCTGTCCCCTCACTACTCGCCCTTTTACTCCTCCCAGTACCCTCATGAAATGCTCCTTCCACTCTTTCATTTCCATCTTCTCGTTTATCCTCTTCTTCCTCTTCCTTCCCCTGTTCACTATCTCCCATACCTCTTTCTCATGTCTTACTTCTTCCGCCTCTTTTATAAACCTGTCCGCCTCTTCCTTTTTCTTTTCCTCACATTTTTTTTGATATTGCCTTTTCAGCTCCCTGTACTCCTCAACGTTCGCTCCCCCCTTTCTCCATCTTCTCAGCGCCTTTCTTGCTTCCCCTTTCGCTACCATGCACTCCTCGTCCCACCATGCCACTCTTTTCTTCTCCTTTTCTCTCCCTCCCTCCTCTAGCCCCCGTCTCAACCTCCTCAGTCCCTCCTGTAGCTTATCTTCTAGTCTTAGTCCCCTTTCTTCCCCTAACCCCGCCACCTCCTCTCTGAATCTCTCCCTTCCCCTCTCGTTCCACCCACCCCTCCCTGCCCCGCCTCTATTTCCCTATCCCCTTTTTCTTTCTTTTCTCTCCTCCCTTATCCTCACTATTGGCGGGTGGTGATCCGATTCTACACCCTCCCCTACCTCTAAGCTCTCTATCCTATCCACTACGCTTACCCCCCTACCACATAATCTATAACCGTCTCCCCCCTTGCCCCTGTATATGTGAATTCCCCCCTCTCGTTTTCTTTCATGGTCCCATTCAAAATCCCCCACCCTCTCTCTTCCAGCCACCCGACCAATTTTCTCTCCTCCGCGTTCTCCGTTCCATCCATCGAATTCCTCAATCCCTCTTCCTCCTCTCCTAATGTACCCCCTCCCATTTTTCCCGTCTTGGCGTTAAAATCTCCTCCAACTAACGTCTCCCCCTCTTCTTCGCCCCCTTTCTGCCCACTCCTCCATTCTTTCCAGTTTCCTTTCCAAGTCCTCGCTCACATACAGGGTGTCCGCGGGAAGAGTGGACAGCTGGATATCTCCTAAATTATTGTAGACAAAAATATTTAAAAAATAGGGAATTGTATGGTGCGATGGGGCCAATTTATTAGCGTGGACGAATTTTTTTTCGATTATTATTTTAAAAGATACGATGGTCAAGTTCGGTTTTTTAAATGGAACTATTTTTTCTGAAGACCTGAGTTGATAGTGCGTTCTAAAACAAATTCAATAAGCTTTAATGTATTCACTTGATTTCCACTGGTTTTTGAGATAGTGCGCTTGCAAATTTACTGATTTTCCCTCGCTGGAATAGCAAGGACCGGGGACGGTCTTGCTGGCGCCACGGGTGGCCTTGCCTGTTGAAACAGATACCTACCTGCCAAAGGTCTACGCCAAGAATGGTAGGCCCAAAGGCTGGACAATTCTTTTCCGTCAGAAATGCTACTTAGGTAGGCACATCTGCGGTATCGAGAAGCGCACCGTTACATTTATTTCGCATTTGCTTCTACGCTCGGATGGCCGGTTCTTTTGGGAGGGATGCAAGTTCGATTGGTTAGGTTAGGAGGTGTGAAAGTTGCTAGACTAAATTTCAACCATAGGGAGCAGATTATATTAGAACCAATCGAATTTGCATCCCTCACAAACGGCTGCTCTCTTGAAGAGGCCCTCTTCACAGCAATACCTCCTCCCCAGTGCCCACCTTCTCTCGCACAGAATACGATGACGCATGCTTTTGTTTTGATATTAAAGCTCGTGTTTATATTCGAGAGGACCACGTGTCAACAGCGGGCTACCATTTTTCTTCCCGTGTCTCTCTACGAGGCGTATTGACGGTGGATTGTAGGAGCGTCGATGTCTGGATGCCAGTTGTTGAATTCAGGAGACGATAGAAACCCTTTATTACAAAACACACATGTACTATAATTAAAGTAAATCATATCCCTCTCGCGCAAGGAGTACTGATAATCATCGAACTTGCGCCCTACTTCGCGCAGACCGATTACACGGAGGGTAGTCGGGTCACACACTGCACAAATGATAAGCCGCGTCTAGAAGTTGCGTGGCTGCAGCGCGAGGCGTGCCTCGCGGAGTGAAAAGTCTGGAGAGTCCTTAGCTCGCCTTGGTCACTTTGCAAAGCAACCTCGTGCTGCTGCCGTGGCGGGGACAACACCCCGCAGTGCCTCACCGAATTTTATGGCTTTCGACCCAGGAAGGGTTTGGAATATCATTAAGAAGTGAGAACTGTTCAGGATTTCAAATGATTGCATCTTTTCTTCATCGTATCGAAGGGGAAGTGGCGGCAGTGGATTCTTGGCGTTCCGTCGATTAAAATGATACCAAATATCATGCAAATCGGACTATTTTTAACCAAGTCAAGTCAGCTTGAAATGATATAAAACGATTTTTCATGGAATTTCCTTCATTATGGTCCGAATTACGTCGTTCTTGGTATTAGCTTCATCGGCAAAACGTAAGGAATCAAGTGGCCTCGTTTTCGCAAAGATCAGATGACAAATGCGGAAATTGAAGTTTCTCACTTCTTAATAGGGACTCGGACCCCTTTGAGGGTCGAAAGCCATAAAATTGGATGGGCACTGCGGGGTGTTGTCCTCGCCACGGGGTGACGGGCGTACCTCCAGAATTACCCTGTATCTGTTTAAGAAATAAAATAATTCTTTATTCTGTATCGTATGGATATGGAAGTGTCGTCGATGGATTCCTTGTGGTTTTCTGATGAAAATCATTACAAATGTCGTGTAAATCGGACAACATTTACATAAGGAATACAAATAGCTTGTGTCAAGGTAGTCCGATTTGCATGATATTTCGTATGATTTTAATAGACGGAACGCCATGAATCCATTGCTGCCACTTCCCCTTCGATACGATGAAGAAAAGATGCAAACATTTGAAATCCTGAACAGTTCTCACTTCTTAATGATATTCCAAACCCTTCGAGGGTCGAAAGCCATAAAATTCGGTGACGCACTGCGGGGTGTTGTCCTCGCCACGGCAGCAGCACGAGGTTGCTTTGCAAAGTGACCAAGGCGAGCTAAGAACTTTCCAGACTTTTCACTCCGCGAGGCACGCCTCGCGCTGCAGCCTCGCAACGTCTAGACGCGGCTTATCATTTGTGCAGTGTGTGACTTGACTACCCTCCGTGTAATCGGTCTGCGCGATGTAGGGCGCAAGTTCGATGATTATCAGTACTTCTACCCGAGAGGAATACGATTTACGTTAATTATAGTACATGTGTGTTTTGTAATAAAGTGTTTCTATCGTCTCCTGAATTCAATAACTGGCATCCAGACATCTACGCTCCTACAATCCACCGTCAATACGCCTCGTAGAGAGACACGGCAAGAAAAATGGTAGCCCGCTGTTGACACGTGGTCCTCTCGAATATAAACACGAGCTTTAATATCAAAACAAAAGCATGCGTTATCTTATTCTGTGCGAGAGAAGGTGGGCACTGGGGAGGAGGTATTGCTGTGAAGAGGGCCTCTTCAAGAGAGCAGCCGTTTGTGAGGGATGCAAATTCGATTGGTTCTAATATAATCTGCTCCCTATAACTGAAATTTAGTCTAGCAACTTTCACACCTCCTAACTTAACCAATCGAACTTGCATCCCTCCCAAAAGAACCGGCCATCCGAGCGTAGAAGCAAGTACGAAATAAATGTAACAGTGCGCTTCTCGATACCGCAGATGTACCTACCTAAGTTGCATTTCTGACGGAAAAGAATTGTCCAGCCTTTGGGCCTGCCATTCCTGGCGTAGACCTTTGGCAGGTAGGTATCTGTTTCAACAGGCAAGGCCACCCGTGGCGCCAGCAAGACCGTCCCCGGTCCTTTCTATTCCAGCGAGTTTTCTTCCAGGGAACATCAGTAAATTTGCAAGCGGAATATCTCAAAAACCAGTGGAAATCAAGTGTATACATTAAAGCTTATTGAATTTGTCTTAGAACGCACTATCAACTCAGGTCTTCAGAAAAAATAGTTCCATTTAAAAAACCGAACTTGACCATCGTATCTTTTAAAATAATAATCGAAAAAAAAATTCGTCCACGCTAATAAATTGGCTCCCTCAAACCATGCAATTCCCTATTTTTTAAATATTTTGTCTACAATAGTTTAGGAGATATCCAGCTGTTCACTCTTCCCGCGGACACCCTGTATACTCCTACAAAGTTCCACCTCTTTGCTCCTATTCTTGCCCTTACCTCTATTAATCCTTCCTCTCCTATTGTTATCCCCCCTTTGCCTCCCTCTACTATTTCCATCCTTACCCCCGCCCCCATTCCCCCCTTCGCCCTTCCCCTATTGTTGTCCCTCCTTGCTGCTTGCGTTTCCCATATGAATCCCTTCGGTAGCTTCCCTCTTATCGCCCCCCACCCCTTCTCCTCCACCCACGTATCCATCATTATTATAATGTCCCAGCTTCCTATCTTTCCCCAGAATTCTGCATCTTTTCTTGCTAGCCCCGCTACATTCCACCATACTACCTCCCACCCCTTCCTTTCTCTCTCCCCTTTATTTGCCGTCTGTCCCTCTTTCCTACTCACTCCTACCCGCCCTTCGCCTGCGGTCCTCTTTTTTCTTCCCCCTGCTTCCCTTGCTCCTCCTCGCTTGCTGCTTCCTTTCCCCACTCCCTCCCCTTTATGTCCCTTAGCACCTCGTTTCTTTCGTCCCACCTCCACCAGCATCCCTCTATCATCTCCCTATTAAATTTCACCCATACCCTTTCCCCTCCTTCTCTCCCCCACCGCTATTGCCTCTATATTTCTCTTCGTCTTCCTTTCCCGCCATGTCAAATCAGCCTCTATCCTCTCTTTTCTACCTGCTAACTTCTTCTTTTCCTCCATCACTCTTCTTTTCGTTTCCCCGTCCTTTAATCTCACGACCACGATCTCTCCTCCTCCCCCTACCTTTCTAACCGATTCTATTCCTTCCTGTAACACGATGATCCTAAATAAATCCTCCACTCCCTCCTTGACTGTCTTTCCCTTATCCTCCATCCCCCTTATCACAATATTCTTTCTTCTCTCCTCCCTTTCTTTCTCCTCCATCTTCCATTCCAGCTCCCTAAACCTTCTTTCTACATCCTTCCTCTCCCTCTTTCACACCTACCCGCCTCTCCACCACACTTATCTCCAGCTTTTCTACCCCCTCCTCCAGCTGCCGCCCTCCTGTCCCTCCTATTCTCTCTACCTTTTCTATCCTCATCCCTAGCTCTCGTACTTCCTTTTTTAATTCCTCCTTTTCCTTCTTCCATTTTTCCCCCATATTCCACATTTCTACCTTTAGCCCTTCTATCTCCCCTCTGAGCCACTCCTCTTGCCCTTTCGCCCTTTCCCTTGCCTCCTCTCTACCTTCTGCTATCTCTTCCCTCATATGTGTTAACATCTCCATTATGTCCCCTTCCTGTCCTCCTTTCCCTGTTGGCGATCTCGCTACCTTCTTACTTGTCCTGAACGCCTTTTCCTTCTCCTCCTCTACTAATACCTCATCTTCTTGCCTCTCCCTTTTTCTTCTCAGTAAATCCTCTATTCCACCTGTACTATTTCTTCTCTCAAGTTTAAATCTTTCTGGACTCGTGGGCCTACCTTTTTTTGGCATCCTCACCCTTCTCCTCTACCTCCTTCCTTTCGTTTCCCATTCCTTTCTATCCTTCTCCACTTTCCTGTGATCTCTCTTTTTCCTCCTACGTCTTTTGCCTAACTCTTCCTTCTTCTACCTTGTCGCCACTTTCCTTTACCCTTTCGACGCTCTTCCTTATCTCCTTCTTTCCTATCTTCACCACCAGGTGTCACCTACTACCTCTTCCTCTTCGCGCCTATTCTGCTCGTACTCTCCCGTTTTTCTCCCTAACCTCAAAATTACTCTTCTCACCCTTTTCCCCTGTCTCCCTCTTTCTCCTATTCTTCTCCCTGACTCCCTTCTACCTTCCTGCTACTCCACCTTTCACCTTCCCCACTCCTTTTCCACTACACTCCACTCTCACACTCCACAATCTTCCACTTCACGCAGCGCAGCACTCCTACACTCCTCACTATAATCGCACCGGAAACGGAAGTCTCATATATATATATATATATATATATATATATATATATATATATATATATTTAAAACTAAAAGAATATAAAATTAAAAAAGAAATATATATATAATTTAACATTTTTTTCCTAATTGCATCAGCCAGAATATCATTGATAGCGCATGCTAACAGTTCACAATCTACAAGATAATCCTCGCGGTAATGTTCACTATCACGTATGATTTTAGCAGCACGACGTGTATCTAATGTTTCGCAGGCAACATCGCTCTGTTGCAACATGTTAACAAAAGTTTTAAATTTTGTCCTCACGTTAGATGCACGTTCAGTGTGATATGGTAGACGTTCGATATACGTTCAGAGTGGTACGATAGACGTTCGATACACATTCAGAGTGGTACGATAGACGTTCGATACATGTTCAGAGTGATATGGTCTAGCCGAATGATGAGTATAAAGAAGGACCGGATGATCTGTGAAGAATTCGGAGAAAATGAGTGCAAGGAGGAAAGGGACGGTCAGTGAGAAAGAAGGTGAAGAAAAAAGGCAGCCTACTTTCCAACGTATGCAGCTTTAGTAATGGGCCCCCATGTGATAAATCCCATTATTTTGGATAGTGTAAAGAAGCTATAATGATACTCGTTTAGTATAATTTCGGGTTTTTCTAAATCGTTTTGTAAGTCTTCAAATTTGTTTGCTAACTTTATTTAAGTCTTCCGGGTGATTGATTACCCTCTTAAGCCCGAAATTTGTGATTCAGTACGAATTTACAGTGGTCTGTGGAAGTGTGATTTCATCTAATGACAAATTATAGCCGGGTAAGTAGTTCCGTATGTTCCTATACCGTATTGTTTTCCCGCTTCTATTGTGAATTCGGTGGTAGTGATTGTACATTTGTTTCATATTGTTATTATACTAGAATCCTTAATGCTATACATATTTGTGCTCTTGTCATCGCAAGTTACTGCTAGTTGTATCGGTTTCGGCGCGACATAAGTCCATGTGCCTAGTTGTTGTATTTCTAACAGGATTGTGTGATTCAGTGTCATAATTCGCATTTTACAATTCTATGGGGTTTTTGTTAATTTTGTGTACAACTGTACTTCGCACGGTCCGTATGGTATCACTTTGAACTTTGGTAATTAGAGGTGCAGAGGTACAGATCGTTTATTATCTTACATTTTGCTAGGCCCTGTTTGCTTAGATGTATATAATCTTGCACCGAGGTGACAAGTACCACGTATGAGTCGAGGGGTTCTATACGCGTAGAACGATTCGTTTATCTTCTTGGGTACCAGGTGCACCTTGCTCAATTTGAATTTCTTCGCGGTTAACAATGGAATGTCTAGTACTATAGTAATTGATTTGGTATTCGAAAATGCGGAGAGTGTAAGGATTTCGTGCAGGAAATGCATTTTTTCTAATTTTATTCCGATTGGGAAGTCTAGTCCTTTCGGAATATGTGCGAGTGCGGAAGTGAGGGTTTTATGATTTGTGCTGGTGGTATAATCGTTGGTTTAGGACTCCTTTCTTTATATCTATAATGAATTCTAACTAGTCGTGTGTGTAGTGCAATAGTGTTTCTGCGACGCTATTTATTAGTATGCTACTGTCTCTTGAAATTTTGTAATGTCGGTTGACTATTGGAGTAAGTATTGAATTTGCCAAGTATTTGCTCATACAATTTCCATTTGTCCCTTGATTGCATTTTTTAGTCTATTATCTTACCTATTTAAAGGATCTATTTAATCATTGATTTTCTTTCTATCTTCGGAATCTATTAACCCGAAAAGTGATTTGCCTATGTAACCTAATCCATTTATTTGTCCGCGATGCTGTTTTTGTGCAGAGCTTTTAGTTTGCTGGACGTAGGTAAGGAGTTTGGCGACGCGGCAAACCTTGTCTTGGATTTTCGTGGCGAATGTTTCACAGAATTGTTATAAGCTGTCGGTAGAAGGTTTTTACATGGCACAAATATATCATATAATGTAGTTTGGAGGTCATCTTAGACGTGCCCCGAGACATTGCTTGCTCTAATTGTACGTGCAAGTGGTGTTTGTTTGTGCTTCGTGTGTGTTATTTTATTATCCTATCTATCCGTTTATTCCTCTAGCGTTTCCAGTGCTCCGCTCCGTCGGGCTGTATCAGCATCGCTTACATGGAGGCGATCAGGGAATATCGGGCGCACTGGCGTTGATTTTTCCAGGAGGCCAATTTCTGGGAGGAGGCGGAGGGCTGGTGTCTGAGGGCTCTATTTGGTGAGTGTCAGATTGTACCGGTGATTGCAGGTTTAATTATTTGTTTCTATTCCCGTACATATAGTAATAGTTTTACAATTGGGTCCCCCCCCCTTTTTTTAGAACGTCATGGGGACGTTTTTGTGGGGCCAGGTCCACGGCCTAGACTGTGGTCGCTATTGGAGGCAAGCCGCGTCCATCAAAGCTGGGATGGCGACGCCTAATTGGGGTGCTTATCCTTGTACTTTCGCCCTCCCGTTTTCTTTCTCAATAAATTACCATTCTTACTTTTATCCCTATATAATTGTTAGTGTACCGTTACATTTCTTCATAACTGCGATCATTTCCTTATTCCTACCCTATTTCATAAAGTTTGTAATCGTCTCCTGTGGTGAGGCGGTTACCGGTGGGACGGAGAAGGGATTAGGTGCCGACTCAGTCGGTATGTCCGGGTTCGGCGAATGAGTAGATGCTGGGTAACAAGTAACAGTTCTTTATTATGGCATGTATGATGTTACATTAGTCCGGTAGTTCCGTACTAGTAGCGCGGCGGAAGAGCTCCGGTGCTTGAGCGGTAACGGGGGCGCGTCGGTTCGCGGCGGCGGCGACTTTCGGCGAGCGGTCAAGGAGGTAGGATGCGGAGTTGTTGAACGTTCTGCTCGGAATGACCTTTTGAGGCGCGTTCATTCGAGAGTCGTACAATAGAGTTTCAGAGTGCAATAGGGCTCCGGCCTAATGGGCACAGAGACACCTCTCTGACGTAGGTGAGGCGCAAGATAAATCTCGGCCGATTTCGGACGGAGGCTGGTGTTGGTACAGTGGTGGCGATGGCCGAACACTGACACACCTCGGAGGCTATCAAAAAGCGAGCGTCTTGTATTGCGTGAAGCCGTATAGCGACATGCACAAGTGCCCCTGATTCCGCTCGCCGCGGTCCTTATATTGAGGGGCCGTACATCTTCGCACGCGAGATCGGTCGCGGGCCCATGGCCGCCCAGCGGCCGTGGCGCGAACTCGGCCCCTTATCTCGGCGCCGTGCGCTTGCGCGGTTCGCGATACGTGACTTCGTCACAAGTTTGTAACTTGGTTCACGTGTACGCGGAGCGTTCGTCGCCCTTTGTACTGTAATTATTGTCTTCATGCGAGTTTTGAATCGTGTAGGAGCCTATGCACGCAGGTGTTAGTTTTTTTACCATCCGCGTCTTAACGTCTCGTCGTGGAGTAGCACTTGGTCTCTGATTTCAAAAGATCTATCCGCGGTTTTCTTGTCGTAGCATTGGAATTAAAATTAAAATAAATTTAATATAATATTGAAATTTAATATTGAAATTTAATATTGAAATTTATATCAATCCAATAATGAATAACTTTCAATTAATAAAGTTATAGAAAATATTGTTAAAAATAAACTTACTTCATAAGAAACTGACCCAATCGCTTCTAATATTGAATAATTAGAATTTGAAGCCCAACCAACAATTATCACAGGGTAAACACCTATTCTTAATAAATTCAAAATTCCAATTATATATTGAATATAGCAAAAAATAATTTATAAATTAAGCCCATTCGTACAACAATTTATTAGATAAATGTAGATAGAAACCGAACTGGCTCACGTCGATCTGAACTCAAATCATGTAAGATATTAAAAGTCGAACAGACTCAAAATTTAAACTCCTGCCGTCAAATTATATGAGAGGAGAATTAGAAAGGATAGGAAGATTCATACTGGGTAATGAAACAAGGGCATGCAAATATTTGCTAAAGAAAGAAGAAAGGGTATGTAGGCTTTGTAAGAAAGAGGAAGAAACAGTGAAACAGGTGATTGAAGCATGTGAAGTAAGTGGAGAGAGCGGCAGTAATTGGAAAGAGGTAATTAGAGGAGAATGGAAAAAACTTGGCTATTTTACAGGAGATAATAGGGAGAATGAAAAGATTGGAAGAACAGGAAAGTGATAAAGAAGATTTTGCAACATAGAATAGATTAGGAAACACTTGTAAAATAGAAAAATTATTAAGACACGGCAGGATACATTAGAAGGGTAGGAATTACACTGACACAATGACAGGAATGAAATGGAAAGAGTATATGATCGTTAAATTGTAACACGTAAGTGAGCAATTAATTGAATTATTATTATTATTATTATATTTTTCCTTTTTATATTGTATTTTTATACTTTTTTGTATATTCTATTTATATTCTATTATTATATTTTTCTTTACATTGTATTTTTATATTTTTCTTTTTATTTTATATTTTTATATTCTATTTGTATAGGGAGAACTAAAAAAATGTTGAGAATAGTGCGGTTTATTTAGAGATAGAGAATTGAGGCGATACAATAAATACGTAATAGTTTCGGCGAATGTTGTCGAGATACTACTGTTCTGTGTAACCAAGCACTCGAGTCGGTCACGAGAGTGTGAGTGTGTATATGAGTGTATGTGAGATGTTGTGTAGAAGAGTATGTATGATGCCGCGAAAAGTAAATAGGAAGTCCATCAGCTGTTCGAGAATGTTCTAGTTGGCTTGCGGCTGATGTGAAAAAGAGAAAGAGAGGGAGAAGGAGAGAGAGAGAGAGAAAGAGAAGGAGAAAGAGATAGAAAGAGAGATTGATAGAGAGAGAGGGGGAGAGATGGTCCTGCCAAGACACTATTTATATTCTATTTTTATATTTTTTCTTTTAATACTTGTATTTTTTTCAATTGATATAACAATATATAATCAGTTCACATATATTGCAATCAATTTAGTTGCACGTTTTCCTCCTTCTTTCCTCACCAATTTTTATCGACTCCGCATAATTCTTTCTATGATTTACCGATTGTAAATTACGTCGCTGTATTTCAAAGTGAATATGGTAACATTTTTATTTAATCTGGAGTCATGCGTAAGCTATGTGTATCCGCGGCTGTATCAAACTGCAGAAGATGTGAGGAAAAAATTTAAAACTTTTGTTTACGTGTTGTAACAGAGCGATGTTGCCTGCGAAACATTAGATACACGTCGTGCTGCTAAAATCATATGTGTTAGTGAACATTACTGTGAGGATTATCTTGTAAATTGTGAACTGTTAGCATGCGCCATCAATGATATTCTGGCTGATGCAATTAGGAGAAAGGTATTTTTTAATTTTATTTTCTTTTAGTTTTATATATATATATATATATATATATTTATTAAACATATATTCTCTCTCCATTTATTTAGCCGTCTTCCTCCTTCTTTCCTCGCCACATAATTTTAAGATTCGGCGTTTCATAAAAGGTATTATATTTCGTTCGAGCGTTCTTCGTGCCGTGAAAATGACATCATCCCGCACGGCTGCTTCAGGGGATTCAAATTATGTACGATGGCGCGAGACGCTGCGACGTTAAATCGGAACGCCTTAAAAACTTGCTAGCTTTAGCATGCTTGCTGCATATTTGTTTGAAAAATATGTCTGTTTGCCACATAAGTGTAGCATACGAATTGGAGAAGAAAAAAATTTTTTGTAGAAATAAGAGCAAGGTGAATATCACTATTCATTGTTTATCTAACAAGGCAAACTTAAGACATTTATTATATGCGAATGGGTTACCGCATAAAAAAACGATGTGCTACGTTTTTGATAATACCATTAAGAATATGTGTACCAGGTTTGAAATAAATCGGACAAATAGTTTTGGAGATATTTGATACATCGCTCATGCGGAGGAGCTTCCCGGGACAACAAATAACTCGACCATTTTTTAATATTTCTCTACTCCCTGTAACAGGGACAGGACTGTACAATTTATTACGACAGGCAATGCTGGAGGTCTAACCCGGTCGTCTGCGTTGTAGATGTTTACAACTCAGGGTGAGGCCCGAATTTTCGCCGATGTTAGAACGGACTTGACCTTGAGTTTTGCTAACTGCACGTTTGGGGAAAGTCGAATTGTCTCCGCCCGCGACCTTTTCCCGCCGTGATCTGGCTTTCGTCCACTGGTTTCATGGCCGGCAATAACAATCGTGTAAAGAACATTTAAGAAAATTGTTTGTAATGGATTTTAATAATAACATACAAGCCAAGATTTTAAACAAAATTTTCTTAATTTTTTTGCGCAATTCTTCAGTATACACATATGTACAAAATTATGCAAAAATAAGATATTGTAGTAATACCCATACAGCACATTCCGTTGCAGAAAGTTTGCAGGAAGGTTGCAGTTACGTCGCGGTGCAATGTTGCACAGGGGCGGACATAGGAAGATTCCTGCAATATTTCAGCATTGTTGCGGTGCAATATAACTCCTGCAATGTTTCGGCAATGGTCACGCAACGTTCCGGAGATTTTACAGCAATTGTCCCGCAACGTTTCGGAGATTTTACAGCAATTGTCCCGCAACGTTTCGGAGATTTTACAGCAATTGTCCCGCAACGTTTCGGAGATTTTACAGCAATTGTCCTGCAACGTTTCGGAGATTTTACAGCATTTGTCCCGCAATGTTTCGGAGATTTTATAGCAAGAGTCCCGTAACTGTTCGCAGATTTTACAGCAATGATCCGTAACTTTTCGGAGATTTTACAGCAATGGTGTTTCGGCAAAATTTGTGTGATATTATAGAAAGGATAAAAAATGTAAGGGAATTAATTAAATTACAATAAATACTGACAATTAAATATTCATATATTTTTTCTATAAAAGACGACAACAAGAACAATAATAATAACAATAAAAATAATAATAATATTGGTTCTCGTGGAACTTCCCAATCCCGCGTGTTGAAGCTCCAGGCGTTGTGTGACGTCACTCAAATGCGACGCGACAGGTTGCAAAGCCAAAGCACGTAAGAAAGCACAAGCGTAAATAGTTAGAACGTGATTACTTATTAATTGCTTGGAAATAATAAAAATGGTTAGAACGTGTGTATTTTGTGGCGCAGGAGACTTGAGTGAATTGGATGAAGGTTTGACATATCACGGATAAGTAGAACCTATGTATATACTGTTTGTAGGTTAAATCAAACTTTTTAAAAAGAAATATTTTTGTTTGTTTCATATAAATTTCCGTTGGTTACAGAACATGGGTCTGGGCCAGAATTTCGTACATTTAAACAACGCCCTATTGTGTTATAATCATTTTGAAAAGAACTGTTTCCAAGAAGGCACTTCTAAAGGCTGTCTTCTCCCTGCAAGCATCCCTACTATATTTGGACAATATAAATGTTCTTATGTTTTCTCTCACGTTATATAGTGACAGGATAAAAACAGATCTTTCACAAGTAATACATATGAATTATTCAAATTAACCCTCAACTGCTATACTGATTTTTTCAAACGTAACTGGTATACTGGGGTCGTGGCAGACCACAAATAAAAAAGAACACAGAAATTTGTAAAGTGGACACTAGATTAACCTCTCTGAATATTTTGTTCTTAGGTAATGTATAAAATAATAGAAATGTAAAAAGTTAAATTATTATTAAAAATTACTTAGAATTTCAGTTTACAAACTTAGACAACCAAAAATCACAATTTCTGCATTTACATTAAAAAAAACCTATTAGTATTTTTCCCATGTTTGTAAAAGAAGTTTTCCTGTCTATTTACTCATCACTGGACGCACTGAAATATAAAAAGTAATTATCAATCATCTTCCAACAAAAATAACAATAACTTTTTATCACTTACTTTTGGTCATTATTGCATGAAGAACAGACATTTTTTGGGTAGAATGTTGCTTACAGATGTCCTTCGTGCATTTGTCACAAATTGTTGGATGCTTTCGGTTTTTGGAACGGGCACACAAGCAACATCTTATCCGTTTGGTAGGTGCTGGTGCTTCACTGACATCATCAAATTGGTTAATTTGCAAAACATTTTGAATAAGTCTCGACAGTTCATTTGATAGTCTATACTTAATTAGACGATTATGCAAATGTTGGTTTATCAGGGCGTTTCCTAATTCAACATTGTTTTGAAAATGACAAATGCATTGACTCGGGAGATATTCAAAATCGCAAAAAAATTGTTAGGGGCCACCTGCGACTTTTTCTGCTGCAAGAATAGGTGGCACATTTCTGGTTCAAACTGTCAACACCAGTTTTGGTAGAGTTATAAAACTCATTTATCTGTGATTTTTTAGAATGTTGATTTACGATGGAAGATAGGAGCAGCATCGATTTGTTTTTTCTTAGGAACGAAAGATACCAGTGTTCTATCTTCAGGGAATCCAAAAAGAGAAGAGTTTACCTCACGCAGTTTATGGGGTTGAAACTCTTGAGGTATGTCTCTTTTTTCTTTCTTACAGTGCCTACATAGGTGAAACCTTTGGATTTTAGCTTGTTAACAAGTTCGTTTGATGTGAACCAGTTATCACCGGTTACATTTCTATTTGTGTTTTCAATAGGTTTTATGAGAGAAAGGACATCTAGTGTTGATACCGATAATTTTCTAGGATTACTATTTTGCCGCCGAGAATTCTTGCCCGTATAGATAAACGCATTGATCAAATAATGCGTTTTGGCGTCACACAAGCACATAATTTTTAGGCCGTATTTGGCTGGTTTGCTTTTGATATATATCCTGAACTTACATCTACCTCTGAAAGGCACAAGCATTTCATCAACCGTGGCATATTCATAGCATGTATAGTTTTCCTTGCAATTTTTTATAAATTCTTGGGAAAATTTCCGAATTTGGTGCAGCAGTTTCACCAGCCTCAATTCACGTGTGAGTGCATCGTCAAATCGTACAGCACATATCAGAAGTAAAAATCGCTGGAGTGGCATGGTTGCGCGAAAGATATCTCTTCCTGTCCCATCAATTGCCCACAACGATGCTAAATTTTCCCTGCCGGATTTGAAGACCCCAGCTAAAATAAGTAGTCAGTAGTTATACTATGACAGTTCTGACTCAGCGGCGAGGGGGCGCGCGGGGAGGACGAAACGGCAGTTCTCTGGGTCGGACAAGACATAACCATAGATTTTCGAAGTGGGGAAGAGAGAACCGTAATTTTGGAAGGAGGGGGGAGAGAACCAAATTTTTCGAGCTGGGCGGGGGAGAACCGCGATGTTTGAAGTACGGAGGAGGAGGAGAAGAAACCGAACAACGAACGGCGGCGGCGGGTGGCTCCGGAGTGTGCGGTGGGAGCCTCCGGAGGGTGCGGCGGCTGCGGCGGTGACGCGAAAATTCGAATTTGCTTCGGAGACGCGAGACAGACAGAATGAGGGAGGCAGAAAGAGAGAGAGTGCGATTGGAAGAGTTGCAACGGTTTGCGCAATCGAACGCAAGGAGCGTTAAGTCACATTTCTTCCTTTCCATTTCGAGGAAAGTGCGTTTCTTCTAGGTTTACGTGGATCGAGCACGAGCACCCCCTGCCCCTCCGCTCTCGAGCGAGCCATTGCGCGCTCGAGAAATCGCGATACCGCGTTGCAACTATTTGTGCAATCTAACGCAAAGAGCATTGCGTCATTTTTTTTCTGTTTTCGAGGTGTGATAGGTACCTACATATATATACAGACATACCCGCGTACGGACGTACGTACGTACGTACAGTATTCATGTGTGCAACGAATGACAGGGTCGCGGTGGTGGCTGGAATAATTCGATGCTTTTCTAGAAAAAAAAGTGCGTGGTCTGTATTTAGGTCTATATGTAGGTCATGGTCGAAACGCGTCTCGATTGATTGCGCGCTTTGATGATTCAGGGATCTCATATGTATGTAGAGATGGGTAACGAAATCTTCGGGGGGTACAACGTTTGCACGACGATTCAGAACCGTGGTCGGGGTACGTGTACCATGTATGGATATGGGTGGTATTCAGATCGATTTGGGTAGTCGTTCGATGAAGATCGAGGACAACGCGACGCGTATATTGTAGTCTTGTTCTATATCTGTTGATACGCAAGGTGTTCATAGCTTTCGTCTTGTCCGAGCGTGTGCCGTTGCGAGCAAACGTAGGTGCATACACGGTGAAACGAAAGTGAACTAGTTAGAACAGTTGACATGAATCAAGGAAGAGACGAGGAAAATGATATCGACGAAGACGTTAACGCAACAGTTAGAAATACACCATGCTGTGGTTTTGGCAGAAACAGTAATACGGTGGCTGTCATCGGTATCGCCGGAGTTGTCGGAAGACGAGGAGCAGGGTGATGCGTCGGTGGGAAAGGACAATGTAGCGGTACAAGAATTGGATAGTTTTACAGTGGCGAAGGAGGAAAAGTTAATTCGCGAGGGCGATGTACGTGTCCCATCATTGATACGTGACCCATCGATTTTCACCCGAGGATCGTAAAGCGTTGCGACATATAGCGCGATACAATGGTGCGGGGAGTGTACGCTGTATTGCGTTTTAGGGGACAAGGACCTAAATCAAAGGAAGGTGTCTTACGTTACCGGTGTCATGTGTACCCCGTTGACGCTGTTGCGTGATATCGAAAACGAGTCGGTGGTCATGTACGATTTACCTGTTATTCGAAAACCATGGAACGCGTATATGTTTTTATGCACCGAAGTGGTACGATATTCGGAATCGAAAAACGCGTTATTTCCAACCAGAGTGCGAGGTCTACAGTTGAATGAGATCATGTGGAAGAGTCGTATAGAGACTCACGAGATGTTTCACAATCTTCGGAAGTTAACTATCTGAAGTATGTATCGGTATTTCAGGGAACTCGAGGACAAGCGCTGTTGAACGTGCGTTCGGTTAAGACTGCACGGCGATGGACACATAGCGTCAGTGTACGCAGGGACGTGAACTAGTTGTGTCGTTCGCTGTGGGTTCGTAAAGTGGTGCAACGTATACATAGTGAGATACAAGTGCACGAAGAAGAAGAAGATATGGATGTGTTCATGAGAGCGTTCAGAACGCTGTCCCGAATGGCCGTGCTGTTACGCACCGTCCTGGACTGCAAGGACTGGTCGGATGGGTGCGACGAGTGAATACGGCTCACCGTAGATTATCAGCGTGCACAAAGATTTTCGGTGGCCACGAAGCAGCGTTTGACGTCGCTCATCGCACGGATGAAGATGTTGCGCGCGATCGTAAGAGGAAGATTTTCGCGAACCGGGTTCGGATTTTCGGCTCGATCAACGGCGCCCACGGTCGTGTTGGAGGACGTGGAAACCGCGTTCGAAAGTCGTATTCTGACCGGTGCGGTCATCAACCTGGAACACGTGGATCCGCGTCGGTTCTATCAAGGTGCCCGACGAACGGTGATCTTGCGCGTTACAGACTCTATCGTCAAACATACGAGCGCGACCGTGAACACTGTTTTGAAGAGTTTTGCAACGCGAAATCGACTGCTGTTCGTGACTTCGAGTTTGCGCGAGTGGTACGCGAAGCAAGTGGTCGGTCCTACGTTACCGGCGAGTAGGAGTTTCAAGAATGAGACAGCGGATGGACCCTCCGGGCCGTACAGAACTTTCTGGTGAAGGTGAACAAATACAATCCTCTTCGAGCCGAATGCAACGGACGGTGAAAAAGGCGGTGGTCAACGTACAGTCCGGAAACGACGAGTGTTGCTTGTGGTCTGTAGTCGCTTGTTTGTATCCGGCTCGTGAGAACGTGAACAGAACGTCGTCGTACCCACATTTCTCGACGGTGCTTCGTGCGGACGCAGTGCATCTTCCCGTGACGTTGGATCAGCTGAAGAACTTCGATGGATCGAACGACGTGTCGGTGAACGTGTATCTACAGTCCGACGGGGAATGCGCGCTATTGCATTTGACCGATCGGAAACGAGAGAAGCACGCAAACCTGTTGTTGGTGCAGGATCCGCGAAACGTGCAACGATACCACTTCGCGTGTATTCGCAATCTCTCCAGACTGCTGTCCAAGCAACTCAACAAGCACGACGGTCGAGTATTCGTTTGCGACAGATGAGTGAAGGATGTCGATCGGTGTGCTCGGGACGAAACAGTTCTGTTTCTTTTTTGAATATAGCATCCTTGTTCTTTGCAGGTGTCTACGTTTCTTCCACTCGGCGGATCAATTGGAGGAGCACACGATTGATTGCGAGCGGATGAACGAGTGCGCCGTCGAACTTCCGTCGGATAAGGAAAAAGTGCTTCCATTCAAGTGGTACAAGAATAAGCAACGAGCGCCGTTCGCCGTGTACGCGGATTTCGAGTGCACGCTGGAGGATATGGAGCCTACGGATCGCAGGCGAACGTAAGCGTATCAACGGCACCGAGTGCAGTTATTACTTGCATTGCTTTGTGCGGGTACAGAGCGCATCATCACGAATCAGAGTGCGTACAATGGTTCGTGCGCGAACTGCGCGATTTCGCGGACATAGCGTATTCGTGATCGCACGACGCGAAACCGATGAAACCCTTAACGCAACAACAGTGACGAAACTTTCGCGAGGCGATGGCATGTCACGTGTGCGGCAAACCCTTCGACCAGGATAACGTGAAAGTCCGCGATCATTGCCACTCGACGGGTGAGTTCAGAGGCGCGGCTCACGTAACGTGTAACCTGCGGTATCGGCCGTACACGATACCGATAGTGTTTCACAACTTGTTCGGCTACGATGCGCATTTCGTGGTCAAGGAATTGGCGACCGCGTTCGACGGAAGATCGATCTGCTGCCGTTGACGAAAGAGCGGTACATCTCGTTCACGAAACACGTTGGTGACGACGACGACGACGACGACGACGATGATCGCAATTGGAAGAACATGTTAAAGTTTCGAATCATCGATTCGTTCAAGTTTTTGGCCGTGAGTCTGGAGAAACTCGTTTCTGCTCTCGGCAAAGATCGACTCGCGATTCTGCGACATGAATTTTATCACCTCCCCGAGGATAGATTCGATCTGTTGATCAGAAGGGGTGTCTTCCTGTACGATTACGTGACGTCTTAGGAGAAGTTGAGCGACACGCGTTTGCCGCCTCGCGAAGCGTTCTACAATCGGTTGAACGACAGCGTCGTTTCGGAGTCCGATTACGCGCACGTCACGAACATGTGGGAGAGTTTTCGCGTGCAGACGTTGGACGACTACAGCGACTTGTACTTGGAAACGGACGTGTTGTTGCTCGCGGACGTGTTCGAGAACTTTTGCAGTGACTGTATTGCGAGGTACAAACTGGATCCGGCGCATTACTACATGTTACCGGGTTTAACGTGGGACGCGATGTTGAAGTACACCGGTGTTCAATTCGGGCTGTGACGGACGTGGACATGCTGTTGTTCGTGGAGCGTGGCATTCGTGGCGGTCTCAGTCAATGTTCGCAAGGATACGCGCGCGCCAACAACAAATACCTGCCGATGTACGACTCGGCGCAGACGTCCACGTATCTGATATACTTGGACGTGAACAACTTGTACGGTTGGGCGATGTCACAGGCTATGCCGTACAAAGGGTTCCGATGGGTCCACGATCCGACGGCAGTGGCAGAGTTCGACGTCTCCTCCGTTCTGGACAACGGGCTCGTTGGCTATATGTTGGAAGTGGATCTCGAGTATCAGACGGAGATTCACGACGTGCACGCTAACCTTCCGTTCTGCCCGCTTCGCCAGCGCGCTCTCAACGGGAAAGAAACCAAGCTGCTCGCCACGCTCCACGATAAGAAACGATAAGTCGTGCATTACCGCTACCTGAAACAGTGCGTGCGGTACGGATTGCGCGTGTCGCGAATTCATCACGTTCTGCAGATCGATCAGTCGCCTTGGTTACGCGATTACATCGAATTGAATACCGGATTGAGAGCGCGAGCCACCAGCGAAGTCGGGAAAATGCTGTGCAAGCTGATGAACAACGCGGTGTACGGGAAGACGATGAAAAACGTGCGAAATCGCGTGGCCGTGCGACTGGTCACGCGGTGGGACCGTCGGTACGACGCGGAAGCGTTGATCGCGAAGCCGAATTTTCACAGTCGTACGATCTTCTCGGAGTAATTAGTTGCCATCGAGTTGCGCCAATTGAGAATGAAATTCAACAAATCGATATATGTGGGGATGAGTGTACGGGACGTGTCAAAAGTGTGTCTGTACGAGTTTCATTACGGGTACATGCGCGCGAGATTCTAAGCCGATGTAAGATTCTGTATACCGATACCAACAGTCTGATGTACCAGGTGGAGTGCGAGGACGTGTACGAGCACATGAAAAACGACATCGACCGTAGTCGTCGTCGACATCGAACAATCCGTACGGTATGCCGCGCGTCCAAAAAATGGTGCCGGCCTTGATGAAGGACGAGTATAGCGAAGCCGCGATGACCGAGTTCGCGCTGGCTTGAGATCGAAGATGGACACTAAAAATATAAAAGGCGTGAGGAAACACGTGGTTACGAACAACGTACAGTTCGATGATTACGTCCGTTGTCTTCGCGATGATACGGAAAAAACGATTCGTCAAAGGCACATTCGTTCGAAACAGCACGATGTATATTCTGTAAACGAGTAGAAGATCGCTCTTAGTTCGTTCGACGACAAGCGATACGTCATGGTCGATCGCTTGAAGACCCTTTCGTGGGGTCACTATCGCATTCCCCCCGAGCTAGAGACCCGCGAGTCGTGACGTAGTCGTTACTCGCGTATGCTTTTCTTCTGCTCTGTATAGTGTGTGTGTGTGTGTGTGTGTGTGTGCGTGTGTGTGTGCGTGTGTGTGTTTATGATATTGCTCTTATTGCGCGGGGACACAGGATGCCAGGACCCTTCTGCGAGGAACGGGCACTTAATTGAAATTAAACTTGTATTTACACAATGTATAATAAAGAGTGTTTACAATAGCTGGGCGCGACGAACTGTCTGGACGGCTCGTATGTACCTTTTTTGCCAGAGTTAAGCGGTTCATAATGAGCGACGAATAAGCAACGAATTATCCCGCTGCAGCGAAAGCGCGAGATATTCTTTTAGCACAATTGAAGCGGAAGCGTAGCAGCAGTAAGCTTTAAGCATGGCTAGCGAAAGCGTAGCGGAGTTCCTCGACTTCGAGTAGATTCGCAGCCCGATTACAAAGATTAGAAAGAGAAGCGTACGTATAGTCAGATTCCTAGCAACTGACTAACTAATCATCAGAAATCGCCGCCGATTTCCGCGAAGCAAACGCGCTCCCCCTTCCAGTAGTCGCCGATCGATGGAAGGGGTCCCCGTTAGGCACTCCACATGAGAAAGCAAGCCGCGGGCCGTATCAGGCGGCAGTGCTCGTGCACGGGCACGACAGATGGCCATAGTGCATCGATTTCGCGAACAGTGTGTGTGAGCGCGCGTGCGTGTTACGAACATGTACATATGTATTTACAACAATCTATTATATATGTAACGTAGCATAATTCCAAGCGTATCGTTGTGTGCCACATTGTTAATTATAAGTACCTATATAAAACATAGAGTGATTGTACTCAAATCGTATACTTGTCAGTATGTATATATTTATTTGTATGCATTTTTAAATATAATAAAGAACCAAATACAATAATGAACCGAGTACAAGAATAATGAAATAAATGTAGATGTACGCATATTTATCGAAGTAACGTCGATCGTGCCGAGTCACAGAATGTCCTCTTCGCGTATCCATGAGTTCCGGGATGAATCGAATCCCAACCACTTCACGTACGCCTTGTGCCCCTTGCGGCGAAGAACCTTCTCGATCATATAGACGTCCGGATTCGCGAGCGAGTGCAGTCCCTGTTCGTAAAATCCTCCTGCCATAGGTTGTCCCGCGGAATCGCGCAGAACGTACGTCACCGGACGCGTTCGTCGTATCGCCGTGATTTGGAACATCTCGGTCGACCAGTTAGGCGTGTATCCCTTCTCGAAAATCGTCTTGAATTTGCTCACGCGTACCTTGTCGCCGACGTTGAATTTCGCGCGTTGTCGTCATTGGTGTCGAACAACTCTCGAGGAGGAATAGGAGGAGGAGGACGGATCGCGCGCGGTGAACAGCAAATGAATCTCATCGGCGGGGATCACGTCCGCGGGCCGAGCGTCGATCGTTCGATGCTTGTGATGATTGTAGGTATGCACGAGCACCGGTAATAGGTCTATCCAGCGATAGGATGCGTTCAACACGCATATGAAGCTTTCAATACGGAAGCTTTCAGCACGCTGTACGTCGAGTAGTGGTTGATCCCGCGAGTCTTCGTCAATAGTTGAAACTCCGCGTTGTAGTGTCACGTCCTGGGTGGCGGAGGTTAGGACGGTGACAATATGGAGAAATATTGGAAAGGTTAGGTACGAAGGCCAGCTTCGTTGCCCTGAGGGTTTGAAATTCAGCCGCGAAGGTCAGCTTCGCAGCTCTGAGGAGTTAGGAATTCAGGCGCGAAGGCCAGCTTCGGAGCTCTGAGGGGTTAGGAATTCAAGCACGAAGGCCAGTTTCGCTGCTCTGAGGGGTAGAAGGAGATTTTGCCACAAAGGCCAGCTTCGTAGCATAAGTCAACCAGGGAGGGTTAAGCAGTGATCGCTCACCAGAGTGACACCCATCAGAACACTTGTTGTTTGTATTTATGGCTCTATAATTGGATTTACTGCTGCATTGCAATAAAAAGACACAGGTTGTAGTTCTTTACAATAGGTGTAGTAATGGGCATGCGGGACCTTAAGCGAAAGTAAGCTTGTAAACACTGATAAGAACTCCCGGCATTCGCGAAAGGAGAGATCAGCTGTTGCGATAGCTTGTTATGATTCTGAGTATTCGAAGGATTAAATTGGAACGGATGTGAATAAGCTATGTACTATTGATGCGATAGCGGTAGAAGTATTATAATAATGCGTTGGACATTAAGCATATATATATGTATGTATATGTATGTACAGGGTTATCCACTATATAAGCATGAGATGAGTGAGTATTAGTCATAACCAAGTTAACATAAAGGCCATTAGCATAATCAATAATATAATTAGGCGATAAGTATGAGCAATGAAAACTAATATAAGGCAGAGAAGTGTAAGCAAAGAAGACAATAATATAAAGCGATAAACGTTAGCAACGAAATAATATAAATGCAGATAATGGATGTGAAATGCGCGCGTACAATAAGTATAAAGATAGCTTACAATCGATGTCGTAGATTGATAGTTCCTTTGGGCGAAGTTGCACATGATTTGAATATTAGCACTGATTTGAATATTAAGGCTGCCGCCTCGGCGGGCCTTGAATATGTGCGTACGCTCACACAAGCTAGAAAAAGCGTGTACGTATACGCAATGTAGCAAACAAACCCATTCAACCGTCTTTAGGCCTGGAATCGGCAAAAAGGAAGTTTTTGCGGGTATACAGGGTGTCCGCGGGAGGAGTGGACAGCTGGATATCTCCTAAACTATTGGAGACAAAAATATTTAAAAAATAGGGAATTGCATGGTTCGAGGGGGCCAATTTATTAGCGCGGACGAATTTTTTTTTAAATTATTATTTTAGAAGATACGATGGTCAAGTTCGGTTTTTTAAACGGAACTATTTTTTTTGAAGACTTGAGTTGATAGTGCGTTCTAAGACAAATTCAATAAACTTTAATGTATACACTTAATTTCCACTGGTTTTTGAGATATTGCGCTTGCAAATTTACTGATTTTTCCTGGAAGAAAACTCGCTGGAATAGCAAGGACCGCGGACGGTCTTGCTGGCGCCACGGGTGGCCTTGCCTGTTGAAACAGATACCTACCTGCCAAAGGTCTACGCCAGGAATGGCAGGCCCAAAGGCTGGACAATTCTTTTCCGTCAGAAATGCTACTTAGGTAGGTACATCTGCCGTATCGAGAAGCGCACCGTTACTTTTATTTCGCACTTGCTTCTACACTCGGATGGCCGGTTCTTTTGGGAGGAATGCAAGTTCGATTGGTTAGGTTAGGAGGTGTGAAAGTTGCTAGACTAAATTTCAACCATAGGGAGCAGATTATATTAGAACCAATCGAATTTGCATCCCTCACAAACGGCTGGTCTCTTGAAGAGGCCCTCTTCACAGCAATACCTCCTCCCCAGTGCCCACCTTCTCTCGCACAGAATACGATAACGCATGCTTTTATTTTGATATTAAAGCTCGTGTTTATATTCGAGAGGACCACGTGTCAACAGCGGGCTACCATTTTTCTTCCCGTGTCTCTCAACGAGGCGTATTGACGGTGGATTGTAGGAGCGTGGATATCTGGATGCCAGTTATTCAGGAGACGATAGAAACACTTTATTACAAAACAAACATATACTATAATTAAAGTAAATCGTATTCCTCTCGGGAAGAAGTACTGATAATCATCGAACCTGCGCCCTTCTTCGCGCAGACCGATTACACGGAGGGTAGTCGGGTCACACACTGCACAAATGGTAATCCGCGTCTAGACGTTGCGAGGCTGCAGCGCGTGGCGTGCCCCGCTCCTCAACATTTTGCCACCTCCTATTGCCCACCTTAGGAGGTTGAGTCCACACTTTACATATAAAAGACATTATAAACTTGTGTATTAACTGGTTTCAAACATATTGCAGGTACCCTAATTTGTTTGTTGTTTGATAACAGATAAATAAATTTTAATTACTTTTCCATAAAATGTATTTCTCCTTTATTCCTAATTGAATAACGTAATATATAAATTTGACTAAAGCCATTGATGTGGCTTTTCGAAAACTATGTCTTTTCTTTATAAAGATTTCTCATTTTGAGCCCCCCGAAAAGCGGCGCCCGGGGCAAAAACACCCGGTGCTCCCCCCTAGTCACGTCCCTGATGAATTTATGACTCGTGTACTGAGACAGACTCGAGAAATGACAGAATGAAGCTTCAATGATTCTCCGTCATCAGCGCTGGTATATTCGTGCCATGTAACATTAGAACCGGTGGAAGTCCAAGCTAGCTGATAAATGTAGGAAAGACATAGTTGCCAATCTGTATTGAGAGTCGTATTGTGCTGTTGTCGCATTTCCCCTATCACTATTATGCCATCAGGGAGGCTTGAATGAATCACGGCGAAGCGGCTGGAGAACAGAGATGGGCAAAGATAATATCTGGATACACTCAAATAAAAGATACTTTATGTTTATCCGTTATTCGAAACTTCGAATAACACGAGTTATCCTTATTCCAAACACCCCGGATAAATAAATTTATTTGAAGTGAATTTATTCGACGGCGAAAGATAATTTTTTTGCTCGAAGTGAATTCATTCCACGACGAGAGATAACTTTTTTTATTCGAAGAACGTTCATTCGAACCGTCGAATAAGATCTTTATCTAATCTTTATCTGTAGTTTATTCGGCTTTTATTCGAAGGCTTCGATATTTCAAATAACTTTCGGCAGCGTGATTATCAGAAACGGCGCGATCTCACTTCGTGCTGAGGACTTGGGCTGTTCGGCGGCGACTTCTGATCTCGGTTCGAGGTTCGGCTCAAAAGTCATACAGTGTTGCTTGCGATGGATTATGTATTATTAAAATGTAAAACGTAACGTTTTCAGTAACATACTGCTGAGATTTTCCAGAATAAAATTATTTCAAATACGGTATAAATGGGGTTATTTCTAGAACTGCACTATATAATTAAAGATAAATGTAACATATCTAATCTAATAATACTAAAAAATATATAAAAAAAAATTATGTTAAACGATTTTATTCAAAATGCACTAAAAACTAAATTAAAATACACTAAATACTAAAAAATAATTCTTTTCTTGTACTACAATTTTTTCCTATACGAACGTAACGAATCATTTCTCATTATAAATTGTGTATTTAATATGGAAATCGCGATGCCACTAGCGTCCCGAACGCAACGGCTTTTTGTCGTTTTCGTAAAGAACGCGAATGACTGATTCCAAGTCGTTTTGTGGTTATGGGTTATATTTATTGATGACTGACAAGGGAACATCCCGAACCCGAAAATTCAAAAAATTCTGAAACTTTGTGGATATGTAGGGGATTTCCTTCTGATTACAACGCAATTTTTTTGCTGCCCAAAATCACTCTAATGGGGTGAAATTAACCCCTGAATACTCGGCTATTTTTCGATTTTCTGTTATAACTCGCGAACTGTAAGAGATAGAAAAAAAGTTTCGAGACAAAAGTTACTTCTTTCAATTAGATCTACCAAATCGAAAAGTTTTTATCAATTGTTTAAACAATTAGAAAAAAGTTATAAACAAAAATATGAATGTTTTATAAAATTCGGGTTTTCACGTGAAATCTGAACTGGATGTTTAAATAATTATGAAACAGCATAATCCATATTTTTTTCCATGCAATTTCACCTATTGTTGTATTGCGGAACTGTGCTCCGCCGATAATCGAAGAACTTTTGGATCCCATTGTAACGTGCCTTAAGCTGCACGACGAGGAATGTTTTTCTAATATTTATTAGGAAATAATACGCGACGCGTAGTAAGAAAGTAAGATAATTTATATACTTTTGTCTTTAATTACACATGGGGCAAATATATTAGGTGGAAACAGAGGAGAAGAAGGGAACTGTTAGATATAACTTATCCTTAATCGAACTATTTATTTTTAACATAATTATCGAACTTTTCTCTTATTTGCTCACCAAACAAGCGAGACAATGCAGGCGTTTAATGCTTTGAAATCACTTGTGTGATGCGAATATATACCCACTTTTGTCTCCCATAAAAGTATTATCTCATGTCTATTGTTCTCTCGAGCATTAATAATGAGAATACATATATGTATTCGTATTCTTATCGGATGATACTTTATTTGCAAAGAAAATACAGGTGATCAATTTTAATAAAACATTTCACTGTCCAAACATGTTTTCCTCAGACGTGATAAAGTAAGATACATACACATATGCCATATGTATACAGGGTGTCCCAAAAATGTCGGAGTTCCTTGGAAGGGGTAACTCAGGGGGTGATTTGAAACAATTTTTTCCTTAGCGAAAATATTGTCCGAAGCTTCGTTAAGGAAATTTAACAAAAAAAAACCGACCAATCAGAGCGCGCGCCTTCCGTCCGAGCTCCCGCGGTAGCGTTGGCTACGCGGTAGGCGACTGCGCTTGTACTACGAACGTACGAACAAGCAAGTCGGCATGTATCGAAGGAAACTGCGTTACACATTTTTTTTTTAAAGCAGAATCTTAAATAAGAATTATTTGAAGTGAGAGGACAAGAAGTACGTAATTTTCGTTTTTAAATAAGGCATAAACGAAAAGGTAATGTAGCAGAAAATGTACGACATGTGATCGTAATTCGTTATTGAGGTAAAAATCCGTAGTTTAATAACGGCCAACACAACTAAATTTAAACAATAATATTAGGTGTATGAATAAATTCTTTCCGACAGGATTTACATAATCAGTACAAAGCTACTGAATTTCTATCGCGGTAGTATTCATAAGCTGCCAGAAAAATGGCAAAAGGTAATTAACAATAATGGAAATTATTTCGATGATTGAGTTGTTTTCATATTTTTTAAATCGAACTGTTATTGTACCCTAAAATCGGAAAGAATTTATTTCTACACCTAATAATCACCAATAAATTAAATAAAACTCACCCATTCGGACATTCCTTTCCTTCCTATTGGGAAACCTGTGTCACTGGGTCACTGTACCGATCCTGGTCATCGGTGGACGAAAAGATTTATGGTAGGGTAGCGGCCAGTGCTCAGCTGATCGCAGGTATTCGCAGGACACCACCCGAAGGTAAGGGTCGCAACGTCAAGTGCGTCCGGGTTAATGTACCGAATATTCACTTCACTGCACTGATACTAACACTGACCATTTCATTTATTTTTCACGGAACGTGTTGTTCCTATGTTATAAAAATTGGTGGCTCCGAAAGGGGCCGATTACTGTTAATTGAGCAGTTGCTCAATGTGGCCACCCTCAGCGTCTATGCACGCCTCCGCACGTACAACCAGCTGCCTTTGGACGGCTCGCAATGTTTGTGGCGTTATGTTTGCGACCGCAGCATGAATGCGCACGACTATGTCTTCCAGTGAATCCACTGGCTGACGGTACACCTCATCCTGAAATGATTGTTATACAACAAATACAAAACGTAAGTAAAAAAAGAATACCTATAAAAAATTAAGAGCACTAATGAAATTACCTTCAGGTAGCCCCAGAAGAAAAAATCCAGCGGGGTCATATCCGGTGACCGTGGGGGCCACGCAACAGGACCGCCGCGGCCGATCCACCTGGTCTGGAAGGTTTCATCAAGGTAGTCGCGGGCAATTGTGGCGTAGTGAGGTCCAGCCCCGTCTTGCTGATATACCATGTTCTGTCGGACCTCATTTGGAATATGGGTCATAAGACCCGGCAGAACATATTCTAAAAAGACTTTATACGCTGGACCGTCCATCCTGTCTGACAGCATGTACGGCCCAACGATAAATTCGCCACAAATGCCCGCCCATACATTAATTGACCAACGAACTTGTGCTGCGCGTGTCCGAAGCGCTAGCGGATTCTCGTCGCTCCACACATGCCGATTGCGAGAATTGAAGCAGCCATCCCTCTTGAAGATTGCTTCGTCCGTCCACAATATGTATTTGCAGAACGACGGATTCCACTGCACTTCTCCCAACAGCCACACTGAATACTCAACCCGCTGGTCGGCATCCCCGGGGCGCAAATGTTGCACCCGTACATAGCGGTACAGGTGCAACATGTTTTCCCTCAGAGTTCGGTGTACCGTCATTCTGCTGGCACTAGAAGAAAATGCAGAAACATCCATTATTGGATAACATTTGTTTCCCTTAATTAATACTTGCTGCAGTTATCTTGTACTGTGACTTACTCTAGGTGGCGGCTCAAGTCGCGCACGCTGACGGTCGGGTCCTCGTCGATGGCTTCCAGGACGTTCTCTTGTACCGCAAGGTTCCGCGCGGCTCGGGGTCTACCCACGTCGCTGCCTTGCGGCATCATCGACCCCATCGAGTATAATCTAGACGCCAAACGTCTAATCGTTCCCTCGCTCGGGGTTTCGATGCGCGGGCACTCCAGTGCCAACGCTCGCACGGTAGCACTTGCGTCCCTGTTGTTCCGCGCGTACACCCAGAACATCGGGTAATACTCTTGGGCTGAGTACATTTCTAGGACGAGATTACTAGCTGACTGACAGGATTTTTTCCCAAGTAACTTCCTCTGCCCCCAAGTAGTTTCTCTCGTTCCATTATGAGTTTACTCCCACCAGGACAAGAGGCTTTAGGTAAAAAGAAGCCAGCACATTTTCGAAACACACGTGTTTTTCAGAAGTGCAACGAACGAACCATCCTACACTTTCACAAAAGCCCGCGCTCCGTCCTTCTACTGCCAATGTACCCATTGCTTCGAGATAGAAAACAGACACCATGTGTATCGGTTCGAAAGGATCCGAAGGGAAGAGAAGCAGAAAGTCTTCGAGTTGCTATAAAGAAGAAAATGCACACCATTCCTGTTTCCCCTTTCCGATACCCTGAGTTCACGTCTGCTACGAGGCGGAACCAATTAAGTCATAAATTATCCGAAACTGTAGGAAACCGTTCTCTACCGCCGATTGGCGGGACAATACGGTCATAAACCGCGACCCTGGCGAAATGCTCTGGCTGATCAGCCTGATTAATTTTGGAGATCTAGAAATTACAGAGTATTATCCAACATCAATACGTCTCGCGGAGAGACACAGTAAAAGAAGGGGTAGTCCGCTGACTGCGCGTAGTCCCGCCTGCTTCGTCCTACCCTCAAATTAAAGACGGATCCCTTATCTCTCGAGTATAAACACGTGCTCGAATTTCAAAACAAAAGCACGCGTCGACGTATTCGGTGCGAGAGAGTGTGGGCTTGAGGTCCGATTGGATGATCTGTGAAGAATTTGTAGAAGATGAGTGCCAGGAGGAAGGGGATGGTCAGTGAAGAAGAAGGTGAAGAGCAAAGGCATCCTACTTTGCAACTTTAGGAATAGGTCCTCATGTGATAAACCATGTTATTGTGGATAGTGAAAAGAAGCTATAGTGATACTCAGTTGGTATAATTGCGGGTTTTTCTAAATCGTTTTTGTAAGCCTTCTAATTTGTTTGCTAACTTTATTTAATCCTTCCGGGTGTTTGGTAATCCTTTTAAACTTGAAATTTGTGTTTCCGTACGAATTTACAGTGGTCTGTGGAAGTGTAATTTCATCTAATGACAAAATTGTGGCCAGGTAAGTAGTACCATGTTTTTTCTATTCCGCATAGTTTTCTAGTTTCTATTGTGAATTTGGCTGTAGGGATTGTGTATTTGTTTCTTATTGTTATTATACCAGAATCCTTAATGCTATACATATTTGTGCTCTTGTCGTCGCAAGTTACTGCTAGTTGTATCGGTTTCGGCGCGATATAAATCCACGTGCCTGGGTGTTGTAATTCTATCTGGATCGTGAGTTTCATTGTCATAATTCGCATTTTACAATTGCTTGAGGTTTTAGTTAATTTTGTGTACAACTGTACTTCGCACGGTCCGTATGGTATCGCATTGAACATTGGGTGATTAGAGGTGCAGAGGTAACAGATCGTTTATTGTCTTACATTTTGCTAGGCCCTGTTTGCTTAGATGTATATAATCTTGCACCGAGGTGACAAGTACCACGTATGAGTCGTTCTATACGCGTAGAACGATTCGTTTATCTTCTTGGGTACCAGGTGCACCTTGCTCAATTTGAATTTTTTTCGCGTTTAACAATGGAATATCTAGTACTACAGTAATTAATTTGGTATCCGAAAATGCGGTGAACGTAAGGATTTCGTACAGGGCGTGCATGTTTTTTAATTTTACTCCGATTGGGAAGTCTAGTCCTTTCGGAATATGTGGCTGTGCGGATGTGAGGTACGTTATGATTTGTGCTGGTGTTATTAACCGTGGGTTTAGGAGTCCTTTTTTTATATCCATAATGAATTCTAACAAGTCTTGCGTGTCATGCAATAGTATTTCCGCGACGCTGTTTATTAATATGAGGTGTTCGTCTACTGTCTCTCGAAATTTAGTAATGTCAGTTGTCTGTTGGAGTAAGTATTGAATTTGCCAAGCCACGTTTAAGAGTGCTTTTTCACTGTCTCATATGTCGTGTATAGTCTTGTTGAGAAGTTCGGGTGTTGGCTCTTACAATTTGTATTTGTCCCTTGATTGAATTTTTTAATCTGTTATCCTGTTTTTTTAAAAAGGTCTATTTAATCATTGATTTTTTTCCTATCTTCGGAATCCATTAGCCCGAAGAGTGATTTTCCTATGTAACCTAATCCATCTATTTATCCACGACGCTGTTTTCATGCTGAGCTTTTAGTTTGCTGGACGTAGGTAAGGATTTTGGCGACTCGGTCTACATCGTCTTGGATTTTCGTGGCGAATGTTTTACATAATTTCTGTAAGTTGTCGGTAGAAGGTTTTTTACATTGCGCAAATATATCATATTGTGCAGTTTGGAGGTGCGCTTCGAGTTGGTAGATTCAAGATATGTCTACGTGTAATACAAACTTCCAGGTACCTCAATAAATCTGTAGATCGCCTAGGTTTTCGAAGTAAATGCCGGGGTGGTGTTGGAATTCTTTTATAGTGAAATCTGTGTCAGGGATTGTTCCTCCTGCGGGTAGTATCATCGTTTCATAGGACGAAAATCATGTAAAATTATAATGTCGAGGTGTAATCGGTGTTTAGTTTTTTTTTTGTCGCGAAGTCTTTCCATGTGTGTGCGCGAGATAAATTTTTTTGCTAACGTAGCATAGTTCATCTTCTTTGTCTGGATTTGAGTAGAAGTGAGAAGTGAGGGCATATGGCACTCGATTTTCTTGAGCACTTCTTATTTCGTTGTGATCTGCAGAACGAATATGTTGTCAGTTATTTTGAACGTGCCGCGGGAAATCATGTTTGGTTTAGTTGTACGTGCGAGAGGGGTTTGTTTGTGCATCATGTTGTGTAAATTTATTGTTCTATTTATCCGTTTATTCCTCTGGCGTTTCCAGTGCCCCGCCCCGCCGAGTTGTATCAGCATTGCCTATATGGAGGCAATTAGGGAGTATCGGGCGCATTGGCGTCGGTTTTTCCAGCATGTAGAATTCTGGGAGGATGACGAAGACTCATGGGGTCTGAGGGTTCTATTTGGTGAGTGTCTTATTGCATCGGGGATTGTAGGTCTGGTTATTGTTTCTATTTCCTTGCGTGTGGTAATAGTCTTGCAATTGGTTTTTTATGTAGAACGTCATGGGGACATCTTCGTTGGGCCTGCTCCGCGGCCTCGACTGTGGTCGCTATTGGAGGCCGACCGTGTCCTACGTGGCTGGGACGACGACGTCTAGTTGTGCGCTTATTTACCATCTTTTCTCAATAAATTACTTTTCTTAGTCTTATCCTTATATAATTGTTAGTGTATCGTTACTTTCCTTCAAAACTGCGACCATTTCCCTATTACTGCCCTATTCTATAATGTGTTTGTGTGAACGCGGATTGTCCGTCGCCCTTTATGCTGTAATTACTATTATCGTGCGTGTTTTGAATCGTGTAAGAGACTAACCACGCAGGTGTTAGTTTTTGACCGCCCACGTCGTAGCGTCTTATCGTGCAGTAACACTTGGTCTCCGATTTTAAAAGACCCATCCGTGATTTTTCTGTCGCAGTATTGGAATTAAAATTAAAACAAATCTAATACAATATTGAAATTTATATAAATTCAATAACGATTAATTTTCAATTAATAAAATTCCAGAAAATATTGTTAAAAATAAACTTACTTCAAAAGAAACTGATTGTGAAATTGACCCAATCGCTCCTAATATTGAATAATGAGAATTTGAAGCCCAACCAACAATTATCACAGGGTCAACACCTATTTCTAATAAATATAAAATTCCAATTTTTATTGAATTTAGCAAAAACAAAAAATTTATAAATTTAGTCCTTTCGTACAAAAATTTATTAGATAAATATAGATACAAACCGATCTGGCTCACGTCGATCTGAACTCAAATCATGTAAGATATTAAAAGTCGAACAGACTTAAAATTTAAACTCCTGCATTTAAATTATATCTTAATTCAACATCGAGGTCACAATCATCTTCATAAATATAGGTAATCAAACAAAGGTGATAAACAGAACATGGGTGAAAGGGGACTTTCCGGAAGAATGGAAAGAAGGAATAGTAAGTCGTGTGTTCAAAAAAAAAGGAAAATGGGAAATGGTTAAGAACTATAGGGACATAACTTAGATGGACAGGGATTGTAAGAAATACGCTGATATTCTAAGGAGGAGATTAGAAGAACAAATGGAAATTTGGAAAAGACTTTAAGAAGAAGGAGTAGGCGAACAACTAAGAATAAGGATACAGGAAATATACAACAGAACTATACTTTAGGAGTCACGAAGGAACTGATAGAAAAGTTTTTTTTAACAGGAAATGGTGTTAGACAAGGGTGCCCGTTAAGCTCGACACTTTTCACTGTCGCATTTGCAGACCTGGAAAAAGAAATGAGCAAAGAACAGGAAGGAGGAATCGTAATAGGTAGGAGAAAAATTTGGACAATTTCATATGCGGATGATGTTGTGTTAATGGCAAATAATGCACAGGGACTGAAGAATATGATAAAGAGATTCGAGAGATACATAAAGAAGAAAGGCTTGGAGTTAAATGTGCAAAAGTCTAAGATAATGATATGCAGGAAAGCAGGAGGAAGAAGAAAAGAGGAAAGACTCTGTTGGAATGAAGAAGAAAGAGTAAGAGAACTGGAATATTTAGGTTATACAGTGAGAGGGAGAGAACAACGAGGATAAACACCATATTCAGAGGGTAGTTAGGAAAGCGAATATGATATTAGGAAAAGTGTGGAGGGGATTGGAGAAAGATTATTCAGAGATGACTTTGAAAGAAGAATAAAACTGTTTGATGCGCTAGTTAGAAGTACCGTGGCGTATGGAGCAGAGATATGGGAATGGAGAAGGTATGAGGATATTAGAAAAATTGCAGGCGAAATACATACGGTGGATAATGAAATTGGAGAGATCAACACCAACATACTGGCTGTTAAAAGAAACAGGAAGAGGTGGCATAGCAATTAAAATGGGAGTAAGGGCAATGAAGTTTGAAGAGAAACTAATAAACTCGGAAGAAGGATCGATAAGATATAAATGTGTGAGAAGACTAATGAGAGGAAATGAAGTAACGAAAAGGGAAAGAATGAGAATCAAATTCTTGGAAGGGAGAGGATGGTCAAATAAAGGATTGAAAAGAAGAAGATTAAATAGGGAAGAAGTGTGGATCAAAAATAGAGCAGATAAGTAAAAGGCATTCAAGAACAAGAAAGAGAGATGAAAGTAAAAGAGTCAAAGTTCCTAAGAGAATTAAGAGAGGCGGCAAGGAAACCAGGAGATAAACCGAAATGCTTATGGGGGAAAAATGAAAAAAGAAGAGGAGAATTAGAAAGGATAGGAAGATTCATATAGGGTAGTGAAACAAGGGCATGCAAATATTGGCTAATGAAAGAAGAAAGGGTATGTAAGAAAGAGGCAGAAACAGTGAAACACGTGATTGAAGCATGTGAAGTAAGTGGATAGAGTGGTAGGAATTGGGCAGAGGTAATTACAGGAGAAAGGAAAAACTTGGCTACTCTACAGGAGATAATAGGGAGAAGGAAAGAATGGGAAGAACAGGAAAGTGATAAAAGAAGATTATGTAACATAGAATAGATTACGAAACACTTGTAAAATAGAAAAAATTTGTTAAGATACAGCAGGAAACATTAGAAGGGTAGGACTTACACTGACACAATCACGGGACAAAAATGGAAAGTGTACATGATCGTTAAATTGTAACACGAAAGTGGGCAGTAAATTAAATTATTATTATTATTATATTTTTTCTTTTTATATTGTATTTTTATATTTTTTCTTTTTTATTTTATATATTTATATTTTTTCTTTTTATATTGTATTTTTATATTTTTATATTCTATTTGTATAAAGAGAACTCAAAAATGTTGAAAATAGAGCGGTTTATTTAGAGATAGAGAATTGAGGCGATACAATAGATACGTAACAGTTTGGGCGAATAATGACGAAATACTACTGTTCTGTGTAACTGAGCACTCGGGGCGGTCACGAGAGCGTGAGTGTATATGAGAGTATGTGAGGTGTTGTGTGGAAGAGTATGTATGTATGATGTCGCGAAAAGTAAATAGGAAGTCCATCAGCTGTTCGAGAATGTTCAAGTTGTCTTGCGGTTGATGTAAAAAAGAGATAAAGCGAAAAAGAGAAGGAAAGAGAAGGACAAAGAGAGACTGATAGAGATAGAGAGAGAGAGAGAGAGAGAGAGAGAGAGAGAGAGGAGAGAGAGAGAGAGAGAGAGAGAGAGAGGCAGAGAGAGAGAGAGGGGGAGAGAGAGAGAGAGAGATGGTTCTGCCGAGACACCACTTATATTCTATTTTTATATTTTTTCTTTTTTATATTTCTATTTTTTAATTAATGTAACAATATACGATCATTTTACATATATTACAATCTATTTATTTACCCGTCTTCTTCCTTCTCTCCTCACCAATTTCTGCTGACACCACATAATTCTTTCTATGATTCGTACGTTCTTCACGCCACCAAATGTCATCTTACACGGCGGTCCCATCACGAGGGATTCAAATTACAAGTGGTCGCGCGATACACTGCGATGTTAAGATTGAAAAAACATTTTGAAAAATTTTTAGCTTTAGAGTGTCTGTTTGCTACATATTGCTTCGACAGATCGGCGTGGGAGGGGATTAAAATTATTATTTCTCTGCGTTGGGAAAAAATGTCTGTTGATATGGAAAAAATTTTTCTGCTGACGCTACATAATTCTTTCTATGATTCGTGCCTTCTTCGCGCTGCCAAATGACGTCATCTCGCACGACTGCTCCAGAGGATTCAAATTACTCGCGATCGCGCGATACGCTGCGATGTTTGAAATATTGTCGGCTTTAGAATGTCTGTTTGCTACGTATTGGTTCATTAGATCGTTGATCGATGAAAAAATTCAGCTGATATCGCATAATTCTAAGATTCGACGTTTCCAAAGTGTTATATTTCATTCGTGCATTCTTCGCGCCGCGAACGGACATCATCCTGCACGACTGCTCCAGAGGACTCAAATTACGCACGTTATCGCGTGATACGCTGTGACGTTCGAAATACTGTTAGTTTTAAAACTGGCTAGCTTTAGAATGCTTGCTGCATGGTTGTTTGAAAAAATATGTCTGTTTTCTACATAATGGTGCACTAGATCGCTGATTAAAAAATTATTATTTTTCTGTGTTTGGGGGGAAAAAATTCTGCTAATGCTGCATATTGGTATAGATAAAAAATTTCTACAGAGGGAGAGACTATCACTCTGAAAAAATTTCTGGGAGCGGATCGGGTCTGAAAATGATTTTTCAGACACATCCCCCCTCAGAAATTTTTTCATAGGGACATTCTCTCCCTCTGTGGAAATTTTCGGCGGTGGGCCAGGTCTCCGCGGCGGATCGGCCCGGACTGATCCCCTCCACGATACTCCTTTCCCCGCTCCCCCACGCCCATGTTTCCCTCCGCCGCGCTCCCCCGCGCGCCCTCACTTCCCCACGCCCCCGCGCTCCCCTCAGAGGACCTGAGTTAGAACTGTCCTAGACATACTACTCACACATGTACTATAATTAAAGTAAATCGTATCCCTCTCGGGAAGGAGTACTGATAATCATCGAACTTGCGCCCCACTTCGCGCAGACCGATTACACGGAGGGTAGTCGGGTCACACAGTGCACAAATGATACAGGGTAATTCTGGAGCAACGCCCGTCAAGGAGATGCGACCTGGTACCCCGTGGCGAGGACAGACCTTCGCAGTGCCTCACCCGATTGTATGGCTTTCGATCCTCGAAGGGGTTCAAGTGCCTATTAAGAAATGAGTAATCTTCAACTTGCGCATTTCTCATCAGATCTTTGCGAAAACGACACCCATCGATTCCTTATATTTCGCCGATAAAACTGACACCAAGAACGACGTAATTCGGACCATAATGAAGGAAATTCCATAGAATATCGATGTATATCATTTCAAGCTGACTTGACTTGGTCAAAAATAGTCCGATTTACATGAAATTTGGTATGATTTTAATCGACGGAACGGCAGGAATCCATTGGCGCCACTTCCCCTTCGATACGATGAAGAAAAGAAGCAAACATTTGAAATCCTGAACATTTCTCACTTCTTAATTATATTCCAAACCCTTCGAAGGTCGAAAGCCATAAAATTCGATGGGCACTGCGGGGTGTTGTCCTCGTCACGGGGTGACGGGCGTACCTACAGAATTACCCTGTATATGTTTAAGAAATAAAATAATTCTTTATTCTTCATCATATGGATATGGAAGTGTCACCGACAGATTCCTTGGGGTTTTCTTATGAAAATCATTACAAATGTCGTGTAAATCGGACAACTTTTACATAGGGAATACAAATAGCTTGTGTCAAGGTATTCCGATTTACGTGATATTTGGTATGATTTTCACCAGAAAAACATAAGGAATCCATTGGCGCCCACTTCCCTTTCGACACGATGAAGAAAAGAATTTCTTAATACGCTGTAATGGATATTTCACCCTCGACTGCGGGGGCTCGACATCAATTCGCCACATTCGGCCCAGGATTCATACCTTTTTCCGGAAAAAGCCATAAAAATCGGGTGAGGCACTGCGAAGGGCTGTCCTCGCCACGGGGTACCAGGCCGCATCTCCTTGACGGGCGCTGCTCCAGAATTACCCTGTATCATTTGTTCAGTGTGTGACCCGACTACCCTCCGTGTAATCGGTCTGCGCAAAGTGGGGCGCAAGTTCGATTATTATCAGTACTCCTGCCCGAGAGGAATACGATTTACTTTAATTATAGTACATGTGTGTTTTGTAATAAAGTGTTTCTATCGTCTGCTGAATTCAATAACTGGCATCCAGACATCTACGCTCCTACAATCCACCGTCAATACGCCCGACGAGGAGTATACATTAAAGCTTATTGAATTCGTCTTGGAATGCACTATCAAGTTACCTCTTCAAAAAAATAGTTCCATTTAAAAAACCCGAACTGGACTATTGTATCTTTTAAAATAATAATCGAAGAGAAATTCCTCCGCGCTAATAAATTGGCCCCCTCGAACCGTGTAATTCCCTATTTTTTTTATTTTTATCTGCAATACTTTAGGAGATATCCCGCTGTCCACTCTACCGTGGGACACCCTGTATAGCGAACTGATTTGCGTAGCGGGTGTTGCCGAACTAGCTGTGCGCGGTCCATGTGGCGCTGGTATTTATATGGAGCGATGGAATGTCATCTATGCGGGGAATTTGCGGTATGCGCGATGACTCATGCTTAAAATATGTGTTATGTAATTGGATGTGTCGATGAGTCCTGCGCGAAATATGCATCGTAATAGCATAGTTGGGGGTACTTTGGGACTTTGAAAAGGGGGTACTCAACCCATTGGATGGATTTTGGGGTTTTTGGTTCGAGTGATTTGAGAGTGTGATTTGATTTGATTTGTCGTCAAGGGAGGGGGGGGGGGAGACGTGGTCTCGATTTGAGAGAGTTTTTGGGACGAAGGACTTGTTCGAATTTTAGATGTGAAGGAAGAAATCGTGCCTCGTAGGGCGAAGAGGGGAAGGGGATTTTATATTTGATCATCTGGAGATGGGGACCGCTAAGGTACATCGTCCAGGCGATTCGATGGTTGGGGAATGGGTTATGAGTTGCGTTTTTATAGATAGTAATGGAGTTGTGGGCTTGTCTATAGGGGAAATTCTAGTTAGGACCGCGCGAAAAATAGTGGCACGTCACAGTAGAACCCTTTTCCCATGTCGGTTTGTAAATTTTGCGGGCACCTGTCGCTTCGTCGCAGCACGGTCGCGAACGCCTCGGCCCCGTCGCGTCCGCTCTTCGTTTTCACGGGTACAGCCCACTTGCTGAACGCGTCGATGATCGTGAGTATGTAATGGTATCCGCGATTTTGTTTCGCGTACGGGCGCATCTCTACCAAATTGGCCTGCCACAGATCGACGTTGCCGCGAACCGCGACGCGTCGCCGCGGGAAATATCCTCTCGTGGGAGCGTGCAGTTCATCGACCAATCGTATTCTGTCCATGCTCGTGCTCGTGTTCATGGCGACGACAGAAACGTTCCAAGAACCACAGATACAGTATCAGTTTTTCGACCGCTTGCAAAATGCACTCGAGGCGTGTCTTTTGGTGCTTGTTGTTGTCGTTGTCACGTTCCTCGATGTCGCGCGATACCGTGCTCATCGTGATCCACCCCAGTGGTAAGGCTAAGCGGGTTCTAACCCTTGGGGAAATAACGGAAGCGCGGGGGCAGGGGGCCATGGATTCTATCCATAAGGTGCCCGCAACACTGCTCCCCCTTCCGGAGGAGAGGTCGTCCCGACCGCCGCAGCTTCTTCAGCAGCCGTACTCTGGTCCAGAATAGTGGAGAACGCTGGGTGGCCTCTTCAGACCGTCACCTCGACATTCGTCTTCACGCCCGAGGGGAAAACCACCCAAAAACCCTGGGCAAGGCGTGGGTACGCGGATCCGTGTCTCCGTGTCTCTGCCCTACACTTGCGTACTTCTTTCTTGATAAGGTTTCCTCTTCTTCGACGGCGCATCTTCTTCTTGGGCAGAGACGGGCGAGGAAGTCCTGTCCTGTTACGGTCGGGGCTCTTCGTAACCCTTATCGGTCGCTTCGTTTCGAAATTTCCTCTCGTGCATCTCTTCTCTCTTCGTTCTTCTCCTGCAGTGGCGGGTGTCGTCCTCTTACTCGTCGCCCTGGCTCGCCGTCGCTTAGTCGAATCCCCGGCAGGAATCTCGACTCCACGGCCGCTCCGCTCGCTGCTGCTGTTTCCCTTCAAGAAACGTCAAGTACATTAGGACCCGCGCAACTGTAGGCAGTCCGGCGGAGCCAGAAAGAACTGGGAAGACGGAAAGGCGAGATGAGCACGAAAGCAGAGGGTCGCAGCTAGTCGCAAGCATGCTATCGGCCCGCTCCCCGATCCATCCACCCAGAACTACTAGCTCGTCTTCTCTCTTCTTTCTTCCAGTCTTCTCCATCCTTTAATCCTTAACTTCATGATGGCCCCATTCCTCTTCTTAGCATCTGGAGTTGACCCAGGGGACCGTCCTATGCGTCCTGCTAACGATCCCGTCTCCGCGACATCCCCTCTAGCCGATCCAAGCAGTTGCACCGCTTGTCCGACTGGTGGTTAGGGATGCCATTTCCCGTCTGCTGTCCACCCCTTGCATTCCGCTACCTGGGGATCCCGTGGTATCCTCCATACCGGGGCCGGCTCACAGGATCTCTTCCAGGGGGGCTAGCGGGCCGGTTTCACGTATGTCCGCGCCCCGCTGCGGACCGCCACGCTGTTGTGGCACATTCGGGGAATACGGGAACGAGTATCCAGTCCGCGGTGGCAGTCCCCCGACACCTTGTCCCTCGTGGTGGGGTATCGTGTTCTCTGAAACAGACTCAAGAAAGGTGGCCAGGCTACGAAGGCAGCCTCCGCAGCCCAGTCCACCGAATTAACTTAAACTTATCTTCTTTCTTGAGTCTCCGGAATCCTCGCGTTTTGCGTCCTTCCATCCTCGGATCCTGAGTGTTCGTGGTTGTCTCTTAACTCATCTTGGAACCGTCCTTCATATTTCGCAAGGCGGCGTACATGGACCACCTTGCACTTCTTCCGGGGTGAACGCTGGATCTTGTACACTACGTCGTTGATCCTATCCGTTATCCTGTATGGACCTTCTCAATCCGCTTGCAGTTTCGGGCACTTTCCTTTCACTCTTCGTGGTTGGAACAACCACACTCGTTCTCCGGGCTGGAACCAGAACTTCATCTTTGAACTGTAGATTTCCAGACGGCGTCGAACAATTTCGTGGATCCTCTTCATTTTTCCTCGGATCCATTCGGAGTATCCCTGCTCAATGTCCTCGTCTTCCTCCACTTCTGGAGGCAATCCTCTCCATAACTGCAGGGGTAGGCGAAGTTCCTGGTCATACAGGACCATCGCTGGTGTTAATTGAGTAGCCTCAGGCCGTGCTGACCTGTAAGCGAGGAGGAACATGGGAATCCACTCGTGCCAATCCCGCTGATGCTCTGAAACAAACATTGCAAGATATTGGAGCAATGTCCTATTCTAGCGTTCTACCAGCCCGTCGGATTGAGGATGCAGGGGAGTTGTTCGCGTTTTCCTGATTCCCAGCAGCTTCAGCAATTCCTTGAACACGGAGGATTCAACGTTCCTTCCTTGGTCCCTGTGTATCTCCAACGGTACCCCATGACGACATACTACGTTGTGCGGAAGAGCTCTTGCCAATGTGACAGCTCGCTGGTCTGGCATCGCGATTACTTCCGGCCACCGGGTAAAGTAGTCCGCCACGATCAACATAAACCTGTTCCCGGCCTGAGACCACGGGAGCGGACCCACAACGTCCAGGGAAAGCCTCTCGAACGGAGCTCCCACGTTGTATACTTTCAGGTTCCCTGCTCCTCTCTGACGGCACCACTCTTGAACGTCCTGTCGACACGTAGACCAGAAGAACTGTTGACGGAACTTCGCCAAGGTCTTGTTCACTCCGAAGTGTCCAGCTGCTGGCGCATCATGGAACTCCTTCAGTACTCCTGCAACCCTTTCGCGCGGCACCACCAAAAGCCACGAGGTCGTTGTACCATCGTGGGACTCCCATTTCCTGAAAAGCAAACCTTCGTGAACTTCCAGCGATTCCCAGATTGACCAGTAATATTTCAGCTGTGGGGAGAAACTAGCAACATCTTGCCAGCCGGGCTTCTCTCCTTCCCCCTCCTTTTTAAGGATGAAACCGATCTCTTCATCCTTCTCCTGGCTTCGTTTCTACTCGCTCTTCCTTTCGTCGCAAAATATCCTGTTAATTTTCTTCGTGGTAAGCACTTCCTATTCTGCTTCATTCTTCTCCAGTCGATTGCAGTTTTTACAATTTTCTTCGATGCAAGGTGTTCGTGAAAGTCTATCAGCGTTTCCGTGGGCTTTTCTTTCTCGATGGCGAATCTCAAAGTCGTATTCTTGTAGTCGTTCGATCCAACGGGCGATCTGTCCTTCAGGGCGCTTGAAGGTCAAGAGCCAGCGAAGCGCTGCATGGTCCGTCCTTATCAGGAATCTTCGTCCATAGAGGTAGTGATGGAAATGTTCGATGGATTTCACTACTGCCAGTAGCTCTCTCCGGGTGACGCAGTAGTTCCTTTCCGCTTTTCCCAGGACCTTGGAGAAGTAGGCTACGACCTTTTCCTGTCCTTCGTGTTCCTGTGAGAGGACGCCGCCTATCGCGAAATTAGAGGCGTCCGTGTCCAGAATGAAATCCTTGTCTATCACAGGGTAGGCTAATATCGGGCATCCGGTTAGTTTCCTCTTAAGTTCTTGGAAAACTCCTTGGCATTCTTCGGTCCATTGGTAGTTCTGCTTGGTCTCGGTGAGGCGATGCAGCGGCTTGGCGATCATGGAGAAATCCTTTACAAATTTCCAGTAGTATGTGCACAATCATAGGAAGCTTTTTAATTCCGTGATGTTCTTCAGCTGTGGACATTCCGAAATGGCTTTAATTTTCTCCGGATCCGTCTTGACTCCACTCTCCGTTACGATATGGCCCAGATATTTTACTTCTCGGCAGAAGAAGGAGCATTTCTTGGGGCTCATCAATATTCCAGCTTGACGTAACAGTAGAAACACTGTTCGAAGGCGTTCGAGCTCCTGTTCAAAGTCATTCCCGTAGATGATGATGTCGTCCAAGTAAACCAAGCAAATTTTCCAGGTCAGGTCTTGAATTACGTCCTCCATCAGTCGTTCGAATGTTGCAGGGGCGTTGCAGAGTCCAAAGGGCATTACTTTGAACTGCCACAGTCCTGTCCCTACTGAAAATGCAGTTTTCTCTCGGTCCTTTTCGTCCATTGAGATCTGCCAGTATCCGCTCTGCAAATCCACGGTTGAGAATCACGAAGATCCAGCGAGGGCGTCTAGGGTATCCTCTATACGGGGAAGAGGATACGAGTCCTTCTTGGTAACCTCATTCAGGCGACGGAAATCCATGCAGAACCGTATGCTTCCATCGTTCTTCTTCACGAGAACGATCGGGGAAGACCACGGGCTTCGGGATTCTTCGATCACGCCCTACACCAACATTTTCCTGAGCAGTTCTTCGACTTCTGCTCGACGGCAGCCTCCACGGCGCCTCTTTTATAGGAGAGCAATCTCCGATGTCGACGGTGTGTTTCACTCGGTCGCAGTTCCCGATCTGAGTTGAATCCGTGGCGAAAACGTCCTGAAATTCGCGAAGTAATTCAGCAAATATCTTTATCTGTCTTTCTGCCAAACCTGACGAGCAGCGTGTATACAGCTCTTCCAAATGGTGTGGGACGACCGTTACCCTTTCTTCTTCTTGTTTCCTCTTCTCGGCGGTCGGCTCACCAAAGCGTATCTCCGGTTTGCCGGGAAGGCACAGCACATTCCGGGATAGATCAATGTTGCAACGGTGCTTCTTCAGGAACGCCGCTCCCAAGATGCACTTTTCCACCATGTTGACGACGTAGAAGTCTTCTACGCTCGAAAGTCCTCCAACGCTGATTTCCTGGCTTTTCTTGCCGAACACTTTCATTTTCTCTCCAGTAGTGGAGCGAATGTCGAGTCTTGTTCGGGCGATGTCCTTCGACGCACACAGCTCTTTGGCCAGAAGGTTGATAGGAGAACCTGTATCTAGGATAATCTTACAAGGTTTTCCACTGATTTTTCCACATACGTAAATCTCGTCGGCCGGATTCCATTGACGGACAGTCGCCTCCTGCATCGTCACACTCTTGACGACCGGGGGACTGCTTCTCGAGGTCCGGCGTCTTTCCCTTACGCCGTCCCCTTGACGTTTCCCTCGTAGGGCTTCCTGGTAGGAGCTGCTCCTGCCTGGCCGTTCTTGTCCTTGAAGCAGTCCTTGTGCAGGTGACCCGTCTTGCCGCAGAGCCAGCACTTCAGTATGTTTGGCGGGTCATCCGTTCGGTCCTCGGGTTTCTCAAATCTCCGCTGTTTCGCCGGGAACCTTTCAAAAGTGTTGTTGGATGGTTTAGCCTTTCGCTTTTCTGAGTACCGCCCTCGCGATTCGGCCGCAGGGCTGCAAGACATTGCCTCGACGGCCTCAATTTCGAGAGCTCTGGTCACGGCGGCTCTTAGAGACGTAAAACCGCCGAGTCGCAGTTCCCACTGCATGACAGAGCTCGACAGTGCCGTTACAAATTGGGACGCGGCGAGTTTGTCACGGTATTCTGCCGAGCAATCGGCGAAAGCGGACTGCGCTAAACGTTCAATTTTGGTTCCAAGCGAGGAGATGCTCTCATCTCTCCGCTGGCTATGGCTCTGGAAGAGTACATAGTTCAAATTCGACAGATTTTTCGCCCCGTAGCGGATTTCGAGCGCGGAAACCAAATCTGCGAAACTCTCGCATTGGGCAGCGGAGAGCGTCGTGAGGACGCTCCTCGGGAAAGCGATCAAGGCTGTAGCATTTTTTTCGTCATTCCACCCATTAGCGCGCGCGATGGTCTCGAACTGTACTTTGTACTCTTCCCACGATGTTTTTCCGTCGCAAATTGTCGGTTTCACAGCGTACCCCAAGCGGAGTACGTGCGGTTCCGAAAAGGGGGCAGCGGCGGGCGCACCGACGGGGGTAGTGTTAACCGGCGGGGAAACACTATTTACAACACTATTTACAACGGGCGCCGTCTCCCCACCCCGAAGACTCGCGCCGCTGCCAACCGAATTGCAGCCGCTCTGTAATTAAGCGGATACGACCTGGATGCGTTCTTCCAGGTTTGACTCGCGCGCCTCGAAGGCCGCCTGTGTCCGCCGGTCCTCGGCGTCCTTCTCCCTCCTTCGAGCCTCGTCGTCCCTCCAATGTTCCTGCATCTGTCCCACGATGCTTAGCTGGAGGTTGGTGAACAGCTCCTGTAGGGAGGCGTCGCCCGTCGGTTCAGGGGAAGGTTTCGCGGAGGCCGCGGAAGCGCGAGTGGGCATCCCACTTTTGACACCAATGTTACGTTTTGTGTTCGACAATACGGAAGTTTATTATACAACAGCAGTAACAGAACATGAAGGAGTAAGAATAATAGACAGTAATCTCTAGTGCACGGAAATGTAAGCATCGATACGTCTGCTTGTAATGGCGGCTGACTCTCGAATGACATCTTGACAGGCGTTCGGTCCGATTGCCTTCTTCTCGCTGTCCTCTTGTCTTCGTCGCGGGCACCAGGGGGCCATGGATTCTATCCATAGGGTGCCCGCAACAATATATACGTACTTTAAGTGCTTTATTGTTTCTTCGTTCGTATTTATTAAGACGTTATTATTCATTACTGTTTTATTGTGAAAAATGATTTTAGTTTATGTTTCAGACTACTGATAGAAAGTAAGTTTGTTTACATTAAATCAGGGCTGCACAATAAGCTGTTTTCGGCGCCTAGCGGCGAGCAACCCGCATATCCCGTTGTTAATGTTAGAATCGGTGAGGAGAACTGCAGTAGTGTACGTGCATTTGGTACGACTTGAACCCAGCCTTAGGCTGTCATAGGCAAATAGCCCAGCCATTTAAAAAGGCAAGATAATAAACTAAAAAAATGCAATCAAGGGACAAATGCAAATTGCATGAGCAAATACCGAACTTCTCAACGAGGCCATACAAGACATACGAGGCAACGAAAGCACACTCTTAAACGCGACTTGGCAAATTCAGTACTTACTCTAACAGACAACCCACATTAAAGAATTTCGAGAGACAATAGCATACTAATAAATAGCGTCGCAGAAACACTATTGCATGAACGACAAGGCTTGTTAGAATTCATTATGGATATAAAGAAAGAAGTCCTAAACCCACGATTAATACCACCAGCACAAATCATAACGTACCTCACTTCCCCACTTGCACATATTCCGAAAGGATTAGAGTTCCCAATCGGAATAAAATTAGGTAACATGCAATTCCTGTACGAAATCCTTACGCTCTCCGCATTTTCGAATACCAAATCAGTTACTGTAGTACTAGATATTCCATTGTTAAACGCGAAAAAATTCAAATTGAGCAAGGTACACCCGGTACCCACGAAGGTAAACGAATCGTTCTACGCGTATATAGAACCCCTTGACTCATACGTGGTAGTTGTCACCTCGATGCAAGATTACATACAACTAAGCAAACAGGACCTAACGAAATGTAAAACAATAAACGATCTGTACCTCTGCACCTCTAATTACCCGATGTTCAAAGCGATACCATACGGACCGTGCGAAGTACAGTTGTACACAAAATTGACTAAAACCTCAAACAATTGTAAAATGCGAATTATGACAATGAAACTCACGATCCAGATAGAATTACAACACCCAGGCACGTGGATTTATATCGCGCCGAAACCGATACAACTAGCAGTAACTTGCGACGACAAGAGCACAAATATGTATAGCATTAAGGATTCTGGTATAATAACAATAAGAAACAAATATACAATCCCTACAGCCGTATTCACAATAGAAACTAGAGAACTATACGGAATAGAAAAAACATGGTACTACTTACCTGGTCACAATTTTGTCATTTGATGAAATTATACTTTCACAGACCACTGTGAATTAGTACAGAAACACAAATTTCAGGTTTAAAAGGATAATCAAACACTCGGAAGAATTAAATAAAGTTAGAAAACAAATTAGAAGACTTACAAAAACGATTTAGAAAAACCCGAAATTATACCAACCGAGTATCACTATAGCTTCTTTACACTATCCAAAATAACGGGATTTATCACATGGGGGCCCATTCCTGAAGCTGCGTAGGTTGGAAAGTAGGCTGCCTTTGTTCTTCACCTTCTTCTTCACTGACCGTCCCCTTCCTCCTTGCACTCATCTTCTCCGAATTCTTCACAGATCATCCGGTCCTTCTTTGTACTCATCATACGGCTAGACCATATCACTCTGAATGTGTATCGAACGTCTATCGTACCACTCTGAACGTGCATCGAACGTCTATCGTACCACTCTGAACGTGTAGATCGTATGGGACTGTCCTTGTCGATGACCGCGAAGTCGTACCGCCGTCGCCAACACCTCGCGCACAGGTCACTGATCCCGCCGAACGTCATGTCCGTGTTCACGTGATCGTTGTACACGCGCCACAAGTTCGTTCCGTGCTGTTTGAACAGCACGAGAAAATTCGCGTTGTCCCTGATCAGGTGTTTCGGTATCCTTGCGTACGACTGACACAGGTAGAAACAGTCGACGTTCGCGTGTCGTCCCATGGGGAAGTACTCTCGCATCGTGTTCTGTTGGTCGCACGCCACGTCGTCGAACACGAAGATCGAATAGGGCAGAGCGTCGCTCGGCGGCACGATCCGATTAGTGTCCGAGTAGGAAAAGTATCCGTTCCCGTCCGATACTTCGACTGCTGCAACGATTTCTAGTACACGTACACGTTCTCGAAGCGCAGACCGTTCGGACTTTCCAGCACACTGAGGAGCACGTTGGTTATGGATATGGAACAGCATATCGCGGCTCCCACGCTGTTCGGCAACAACGAACCGTGTCTACGAGATTGAGCTCCGCTTTCCTCCCGATCCACGCATCTTTTCGCGGCCATGCGAATAGCGTCGGGTTGTTTCTCGAAACGCATGATCTCGTTGTTGCGTGTGTAACGTACCCCTACCTACCGCCAAAATATTTTTCCTCTTATTAATCGTTATTTTCATTTCATTTTATTTAAGTTGTAATACTAGTATTAAGGACATGTAAAACACGTGCGAACGACACGCTACGTAGCGGAAAACAGTGGATCTAAATCACGTGCAACGCATGCGTATAACCGCCTATTCAAACTGCGAATTCAGTGCCGTGAACGAATCGAGCCCGCGTGCGCAGACCGCACGTTTAACCGGACGCCGAATAAACCGAGTGTAGTGCGCGAGTGGCGCAAACATTCCAAATCGACCAAGCGTCATTTCTTATATTACATTATACCGACTTCGTGTCGAGACTTTATGTTCAATTAACGATTTAGTATCGCACCTTTATATTACATCTTCTATATTAATTAACGACTCTGTTCTAACTATTCTATACAGAAGGCGTCAAACGATCTTTATGTTTTGTTTTACCGACCGAAGCGTCAAATTCTATAACTACCGACTAAGTGTCATTTCCGTTAACACCGACTTAGCGTTGAAACGGAAATCAAAAGATATTCATTAATACCAACCAATACGTCAATACGTAAGTACTTTATGTTCAATTATATTAATTTAAACATCAAAGTTCACGCGAATACGCGTCTCATTCTATGTTCCATTTAGACCTAGTGTCAAAACCTTTTTGGAATAAACTATTTTGTAACTTATTGTTAAAAAGAAGGATTCTCGTTTCGTGAAATTCATTTCTTTATCGCACGCCACCCGAACCAATCCCACAATTTCACAGGTAAACTGTTCTACTTGTGGAATCTCCTGTAATTAACGGCAACGTCTCGTTCGAGAACGTTACGCGTGTGTGTACGCGACGAGCGCGCTATTTATACCCTCGGCACACGTACAGCCGATCAGTAGTGATGTATTCGTTGAAGCGATCAGTATCGAGTAAGTACGCGTATCTGGAGCGGAATATTCGGTCGGGTGTATGGTCGTGACAACAACGACGTCGAAGAGGAAGAGTAAGAGAACGAAGATTGGATCGGGTCTCGTGAACGGTAACATAAACCGTTTACCGTTCGAGCTACACGTTCCGGGTTATCAGTTTTTCGCACCGGGAACGCGGCTGTGGAAGCGATTGGCTCGCAGCGTCGAAAGGACTTGGATCGAGGACACGAGGCGGATCGAGCGTTGGTCGAACGAACGCGAGAACGAGTGTTCGCGAACGGCACGAGCTTCTGTGAAAAGGCAACGGCGGCTGGCGTGTGGGCGACGATGAGAGGAAAGACGAAACTCGGCATAGGCGCGAGACGGAAACGGGAGCGAAGAGTCGCGCAAACGCGGATTCTACCTGAGACGAAACGCGGCGGCTTTCTTCCGCTTGTACCGTTCGTACTGCCCGCTTTGTCCGCTATCGGAGCATTGGCCGGCGGAGCGGCAAGCATAACCAAAGCGGTCAACGACGCGAAGTTCGCGCGAAAGCAGCTGGAAAAAACGATGCGTCACCATCGGGAAATGGAAGGGAAAGGAATGTATCTGGCACCGTACAAGCACGGCTCCGGCTTGAGCTCGAGACGGTGACGATTGGGAAGGAAAGAAACATCTCGCGGCGAAGGCGGCGATAACGCGACCCACGACGAACTTACAATTACAGCGCGCGTGCGCCGACGTGCCCTTCTTTCGAGGGGTATTTATGCGCTACACGCTTCCCTCGCGTGTACGCACGAACGAATGCGGTATCGTTAATTTGGACGAGAATTGAGGCGACGGCACGCACTGGGTCGCGTACGCGAAACGCGGTCCGCGCGTGCAGTATTTCGACCGTTTCGGGAACCTGCAACCACCCACGGGACTCATCGACTACTTCGGCCGGGATACAAGGACGAAAATCGCGTACAATCACGACCGTTTATACGCCAACGATAAATTGGTGAGTACACGTTCAATCGCATCACTATTTCTCGCGATCGCAGCTATGTCGCTGACGCTCACGTTGACCGGGCGCAGCAGCGGGCTCACGGTGAGCTATTTCCCGCCGCTGGATCTGAGTCACGATCGATACGAACTGGCGCTCACGGACTTTCACAAGTTCAACACGATACCGAACGTTGACTCGAACAACGACAAGTTCTACTTCGTCGCCGACTAGGACACTGACGACAACAACGTTGATGTCGCTCGCAAATACATTACGATTCCCCACGGTTCCTACGAATTGGACGCTATCGCCAAATATTTGAGACACCAATTGCTCGACCTATATCCTCGCGATCGCAAAAACTACGATGCGGACGACGACGCTGCTCAATACCCCATAGTGCTGCGAGCGAACAACCGCACCATGAAGAACGAGGTGTACTGCTCGTTCGTCGAGAACTTCCCGAAACCGAACAATGTGGGCTCGTTGCTGGGATTCTCTCCAATGCGCGTTTTGTCGGCGAATACGTGGCACGAATCCGATGTAGCCATGAACATCGCGACCATCAACGTGATCCGAGTGACGTGCAACGTCACTATCGGTGCGTACAGCAACGACAAACCGGTACACACGATCCAAAAATCAGCGCATCGCGTACCACCTGGATATAAGATAACGAAAACGCCGAGGCACGCCATTTATCTGCCGATCGTTGCACGAGCGATACACGAGCTGACGATACGTGCAGTCGATCAACACGATCGTCCGATAGGTTTTCACGGAGAGGAAATAACGATTCGCCTATGCGTGCGGCGAACGTTCACGCGATAACAGCGTTTACGGTTACGCGAATGTTGGTGTTCGACCACTCGTGTCACCAACCGCCTGTCGTTGCTCCATTCGCTATCTCGCGTCCTTCCCCGTTGGAAAGCGGTGGCGGTGACGGTGAAAGAAACATTGAAACCAGAAGACTACAACTACGAACAGGAAGAGGAATACCAACAATAAGAAGAGGAGGAAGCGGGGGAGGAGGAATACTAAGAAAACCGTTAACTCGTTGGAACGCGCGTTTCCTACGATCCCTGAGATTCATCGTTGCCTGAAGAGAGAGAGGGAAAGAGAGAGGGAGAGAGAGAGAGAAAGAGAAAGAGAAAGAGAGAGAGAGAGAGCATATTGGACGTGACGTACACACCGATCGTCGACAACCGTACCACGAAGATCGAGGTGCACGCTTACAATCCGTACGCCAACACCACGTTCAACAATAGCGACGAGATACGAATACCCATACAGCAACAAGATCTGTACACGCTTCCGTGCGAGAGCTTTCTGTACATCGAAGGTCGAGTCACGCTGTCAGACGCAAGAACCAAAGAAGGAACGTCCGCGAGCGTCTTTCTGAACAACAACTGTGTCGCGTTTATGTTCGACAAGATCCGATACGAATTGAACGGCGTGGAGATCGATCGGACGAGAAATCCTGGCATCACCACCGCGCTGAAACATTACGCGACGTTGTCCGCCGAACGGAGCAAAGCATTGACGAACGCCGGTTGGGACCGTACGATCGCGGAAAACAAAGTATTTCACAGCGCGGCTTTCAATTTCTGCGCGCCCTTGCGCGCGTGCCTTGGAGTCTTCGAGGACTACAGGTACATCGTGATGAGCGCACGGCACGAGTTGATCCTGATTCGAGCGCGAGTCGACGCGAACGCGATCCGTGGTACCGCCACGGCGAAACCGAAAATCGAGATAAACAAATTGCAATGGCGTATGCCGCACATCATGTTGGAGGAGATGGAGAAACAGTCGATGCTACGTATCCTGACGGCAGACCGCCGCAATGACTATGCGATCGTGGGATCTGTATGAGTATCCGTTGATTCAAGTGACCATGAAACACACGCGGACCGTGAAAGCCATGTCGCAGCTCGAGAAACCTCGATACGTGATATTCACCATGCAAACCAGTAGTATAGCAAGGGGGATTCCAACCCAAATTTGAGTTTGAAGGCCATTTCCCCCACCCCTCCCCCGACCATGAAACTCAAATTTGAGTTTCAATGTCGGCGGAAAATTCCCCGCAGGCGGCGCGCGGCCGGACGGCGGCGGATGACGTCATACAGATGGCGGAGTGGTGGAGGTATAGCGCGAGAGCAGATATCGAATCAATCGATACCGAATCAATATTGGACCGCGGGATGAATTGCTAACTCTGGAGCGTGGTACCGACTACAGTCGGTAAGGAGGGAAATATTAATTTTAAGATATTTATATAAATGAAAAAACAGAATCTCGGGCGACGGGGCTCGAACCCAAGACCTCCGGCGGTACGAGTCAGCCGCCTATCCAACTCCCCCAACGCCCACTCTCTGACATTAGTCTTTTCGAATGGTACATATAGCGAGCGTCAGATGCCATGAGCAGTTGCTAAACGCCAAAGCATAATAATTATCGGATGATGTCGGGCAATGTCGGGAAAGATCGGCGTTTTTACACACCGCGTCTTCGAAGGAGGGAAAAGAGAGAGCAATACTTAGTAATTTTAAAGCTAAATTCGAGGGGAGGGAAAGAGACAGCACTACTTCGTGGTACAAAGCTAACCATTTTTTCAAAATGTTTTCCAACGTCGCAGCGTATCGCGCGATCTCGAGTAATTTGAATCCTCTGGAGCAGCCGTGCGGGATGACGTCATTTGGCGGCGCGAAGAAGGCGCGAACGAAATATGTGTGTTGAAACGTCGAATCTTAAAATTAGGCGGTGGCGAGAGAAGGTGGAAGGTGGGTAAATAAAATGTAGAAATAATATATGTTTAAGAGATTATATATTGTTACAAACGAAAATAAAATAAAATAGAATATAAATATAATATAAAATATGATATGAATATAAAAATATAAAAAAATACAATATAAATATAAATATAAAAATATAAAAAATAGAATATAAATATAATAAATACAAAATACAGAATAAAAGAGAAATATATATATATACATACAAAGTGTAAGAAAAAAATATATATTAAATAAAAGAGAAACTAATAAAATATATAATGGACAAAAAATTAAAAATGACAAAACTAATAAAATGGAGACGGTGATGATGGGGGTGGCAGCGGCGACGGTGACGATGGCGGTGTTGGGGGCGATGGTGGTGATGGGGGGTGCTGGAGGTGATGAGGGTGATGGGGGCGACGGTGGTGATGGGGATGATGGTGGCAGCTGCGGTAGCGCAAATATCCTCACCATCGGTATCGGCCGATGATACGGCCGTATCCGATGCATCGGAAATGGCCGCAGCCGCGCAGCCCCATACGCGGGCGACGGCGCCTAGAACACACACAAACATCGATATAATATTCGCACATCAAACGCGCAAAGCAAGACAAAGTATTACGTACCTGTGGAGGTGGCGGCGGCGAAGGGGGCGAAGGCGATGAAGGGGGCGAGCCCCAATGAGGGGACCATTGGGGTGATTCGGGTGGCGAGTTCTACAACATAATTAGCAATATAATATTCGCACGAACGCCTGATTTAATCTCACTCAATTTCAAAGGTTAAACGCGATAAATGTCAAAATATTGATATGTACATACCTCGGGGCCACACTCCGGGGCGATTCTCGACTGTCCCATTTTCAAAAAAAAAAAAAACAATGGAAAGTGTCACAACAAATCTAACTGCTTGCTGTCAAGCATGATGGGCAACTGGTCTCGCTGCATCTCCAAGCTCCCACATGTGGGCCCATGCCTAAAGTTGCATCCGTTGCAAAGTAGGATGTCTTTGTTCTTCACCTTTTACTTCACTGGCCACCCTCTCCTTCTATGTGCTCCACCTGAATTTTCGCTGACCATCCTCACCTTCTATGCATCTTCTTCGAACTATTCACTGGCCATCCTCTCCTATTTCTTCTTCGCATGTATAATTTGGCTGAATCGTTTCTCCATTCTTCTTTGGACACATCATTTGACTAGACCATACCACGTTGATCGTTTAGTGGACGTCTATCATACCACTTCGATCACGTATTGAACATCTATCAAACGTGTATCATACCACTTTCAACGTCTATCGTACCACTCTCAACGTATATTGGACGTCTATTAAACGTGTATCATACCACTTTCAACGTCTATCGTACCACTCTGAACGTCTATCAAACGTCTATCGTACCACTTTCAACGCCTAACGGACAACTCTGAACGTGTATCAAACGTCTATCGTACCACGTTGAACATCTATCGTAACACTCTGAACGTGAATCGAACGTGAATCGTACCACTTTCAACGCCTAACGTACCCCTCTGAATATGTATTGAATATCTATCAAACGTGTATCATACCATTTTCAACGTCTATCGTACCACTTTGAACGTCTATCGTACCACTTTCAACGCCTAACGTACCCCTCTGAACGTGTATTGGACGTCTATCAAACGTCTATCGTACCACTTTCAACGCCTAACGTACCCCTCTGAACGTGTATTGAACATCTATCAAACGTGTATCATACCACTTTCAACGTCTATCGTACCACTCTGAATGTGAATCGAACGTGAATCATACCACTCTGAACGTGAATCGAACGTAAATCGTACCACCCTGATTGTGTATTAAACGTGTATCATACTACTCGGAACGTGTATTGTACCGCTTTGATCGCATATTGAACCGCTTTTGCATAATTATAACTATCGTCTTAATCTAGCGTACATTACATGCAGGAGGTTGGGGAGGGTGAAGAAAAACATTTATACATTAAAAAATTGATTTTATTTATTTATGCATTTCACTCTGACGTTTAGACCACCAGTTGAATATTTTAAATACATTTTGCAAGGCACAGTGCTTTGCGTATCTGCCACAACGCAGAGTATTAACTACATTTAACTTATTTAGAGATTTGATATCCTCATAGTCAATGTCCAGTGTCTCAATGATCACGCCCGCTCTCGTATCTTCATCGAGGAAATCCGCAAGCCAGTCGCGTTTCTGTAGCCCTTTAACGTATACGATATGGGATGCGTCATCTTCTTCGTCGATAGCATCAGCTACAGCCTTCGTAATTAGCTGTTTAGCCATACTGTATGGAACGTCTCCATCATCCCACCGTAGTCCATGATGTTTTGCCACCAACCACCAGATGATCGATTTGTGGGATTTTGTAAGAAGATATTGCGGCATCTAACTCCCAAAAATATAGTGCGATAGAATTGTTCCATTTCGTAGGACAGCCACTTCCTTGACGACAAATCTTCTATCAACGATGAACCCTTGCAGGTCAACAAATGTTGGTACGACCATTATCGATACAATTTTATAGGTCCGCTCGCTTCCAAGATAGATGAGAGAATGGGGTCTTTCTCATAAAGCATCCCGATTTTCACGGCGAAATATTTGTATGATTTTAGCACAGGAGAGGGCGGGGCAAGTAGTATGGTAATTTAATTTATTTTGCGCACCACGTTTGTCAGCGGATTGTATTCAACCACACGATCGTGTAGAAATAGACAGTAGGCCGTAGTATTTACCGGCACATTCTCTGTACACTCGAATTCTATGCGCACGCCCACGGTGCCATTCTTGATCGACTCATTTTGTCGCGAGCAATCAATCACCAAAATTGTAAAATTGTAAAAATTCGGCCACGGTGAATAATGCCTCGTTGCAACTATGTCCATAATACGATGTACGGAATTGCGAGTACATGTGAAATAAGATGGCATGCTTATTCTGGTCAAAGTCCAAATTCAGGTCATCATATGGGTAAAATTCCGAGTTGAGAAAATGTTTTATATTGACCAATTTGCAGTTGTTAAACTTAGTAACATCTTCGCTCATCACATTCTTTCGATTAGTCTGTAGAACAAGGATAATACATCGCGGCTTCTCCAACTGTGCAGATGCCTTCACGGCCCACGAATGCTTGGTGATGCTCTGTAAGAGAGGATACTCATACATATCCCACGAATGAAAACAAATGCTCAGGTTTTGCCCACTTTCCAAAGCATGTAGCAACGATAGCTGATTAACGTCGTTCAGCGTCACATGAGGTATCCGCCATTGCACTTTTAGTAATTCAATTTCTGGTTCCAACATCGGCGATCCTATTAGAGAATTGTTATCGTTGCGCGATCGTATTAAAATCAATTCGTGACGCGCATTAATAATCATGCGTTTGTAGTCCTCGCAAAATCCCAGCAAATATTTGAGCGGGATGCAAAAATTGAAATGATTTTTCACTATTAGCCAAACGCGTCGTTTCAAGCCACATCCGGCATTCTCCATATTTTTGTCTTCATCAGATGTCAGCGATACATGGTTTTTAAGCGTGCTAATTATTCCAGCGTTTCTATTGCGATCAATCTCCACGCCATTCAGCTCGTATCGAATCTCATCAAATAAGAACGCCATGCAATTATTTCCCAACATCACCGTTAATGTATCGCTTGGCTTATTTACCTCCAATTTCCCTTCCACATAGAGGAAACTTTCACACGGTAATGTGTATAAATGCTGCTGCTGTGTGGGTATTCTTATTTCATCGCTGTATCCAAACGTCTTGTTGACGTATGGGTTGTATGTGTGAGTCTCGAGCTTGACGATGCGATCATCAAACGTCGGCTTCCCTCCAATGCTTAGAATGTCCACCATTTTTTTCAACTTAAATGCGCACAAGGAATCCCAGTGATTTCAAAAAGCCAATTTTCGCAGGACTGAGCCTTTTCTTTTTAGCGTAATCAGAGCTGTTGCAGGTGTTGTTGTTGTTGTTGTTGTTGCAAACAATTTCACTTGGAAGAAGCGAGTTTCTGGAGTCATTCAACACAAGCATCTCTTTCGGTCACACCACATGTATTATCGTCGTCGCCGTCGTACGTGCAATCTGATGGTAATCTCTTCACCTCGAAAATCGAGCAACTGTCCGTCTTGATCCACAACGCGTATCGATAGATCCGTAATGACCCGTGCGGTGATTGGAAGGTAAATGATCTGCGCGGGCATTTCCGATATCTTATATCCTGGTGGAACTCTCGGAGAAAATTCATGTATCGTATGTACGTGCTTCCCATTGTTGTACGCGCCAGCGGTCACGCTGCATTCTATGCGAATAATGTTCACGTTCATGATATTAATTGGATCGTCCGATTCGTGCCACCGTCCAGGTTCTAATACCCGATATGTCGAAAATCCCAGTAGCGATCCAATATTATTGGGTTTCGTAAAGTCTACGGCGAACGAGCAGTACATTTCGCTTTTCATGGTGTCGTTGTTGGGGTGCAACGCTATTGGATACACATCGTTGTCATCACCATCGTTAGCATCGATGCCACCGAGATTTTGAGGATACCCCTCGAGTAATCGCTGCTTCAAATACTTGGCAATCGCGTCTAGTTCGTAGGAGCCGTGGGGAATCATAATGTATTCATGAATGGTGTAGACGCTGCTGTTGATGTCATAGTTTGCGGTGAAGAAGATTTTATCGTTGCTCGAGTCGATGTTCGGTATTGTATAATAAGTTTCAAAGGTTGTTAGACCAAGCTCATAATCATCGTCGCTCAAATCTATGGGTGGAAAGTAGCTCACCGCGAGGGTGCTACTCTTGCCGGTTAGAGTGAATGTTAACGACATATTCCGAGCTGTACGACTCGACTAGTATTGAATCAGAGTGGTGGGAAGTCAATTCTTAAATTTAGTGCCAATCGTTTGTAGAAAGCGTAGACATAGTTGTCCAGAATTGCTCTGATTGTACTTCTGATAAGCCATTCGATTGTATTCGATTTTCACAACATCTTTATCCAGATATTGAACCAATTCCTTAGGCGGTCGAAGATTTCCAAACCTGTCGAAATATATAGCTCGACACCCTCTCTTTGCATACGCCACCCAATGGGGTCGTCAAACGTCCAAATTTATGATACCGCTCTCGTTTCGACGTACTCCTCCGGCAGGTAGTGCATTGCGCATGAAAACACCTCTAAAGAATGGAATACGCATACGTTTTGCCAACTCCTCCAATTGCACGTCGGTAATTACGCCGACAGGAATTTTTATTTTCTTTTCGGTGTTTTTTTTTTCGTTTTGATATTCCCTGTCCGCGCTTGTATGGTGCGAGATAAAGTCCACGACCTTCCATGGAGCGATTATGGCGTTGCATATCCAGCAGCTGATGTTGCGCCGCCTTATTATCGTTTACCGCCTTAGCGATCCCCGCCGCTCCACCAGCTAATGATCCGAGAACACCCAGCAGCGGGATAAGTGGTAATATTCCACCCCGTTTTGCCACCGGGGAATCCGCTTCTTCGATGCTCTCTTTGGAGTCCTTTTGCGAGTTTTTGTTTTAATCCCCATTCCGATTTTCGTCTTGGCCTTCATAGATGCCCAAACAGCTGTAGCAGCACCTCTTTTACCCAGAGTCGAGTCTCGCGCAACGTATGCGTTTTCGCGCTTTGTCAGCGAGAACCTTATCTGCCACGTGCCTTTCGCCGAGGTTGTTACTGCGCGAATATGCAATATCGTGTTCGCGACACGCTGCGTCCAACGGATTGATGCCGTGATCACCTCTAGCCAATCGTTTTGCTAGATGAGTTCCTGGGCCGCAAAACTGGTATCCTGGGATATGTAATTCGATAGGTAGCGCGTTTATCGCTCGATTTAACAAACCACTACCTTTCTTAACTCTCGTCGGCGACATTCGCCACAGTTTTTAATCAATGGTGCCGGACCGTCGATATGCGGTCGCTGCCAAGGGCGATTATAATGTTCCAGACACCGACGATACTGCCGAACCTCAGAATTGGCTTTTATATGCTCGAGGAGTCTGTCCCACAACTGATCAATGTGTCTGCCAAACTCTCGCAGTAGAATAATCTTTGGTATATATTTCAACTGCTCAGAGGTTAAGTCTCGAATATCGCAATTATCCGACAGGATCAGAAGCTTTTTCAATACTGAGTTGTTTTGCTTCAGTGTGGACCTATAAATAGGGCGCGTCGCCGCTTCGACGTATCAAAACCATTTTTTGCAGTTCGCGGAGATGAGATTCGTGCGACAACCTGTAACGATACGCGTGACAAATTTTGACGATAAATCGCAAATGATATCCTCGAAAACAAGACGCAAACATTGTAGCATGCTACCAAACACTATACGCTATCTCATTTGCGGCCCATCAAATTGTGGAAAGACCAACGTGTTGGTGAGCTTGTTGGTAAGTCCACAAGGCGTCCGCTTCGAGAACGTGTACGTGTATTCCAAGTCGTTGCAACAGCCGAAATATCAGTATTTGCAGAATTTATTGACTCCGATAGATGAAATTGGCTACTTTACGTTTTCGAATAACAATGACGTCATCCCACCGAGCGAATCGCTCCCGAATTCAATTTTTATCTTTGATGACGTGGTATGCGACAAGCAAGATACGATACGAGAATACTTTGCAATGGGGCGCCACTCAAACGTTGACTGCTTCTATCTCTGTCAGACGTATGCAAAAATTCCCAAACATCTTATACGCAACAATGCGAAACTGTTAATTCTGTTTAAGCAGGATGGTACCAACTTGAAACATGTGTACAACGATCATGTAAACACGCTTACTGCGTTAACACACGATTTCTGCGCTTTGTGTCGTAATTGTTGGCAACGGGAGTATGGTTTCGCGATAATAGACAAGGATAGCGCGATGTCCCATGGACGTTATAGAAAGGGATTTAACGAGTTTGCCATACCGTGAGATGGCCAATTGTCATCAACCTGTCGGTGAGAAAGCAACGTCTGCGGTACAACGATGATTGATATCGATAGTCTGGAGAATAAGGATCGGGAGAGAATAGCGAAGGAAATTGCAAAAACCAGCGAATCCATTCGCAAGAAACATCAGGCTTTGAAGACTGGCAAGATGGAGGAAAATATCGCGTTGGAGAGATACTTTAAACCTATTGTCGAACCCTTAAAACATATCGTGGAAAATACCACAGCAGCAGAAGCTGACGCATCACCGTCGATGAGCACAGACGTTGAAGGAAATGAAACATTAACGCCTAAAACAAAAATTCAGCCGAAAGGGAACACATCGCGCAAGACAAAGAGGAAACCACACATGTCATCGGAATATTCACCCATAACCTCTACACCAGTTCAATCGAAGCGGAAACGACAGAATGCCACGTCAAACGATTCCCCCGTTCCTCCCACACCAATAAATACCGGTGTACAATCGCTCACAGCCATTTATGACGACGTTTTCGAAACTAGTCCCGATGAGTCGTTTGCAACATCTATTAGACATCAACTCCAAACATCTGAGGGACAAGAAACGTTTCGTAGCCATTTCGGCCCACTGGGGCAAAAATACATGAGCGCAATCCTAAGTGGTGATAGTGGAACGATGCTTGGGGATAAAGCTTTCGATATAGACAAGGATAATAATATAATCATTGATGGTGTAAGATACAGAGGAACGTCCAGTATTTACGAACTGATTTTCAAGAGAATTCCCGACGATGCCCTGTACACCGATGCCGACAAACAAAAATACAAAAGTATACTGCTGACGACGAATGCCCACAGACGCGGTCATAACACTAAATACCCCATATTGAGCAACAAGGGATACAAGTACAAACATGTAATTGCACCTCTACTCCCCCGTGTATCGGCTAGTAGGGCAGGGAAAGGTCTAAGGACACCGCTAGCGATGATGGTAAACGATAACAAGATCGATTACGTGCATTGGGATGATCCCAACGAGCTGGTGGATCGATTGCGTTTGCTGGAAGCGTCGCGTCAGGCTGGTAACAACTCTCATCATCCTGAAAGTCTATCGATTATCGAGGAACTCCGCGAGGTAGGCCTCATTATAAATTATACAGCACGTCGATGATTTGCAACAAATTTGGAGTATCGCTCGAGAAGACTGGAGCAGCTAGAATGGACTATTACAAATGGAGCGGCATGCTTCGAAATTATATTCGAGATAACGCTTTATGTATGGATGGTGCCGACCTTGATACAAAATCACGCAAGATACGACGCGTAGATCAGCCGGTGGCTGACAGCGATGCCGTTAATAAACTATACATGGAAGAGAGCATTAAACTTTTGAGAGAGCAGCAGGAAGAATTAGAGCTGGTCGTGTTTCAGAGAGATATGCTGACGTTGCAAAACAGCGTTAAAAAGATATCGCAGGCGTCGCATTCAATCCCGCAGCAGCGCTGCGAAGGAGAATCATGCGAGACGGTTGAACTTGTCCAGAATTTCCTCGGGTCGATGGGGAGCACATAATGCACGTACATGATAATTATGACATCATTCGTGTCAAAGACACCTCTGCGATCCAACATGCAACCATTATCGAAATCCAAAAGTAAACAAAACCAGGATCCCAAGAAGCGGCAACTTATTGAGGAATTGCATGCTCCAACCCGAAGACATTTCCCACGGAGGCGCGTCTTAGTGCATGGATACGACGATCTGTGGCAAGCTGACCTTGTAGAAATGCGTCCCTACTCGCGATTCAACCATGGTCACCACTACATACTCACCATCATCGATGTGCACAGCAAGTATACATGGGCGGCGCCGCTCAATACTAAAAGTGGCGCTGAGGTGACCAAAGCGTTTGCAAAGATATTTAGAGATCGATATCCGAAAAATTTGCAAACAGATCAAGGAAAAGAATTTTACAACGCCGATGTGCAGAAACTCTTGACAAAGCATGACATTAATCATTATTCGACGTATTCGGTGATGAAGGCCTCCGTCGTAGAACGTTTCAATCGAACTTTGAAGAACAATATGTGGAAAATGTTTACGCCCAATAGAACCTACAGATGGATCGATTCGCTACCGCGTCTTCTCGCAGAGTATAACGCGCGAAAACATAGAACCATCAGAATGCGTCCTTGCGATGTTACCCCTGCGATCGCCGACAAGCTGCTAGCCACCGTATACAGCAACATAAAGATCGCTGCTCCAGCGAGATTCAAGTTGTGCGAGTTTGTGCGCGTGGGCAAATTTAAAACCATGATAAGGCTATACGCTGAATTGGACAACGGAGGTGTTCAACATAGCCAAAGTACAGGCAACTAATCCCGCGACGTATCTGCTCCTCGATTCCTGTGGAAAACCTGTTGCCGGAGTATTCTATGAATACGAGCTGCTACGCGTCACCGATCCTGATGTGTATCTAGTGGAAAAAGTGTTGCGTAGGAGGAGGGATACGATATATGTCAAGTGGTTGGGGTTTGATAAATCACACAATTCTTGGATAAATAAAAATAATATATTGTAACATAATAATACATGATTCAATAAAAATACAATGATATATATGTAAATGAGTGAACAATTTTATTTTTGCACATTAATTCCACCATTTATAATTTCTATACACGTGGGAACAATTTTTATATTACACAATAAATACAATAAATACAATTTCTATTCTACAACGGAATTTTATAATGTCCCCAGGGCAGAGTGTCGGTCGAATCGGGTATTAGAACCTGGACGGTGGCACGAATCGGACGATCCAATTAATATCATGAACGTGAACATTATTCGCATAGAATGCAGCGCGACCGCTGGCGCGTACAACAATGGGAAGCACGTACATACGATACATGAATTTTCTCCGAGAGTCCCACCATCCGCTGACAAACGTGGTGCGCAAAATAAATTAAATTACCATACTACTTGCCCCGCCCTCTCCTGTGCTAAAACCATACCAATATTTCGCCGTGAAAATCGGGATGCTTTATGAGAATGACCCCATTCTCTCATCTATCTTGGAAGCGAGCGGACCTATAAAATTGTATCGATAATGGTCGTACCAACATTTGTTGACCTGCAAGGGTTCATCGTTGATAGAAGATTTGTCGTCAAGGAAGTGGCTGTCCTACGAAATGGAACAATTCTCTCGCACTATATTTTTGGGAGTTCGATGCCGCAATATCTTCTTACAAAATCCGACAAATCGATCATCTGGTGGTTGGTGGCAAAACATCATGGACTACGGTGGGATGATGGAGACGTTCCATACAGTATGGCTAAACAGCTAATTACGAAGGCTGTAGCTGATGCTATCGACGAAGAAGATGACGCATCCCATATCGTATACGTTAAAGGGCTACAGAAACGCGACTGGCTTGCGGATTTCCTCGATGAAGATACGAGAGCGGGCGTGATCATTGAGACACTGGACATTGACTATGAGGATATCAAATCTCTAAATAAGTTAAATGTAGTTAATACTCTGCGTTGTGGCAGATACGCAAAGCACTGTGCCTTGCAAAATGTATTTAAAATATTCAACTGGTGGTCTAAACGTCAGAGTGAAATGCATAAATAAATAAAATCAATTTTTTAATGTATAAATGTTTTTCTTCACCCTCCCCAACCTCCTGCATGTAATGTACGCTAGATTAAGACGATAGTATTAATTATGCAAAAGCGGTTCAATATGCGATCAAAGCGGTACAATACACGTTCCGAGTAGTATGATACACGTTTAATACACAATCAGGGTGGTACGATTTACGTTCGATTCACGTTCAGAGTGGTATGATTCACGTTCGATTCACATTCAGAGTGGTACGATAGACGTTGAAAGTGGTATGATACACGTTTGATAGATGTTCAATACACGTTCAGAGGGGTATGTTAGGCGTTGCAAGTGGTACGATAGACGTTTGATAGACGTCCAATACACGTTCAGAGAGGTACGTTAGGCGTTGAAAGTGGTACGATAGACGTTCAAAGTGGTACGATAGACGTTGAAAGTGGTATGATACACGTTTGATAGATATTCAATACATATTCAGAGGGGTACGTTAGGCGTTGAAAGTGGTACGATTCACGTTCGATTCACGTTCAGAGTGTTACGATAGATGTTCAACGTGGTACGATAGACGTTTGATACACGTTCAGAGTTGTCCGTTAGGCGTTGAAAGTGGTACGATAGACGTTTGATAGACGTTCAGAGTGGTACGATAGACGTTGAAAGTGGTATGATACACGTTTTATAGACGTCCAATATACGTTGAGAGTGGTACGATAGACGTTGAAAGTGGTATGATACACGTTTGATAGATGTTCAATACGTGATCGAAGTGGTATGATAGACGTCCACTAAACGATCAATGTGGTATGGTCTAGTCAAATGATGTGTCCAAAGAAGAATGGAGAAACGATTCAGCCAAATTATACATGCGAAGAAGAAAAAGGAGAGGATGGCCAGTGAATAGTTCGAAGAAGATGCATAGAAGGTGAGGATGGTCAGCGAAAATTCAGGTGGAGCACATAGAAGGAGAGGGTGGCCAGTGAAGTAAAAGGTGAAGAACAATGACATCCTACTTTGCAACGGATGCAACTTTAGGCATGGGCCCACATGTGGGAGCTTGGAGATGCAGCGAGACCAGTTGCCCATCATGCTTGACAGCAAGCAGTTACATTTGTTGTGACACTTTCCATTGTTTTTTTTTTTTTGAAAATGGAACAGTCGAGAATCGCCCCGGAGTGTGGCCCCGAGGTATGTACATATCAATATTTTGACATTTATCGCGTTTAACCTTTGAAATTGAGTGAGATTAAATCAGGCGTTCGTGCGAATATTATATTGCTAATTATGTTGTAGAACTCGCCAACCGAATCACCCCAATGGTCCCCTCATTGGGGCTCGCCCCCTTCATCGCCTTCGCCCCCTTCGCCGCCATCGCCGCCTTCGTCGCCGCCACCTCCACAGGTACGTAATACTTTGTCTTGCTTTGCGCGTTTGATGTGCGAATATTATATCGATGTTTGTGTGTGTTCTAGGCGCCGTCGCCCGCGTATGGGGCTGCGCGGCTGCGGCCATTTCCGATGCATCGGATACGGCCGTATCATCGGCCGATACCGATGGTGAGGATATTTGCGCTGCCGCAGCTGCCACCATCATCCCCATCACCACCGTCGCCCCCATCACCCTCATCACCTCCAGCACCCCCCATCACCACCATCGCCCCCATCACCGCCATCGTCACCGTCGCCGCTGCCACCCCCATCATCACCGTCTCCATTTTATTAGTTTTGTCATTTTTAATTTTTTGTCCATTATATATTTTATTAGTTTCTCTTTTATTGAATATATATTTTTTTCTTACACTTTGTATGTATATATATATATTTCTCTTTTATTCTGTATTTTGTATTTATTATATTTATATTCTATTTTTTATATTTTTATATTTATATCATATTTTATATTATATTTATATTCTATTTTATTTTATTTTCGTTTGTAACAATATATAATCTCTTAAACATATATTATTTCTACATTTTATTTACCCACCTTCCACCTTCTCTCGCCACCGCCTAATTTTAAGATTCGACGTTTCAACATACATATTTCGTTCGCGCCTTCTTCGCGCCGCCAAATGACGTCATCCCGCACGGCTGCTCCAGAGGATTCAAATTACTCGAGATCGCGCGATACGCTGCGACGTTGGAAAACATTTTGAAAAAATTGTTAGCTTTGTACCACGAAGTAGTGCTGTCTCTTTCCCTCCCCTCGAATTTAGCTTTAAAATTACTAAGTATTGCTCTCTCTTTTCCCTCCTTCGAAGACGCGGTGTGTAAAAACGCCGATCTTTCCCGACATTGCCCGACATCATCCGATAATTATTATGCTTTGGCGTTTGGCAACTGCTCATGGCATGTGACGCTCACTATATGTACCATTCGGAAAAGACTAATGTCAGAGAGTGGGCGTTGGGGGAGCTGGATAGGCGGCTGACTCGTACCGCGGAGGTCTTGTGTTCGAGCCCCGTCGCCCGAGATTCTGTTTTTTCAATTATATTAATATCTTAAAATTAATATTTCCCTCCTTACCGACTGTAATCGGTACCACGCCCCAGAGCTAGCAATTCATCCCGCGGTCCAATATTAATTCGGTATCGATTGATTCGATATCTGCTCTCACGCTATACCTCCACCACGCCGCCATCTGTATGACGTCATCCGCCGCCGTCCGGCCGCGCGCCGCCTGCGGGGGATTTTCCGCCGACATTGAAACTCAAATTTGAGTTTCAAGGTCGGGGGAGGGGTGGGGGAAATGGCCTTCAAACTCAAATTTGGGTTGGAATCCCCCTTGCTATACTACTCAAACCGATCGAAGGAACAAGCTGGAGAAACGCGCGAGCGGATTCCACCAGTGTAATCTCACGAACGTTCGATTGTACCTCAATTCCGAGACGTATCCGTACGACGACCTGAACTTGGATTTCGACAAACTGAAATACGCGCTTCTGTCCGACATGTACGCGACGGTAGCTCGTGCATATCACGGCTACGGAGAAGCGCTGCTGAAGGCGGTTGAATTTTTGCGATACGCGCCCATCGCGGTCATTGATTGTTCGCGCCAGAACGAGTCGGTGAAGAGCACGCCGGTAGACGTGCGAATAGACTTCGAGTGCAAGGAGAACGTTCCTGCTAACATCACCGCTTACTATCTGATCGTACACGATCGCATCGTCGAGTACAGTCCTTTGATGAACGTAGTACGCAAATTGGTGTAGTATTTACGAGAGATCAACGCTGAAGCCAACAGTCCCTTCACTGTCGTCAACGCTGACGCTTCCTTCGCTACGAATCGCTATGTACGTTGTGGTGAACCTGCAAGGATTCAAACTCGAGGGCAACGAGTTCGTGGCGAAAGAGATCGCTGTTCTCGCGAACGACAACGACGTCGACGACGATGAAACCCCAAAGCTGCCGACGACACCGGCTACCATCTGTCACTGGATCTTCGAGCCGCCGTACCTCTGGACTCGACTGGGCTTTTCGAGAAACGACAATCCATCTGGCTCACGACGTATCAACACGGACTTCGCTGGTCCGACGGCTGGGTACTCTCGCCTGCCCGACTAGCTCGCACGCGTACTCGCAAATGTTGACCTTGCGTTCGTGAAGGGCCCGGAAAAGAAGAAGTGGCTGCTCGAGATAACAACAAACGCGAGCGTGGTGCAAATCACAGAGATGTACGAGCAGAGAAAAATGTAAGACGACGACGATGATGATGACGACGATGTACACTTCGAAGATGATGAGTACACCGATACCTCGCGTGACACCGTCGACGTCTGCTTCTGTTCTCCGATCGGCCGAATCTCGCACTGAACAAACGACGTTGCACCGACATGGAATTTTTCAACGATCGACAGCAACTACTTGATACGAGGTAATTACACGTGCACATGCGTACATATTACTCGTTTGGACATTTTACGTCCGAAACGCTGTTGAACAACGTATCATCTCAATGCTTGTGTCGCGCGTTTTTTTCTAGCGTTGCACCAGCTTCCACGTCCCAGCCACCGCGACGAAGAAATATTCGCATCCTGGGACGCGAGTACCCTTTGACTTCAATAGCGTACAAATGTCTCGTCATTGAAATTTGCATCGGCCAGGATCCTTGTCGCGTCGAGCTCGTGATCACCGACACCAAATGCAACGAATTGTGCTTTCCTATGTCAATGTGGAAGCTCATACTGCAACACGGACCGGAAATACTCGATCGTTGCTGCAACAACACGCGAACTTCGCACGCATATACAACGAGCGGGTGGTCAAAATCTCGGATGCAAGCTTCGTAATGTGCATGACGAAAGATACCATACGACGACTATTCAAGTACGAACACTGCATCGACCACATGTTCTCGTGGTTGACGGAGAATCTGTACGCCGTAACCAGCAAGTACGCGGCCTTCGTACACATCCTAAGTACCTCCACATCCACCGACTACGAAAAACTGATTTTTGACTACGAGCACCATTCTTTGATCGATTCCGAACTGTTAGCGTTAGGTTTGCAATCGATGTTGCGCGACGCGAACCGCGTACCACCGTACTAGGTACTCGGTACGTATGTATGCTACAAACAATAAACGAACGACTTTTTACGCTACTGCATGTATCATTCGTAACCACCTTTTCTACGTATTCGTATTATATTCTAGTATATTTTTTGTTTCTCCTTTTACGTGTACAATACATCCCTTACTTCGTGGAAGATTTCGTTCCCCATTTCTACAGATATATGACATCCCTGAATCATCGAGCCGCGCCATCGATCGAGACGGGATTCGACCTTGACTTACATATAGACCTAAATATAGACAACGCACTTTTTTCTAGAAAAGCATCGAATTATTCCAGCCACCACCGCGACCCTGTCGTTCGTTGCACACATGAATACTGTACGTACGTACGTCCGTCCGTACGCGGGTATGTCTGTGTATATATATATGTAGATACCTATCACATCTCGAAAACAGAAAAAAATGACGCAACGCTCTTTGCGTCAGGTTGCGTAAACCGTTGCAATTCTTCCAATCGCTCTCTCTCTCTCTCTCTCTCGCTTTCTCTCTCTCTCTCTCTCTCTCTCTGCCTCCCTCACCCTCTCTGTCTCACGTTTCCGGAGCAAAAGCCACCGCCCCCTCCGGAGGCATCCGCCACACCCTCCGGAGGCTCCCGTCGAACTCTCCGTAGGCACCCGCCGCCGCCATTCGTTCTTCGGTTTCTTCTCCTCCTCCCCCGTACTTCAAAAATCGCGGTTCTCTCCTCCCCCCTCCTTCCAAAATCACGGTTCTCTCCTTTCCACCTTGCAAAACTATGGTTCTATCTTGCCGGGCCCAGAGAACTGCCGTTCCCTCCTACCCGCGCACCCCCTCGCCATTGAACCAGAACTGTAACTACTGTAGTCCAAGGAATGCTCGGAGCTCAGTTATACCCAGATGGTTTGTGAAGGAAACGTGGTCACCTTTATATCTAAAACTAAGGTCAGTGATTTTCGCGTTAGTTCAACAGCAACCGTCCTTCATCAACAGCAACCGTCCTTCATCTCAACCTTCTGCTGACAACCGGACTACAGACACTACATCTCTCCTTTCTCTGGACAACCGAAATGTTTGACTGACCAAGGCTCCGGCAGCGATAAATAGTATCAATAATAATTGTACACAGACATCTCATAACTTCTCTGTTGTCTCCTCTTCGTGTTCTTTAGGATCTGGCTTCTCTGCTTCTACAACCTATAATCTTTCTCCTACTCCAGTTGCATCTAATAATAATGCTCAACATCACTTATCCTCATCTAGTGGGTCATACTTATACATCTCACACTTAAATGTGCGTTCCCTCGCACCACATTTCACCAACATAGTTGATCTGTTAAACTCACATAACTTTGATATTCTGGCACTCAGTGAGACATGGCTTCGTCCGCAGGATGATTCCTCCTGCTTTTTCCTGCCTGGCTATACACTGATCCGATCTGATCGTGATGCAGAGGTCTCTTCCCGTGGGGGTGGTGTTGCTTTGTACTTAAATTCTAATCTGCGCTATGAAATCATGAGTCTAGGGGTGCCCGACTCATATCATTGTGATAAACGACTGGAGGTGCTTGGGATTAATATTAATATAATGCACATCCGACTAGCTGTCTTTGTAGTATACAAGCCTCCGTCATGTACACCGGCCGCTTTAATCCCTTTCGAATCATTTCTGCACGATTTCACTGTTGCCTCTAACTTTATTGTCTGTATGGGAGACTTTAAAATTGATCTCAACAATGCACTCTCGCCTGGTCTCACATATATAAATAATATTCTAAGTATGCTCTCCTTAAAGCAAATCATAACTGATCCAACGCGCGTGACCTCGGATAGATCCAGTCTGCTGGATCTGATCATGGTCAATAATGAACTAGTAATCTTCTCTTCAGGTTCCCTTGATGTCAGCGAGATTAGTGATCACTGTCTCACTTTTGCTAAACTGGATCTACCGAAGCCACGTTCCGGGCAACGTTACTTACTTCGGCGTAACCTAAAAAATATTCCGTTTGATGATTTTAGCATTGCGGTTAGCCAGCTGAGTTGGGATGAGGTCTATAGTTCTGCTACGGTTGATGCTAAGCTTGAGTCTTTTACTAATAGACTGCTAGGCGTCTTTGACATGTATGCCCCTATGGAGTTAGTAAGAGTTACTAAACTGTCAGCCCCATGGATAACTCCTAATGTCAAATTACTTATGTCACTTCGGAATAAAGCTTTGACTAAATTTAAAAAGTCACCATCTCTCTCGCACTGGGAGTATTACAAACAACTCAGAAATGATACCTCTTCTGCGTTTAGGGCAGAAAAGCGGGCATTCTTTCATTCACTAGTATCTCAACCTTCTAAGTCTTCCACTAAATCCTTCTGGAACTTCCTCCGCAAAGCAGGGGCACCCATGGAATCTCGCTCTCAGTCTCTTCCATCCCAATTCTCCGATCCAACTGCTATCAATAACTATTTCTTAGATTCCATTCCATCTTCTGCTCCTCACCCTAGCCTAATTAGCAATTGTACTTCACCCTCGTTCAACTCACAATCTTTCATTTTCGATCCAATCCTACCTAGTGACCTCCTTGCCGTTCTTAAGACCATTAAACCCACGTCATCTAGTCCTTCTGATATTTCTACTGACATGTTATGCCTTTCTATGCCTTCCTGCCTGGACCCCCTCCTCCACATATTTAACTTCTCCCTTTCCAGCGGATCCTTCCCGTCACGGTGGAAACACTCAATAGTTAAACCCATTCCTAAAACAAACTCTCCTACCACCCTAAATTCTCTCTGCCCCATTTCGACTCTTCCTTTCCTTTCTAAAATCCTAGAAAAGCTGTGCTTTATACAACTACATAAATTTCTCGATAACTCTAATGTACTGCCTCTGCTTCAATCTGGCTTTAGACCAAACTTTAGCACCACAACATCACTTCTCCATATGTCAAATATGGTACTTAGGGCTTTTGATTCGCGTCGAATATCATGTATTGTCTCGCTCGATTTCTCAAAAGCCTTCGATACCTTAAACCATGATCTGCTTATTAACAAAATTCGTAATTTTAACATTAATGGCCCAGCTCTGGACTGGTTTCGTTCTTACCTTACTCAGCGTTCGCAGCAAGTACTAATTTGTAATCCTTTTCCGCAATTCTCTACTTCACGCACAGTTATGCAAGGAGTTCCTCAGGGCTCGGTTCTGGGCCCGTTACTCTTTAATCTTTATGTAGCGGAATTACCTCTCTTACCTGAATTCTGTGGGGCATACATGTATGCAGACGATACACAACTTGTTCTATCTTTTGACCCTGCTGACTCTGCTCTGGCTGCGAATCAAATTGAATCTGATCTTGTGAGGATTCAGGGGTGGTCATCGTCTCATGGTCTACACTTGAACCCTTTAAAATCCTCTTTCCTTCTCGCTGGCTCAACTACTCTCCTTAAACGTGTCGAGTCATTCTCTATCTCATTAAACCATACTATAATCCCTGGCAAATCATCATTAAAAGTGCTTGGTGTTACTTTCGACTCCACCTGGGACTTTACCCCACACATATCCACAAAACTCCTTGCTGCTCGTCTCCGTCTAAAACTCCTGTTTCCGTTTAAAAGAATCCTCTCTACTCGCCAAAAACTCCTTGTCTCACAGTTACTTGTCCTTTCATTGTTCGACTATGCAGATATTGTTTACTTTCCATGTATTACTAAGTCGACACTTCGTCGCATCCAATATGCTCAGAACTCCTGTCTTCGTTTTTCGTTTAACACGCGGAAGTACGACCATATTACTCCACTATTCGCTCAAACAGGCTGGCTAAACATGTCTCAACGATGGATTTTTCATCTCTGTTGTTTAGTATACAAAATCCTCTCCACGCAAACGCCTGCTTACCTTCGTGATTTAATTCCTTGCAACGCTGAATTCCACTCCTCCAACTCTTGCTGCACGAGAAGAGAACACTGTCTTTCCACTCCTATCTCTCACTCTGTTAAATTCTCCGGCTCATTCTCCTACGCTGCTTCTCATTACTACAATCTTCTTCCTGAGGCTATCTGCTCACTTCCCACACTACACTCCTTCAAAAACGCTACTAAAGCATTTCTTCTAAATCATCCAAATATAACATAGGGCTGACCGGACCGACATGACCTACTGCTGATTCCTAACAAAGTCATATTTGTTCCCTCCACCGTCCTCCCATTCTTATTCCTATTTCTCGTTATGTTCTATTCTGATACTATTTCGGGTCAGGCATAATAGCAGCTGCGCTGAGCCTCGCCCATTCCGCAATCTGCGATACGGTCTCTCTTCTACCTTTGTACCCAATCTTTAAATATGGAATAAAGACGATTAATAATAATAATAATAATAGTTTGTTCCACAATTGTTTCTAGAATTTCCTCTGTAATTAGAAGCTGCCAAGCCTCGTTGGGCGTTAATGGCTTCATTGCACGAGCCCTTCCTTTTAGTCCACAACGCTCTGAAATAATATTGTGTGCCGCGGTGCGTTTAGTACGCGTTGGCGGAATTTTCGACCATTTATAACGATTTTTTCCATAGAAGTAGTGATTAGATGACACTGAAAATTCTCTGCGAAAGATCTTTCCTCAGACTGCGTATCGTAGTCACTGTGTTCACTTTCTGCGTCCGATAAGTAGTCATCACTCTCTAAAAAGTCACCTAACATCTGAGTGTCATCTACATCACTGTCACTCATTAATATATCCTCCAGCTCTTCATCGGACGAATATTTGCACGCCATGGTATATATAGAAATAACAACGTAAATGTATACTGGGGTTAGTGCTGACCCCCAACTGTGTATAACTCGAGACCAGTGCACGCTGCCAGCACGCGCGTCAAGCACCGAAAGAATGCTAAGAAATGATGAAGGTACTGGGACGCAGGAAACATTGTTGCCAGTGGAACTAATTTTACAGCGAAATTTGTGTGCTTGGGGTCATGACTGACCCCAGGATACCAGTTAAGGGTTAAGGAGCTTATTTTTAAGTTAAAGTAACTAATATAACATATTTGATGCTTATTAACCAACTGCAATTGTTTAATTATTTGAAATACATATATTTCTTTGCTTTCTGTGCTCCAAGCTTTTACTTTTCACACAGTTTCGTTGTAAACATGCATATACTGTATAACTTTCATTTCACTTTCTGTTCAATTATTTAAAGCAATGGTGATTGTTATATTTCCATTGCTTTGCTTCAATGCACCCTGTGATTGGCGTTACATGAATGCTGTTTTTAATGAAACCATTTTTCATGACTAAAATAATTTATTAATGACCTTTTATAAATTCATTTATTGAAGAGGAGCTGCGAAAGCAATATTGTGATAATGGCGTTGATGATATTAAATAAATTAATAGAGAATTCTGTGGCAGAGAAATATAGTTGGTACGGAAAATAGCAAAAACAATCATTCAGTACATTCAAACATATAGTAAAATTAGCAATGAGTAAGTAAATTTAATATTTATCACATTTCAGCACTTATTCCAGGTTCATTACATGCTGCAGTACACTTTAAGTAAAGAGGGCAGCAGAGCTTGGAACTCCACATATGCGGGTTTGAGAAGATCCACCAGAGTTTTTCAACAGTGTTTTTCAAAATGATTATAACACAATAAGGCGTTGTTTGAATGTACGGAATTCTGGTCCAGACTCATGTTCTGTAACCAACGGAAATCTATATGAAACGAACAAAAATATTTCTTTTTAAGAAGTTCGTCTTAACCTACAAATCGACCTACCCTAGTTTGACCTACCCGTGATATGTCAAACCTTCATCCAATTCATTCAGGTTTCCTGCGCCACGAAACGCACACGTTCTAACCATTTTTATTATTTACAAGCAATTAATAAGTAATCACGCTCTAACTATTGTAAGTCCGGGAGAGTTCGGAAAAGTTTTGGAAAAGAAATTGTAGCATCGTTGTTTTTCACATTTTTGTCGTTTTGTGCGAATTAAAGCAAAGCCCAAGCAATGTAGATTATATATAAATTATAGTGTGCGATAATTTAAAATATTTATTTTCATTTTCAACCAAAAACATTGACACTGTAAGTGGTCGGTCTCACCCGCATGTCGGGGTTAGACCGTCCACCCACTACGGGTGAGACCGACCTTGAAAAATAACAAAAAGTGTAGCTTACGAAAAGTATAATACATGAAAAAGTTAATTGATGTTATTTCTTCTTCAGTTTTTCATGTAAATCACAAACATTCTTGTACTTGGAGCATCTAGTATCATGAAACCAACGGCTTCAGTGCACACATTTAATCCAATCGTCGCTTTTCGAGATTTCGAAATAGTTTTCTCTGCATCTCACATATTCGTTTTCGTCCCAGTTTTTTAACGACATATCACTATCTTGCAGAATGGAATTTTCGCTCCCTGAATCTGAAGATGGGTTTACAGTAAGAAAATCACATGTAGATAGTGTTGAGAAAACACTAAAATCTCCGAAACGTTGCGGGATAATTGCTGTAAAATCTCCGGAACGTTGCGTGACCATTGCCAAAACGTTGCAGAAGTTATATTGCACCGCAACATTGCTGAAATTCAGGAATCTTCCTATGTGCGGCCCTGTGCAACATTGCACCGCAACGTAACTGCAACCTTCCTGCCACCGTTTCAGCAACGGAGTGTGCTGTATGGGTAGTAGATACTATGAACTTGGAATTTTCTTTTTTAACCGCTCCTTTTACATTCATTTGGTTTCATCTGTGGAGCGCTGATATCAAATTTTCAATTTTGGGCATAACTTTTAATGGGTGGGATATGTTCTGTCTTAAGGTGCGTATCGAGTTTGCGAGGATTCCTTGCGGGACTGCCGCGGGAGCTTGCCACGCGAGGCTGCTTTGGAATGTCAAAGATGGTTTCCCTGGTCGAGGTAGACTTTCCACTCTGCCAGGCGTGCCTCGCGAGGAATCCTCACAAAAGTCGATACGCACCTTTACGGAACTGACTCGGAGCGAGGCGAAGGTGCGTTTATTCCTTTACAATCGGGCAAAACTTATTTCCGAAGCATTCGTGGGGGAACATTTGCCTGCCAGATGTCGAATAGGGGACAATCAACATCGTTCCATTTTTTCTGGGACTTCGACTTTCCTCGCTTTGATTTAAGCCGTATATTGCTCTGTCGGCGGGTGGTACATTTGGTCACCTTCCCTACGTGCGTGTACCGTTGCCCACGGTCGACTCGCGGGACAGTATTGCCATAAACGACGACCCTGGCGAGACATTCTGTCCGATTATTCCGACTAGTTTTTCGAACCAGCTAGTTGTGCTTTTCCTGTCGGCACGAACAGGGTAGACAATAAAAAACTTTTCGTCGATTCTCGTGGACGAATAGTGGAACGTCACATTTCTTTCAAAATGTAATGGGTAATTAATACTAAGCATTCATTCTCTAAGTTTTTTTTAAAGGTGGACAAAGATTTTGATCAAAATTTATCCATTAAATTTATCCATTCATTAATATTTATCCACTGCTCCTCAGATAATGTAATATCAAAATATATATGCGGCAATATATTATTTATTTTATTTGGATTGTTGTAAGGTTAGAATTCTCAAATTCTAGTATTACTTTCGTTAGAAACATTAATGCTATCTATATATCACTATTTCCTTTTCTTCTTTTTCCGCTGGAATTTTGAAATGTTTTTCAAACTTGTTAGCAAATATCCACCGATTGTTTTTAACATAAGAGTTTAGTGTATATGGTGACTTTTTATCAGAAATGTTTATAAATGCGTAGTTACTTTCTTTCGTGGACGGCACGCAATGCTGACGCCCTAAAGGGTCGCGGCGTCAAGTGCCACTGCTGAAACGTAAACAGATATCTGCGATATTCTCTAATTCTTTCCAACGACGCACGAAAGTCAGTCAGTCTTCAGAGTTCGGTCACAGCTCTTGCAAGATCGTGCGTTCATTTACGGCTTGTGGAGTAACTGTGAGAAGATTATATTATTTTCCGTTTTGCGATTTCAATGTGGTGATTAGTGAAAAGTGTCTAGAAAAGCATTGATAGACTCTGGTGTTATTCTGCACATGCTGCAGGTGTGTGAAAAGTGTAAAGTATTCGATGAGAGCTACAAATTGATGTGTCGTTCGAATAAAGTGATGGGAAGAAGTGTGTGCAAAATTTTTGGATAATATACCACCAAACACCTTAAACCTTTACGGTAAGAATAATCGATATTGATAATATATTCGACAAAAATCGAACTTAAATCGCGTCACTAGATCGCGCCCTTCTTTTCGCGATTTTTATTAATAATTCGATTCTGGAGGATGGACATACGAATTCATTCGGTGGGCAAACGTCTTCTATATCTAGACTTACGAAATGCATCGTTAGACAAACATTTCGATCGTTTAATTAATAAGAATTCGATATACGTGGTCGTTCCAACCGTATCGTACTTCTTGGCTATTTTTATTAATAATTCGATTTTGGAGGATGAGCATACGAAATTTTTGGGTGGGCAAACGTCTTCTATATCTAGACTAACGAACTGCATCGTTGAAAGGACGATTTTGATAATATATTTGAAAAAAATCGAACTTAAACGTTATTGCTTCACCAGTACCCTTCTTTTCGTGATTTTCATTAATAATTCGACTCTGGAAGGTGGGCAAACGAAATCATTGGGTTGGGAAACGTGGCCAGATCGTGGACAATCTTGTCCTACTTTTAAAAAATTCAAAATCGTTCATGCACGGTGCTGAAGACAAATTTTTTAATTTGTTCATAATTTTTTTTCGAAGAATGGGCAAACGAAAATTTTTGTTGAGCAAACGTGGACAAACGATGGACACAGACCTCTTCACAAACCTCAAAGTATCACCTGCGGCGGATGATAGGCGAACAGTACCTCACCTTCGAGGAAATGTCGACACTGCTCCACCAGATCGAAGCTTGCCTGAATTCCCGGCCATTGCAGGCGATGAGCGACTATCCTGGTGATCTGACCACGTTGACGCCTTGGCCTTTTCTCATCGGGGAAGTACTGCTCAGCTTGGCCGACCCACCTGTGGATACTTACAGTCACTCGAGGCACGCAACAAATAGACCCACCAGTACCCGTAGCCCCGAGTCGGCGACTTGTGCATCGTCAAGTCGGAACTGACATCACCGACCCGGTGGCCACTTGCTAGGATCACAAAACTGCACACGGGCGCCGATGAGTTAACACGCGTAGTTACCATTAAAACTGCTCGTTCCGAATATGTACAACCTATTTGTAAATTAGTTTTTCTACCGTTTGCACAGGTCACGGATCCAGCACTTTCACGTAACGATTCTACTGCGCACTAGATCGCACCACTTCCACCTGCGTTGCCTGACGCTTCCACATGAGCCAAGCGGCGCCACCGCCGCGGGATCTGATCACGCCATATCCCACCGTCCAATCGCCAAATCGAAGCCACAACGCGACAAATTCATCGGTCGACGAAGGCGGGCGGGAAATTTACGCGAAAATCTGCAGACACGCGCCATCTCTTAAGGACCACCGCCCATTAGGCACTTGGCAACGGCACGCTTGCTCATGTGGAGCGGCGATCGATGGAAGGGGGAATCCCTTTCTTCCAGGAAATCGCTGTCGATCGCTGGATCGTTCACTTTGTTCGCGACCCTGCTACGAATAATACACGGTAATTTGCTTACGCCTTTGCTTACGCTTCGCCTTGCTCGAGCTTTTGCTTTTCGCTAAAGTTACCAATCTGCTTGGTAACTTGCTTCTCGTGCTTTGACTTACTTTGCTATATTTCTCGAAGAAATTAATTGCGCATTATTGTAACATTTAAACATTTGTGTAAGTAGTCGTTTATTTAACTGTGTGACCTTTGTACAGAATTCAAATTATAAGTGTAATCTTGGTTCGTGAACGCTGTAAATATAATTTGTCCTAGTGCTCCTCAATAAGCTTTAGTTTTTGCGCGCCGATCCTTGCTACTTTATAACATCTATCGACGACTTATAGCTAACACAGATTTATAAGCAGAGAGCGCAACAGGTTGATACAGTGGGCCGACGGCACGGACGTAGGCTTAGACCATATATACCTATAGACACGGCTCCAGATAACTTCCTTAACGCATAGATAAAATCATCTACGTGACATCACATGTGGGCAAAGTAATGATGGAAGTTCGAGCAATGTATAAATATTTATGAAAATGCAATTTAATCATTGTCTTTGCAATTCTTTACATAACATACTTGCACCACTACTAATAATTATTCAAAAATTATTCACAGAATAAAATGTTAAGGTTATGGTTTTTATTTTAAAAACCTTAACAATATCTTATTTAGCCCAACGAACACCAATCCTCTCTCACATCGTTCCATTCCAGGAGATTTCCCTCCTTTACATATGTGTTCTCTCACTCATTTGTCTCCCACCCCTGAACTCTGTGCACCAGTGAGCAGTCACATTGCCACTTATACTTATATCTACAGGGTGTCCGCGGGAAGAGTGGACAGCTGGATATCTCCTAAACTATTGGAGACAAAAATATTTAAAAAATAGGGAATTGCATGGCTCGAGGGGGCCAACTTATTAGCGCGGACGAATTTTTTTTTTCTATTATTATTTTAAAAGATACGATGGTCAAGTTCGGTTTTTTAAATGGAACTATTTTTTCTGAAGACCTGAGTTGATAGTGCGTTCTAAGACAAATTCAATAAGCTTTAATGTATGCACTTGATTTCCACTGGTTTTTGAGATATTGCGCTTGCAAATTTACTGATTTTCCCTGGAAGAAAACTCGCTGGAATAGCAAGGACCGGGGACGGTCTTGCTGGCGCCACGGGTGGCCTTGCCTGTTGAAACAGATACCTACCTGCCAAAGGTCTACGCCAGGAATGGCAGGCCCAAAGGCTGGACAATTCTTTTCCGTCAGAAATGCTACTTAGGTAGGTACATCTGCGGTATCGAGAAGCGCACCGTTACTTTTATTTCGCACTTGCTTCTACGCTCGGATGGCCGGTTCTTTTGGGAGGGATGTAAGTTCAATTGGTTAGGTTAGGAGGTGTGAAAGTTGCTAGACTAAATTTCAACCATAGGGAGCAGATTATATTAGAACCAATCGAATTTGCATCCCTCACAAACGGCTGCTCTCTTGAAGAGGCCCTCTTCACAGCAATACCTCCTCCCCAGTGCCCACCTTCTCTGGCACAGAATACGATGACGCATGCTTTTGTTTTGATATTAAAGCTCGTGTTTATATTCGAGAGGACCACGTGTCAACAGCGGGCTACCATTTTTCTTCCCGTGTCTCTCTACGAGGCGTATTGACGGTGGATTGTAGGAGCGTAGATGTCTGGATGCCAGTTATTGAATTCAGGAGACGATAGAAACACTTTCTTACAAAACACACATGTACTATAATTAAAGTAAATCGTATTCCTCTCGGGAAGGAGTACTGACAATCATCGAACTTGCGCCCTACTTCGCGCAGACCGATTACACGGAGGGTAGTCAAGTCACACACTGCACAAATGATAAGCCGCGTCTAGACGTTGCGAGGCTGCAGCGCGGGGCGTGCCTCGCGGAGTGAAAAGTCTGGAGAGTCCTTAGCTCGCCTTGGTCACTTTGCAAAGCAACCTCGTGCTGCTGCCGTGGCGAGGACAACACCCCGCAGTGCCTCGCCGAATTTTATGGCTTTCGACCCTCGAAGGGTTTGGAATATCATTAAGAAGTGAGAACTGTTCAGGATTTCAAATGTTTGTATCTTTTCTTCATCGTATCGAAGGGGAAGTGGCGGCAATGGATTCGTGGCGTTCCGTCGATTAAAATCATACGAAATATCATGCAAATCGGACTACCTTGACACAAGCTATTTGTATTCCTTATGTAAAAGTTGTCCGATTTACACGACATTTGTAATGATTTTCATCGGAAAACCACAAGGAATCCATCGGCGACACTTCCATATCCATACGATAAAGGATAAAGAATTATTTTATTTCTTAAACAGATACAGGGTAATTATGGTGGTACGCCCGTCACCCCGTGGCGAGGACAACACCCCGCAGTGCCCATCGAATTTTATGGCCTTCGACCCTCGAAGGGTTTGGAATATCATTAAGAAGTGAGAAATGTTCAGGATTTCAAATGTTTGCTTCTTTTCTTCATCGTATGGAAGGGGAAAGTGATGCCATTGGATTCCTGGTGTTCCGTCGACTAAAATCATACCAAATTTCATGTAAATCGGACTATTTTTAACCAAGACAAGTCAGCTTGAAATGATATAAAACGATTTTTCATGGAATTTCCTTCATTATGGTCCGAATTACGTCGTATTTGGTGTTAGTTTCATCGGCAAAACATAAGGAATCAATTGGCCTCATTTTCGCAAAGATCTGATGAGAAATGCGGAAATCGAAGATTTCTCAGTTCTTAATAGGGACTCGAACCCCTTCGTGGGTCGAAAGCCATAAAATTCGAGGGGCACTGCGGGATGTTGTCCTCGCCACGGGGTGACGGGCGTACCACCATAATTACCCTGTATCTGTTTAAGAAATAAAATAATTCTTTATTCTTTATAGTATGGATATGGAAGTGTCGCCGATGGATTCCTTGTGGTTTTCCGATGAAAATCATTTCAAATGTCGTCTAAATCGGACAACTTTTACATAGGGAATACAAATAGCTAGTGTCAAAGTAGTCCGATTTGCATGATATTTTGTATGATTTTCATCAGAAAAACATAAGGAATCCATTGGCGTCACTTTCATTTCGATATGATGAAGAAAAGAATTTCTTAATACGCTGTAAGGGATATTTCACCCTCGACTGCGGGGGCTCGACCTCAATTCGCTACGTTCGACCCAGAAACATACCTTTTTCCGAATCAAGCCATAAAAATCGGGTGAGGCAATGCGAAGGCCTGTCCCCGCCACGGGGTACCAGGCCGCAACTTTTTGACGGGCGCAGCTCCAGAATCATCCTGTACCTGCCTGTTTCAGAAATAAAATAATTATTTCTTCTTTATCGTATGGATATGGAAGTGTCGCCGATGGATTCCTTGTGGTTTTCCGATGAAAATCATTACAAATGTCGTGTAAATCGGACAACTTTTACATAAGGAATACAAATAGCTTGTGTCAAGGTAGTCCGATTTGCATGATATTTCGTATGATTTCATCGACGGAACGCCAGGAATCCATTGCCGCCACTTCCCCTTCGATACGATGAAGAAAAGATACAAACATTTGAAATCCTGAACAGTTCTCACTTCTTAATGATATTCCAAACCCTTCGAGGGTCGAAAGCCATAAAATTCGGCGAGGCACTGCGGGGTGTTGTCCTCACCACGGCAGCAGCACGAGGTTGCTTTGCAAAGTGACCAAGGCGAGCTAAGGACTCTACAGACTTTTCACTCCGCGAGGCACGCCTCGCGCTGCAGCCTCGCAACGTCTAGACGCGGCTTATCATTTGTGCAGTGTGTGACTTGACTACCCTCCGTGTAATAGGTCTGCGCGAAGTAGGGCGCAAGTTCGATGATTATCAGTACTCCTTCCCGACAGGAATACGATTTACTTTAATTATAGTACATGTGTGTTTTGTAATAAAGTGTTTCTATCGTCTCCTGAATTCAATAACTGGCATCCAGACATCTACGCTCCTACAATCCACCGTCAATACGCCTCGTAGAGAGACACGGGAAGAAAAATGGTAGCCCGCTGTTGACACGTGGTCCTCTCGAATATAAACACGAGCTTTAATATCAAAACAAAAGCATGCGTCATCGTATTCTGTGCCAGAGAAGGTGGGCACTGGGGAGGAGGTATTGCTGTGAAGAGGGCCTCTTCAAGAGAGCAGCCGTTTGTGAGGGATGCAAATTCGATTGGTTCTAATATAATCTGCTCCCTATGGTTGAAATTTAGTCTAGCAACTTTCACACCTCCTAACCTAACCAATTGAACTTACATCCCTTCCAAAAGAACCGGCCATCCGAGCGTAGAAGCAAGTGCGAAATAAAAGTAACGGTGCGCTTCTCGATACCGCAGATGTACCTACCTAAGTAGCATTTCTGACGGAAAAGAATTGTCCAGCCTTTGGGCCTGCCATTCCTGGCGTAGACCTTTGGCAGGTAGGTATCTGTTTCAACAGGCAAGGCCACCCGTGGCGCCAGCAAGACCGTCCCCGGTTCTTGCTATTCCAGCGGGTTTTCTTCCAGGGAAAATCAGTAAATTTGCAAGCGCAATATCTCAAAAACCAGTGGAAATCAAGTGCATACATTAAAGCTTATTGAATTTGTCTTAGAACGCACTATCAACTCAGGTCTTCAGAAAAAATAGTTCCATTTAAAAAACCGAACTTGACTATCGTATCTTTTAAAATAATAATCGAAAAAAAAAATTCGTCCACGCTATTAAGTTGGCCCCCTCGAACCATGCAATTCCCTATTTTTTAAATATTTTTGTCTCCAATAGTTTAGGAGATATCCAGCTGTCCACTCTTCCCGCGGACACCCTGTATGTCACCCATACTTTGTAGCATTGGCCTATCCTAGATTATCCTATGCCATGCTTTGTCTATGTTTAAGTCACTTTTCCTTTACTCAGGTACTATTTATCACATTAATTATTGCTCTGTTTATCCCTTTTTGTCGTTCACGCACCCAATATACTTTTTTTAATTTTGTTTAAAAATTCTACTATTAGTCTTGCCACAGCTGGCTTTCCTTCATTGACCATATTTACTAGGTCTTCACTTTCCCTTGCCCCCTTCGCCTCTAGCATCGTTTTATACGTTACTCTCTCACTCTCGTATTTTCTACATTTCCACACTACATGATTAATGTCCTCTATCCCCTCCCCGCAGTCGCAGTTAGGTGACTCCACTACTCCCTTTCTCTGTAGCGATTCGGCCAAATTATAATGATTTGCTCTCAGCCTACTGAGCATGGTGATGGCCCTCTTGCCATGTTTTTTACTTTCCCAAACCATGGGCACCGTTTCCCTTCATTATTTTTCCTTATGTGGAAGTATTTGACCCCTTTCTCCTTTCCCTCCTCCTTCATGTCTCTAAACGATTTCTTTCATGCATCCTCTGTTAATGCCACCTTTATATCCTCCAGTGGAATCTTGTGCTCCTTGTCCGGGATTCCCTCTGTCGATTCCTTGGCTTTCGCATCGGCCTTCTCATTTCCTATTATTCCCTCATGCGCTGGCACCCATACTATTCTCATTTTACCGCTGGCCTGTTGGGTGTTTACGGCTTTCCTTCTTTGTAATATCTTTCTTTTAATTATTCTGTTTCTTATTGTTGCGAGCACCCTATGGATGGAAATCCATGGCCCGCTGGTGCTCGCGACCGGGACAAGAAGACAAGCGAGAAGAAGGCGATCGGATCGATCGCCTGTCAAGCTGTCATTCAAGAGTCAGACGGTATTGCGAATAGACATATCGAGATTACTATTGCTGTATATTAGAGATTACATTTCATTTACTGTTGTTGATGCTCCGTTCTTTTTGTTGTACATTAAACTACCATTATGCCAAATCAAAAACATAACATTATTATTTCTATTCTTATATTCCTATATTTATTATATTCCTCTTATACTTTCTACCGTTTTCACTATTTCTTCCAATGGCATGCAGTATACTCATCGAGTCTGTCAAAATGAACACATGCCTTTCTTTAAATTTTGCGTTTGCTATTTCTATCGCCCGTTCTATTGCAATTGCCTCTGCTGTGAAAATAGTCGCCTTGTTACTAACGCTCAGGCCTCTTTCCTGCCAGGTATTTTCGTTGCTATTCTTTATAACTATGTCTATCCCATTTTCTCTCTTACCCGGAGTCTTGGACCCATCTGCGTAGATTTCATTATGTACCAGACTGTTTATCTCTTTTCTCCCTTTAATTTTCTCGATTATCCCATTGTGGCCACTCACTGGCATATCCCTCATGAGGTTCCCCAGGTCCCATTCTATTTCTTCCGTCTTGAGGCGCCTCCTCCCTCTCTATTATCTCTTACAGTGTTTCCGTCTCGTTCCATATCCGTACCATATCCTCCGTCTGTGCCTCGTTATCTCTTCCCTCCACCTCCGCTAGCCTTTTTATGGCCTCCAGTGATTCGCTGTGTATTTGGCTCCTTTGTGTGCTTATGTATTTTTGCAGTAGTAACTCTTTCCTGTTTACCATGTCCATAATTCCCGCCTCTGTCATCGTAACGTTTATTAGGGTGGACATTCTGTATCCCATCGCCGTCCTTATTTCTGCATTTTGAATCTTCTTTATCTGGTCTTTTATTTCACCTCCCTTGTTGCTGTTATGGTAGATGGTGATGCCATACTCCATTACCGATCTGATCAGGGACTTATACAGTCAGAAATTTTTCTTCCTCTTCCTCTTCGATCTCCACCCCGTTGACCTGTATTTTTACTTTGCGCTTTCTGTGTGACCTGTTCCTTATCTTGAAGTTTACCACTTTTGTTTTTTCTCCCGCTACGTTCAACTTTACCTCTTTCAAATTGGTTATTATCGTATTGATTGCTGTTTCTATTGCGTTAATATTCATTTCTTTATCGTTACTTGTTGTATATATAGCTATATCATCTGCGTACTGTAGAACCCTCACCCTTCCCTTGTCTATATTACTAGTTATTATTATTATTATTATTATCATTATTATTATTATTAAACGTCTTTATTGCAAACGCAGAAAATAACAACAAGAGAAAGTAAACAAAGACACAAGCAAAGGCGAAGTTCAGTCAGAGACTGTTTTACAACTTAACCTAAAACGAAAACATAACCTAGACATAAATTAGTACAAGCAACTTATTAGAGAAGAGAAGAAGATAGGACATACTGGCCAGACCGCAAAGTATGATATGTAGTATTATAACGGATGAAGCAACAGGAAAGTGTGACAAGCACATCTGAAAGAGAAGAGAGTCGGAAGCGCACGGATTTCGGAAGGAAGCGAATTATAATAATGGGGGACGACATAGGAGAAGGAAGCACAAAGGTAGTTTGTACAAGGGATGGAAAGCATGTCTTGCGAGCGAGTAGAGTGAGCAGTGTGAAAGAAAGCGTTGGTAGGGAGGAGGTTAAACAGGTAAGGAGGTGAGCGGGCACGCAAAATCTTGTATGTAATGCAACAGAGATGGAGAATCCATCTCTGCCTCATCGGGAGCCAGCCAGATTTTTCCAGAAGAGGCGAGATGTGGTCAAATTTACGGGCATAAAACGAGAAGCGGAGACAGGAGTTCTGAACGAGTTGAACACGGGAGGCAAGACCGGCGGAAAGACGAGGACCATACACAACATCACAATAATTGAAAAGAGAGAAGATAAGAGATTGAGAGAGGAGAAGCTTCTGAGGAGTAGTAAGGAGATATCATGAAGGGTATAGGATACGGAGACGAGTATACGCAGCACAACAAAGGTCAGAAATATGATTTTCAAAGCTTAAAAGAGGATCGAAACAGAGCCCAATACTTTTAAGAGAGCTGCTAGGGATGATGCTAGCAGAGTCGAAGGGGAGGGAGAAAGGAGGTAGCTTGTCTAAAAGAGTAGGGGAACCGATTATAATCACAAAGGTCTTAGAAGGGTTAAGAGATAGTGTTCACCTTCAACTGTTCAAGTTCAGCGGCGGCAGTATCGATATGAGCAGCGTTAATAGGAGTAATAAGTTGTAAATCGTCCGCGTACATGTGAGCAATCGAGAAATTAGGAACGGATAGAAGGTCCACAACATAGATTAGGTACAGAAGAGGGCCAAATACAGACCCCTGTGGAACACGAGAACTGAGGGCCACCCGCATTGACGACGACGACCTGCTGATTGCGATCCGAAAGGTAGGAGCGAATCCAATTAAGCGCGAGAGAAGAAAGGCCAATATGATGCAGCTTAGCAATCAGCAGATCGTGATTAAGTGTATCAAAGACTTTAGAAAAGTCCAGAGACGTGACGACAGCCAAGCGACGAGAGTCCAATGCACGCAGAATGGTATCAGAAATATGTAGCATAGAGGTAGTGCTACTAAACCCACGTCGAAATCCTGACTGGTGAAGCGGAAGGACACCACACTGTTCTACAAAGTGCTGCAGCTGCCCGCAACATAACCTCTCGAGAAGTTTAGACAGGAATGGAATTAAGGAAATCGGACGAAGCGAGCTTAATGCCTGAGCTTTGGAAGGAACGGAAGTTTTTGGGATGGGATGAACAATTGCATGTTTCCCGATGGACAGGACTGTGCCGGAAGAAAGGGATGAGTTGAAAATATGGAGGATCGGGTCAAGACAGTGAGGAATATAATAGAGGACCGTTGTACCAGAGATGTCATTAGGACCAGCGGATGTAAGTTTTATGTCCTTAAGTGCAAGGTAAAGGTCGTTGAGAGAGAACGGAGAGAAGGAGAAGGTGTTGGTTGTGGAGGAGGAGAGAAATTTTGACACAAGCTCTGGCGGAACGCTGGTATGAGGAAGAGAGTCAAGGAAATGATTGTTAATACAGTTAGGGTCGTATAGGGGTGTAAAGGAGGAGGGGCGTCGTCGGGAAGAGTGAAGACTAGCAAGAGAGATGTAGTGCCAGAATTGCCTGGAGGAGGGTGGCGCAGTCGACAGATGCAGAAAGAAGGCACGTTTTTCCGCCCGAATTGTGCGTGTACAAAGATTACGCAGGTTTTTATAATTCGACCAGTGTAGTGCCCTGTGTGATCTTTTAAATTTGGCTAACGCTCTGTTACGCATTTTAATAAACTTTTGTACATTGCACGTCAAAGCGGTCGAAGAGTGAGATTAAATACGCATAGAGTAGATTCGCTTTATCGTCAGTTGAGGAAGCATCGTAAAGAGGAGACCAGTCAATACTCTGGAGAGCCTAGTTGAACTCATCGATCGGGATCGCTTTTAAATTCCTACGTAGCAGATAATGGTGCGAGCGCGAGAGCGAGGGGAGATCAAGTACAGCGTAAGTTAAAGCATGGTCGCTAATGTGACTAGCGTCCAGCAAGCCACATGCGGCCGGAATAAGATCTCGTGATAGCATGATTAAATCAATAAGCGTCGAAGAAGATTTAGTGATACGTGTAGGCTGGGTGATAATTTGTTTAAGAGAAAGAACAGTCATGAAATGATTTAGGAGCCTCGTGTCCATATTGCTCGCCATGTACATATTAACATTAAAATCACCGAGGCAGATTAGGTGATCGGCATTGCAGTACGTGTCAAGGAGATAGTTGAGCAGTATGTCAAGATACACGATGTGGCAGCTAGGTGAGCGACATACTGCCAGCAACAACACACGAGTGCGATTAAACGTTAAAAGAATACCAGCGATATCGAGAAGCGGGTCAGAGTTGTACATAATTGGCACACTATCACACACGATGTTAAAGTGAATACTAGACTTAACGTACACTGCAATGCCGCTACCGCGAAGGAGGAGATCGGAATGCCTGTCCACACGTAGTAACGTGTAACCAGGTATGAGGGACGAGGAAAGAATACCCTCGTGCAACCACGTTTCTGATAAAGCTACAACATCAAAATTGTACTTCGCAAGCAAGTCGACAATATTCGAGAAATGTAATGTGAGTGACCGTACATTAAGATGCGCAATCACTAGGTGGTTAGCATGTGCAGATATAATATTAGTAAGCGAGGTTTCGCTCGTCGACAAGTCGGTAGAGTCGGCATCGGTAGAGGCTGGAGTAGCAGGCGAAGAGAGCAGACGGCTGTCCGAATTGGAAGCCGAAGAGCAGGAGCATGATTCCACTGAAGCCGACCGGAAGTAGGGCCCTGTGCTATTCAGAAGGCCAGGTGAGGAGCGTCATTGCAGAAGAGGAAGAGTTGCGGCGGAATGTGCATCGGAAAGTGCGGAATGATGTGGCTGCGGCTGTGGCTGCAAGGAGTGAGCCTGCATCGAGTCGACCAGTAGACCGGAAGAAGAGAGCTGAGGCGTTGAAGAGATACCCTTGCGCGTTCGTGTTACCAGTGTCAGTTTGCTGCCCCTTCTGCACCATTTGAGCAAACTGCTGTGGCGACGTATATTTGAATGGCCTCGAGTTGTCGTTCTGTTTGACGAAAACAACTCCACGCTTCATCCACACATAGCTGCAGTGGTGGATTTTGCTCAGAGCCTTGGCCTCCGCCAATCTGCGTCTCTCTTCTTTAGAGGAGCGCTCGTTGATAAAAACTAGCGTCTTCGACCACGAAGGATGAATGTCCGACGCCCAGAGGCCCTTCCGGTTCTTCTTGCCAATCAACCACGCGTCCCTTGTAAAAGTTTATAAAAACCGCATCGTAATGGGCCGAGCCATATTCGGTCTAGCTCTGATTCTGGCGAAGTGCGCGAATTCAGTTGAGGAGAAGGGGATACTGATCGCAGCGGCGACGCTAGAAATGGTATGCTGCAGATTTTCGTTAGGCACCTCCGGGACGCCGGTGATAATAAGCTCGAAGTCTCTATTGGCAGAAGCAAGACTATCAAGACGACGAGAGATGTCCTGCGACGGAGGAAGCGTGTCCTCTGGGAAGGTCGAGATCCTGTTTTCGAGATTCGATATCCTTTGCTACTGCAGAGCGCTTCGCGCAGCAAGAGACTGATGCGATGCAGTGATATTATCGACACGATTTTTTAAGTCCCCCACAATGACTTTCATTTGTGCGAATTCAGAGAGACACTGATCCAATTTGTTATTAACCTCATAAAGCCCGCCGAGTTTCGCGTTGATATCAGCAAGTATGTCCATAAAGGGCGACGAAGTCGGGCTATCAATCTGAAGACGGGGCACAGTGACATTGCGAGATGAGGAGCCAGTCTGGGAAGCACTCGGTGTGTTGGAACCCGTTACGGGATTGTTCAAGCCACAGGCTGCCCACACACCAGATTTAGGCAGAAATTTGGAGCATTTCTTGCAGCGACTCATCCTGTTATATACACAGCTGTCACAGTCGATGAAGTAGGTAGATGAATAACGGCGCAAAAACAGGGGCAAAAACTCCGAAACAATAGGCGTAACGGCTCGGTAAATTAGATTAGATCGAAGAAAGTAGGAATGAAATCATTTAAATTAGCACTTTAGAATAACGTCAGAAGCGTGATCCGGCGGCTAATACCTTATGCGCACACGAAGCAAACTTAGAAACAGCACGATAAGTAAAAAGATAGAACCACCTTGAGAAATCACAATTAGCAGCAAGAGCGAGATAAACCGCGCGCACCTTGACTGACAGTAGCGGACGATGATGATGACGTTATGTCTGCTGTATAAATATTTTATAGTATGGGACTTATTACGGCTTCCTTCCCCCTGGTTGCATATTTTAAGTTCACTGAATTTCCTTATGCACTTAATTTTCCTATTTGTGATCCAGTTGCTCACGAATCACACAATTCCTTCTGGGCTTTTTTTGTATTAGTTTCCTTATTAGCGTGTTGTAATCCAGGGACGTAACTAGATGGGAGCAGCGGGTGTTTCTGCCCCGGGTGCCGATTTCCGGGCGGCGCCAAATGAGAAATCTTTATAGAGAAAAAACATAGTTTTGGAAAAACTACATCAATGGCTTTATTCAAATTTATATATTACGTTATTCCATTAGGAATAAAGGAGAAATACATGTAGCCATCGGCATGACCAAGTACGGACATTTGGCGTGCAGATCGGGAAAGCTTGGAAACTGAAGATCGCGGAGTTATCGAGAGCACGACCGCGCGATCGTTTCGACGGGGGATCTCGCCGACGGTCAGGTTCGCGTAATGGTAGACGTTCTGTTTCGCCGGCCGCAAAGGAGCACTGCTGGTATCACCGGATATTCGGAGACAAAGCAACGAAGTGCCGTCCCGGGTGCAAATATTCGGCGGGAAACGAGAAGAATCGGCACTGAATGCGGCTATCAGTGACGGCCCGATGGCGAGTCGCCTTTTCGTTGTCGATCAAGAAACGAAGGAACAGTTCTTGGTCGATACAGGCTCGGATCTTTGCGTGTATCCTCGTAAGCGCGTGAAAGGACGAGTCGCGAAGTCAACATACGAAATGTTTGCGGCTAACGGCTCTGTCATCAGTACATATGGCGTGCGAACATTTAACTTGAATCTGGGTCTTCGCCGCGCTTTCAACGGGAGGTTCGTAATCGCCGACGTTTCCAAACCAATCATCGGAGCTGACTTCCTCAGCTACTACGGGCTGCTGGTGGACCTGCGAGCTCGACGCCTTCTGGACCAGACTACGTCCCTGTTTGCTACTGGAAAAGTAGCCACGCACAGCATTGAATCGGTGAAGATCATCACCGGTGACTCATACTATCACCAATTGCTGGCGGAGTTTCCAGACGTCATGCGGCCGACAACGATAGGCCGTGAGGTTAAGCATGAGGTAGTCCACCATATTAACACCACTCCCGGGCCGCCGACATTTTGTAAACCGCGTAGATTTTCCCCGGATTTGTTTAAAATCGCGCGAGCGGAATTTGAGTCCCTGATTCGTTTAGGCTACGTACGTCCATCGAAGAGCCAATGGGCTTCAGCCTTACATATGGTAGAAAAGGGTGAAGATGAGAAGAGAATAGTCGGTGATTTTCGCCCTCTCAATTTTCGCACGATACCGGACCGTTACCCGATTCCGCATATCGAGGATTTTTCGCGTATGCTAGACGGGAAAACAGTATTTTCCACATTAGATCTGGTGCGCGCGTATCACCAGATACCGGTGCATCCGGCCGACATCCCAAAGACTGCGGTGACGACGCCCTTCGGTTTATTCGAATATACGGCCATGCCATTTGGTTTGAGAAACGCTGCGCAAACGTTTCAACGGTTCATCGATACCGTCTTGAGGGGCCTCGATTTTTGTTATGCATATTTAGACGATATTTTGGTCGCCTCAAAGGACGAGATTGAACATAAAGAACACGTAAAACAGCTTTTATCACGCTTAGACCAATATGGCATAGTTATTAAACCAAGCAAATGCGTTTTTGCCGCGAAAGAGGTCAAGTTTCTCGGGTACACTGTGAATGCGAAGGGTACGAAACCACTCAATGATAAAGTCCGGGCAATAATTGATTTTCCCAAGCCACGCACGGTTAAGGAACTTCGCAGGTTTTTAGGCATGATAAATTTTTACCGCAGATTCATACCTAAAGCTGCGCAATTACAAACACCGCTTAATCAGTTACTAAGGGGGGTGAAAGTGAAAGGTGATGCCCCCGTGCAATGGTCGATTGAGACGGAAACTGCGTTGCAGCAACTAAAAGTCGCGTTGGCAGATGCTGCGTTATTGGCACATCCGTCAAGCAGTTTACAACTCGCGATTATGGTAGATGCGTCAGATTTTGCATTAGGCGCGACTTTGCAACAGCGTGAAGGAAATTTGTGGCAACCGTTAGCTTTTCATACAAAATCTTTGTCGCAGACGCAACGAAAGTATAGTGCATACGACCGGGAACTATTAGCGATATATTCGGCTGTGAAGCAATTTCGTCATGCAATAGAGGGTCGAACATTCACAGTGTACACCGACCATAAGCCTTTGGTGCATGCATTTAAGCAAAAGCAGGATAAATGTACACCGAGACAGTTTAGGTATTTAGATTTAATCGGTCAGTTCACAACTGATATTCAACACGTTAGTGGAAAAAACAATGAAGTAGCAGACGCGTTATCGAGAATAGAGTCCGTAACAACATCGCTGAATTATGACGATTTAGCTCGGTCACAAGTGTTGGACGAGGAGTTGAAGGAACTCCTTGCTGCGTCTGGTACCTCATTACAGCTCAAACGGGTTAAGTTATTGAACACTGATACCGAAATTTATTGCGATATTTCTACAAGTAGGGTCAGACCGTTTGTTACGAAATCTTTCCGACGGCAGGCATTCATGTCCACACATGAACTTTCACATCCCGGAATTAAAGCCACGGTGAGCTTAGTTAAACAGCGTTTCGTGTGGCCTTCCATGGATAAAGATTGTCGCGAATGGACTCGTAGTTGCCTTGATTGTCAACGCGCTAAAGTAAGCAAGCACGTATCCAGTCCTGTCGGTAATTTTGCGTTGCCAGCCACTAGGTTCGAGCATGTACATATCGACCTAGTGGGTCCATTGCCGATGTCGCGAGGCAATAGGTATTGTCTGACGTGTGTGGACCGGTTTACGCGATGGCCGGAAGTTTTCCCGATTGATAATATCGAGGCTGAGACAGTCGCGAGAGCATTCGTTGCCGGTTGGGTTGCACGTTTCGGTACACCTCTACGTGTTACCACCGATCAAGGCAGACAATTTGAGTCACATTTGTTTAGGCAACTTAATGTTTTGTTGGGTACTACGCATTTAAGAACTACCGCGTATCATCCGGCAGCGAACGGTTTGGTTGAACGCTTTCATAGACAACTGAAAGCAGCGATCAAATGCCATGGTGATGAACGGTGGTCCGATGCGTTACCTGTAGTTTTATTAGGTATTAGAGCAGCTTATCGTATAGATTTAAGAGCGTCAGCCGCTGAATTAGTGTATGGCGAGAATTTACGTTTGCCAGCAGAATTCTTCGCCGATTCGACGAGAGGTGACGCGGAACCGGTAGAAATGGTTAAGCAACTGTGCGCACGGTTTCGGGATCTGCGTCCGGTTGCGGGATCACGACACGGAAAAAAAAGGTTTTCGTGTTTAAGGATTTGGCCACCGTTTCACATGGAAGGACCGTTTCCCGTCGTTTCTCGTACCGAAAAAACGTATGTAGTCCGGTTTAAAGGAAAAGATACGACAATATCGATCGATAGACTCAAACCGGCGTACTTCTTCGAAAATAGTGACGAGTCAACTCAGACGCAAGTGCAGACGTCATTACGTACCTCGCAACCGGGTACCAGCGACGCTACACGGACTCCCGCACAAGAACCGGTACGGACGCGTTCCGGTAGGTGTGTGAGATTTCCGTCACGTTTACAAGTCGGTGTCTAGGAAATTTGTAATGTAAATAGTTAAGTAGTTGTAGATTTGTAAATAGCTTACATGTTTAAATTTAATGTAACTTAGCTGATAACTTAGAGTAACTAGCATCATGACTTCGTCGAATAACGTTTGCACTGGCAGGGGGGTGATGTAGCCATCGGCATGACCAAGTAGGGACATTTGGCGTGCAGATGGTCGGCATGGTTTATAACACGCGCGCCAGCAAAGCTATTTTTGAGTAAGCCGCTTTTCGTTCCTTTCGTGATTGAATTTTGAACAAAGCATGTTTTCCTTCGAGACTTTCGTTTACGGCCTCAATAGTTATTGCGGGTATCATAAACCACGAGTTTCCGAAGGGCCCACGATGCGAGGCCGGGTGGCCTGCGACCGGCCACGTCACGCGCCTCGGGGCCTGGGGGAAATCCCGTTGCATTGGCAGGAGTATTCTTCCCGCCAAATCTCACCCCCGTTACGGTAAAGCGCGCCGAAGACGCGCGAAATAGGTGGCGCGTTTTTGGGACACGAAAAATACCGATTGGTTGACATCGGCATCGGGTCAACCAATTAGGAGGTGTTTCTTGTCGCGCGCGTCTTGCCGGAAAATTGTGCGTCCGGCAGACGCCAGTCTTCGCCCACACCTTGACAAGGTCAAACGTCTTGTCTGTTATAAGACATATAAATAAAGAGACTCAAGTCTAAACTATTGTGTTTTAATAAAGGTACTGAAGTAACCTCATACCCCTTCATACATTTTATGGAAAAGTAATTAAAATTTTTTTATCTGTTATCAAACAACAAACAAATTAGGGTACTTGCAATATGTTTGAAACCAGTTAATAAACAGGTTTATAATATCTTTTATATGTAAAGTGTGGACTTAACCTCTTAAGGTGAGCAATAGGAGTTGGTAAAATGGTGAGGGGAGGGGGGGCGCCAAACAGAATCCTTGCTCCGGGGCGTTTACAACCTAGTTTCGTCTCTGTTGTAATCAACGTTGTCGTATACAGCTTTCATGTCTAGGAATGCTGTCAGGACGTCCCTCCTGTTCTCAAAACCTGCTTTTATGTCCGTGGTAAGAATAGTTAGGTTATCTACTGTGAATCTTCCTCTTTTAAATCCGTTCTGATTGAGATCCATGATCTCCTCTTCCTTCGTCCATCTGGCCAGTCTATTATTAACGATTCTCTGCATGATTTTCCCCACACATAGGATTAGGGCTATGGGTCTTAGAGCATTTTTATTTGGTTTGCCTATGAATATTATCACTGCCTTTTCCCATTCATTTGGGATCTCTTGCGTGATCCATACTTCCTCATACATATCTTTTAGGATCTCCAAATATTCCGGTATCAGATTCTTGAATATGTCGTACCCGATGCCGTCTTCACCCGGCGCTGACTTGGAGTTTGACGCTTCTATGGCTTCTTCTACCTCTTTTATTGTTATGGCTCCGTTCCACTCCTTATTCTCCAACTCCTCTTCTATGGCTGGGCATTCCCTGTCTCTGCCACTGTTTTCCATTACATACTCTACGCTTGTCAGTTTTCCTATTTCCGCTTCTTCCAGCTCCGCCCTTTCCTCTATAGCTATATTCTTGTTCCTTATGTTGTTGTCGAATCCCTTCTGTATGTTCTTAATTTTCCTCCATATATCCGTTCCGTAAGTGTGGTGATTTATCGATGTTGCCATCTCTTCCCATGCCTTCGTCCTCTTAATCTTAATTACTTCCCTCACCTCCTTTCCTTTCTCCCTATACACTTGCCAATTGTTATGATTTGGGTTTTTAACGAATTTGTTTACGGCCTTCCTTCGTTCTCCTTTGGCCTGGACACATACCTTGTCCCACCATGGGTACTGTTTTTGTCGTTGTCGGTTTGGTTGGTTAGTCCCTTTGAGCTGATTGGGCTTCCCATTTTTCCTCTTTCCTTCCCCTCCTCTCCTCGTGCCGTTCTCCGTGTTTGCCTCCTCCATTGCATCTGTAATGTTTTCCATTAGTACTTGGTTGTTTCAAGAATTCGTGTTTGTCTATTAACGCACTTAGATTTAAATTGGAATAAGTAGGATAAAGATGTAGTGGTAATTAGGCTTAGGATCTAGTTGTAATTAGGCTAAGTATGGAGTTGTAATTGTTTGTATCGTGTTAAGGAAATTGGAGGATTTGGTCAAGTAAATTGGAAGTAGGCGATTTGAACGAATATTAGTTGATTTACTTCGCAACGCGGTACACGAGCACTGAGCGCGATTTTTGGTAATTTTCTCGCGTGGCGATGCTTCTCTTTCTCTCTCACTTGTCTACGATTGCGTGTACGTTTGGTAAGTCTCTCTGGAACCGACTGACGAGAGCGCGATTATTGCGAAGAACCGCGAAGATCAGATAGGAAGGGGGAGAGAGAAGCTCCTGAGTGTGACGTGGTGTCCCAGAGGGAGACACCAGGACAAAAATCCGGTCCGATGGTGTCGATCCTTAATTCTAGTGTATAAGTAGAAATATTTACAATATATACACGAAACAGTACTCTACATTTATTGTTTGTACCGTTGCATCTGCTAATCTCTTCTTTAATTCTTTCCCCATTCCTTATCTGATGCATTTTGAATACCCTCCAATCCGTCCCTCCTTTTTAGTAGTATAGCAAGGCGGGTTCCAACGCAGGTCCTCTGAGGAGAGCGCGGGTGCGGGGGGAAGTGAGGGCGCGCGGGGGAGCGCGGCAGAGGGAAACCTGGGCGCGGGGCCTGCGGGGAGTGGAAGAGCGGTTGCGCGCGCACGAGCCGCGGAGTGGGGGAAGCCGCAACCGCGGAGGGGATCACTCCGGGCCGAGCCGCCGCGGAGACCTGACCCACCGTCCCCGACATTTTTTAGAGGGAGGGAATGACAACCGAAAAGTCTTTTTCAGACTTTGGCCCACCCCGAAAAATTTTTCAGACCTAACCCAGGGAGGGGACGGCACCCAGGATTTTTTTTCAAACCAACATGCGTCGGAAATTGTTTAATAATTTATTTTTTATCCGAAATTGTTTCGGACGATGTCAGGAAAGATCAGGAAAGATCGGGAAAGATCGGCGTTCATTTCTTTTACGAACCACGTCTTCGGGAATATGCAGCAGAAATTTTCCCCCAATGCATAATAATTAATTTTTGAATCAGCGATCTACCGAACCATTATGCAGCATTCATTCTAAAGCGTTCCGATTTAACGTCGCAGCGTATCGCGCGATCTCGCGTAATTCGAATCCTCTGGAGCAGCCGTACGGGATGACGTCATGTGGTGGCGCGAAGAAGGCGCGAATCATAGAAAGAATTATATGGCGCCAGCAGAAATTGGTGAGGTGAGAAGGAGGAAGACGGATAAGTAAATAGAGAAATAATATGATTAAGAGATTTATTTAAAATTAAAAGAATATAAAAATATAAATAGAAATGTAATATAATTTAACATTTTTTTTCCTACGAGCATTAGCTAGAATATCATTGATGGCAAATGCTACCAGTTAGCAATCTATAAGATAATCCTCATCGTAATATTCGCCATCACGTATGATTTTAGCAGCAGGACGCGTATCTAATGTTTCGCAGGCAGCATCGCTCTGTTACAACACGTTAACAAAAGTTTTAAAGTTTTTCCTCACATCTTCTGCAGTTTGATGCAGCCGCGGATACACATAGCTTATACATGGCTTAAGATTAAATAAAAATGATACTGTATTCAGTTTGAAATACAAAGACTTCTTATGTAGTGTCGTCTTTACAATTGGAGGCGAGAATCATAGAAAGAATTATGCAGAGTCGATAGAAATTGGTGAGGAGTGAAGGAGGCAGACAAACAAGTAAATAGATTGTAATATATGTAAAATGATTATATATTGTTCCATTAATTAAAAAATAGAAATATAAAAAGAAAAAATATAAAAATAAAATATAAATAGTGTCTCGGCAGAACCATCTATCTCTCCCTCTCTCTCTCTCTCTCTCTCTCTCTCTCTCTCTCTCTCTGTCTATCAATCTCTTTCTTTCTCCATCTCTTTCCTTCTCTTTTCCTCTTCTTCACATCAATCGCAAGACAACTTGAACATTCTCGAACAGCTGATGGATTTCCTATTTACTTTTCGCGACATCATACATACATACTCTTCCCACAACACCTCGTATAAATTCATACACACTCGCGCTATCGTGACCAACCCGAGTGTTCAGTTACACAGAACAGTAAATAACTCGACTATATTCGCCGAAACTGTTACGTATCTATTGTATCGCCTCAATTCTTTATCTCTAAATAAATCGCACTATTCTCAACATTTTTTAGTTCTCTCTATACAAATAGGATATCAAAATACAATATAAAAAGAACAAATATAATAATAATAATAATAATAATTTAATTTAATTTATTGCTACTTTCGTGTTACAATTTAACGATCAAATAATCTTTCCATTTCATTCCCATGATTGTGTCAGTGTAAGTCCCACCCTTCTAATGTATCCTATTGTCTCTTAACAATTTTTTCTATTTTACAAGTGTTTCCTAATCTATTCTATGTTACATAATCTTCTTTTATCACTTTCCTGTTCTTCCCATCTTTTCCTTCTCCCTATTATCTCCCGTAGAATAGCCAAGTTTTTCCCTTCTCCTCTAATTACCTCTGCACAATTCCTGCCACTCTCTCAACTTACTTCATATGTTTCAATCGCGTGTTTCACTGTTTCTTCCTCTTTCTTACATACCCTTTCTTCTTTCATTAGCCAATATTTGCATGTTCTTGTTTCACTACCCTGTATGAATCTTCCTATCCTTTCTAATTCTCCTCTCCTTTTTTCATTTCCCCCCCATAAGCATTTCGGCTTATCTCCTGGTTTCCTTGCCCCCTCTTTTAATTCTCTTAGGAACTTTGACTCTTTTACTTTCATCTGTCTTTCTTGTTCTTGGATGTCAATTACTTATCTGTTCTAATTTTTAATCCACACTTCTTCTCTATTTAATCTTCTTCTTTTCCATTCTTCGTTTGACCATCCTCTCCCTTCCAAGAATTTGATTCGCATTCTTTCCTTTTTTCGTTACTTCATTTCCTCTCATTAGTCTTCTCCTACATTCATATCGTATCGATCCTTCTTCCGAGTTTATTAGTGTCTCTTCAAACTTCATTACCATTACTCCCATTTTAATTGCTATGCCATCTCTTCCTGTTTCTTTTAACAGCCAATATGTTGATGTTGATCTCTCCAATTTCATTATCCATCGTATGTATTTCGCCAGCAATTTTTCTATTTCCTCATACTTTCTCCATCCCCATATCGCTGCTCCATACGCCACTGTGCTTCTAACTAGCGCATCAAACAGTTTCATTCTTCTTTCAGTCATCTCTGAATAATCGTTCTCCAATACATCCCCCCATACTTCTCCTAGTATCATATTCGCTTCCCTAACTACCTTCTTAATATGGTGTTTATCCTCGTTGTTCTCTCCCTCTCGTTCTATAATCTAAATATTTCAGTTCTCTTACTCTTTCTTCTTCATTCCAACGGAATCTTTCCTATTTTCTTTTTCCTCCTGCTTTCCTGCATATCATTATCTTAGACTTTTACACATTTAATTCCAAGCCTTTCTTCTTTATGTATCTCTCGAATCTCTTTATCGTATTCTTAGGTCCCTGTGCATTATTTACCATTAACACATCACCCGCGTATGAAATTGTTAAAATTTTCCTTCTATCTATTACGACTCCTCCTTCCTGTTCTTTGCTCATTTCTTCTTTCCAGGTCTGCAAATGCGACATTGAAAAGTGTCTAGCTTAACGGGCACCCTTGTCTAACACCCTTCCCTGTTAAAACAACTTTCCTATCAGTTCCTTCTTCATTCCTAAAGCGCATATAGTTCTGTCGTGCATTTCCTGTATCCGTATTCTTAGTTGTTCGCCTAGTCCTTCTTCATAAAGTCTTTTCCAAATTTCTTCCCTTTCCAATCAATCAAATGCTTTCTTCATATCCGTGAAAAACAGATATAGTTTCCCTCTTTCTTTTGAGGTTTCTATATCTATAACCATTTTAACTACCGCTATTGCGTCTACTGTTCCTCTCCTTCTCCTGAATCCCATATGCGTATCGTTTAATATCCCATTTTCCATTTGTTCTTCTAATTTTCTCCTTAGAATTTCCATGCATATCTTATAATCCGTGTCCATCTAAGTTATGCCCCTATTGCTCTTAACCATTTCCCTTTCTCCTTTTTTTTTTCATACAGAACTTACTATTCCTTCTTTCCATTCTTCCGGAAAGTCCCCTTTCTGCCATGTTCTGTTTATCACCTTTGTTTGATTACCTATATTTATGAAGATGATTGCGACCTCGATGTTGAATTAAGATATAATTTAAATGCAGGAGTTTAAATTTTAAGTTTGTTCGACTTTTAATATCTTACATGATTTGAGTTGAAATCGACGTGAGCCAGATCGGTTTCTATCTATATTTACTTAATAAATTTTTATACAAAAGGACTTAATTTGTAAATTATTTTTTGCTATATTCAATAAAAATTGGAATTTTATGTTCATTAAGAATAGGTGTTTACCCTGTGATAATTGTTGGTTGGGCTTCAAATTCTAATTATTCAATGTTAGGACCGATTGGGTCAATTTCACAGTCAGTTTCTTATGAAGTAAGTTTATTTTTAACAATATTTTCTGTAATTTTATTAATTGAAAATTATTCATTATTGGATTTATATAAATTTCAATATTATATTAAATTTATTTTAATTTTAATTCCAATATTACGACAAGAAAATCGCGGATAGTTCTTTTAAAATCGGAGACCAAGTGCTACTGCACGACAAGACGCGATCGGTCAAAAACTAACACCTGCGTGGATAGGCTCTAACACGTTTCAAAACACGCACGATAATAATAATTACAGTATAGAGGGCGACGAACAATCCGCGTTCAGACAAACACTTCATAGAATAGGGCAGTAATAGGGAAATGGTCACAGTATTGTAGGAAAGTAACGATACACTAACAATTACATATAAGGATAAGACTAAGAAAGGTAATTTATTGAAAAAGATGGTAAATAAGCGCACAACTACGCGTCGTCGTCCCAGCCACGTAGGGCGCAGTCGGCCTCCAATAACGACCACAGTCGAGGCCGCGGATCAGGCCCAACGAAGATGTCCCCATGACGTTCTACACAAAAAAAAACAATTGCAAGACTATTACTATACGCACGGAAATAGAAACAATAAGCAGATCTACAATCCCCGATGCAATAAGACACTCACCAAATAGGACCCTCAGACCCCATGAGTCTTCGTCATCCTTCCAGAATTCTGCATGCTGGAAGAATCGGTGCCAGTGCACCGGAACAACCCATACGTCAACTCAACGTTTGGATACAGCGAAGAAATAAGAATACCCATACAACAGCAGGATTTATACACATTGCCGTGTGAAAGTTTCCTCTACGTGGAGGGAAAATTGAAGATAAATAAGCCAAACGATACATTAACGGTGACGTTGGGAAATAATTGCATGGCGTTCTTATTTGATGTGATTCGATACGAGCTGAATGGCGTGGAGATTGATCGCAACAGAAACGTTGGAATAACTAGCACCCTTAAAAACTATGTATCGTTGACATCTAGCGAAGACAAACATATGGAGAATGCCGGATGGGGCTTGACACGACGCGATGGGTCAATATTGAAAAATCATTTCAATTTTTGCATCCCACTCAAATATTTGCTGGGATTTTGTGAGAACTACAAACGCATTATTATTAATGTGCGTCACGAATTGATTTTAATACGATCGCGCAACGACAATAATGCTCTAATAGGATCGCCGATGCTGGAACCAGAAATTGAATTACTTAAAGTGCAGTGGCGGATGCCTCATGTGACGCTGAACGACGTTAATAAGCTATCCTTGCTACGTGCTTTGGAACGTGGGCAAAACCTGAGCATTTGTTTTCAATCGTGGGATCTGTACGAGTATCCTCTCTTACAGAGTACAACCAAGCATTCGTGGGTCGTGAAGGCATCTGCACAGCTGGAGAAGCCGCGAGTTATTATCCTTGCTCTACAGACTGGTCGAAGGAATGTGATGAGCGAAGACGTTACTAGGTTCAACAACTGCAAATTGACCAATGTAAAACTTTTTCCCAACTCGGAAATTTACCCATACGATGACATGAACTTGGACTTTGACAAGAATAAGCATGCCATCTTGTATCATATGTATACGCAATTCCATAAATCGTATTATGGACATAGTTGCAACGAAGCATTATTCACCGTGGCCGAATTTTTACAATTTGATCCCCTCCTGGTAATTGATTGCTCGCGACAAAATGAGTCGATCAAGAATGCCACAGTGGACGTGCGCATAGAATTCGAGTGTAAAGGGAATGTGCCGATAAATACTACGGACTACTGTCTGATTCTACACGATCGGGTGGTTGAATACAATCCGTTGACAAACATGGTGCGCAAAATCAATTAAATTGCCACGCCCTCTCCTGTGTCAAATTCATACAAAATTTCATCGTGAAAATCGAGATGCTTTCCGAGAAGGACTGCATTCTCCCGTCTGTCTTGGAAGTGAGCGGACCTCTAAATTGTATCGATAATGGTCGCACCAACATTTGTTGACCTGCAAGGGTTCATCGTCGATGGAAGATTTGTCGTCAAGGAAGTGGCTGTCCTACGAATGGGAACAATTCTCTCGCACTATATTTTTGGGAGTTCGATGCCACAATATCTTCTTACGAAATCCGACAAATCGAGCATTCGGTGGTTGGTGGTAAAACATCATGGACTACGGTGGGACGATGGAGACGTTCCATACTGTATGGCTAAACGGCTAATTACGAAAGCTGTAGCTGATGCGATCGACGAAGAAGATGACGCATCCCATATCGTATACGTAAAAGGGTTGCAGAAACGCGACTGGCTTGTGGATTTCCTCGATGAAAATACCAGAGCGGACGTGGTCATTGAGACGCTGGACATTGACTACGAGGATATCAAATCTCTAAATGAGCTAAATGTAATTAATACTCTGCGATGTGGCAGACACGCAAAGCACTTTGCCATGCAAAATGTATTTAAAATATTCAACTGGTGGTCTAAACGCCAGAGAGAAATGCTTAAATAAAATATAATCAATTTTAATGTATAAAATGTTTTTCTTCACCCTCTCCAACCTAATCTCCTGCTCATGATGTATGCTAGATTAAGACGATAGTTATAATTACGTAGAAGTGGTTTGATACACGTTCAGAGTGGTACGATAGACGTTGAAAGTTACCATACACGTACAATACATGATCAAAGTGGTACCATACACGATCAAAGTGGTTCGATTCATGTTGAAAGTGGTTCAATTGATGTTGAAAGTGGTTCGATTGTGGTTGAAAGTGGTTCAATACACGTTCGATACACGATCAAGGTGGTTCGATTCATGTTGAAAGTGGTTCGATTGATGTTGAAAGTGGTACGATTCACGTTCGATTCACGTTCGATTCACGTTCAGAGTGGTACGATTCACGTTCGATTCACGTTCAGAGTCGTTCAATACCGGTTCGATTCACGTTCGATATACGATAAAAGTGGCTCAATACATGTTCCATACACATTCAAAGTGGTATGATCTAGTCGAATAATGTGTTCAAAGAAAAAAGGGGAAAGAAGATGCGTGGGAATAAGGAGAGGATGGTCAGCGAAAATGAAGGTAGAGAACAACAGCATCTTACTTTTGCAAAGCTACGCACTTCTCGATTTCATGATAGGAGTTTATACGTGAGAGCTTGGAGATGCAGCGAGACCAGTTATCCATCAAACGTTGAAGACATCAGTCGTTCGATTGTGGTTGAAAGTGGTTCGATTGTGGTTGAAAGTGGTTCGATTGATGTTCGATTGATGTTGAAAGTGGTTCGATTGTGCTTGAAAGTGGTTCGATTGATGTTCGATTGATGTTGAAAGTGGTTCGATTGATGTTCGATTGATGTTGAAAGTGGTTCGATTGATGTTCGATTGATGTTGAAAGTGGTTCGATTGATGTTGAAAGTGGTACGTTTGATGTTCGATTGATGTTGAAAGTGGTTCGATTCATGTTGAAAGTGGTTTGATTGATGTTCGATTGATGTTGAAAGTGGTTCAATTGTGGTTGAAAGTGGTTCAATTGATGTTGAAAGTGGTTCGATTGATGTTGAAAGTGGTTCGATTCATGTTGAAAGTGGTTCGATTCATGTTCGATTGATGTTGAAAGTGGTACGATAGACGTTGAAAGTGGTATGATACACGTTTGATAGACGTTCAATACACGTTCAGAGTGGTACGATTCACGTTCGATGCACGATCAAGTGATATGGTTTAGTCAAATTATGAGGCCAAAGAATGAGAGGATGATCTGTGAAGAATTCGAAGCAGATTAGTGCAAGGAGGAAGGGGGATTGTCAGTGAAGAGGAAGGTGAAGAACGAAGGCATCCTACTTTGCAACGTATGCAACTTTAGGCATGGGTCCTCATGTGATAAATCCCGTTACTGTGGATGGTATAAAGAAGCTTGGTGATACTCGGTTGGTATAATTTCGGGTTTTTCTAAATCGTTTTTGTAAGTCTTCTAATTTGTTTGCTAACTTTATTTAATTCTTCGGGGTGTTCGATTATCCTTTTAAGTTTGAAATTTGTGTTTCCCTACGAACTTACAGTAGGCTGTGAAAGTGTGGTTTCATCTGATGACAAAAAAATTGTGGTCAGGTAAGTAGTACCACGTTTTTTCTAATCCGCATTGTTTTCTAGTTTCTATTGTGAATTTGGTGGTAGTGATTGTACATTTGTTTCTTATTGTTATTACACTGCTAGTTGTATCGGTTTCGGTGCGATATAAATCCACGTGCCTGGTAGTTGTAATTCTATCTGGAATGTGTGATTCAGTGACATAATTCGCATTTTACATGTGTTTGTTAATTTTGTGTACAATTGTACTTCGCACGGTCTGTATGGTATCGCTTTGAACATCGGGTGATTAGAGGTGCAGAGGTACAGATCGTTTATTGTCTTACATTTTGCTAGGCCCTGTTTGCTTAGTTGTATGTAATCTTGCACCAAGGTGTCACGTACCTCGTACGAGTCGAGGGGTTCTATACGCGTAGAACGATTCGTTTATCTTCGTGGGTATCAGGCGTACCTTGCTCAATTAGAATTTTTTCGCGTTTAACAATGAAATATCTAGTACTACAGTAATTGATTTGGTATCCGAAAATGTGGAGAGCTGGAGGATTTTGATAATGGCGGCTAGTTTTCTAATTTTATTCCAATTGTGAAGTCTAGTCCATTCGAAATATGTGCTAATGCGGAAGTGAGGTACGTTATGATTTGTGCTGGTGGTATTAATCGTAGGTTTAGGACTCCTTTCTTTATATCCATAATGAATTCTAACAAGACTTGCGTGTCGCGCAATAGTGTTTCTGCGGGGCCGTTTATTAGTATGAGGGGTTCGTCTACTGTCTCTCGAAATTTAGTAATGTTGGCTGTTTGTTGGAGTAAGTATTGAATTTGTCACGTCGCGTTTAAGAGTGTGTTATCGTTGTCTCGTATGTCATGTATAGTCTCGTTGAGAAGTTTGGTATTTGCTCTTAAAATTTGCATTTGTCCCTTGATTGCGTTTTACTTTTTTTTTTTAAAGTCTGTTATTTTGTGTTTTGAAAAGGTCTAGTAAAATCATCGATTTTCTTTCTATCCCCGGAATCCATTAGCCCCAAGAGTGATTTGCCTATGTAACCTAATCCGTCTATTTGTGCACGACGCTGTTTTGTGCTGAGCTTTTAGTTTACTGGACGTAGGTAAAGAGTTTTGGCGATGCGGTCTAACTTGTCTTGGATTTTCGCGGTGAATGTTTGACAAAATTTTTGTAAGTTGTCGGTACAAGGTTTTTACATTGCGCAAGTATATCATATAGTGCAGCTTGGAGGTTTGCTTCGCGTCGGTAGATGTAAGATATGTTTACATGTAATACTAACTTCCAGCTGTCTCGATAAATTTGTAAATCGCCTAGGTTTTTGAAGTAAATGTCGGGGTGGTGTTGGAATTCTTTTATAGTGAAATCTATGTCGGGGGTTGTTCGTCCTGCGAGTGGTATCGTCGTTTGTAGGACAAAAATCCTGTAAATTATAATGCCGAGGTGTAGTTGGCGTTTCATAGATTCTTTCCTCGTGCGCGCGCGCGCGCGCGTGTGTGTGTGTGTGTGTGTGTGTGTGATAAATATTTGGCGAACGTAGTACAGTTTATCTTCTTCGTCCGGGCTTGAGTAGAAGTGAGAAGTTAGGGCAAATGGGTCTCGATTTTCTTAGTCGCTTCTTATTTCGTTGCGATCTCCTGGACAAAGATGTTGTCGGCCATCTTAGACGTGCCCCGAGACATTATGTTTGCTCTAATTGTACGTGCGAGTGATGTTTGTTTGTTTGTTCTTCGTGTGTGTTATTTTATTATCCTATTTATCCGTTTATCCCTCTAGCGTTTCCAGTGCCCTGCCCGCCGGGTTGTATCAGCATTGCCTACATGGTGGCAATTAGGGAGTATCGGGTGCACCGGCACCGATTCTTCCAGCATGCAGAATTCTGGGAGGATGACGAAGACTCATGAGGTCTGAGGGTCCTATTTGGTGAGTGTCTTATTGCATCGGGAATTGTAGATCTGCTTATTGTTTCTATTTCCGTGCGTATAGTAATAGTCTTGCAATTGTTTTTTTTTTGTGTAGAACGTCATGGGGACATCTTCGTTGGGCCTGATCCGCGGCCTCGACTGTGGTCGCTATTGGAGGCCGACTGCACCCTACGTGGCTGGGACGACGACGCCTAGTTGTGCGCTTATTTACCATCTTTTTCAATAAATTACCTTTCTTAGTCTTATCCTTATATGTAATTGTTAGTGTATCGTTACTTTCCTTCAAAACTGTGACCATTTCCCTATTACTGCCCTATTCTATGAAGTGTTTGTCTGAACGCGGATTGTTCGTCGCCCTCTATACTGTAATTATTATTATCGTGCGTGTTTTGAATCGTGTTAGAGCCTATCCACGCAGGTGTTAGTTTTTGACCGCTCGTGTCATGTCGTGCAGTAGCACTTGGTCTCCGATTTTAAAAGAACTATCCGCGATTTTCTTGTCGTAATATTGGAATTAAAATTAAAATAAATTTAATATAATATTGGAATTTATATAAATCCAATAATGAATAATTTTCAATTAATAAAATTACAGAAAATATTGTTAAAAATAAACTTACTTCATAAGAAACTGATTGTGAAATTGACCCAATCGGTCCTAATATTGAATAATTAGAATTTGAAGCCCAACCAACAATTATCACAGGGTAAACACCTATTCTTAATGAACATAAAATTCCAATTTTTATTGAATATAGCAAAAAATAATTTACAAATTAAGTCCTTTTGTATAAACATTTATTAGGTAAATATAGATAGAAACCGATCTGGCTCACGTCGATTTCAACTCAAATCATGTAAGATATTAAAAGCCGAACAGACTTAAAATTTAAACTCCTGCATTTAAATTATATCTTAATTCAACATCGAGGTCGCAATCATCTTCATAAATATAGGTAATCAAACAAAGGTGATAAACAGAACATGGAAGAAAGGGGACTTTCCGGAAGAATGGAAAGAAGGAATAGTATGTTCTGTATGAAAAAAAAAAAAAAAAAAGGAGAAAGGGAAATGGTTAAGGACTATAGGGGCATAACTTAGATGGACACGGATTATAAGATATGCGTGGAAATTCTAAGGAGAAAATTAGAAGAACAAATGGAAAATGGGATATTAAACGATACGCATATGGGATTCAGGAGAAGGAGAGGAACAGTAGACGCAATAGCGGTAGTTAAAATGGTTATAGATATAGAAACCTCAAAAGAAAGACGGAAACTATATCTGTTTTTCACGGATATGAAGAGAGCATTTGATTGATTGGAAAGGGAAGAAATTTGGAAAAGACTTTATGAAGAAGGAGTAGGCGAACAACTAAGAATACGGATACAGGAAATGCACGACAGAACTATATGCGCTTTAGGAATGAAGAAGGAACTGATAGGAAAGTTTTTTTAACAGGAAAGGGTGTTAGACAAGGGTCCCCGTTAAGCTTGACACTTTTCAATGTCGCATTTGCAGACCTGGAAAGAAGAAATGAGCAAAGAACAGGAAGGAGGAGTCGTAATAGGTAGAAGGAAAATTTTAACAATTTCATACGCGGGTGATGTGTTAATGGTAAATAATGCACAGGGACCTAAGAATATGATAAATAGATTCGAGAGATACATAAAGAAGAAAGGCTTGGAATTAAATGTGTAAAAGTCTAAGATAATGATATGCAGGAAAGCAGGAGGAAAAAGAAAATAGGAAAGATTCCGTTGGAATGAAGAAGAAAGAGTAAGAGAACTGAAATATTTAGATTATAGAACGAGAGGGAGAGAACAACGAGGATAAACAGCATATTAAGAAGGTAGTTAGGGAAGCGAATATGATACTAGGAGAAGTATGGGGGGATTGGAGAAAGATTATTCAGAGATGACTGAAAGAAGAATGAAACTGTTTGATGCGCTAGTTAGGAACACCGTGGCGTATGGAGTAGCGATATGGGGATGGAGAAAGTATGAGGAAATAGAAAAATTGCAGGCGAAATACTTACGATGGATAATGAAATTGGAGAGATCAACATCAACATATTGGCTGTTAAAAGAAACAGGAAGAGATGGCATAGCAATTAAAATGGGAGTAAGGGTAATGAAGTTTGAAGAGACACTAATAAACTCGGAAGAAGGATCGATACGATATGAATGTAGGAGAAGACTAATGAGAGGAAATGAAGTAACGAAAAAAGGAAAGAATGCGAATCAAATTCTTGGAAGGGAGAGGATGGTCAAACGAAGAATGGAAAAGAAGAAGATTAAATTGGGTAGAAGTGTGGATTAAAAATTAGAACAGATAAGTAATTGACATCCAAGAACAAGAAAGACAGATGAAAGTAAAAGAGTCAAAGTTCCTAAGAGAAATAAAAGAGGTGGCAAGGAAACCAGGAGATAAGCCGAAATGCTTATGGGAGGAAATGAAAAAAGGAGAGGAGAATTAGGAAGGATAGAAAGATTCATACAGGATAGTGAAACAAGAACATGCAAATATTGGCTAATGAAAGAAGAAAGGGTATGTAAGAAAGAGGAAGAAACAGTGAAACACGCGATTGAAACATGTGAAGTAAGTTGAGAGAGTGGCAGGAATTGTGCAGAGGTAATTAGAGGAGAAGGGAAAAACTTGGCTATTCTACGGGAGATAGTGATAAAAGAAGATTATATAACATAGAACAGATTAGGAAACACTTGTAAAATAGAAAAAATTGTTAAGAGACAACAGGATACATTAGAAGGGTGGGACTTACACTGACACAATCATGGGAATGAAATGGAAAGATTATTTGATCGATAAATTGTAACACGAAAGTGGCAATAAATTAAATTAAATTATTATTATTATTATTATTATTATTATATTTTTTCTTTTTATATTGTATTTTGATATCCTATTTGTATAGAGAGAACTAAAAAATGTTGAGAATAGTGCGATTTATTTAGAGATAAAGAATTGAGGCAATACAATAGATACGTAACAGTTTCGGCGAATATAGTCGAGTTATTTACTGTTCTGTGTAACTGAGCACTCGGGTTGGTCACGAGAGCGCGAGTGTGTATGAATTTATACGAGGTGTTGTGGGAAGAGTATGTATGTATGATGTCGCGAAAAGTAAATAGGAAGTCCATCAGCTGTTCGAGAATGTTCAAGTTGTCTTGTGATTGATGTGAAGAAGAGAAAAAGAGAAGGAAAGAGAATGAGAAAGAAAGAGATTGATAGAGAGAGAGAGAGAGAGAGAGGGGGGGGCGGGGGAGAGAGATGATTCTGCCGAGACACTATTTATATTCTATTTTTATATTTTTTCTTTTTATATTTCTATTTTTTAATTAATGGAACAATATATAATCATTTTACATATATTACAATCTATTTACTTGTCTGTCTGCCTCCTTCACTCCTCACCAATTTCTATTGACTCTGCATAATTCTTTCTATGATTCTCGCCTCCAATTGTAAAGACGACACTACATAAGAAGTCTTTGTATTTCAAACTGAATACAGTATCATTTTTATTTAATCTTAAGCCATGTATAAGCTACATATGTGTAACCGCGGCTGCATCAAACTGCAGAAGATGTGAGGAAAAACTTTAAAACTTTTGTTAACGTGTTGTAACAGAGCGATGCTGCCTGCTAAACATTAGATACGCGTCCTGCTGCTAAAATCATACGTAATGGCGAATATTACGACGAGGATTATCTTATAGATTGCGAACTGGTAGCATGTGCCATCAATGATATTCTAGCTAATGCTCGTAGGAAAAAAAATGTTAAATTATATTACATTTCTATTTATATTTTTATATTCTTTTAATTTTAAATAAATCTCTTAATCATATTATTTCTCCATTTCATTTACCCGTCTTCCTTCTCGCCACATAATTTTAAGATTTGCTGACGTCGCATAATTCTATTTCATTCTTCGCGCCGCCAAATGACGTCATCCCGCGCGACTGCTCCAGGGGAGTCAAGTTACACACGATCGCGCGATACGCTGCGACGTTAAATCGGAACGCTTTAGAATACTGGTAGCTTTAGAATGAATGCTGCATAATGGTTTGGTAGACCGCAGGTTAAAAATTTTAGAATATCTGCGAGTGTACCGCTATGTAGTGCTGTCTCTCTCTCGAATTTAGCTTTAAAAGTGATGCTCTCTCTTTCCCACCCTCCGAGTTTAGGTTTATAACGAAGTATTGCTCTCTCTCTCTTTCCGTCCCGAAGACGTGGTTCGTAAAAGGAAAGAACGTCGATCTTTCCCGATCTTTCCCGACATCGTCCGAAACAATTTCGGATAAAAAATAAATTATTAAACAATTTCCGACGCATGTTGGTTTGAAAAATATCCGGGGGGCCGTCCCCTCCCTGGGTTAGGTCTGAAAAAATTTTCGTTGTGGGCCAACGTCTGAAAAAGACTTTTCGGGGGTCATTCCCTCCCTTTGAAAAATTTCAGGGACGGTGGGTCAGGTCTCCGCGGCGGCTCGGCCCGGAGTGATCCCCTCCGCGGTTGCGGCTTCCCCCACTCCGCGGCTCGTGCGCGCGCAACCGCTCTTCCACTCCCCGCAGGCCCCGCGCCCAGGTTTCCCTCTGCCGCGCTCCCCCGCGCGCCCTCACTTCCCCCCGCCCCCGCGCTCCCCTCAGAGGACCTGCGTTGGAACCCGCCTTGCTATACTACTCTTTTTTGTATCTTCTAGTTGTGAACATCTTTTCTTCCCTTCTTTCTAGTCGCTTTGAAATTTGCACCCCTATAATCTGCTGGTTTAACCCCAGTGTTTCCCCCTCCCCTATTATGTCCGATTCTTGGTAGGTCTTAAATATCATTATTATTAGGTCAATGTTGGATGGTTTATATTTCGCTGAACCCGTTCTCGACGTCGTATATTCATTTTTAATGAACATCTCCTTTTGCTCCACCGCTTCCGCCAAGTGAATCCCATCTCCGTCGTTCTTGTAGCAGTTCCGCTCCCTATTATTAGCATTGAAGTCTCCCATTACATAATTTCTGTTTCTCCTCTTCTGTTTCCAAATAATTTTTCCCATTCTTTTTTTTTCAGTACACTGTCTGGATATTCATATACTTCTATTATGTCCCCCTCTTGTCCATTTATTTCGATCATGATGGCCATTATCTCGGTTCTGTCATTGATCCACTTAACACTAACTCTTTCTCTCATATTAATGTCGTTTTTCATTATAATGCTTAGCCCCCCACTTCTATCGTTCTACCGAACTTCTCTATATTGTTGCGAGCACCGGGTATAGGCTCGTGCATAGCCTGCTGGTGCTCGTAGCTGAAAACAGAAGAGGGCCAACCCCCTTCGAGAGGACCATCGGGAGGCCATCAAAGAGGACTGTTTTGTACCGAACGCCGCAGCGTTCGGACGTGCGGGTTATATTGTTATTGCTCTGTATATCCAAATATAATTGAGTCGTGTATACACCCGCGTATTATTCTACCCTTTTGCATCGGGGTGGCCGGCGATGGAAACACCTCGACGCAACACTGGTGTCAGAAGTGGGATACGTAGCCACGGATCCAGAAGAACATGAGAAGAAACGCAAGAAGCTGTTGCGTGCGATACGCAAGGAGTCGTTGCGTGCGATACGCAAGGAGCCGTTGCGTGCGATACGCAAGGCCCTCTTCGAGGACAGAAGAGGATTCGGCTTGCAGCTGACCGGCGAGGGACAGCCGCAGAAGCAGCGACGATGATGGTCGAGGCCCGTCGACAATGAGGGACGGATGCAGGAGCGGTAGGAGCGGCGACGGCATTCGAGGCCCGCCCACATCGGAGCAGTTCTCGGGAGAACGGGACTTCAACATGAGAATGCTGCCGGAGCGGAGAGGAACTATGTGGCCATTGCTGGGTCGGCTCTGGAAGAGAACCAAATCAGTTTGAAATTCCAGTAGATTTCGCTTTTTCACAACAAGATTTCATACATCCACCTCGTTGTTCCATATGCGGTAATTATGCTATTATACTATGTGCCTGGTGTAACCAATATCTATGTTTCCAACATTTTTTATAGAGTTTCATCACCATGAAGAATAATTCATAATAATCACACCACACAAGTGTTTTCAAAGTTATCTGACTATTCTTAAACGGCGGCATTATCTCCCCTGTCTTGTGAGCAAATAAGAGAAATGTTCAATAATTATGTTAAAACTAAAAAGTTCTAATAAGGATAAGTAATATCTAACAGTTCCCTTCTTCTTACTCTATTTCCACCTGGTATATTTGTCCCATGTGTAATTAGAGACAAAAGTATAAAAATTGTCTTACTTTTTTTCTACGCGTTGCATATTATTTCGTAATAAACGTTAGAAGAACATTGCTCGTCGTGCAGCTTCAGGTACGTTACAACGGGATCTAGAAGTCCTTCGATTGTCGAGGACAAATATGGAAAAAAATATGGATTATGTTGTTTCATAATTATTTAAATATCCAGTTCAGATTTCACGCGAAAAAACGAATTTTAGAAAACATTATTGATATATTTGTTTATAACTTTTTTTCTAATTGTTTAAACAATTGATTAAGCTGTTACTATTTGATAGATCTAATTAAAAGAAGTAACTTTCGTCTTGATATTTGTTTCTATCTTTTGCCGATTGCAAGTTAGAAAATAAAATCCGAAAATAGCCGAATTTTCAGGGGTTAATTTCATCCCCTTGGAGTAATTTTGGGCAGCAAAAAAAAATGCGTTGTAATCAGGAGGAAATCCCCTACATATATACCAAGTTTCAGAATTTTTTGAATTTCCGGGTTTGAGATCGTCCCTTGTGAGATGGGCCGTTCGTCGACCGAAGATCAAGGAAGTCTCTTGCTCGAGGAGTGTTTGAAGCCCTGAACGAAGAGTCTGAAGATTAGTTTTAAGTTAATCCAGCGGACTAGACAGCGGAGGCTACCTTCGTAGCCCGGCCCCTCTTTCTTGAATTGTTGCAGGTTCACGATACCCCACGACGAGGGACAACGTGTCGGGGGACTGCCACCGCGGCTCGGATGCGACCCCGAATTCCCTGAATGTGCCACAACAGCGTGGCGGTCCGCAGCGAGGCGCGGACATACGTGGAACCGCCCCGTTAGCCCCCCCCCCCCCCCCCGGAAGAGATCCTATGAGCCCTCGGGGCACGGCCCCGGTATGGTTGATACTATGGGATCCCCAAGTCGCAGAATGTAAGGTGTGGACAACAGACGGGAAATGATGTCCCCTGTCACCGGACGGACGTGCAACGCAGTCACACGGATCGGCCGGGGGGGGGGGGGCATCGCGGAGACGGGGCTGTTGACGAGCGGCACAGGACTGTCCCCGTAATCAACACCAGAAGCCATGAAGAGGAATGGGGCCATCATGCAGTCAAGGCCTAAGTAAAGGGCCGGGAGGAAGAAGAAGGAGATGAGCTGGAGGTTCTGGGCGGATTGATAGGGGAACGGGTCGATAACACACTCATAAGTTATGACCCCGTGCTTTTGTCTCCGTCTCGCTTTTCCGTCTTCCCGGTTCCGTTCGGTTCCACTGGATTCTCGCGGATGAAAGGGAATGTTAATGTTTCTTTGTCCCTTTTGCAAAGGAACTTCGGAGCCGTCAATGGATTGGAGTTTCGAGCAGGGTCACCGGCAGGACATCGAGAACGAACCTCTGGAGGAATAGGTTGCCCGCAACCGAGAGGAAGTTGTGACGCCGGAGCGGTGGAGTCGTCGTTGGACGTTCCAGAGCGGAGTTTTCGAGACGTCATGGGACACACGGAAGAGGACGGTAGTTCCGGAGGAGCTTCATCGCTGGAGATTTCCGCCGAGGGAACTCTCCGACGCAACGTTGGACGATTCACGGACCCTGAAGTGGAAGACGTCGAGGACACTCGGAAGAGGAACAATGGAGGAACGCGCCAGGAGGTGCCGCGGATTTCGTCGTGGGAACTTTTACTATTAGGGCTAGGAGAATTCTAACTCGGGGGAGTGTGGTGGGAGGAAACTTGGGCGCGGGGAGAGCGGGGAGTGGGAGATTGGCTGCGCGCGCACGAGCCGTGGAGTGCGGGAAACCGTAATCGTGGAGGGGATCAGTCCTGGCCGAGCCGTCGCGGAGACCTCTCCAGACCTGGCCCACGCTCGAAAATTTTTTTAGACCTGACCGAGGGAGGGGACAACTTCCCGAAAATTTTTCAAACCAATATGCGGTATCAGCAGAATTTTTTTCTTACCAACAGGCATACAGACATTTATTTCCAACGCAGAGATATAATAATTTTAATCCTCTCCCACACCGATCTACCAAACCAATATGTAGCAAACAGACACTCCAAAGCTAGCAGTATTCTAAAGCGCTCTGATTTAACACCGCAGCGTATCGCGCGATTACGCATACTTTGAATCCCCTGAAAAAGCTGTGCAAAATGATTCTTACCATTTGCCAACGCGAAGAACGCATGAACGAAATATAATACTTTTTTCTAATACTTTAAAATTATGTGACGAGGATACAAAGCGGAAGGCGGGTAAATAAAATGGGAAAATAATATATGGTTTAATAAATTTATTTAAAATTAAAATAAAATACAATATAAATATAATTTAAATTTATTTTCCTACGAGCATCAGCTAGAATATCATTGATGGCACATGCCAACAGTTCGAAATCTACAAGATAATCCTCACAGTAATATTCGCTATCAGGTATGATTTGAGCAGCACGACGCATATCTAATATTTCACACGCAACATCGCCCTGCTACAGCACGTTAACAAAAGTTTCAAATTTTACCCTCACATCTGGAGTTTGATAAAGCCGCGGATGCACATAGCTTACGCATGGCTCAAGATTAAGTCAAAATGATACCGTATTCATTTTGATATAGAGTGACTTATCACATAGTGTCATCTTTACAATAGAAGAATCAAAGATCCGACAAAATTCCACCATTAATTCATCAATCCGCATCGATTCTGATTCAAGCAATTGTGCACGTTCTTCGATGGTTACACGGCTGTCGAATAGCACATTCCATGTATGCCATGGTAATATGAGATGATTCCCATGATTGTCACCGAGAAGAACTTCTACATCAGCCTTAGGTCCTACGTTCATTCCAATTTCCAAATATTTGCTACCCACGGATGTTAATGCGTATCTTCTGACCATGATACGCGATCCTTGGCGCGGACTAAGGAACAATCAAAACTATGAAATTGTCCACTCGTATCAGGAATAAACATAAAAAATTCGAGAAGATGTGAAAAAATTAAGCCTTACCTGTCAAAATATGAATTCTCTACGCATGGAGCTATGCCATCGTCTCGCATGATTGGAACGAAATAATCATCCTTCATCAAAGTCACCGAGGCTACTAAGCGATTGATGGAATTGCGTCCGGGAACCGGTTTAAATAGAGGTGCAATTGCTTCCTCCACCACCGCATTTTTATTTTAAAGCTACCAATTTTTCCATAATGTTTTTCATTCCTAACATCGCAACATATGTCATGATCGCATGTAATTTAAACCCACCCTCAAGGATAAAAGTCTCGACACGTGTTTGACATCTCAAAAGATGTCATCATTTTTTTTTGGAAACGTTGTACATGTAAATCATGGAAATAATTATGCGGTGGCAGCAGAAACTGTGTCGAATGATTTTGCGCGCTAATTCGTCATACACGCGAATTATAGACAGATTTATACTGTATTGACAGAAACTGTATAGAACAATGTTAGGACGGATCGTCGTTTTTGGATGCAATACATTCGAGGGTGAGGATACACCGAAAGAGTTAGACAGTGATACCAAATCGTGGTGTGGATATAAAAAGCGCGCTTTAAACTGCACAAAGCCTCAAATCGTTGCAATGTGTTGCACGGAAAAAAGGACACTACATTCCATTTACAATCATGGAAGAATTCGCGCAAGTAGACGCCAATTGTTGGATCAATCTGCACGATTGATTTCGCGGGAAGAATACCTCGCGTGGGAAGAACGAGTGTATCCAATCTTTAGAAGAACACAGCCGTGTGAATGTGATGTCCCGGCCCCACCACGGAAGCGCGATTTAGTGTTCGCCAGCACCACCAGGGGTCAAATCTTCCTAATTCTTTCTCACAAGTCCTAACTTCCAATCTCATTCGTATATATATATATATATACAAGTTCCAAGTTATTGCCTCTTATCCCCCGTGTGTGTCTAGGGCCGTCGGCTATAGCCCTACTGATGAGTCTAGCTGACGGTCCCAAGACGGAACCCGCCCCGCACAGTTACTCCATTACGCCGTAAAGGCGGGATCTCCTACCTGTGACTGGTCGCTGCGACTGGTTGTAGTCCGATTTGCATGATATTTTGTATGATTTTCGTCAGAAAAACATAAGGAATCCATTGGCGTCACTTTCATTTCGATATGATGAAGAAAAGAATTTCTTAATACGCTGTAAGGGATATTTCACCCTCGACTGCGGGGGCTCGACCTCAATTCGCTACGTTCGACCCAGAAACATACCTTTTCCCGAAGCAAGCCTAAAAAATCGGGTGAGGCAATGCGAAGGCCTGTCCTCGCCACGGGGTACCAGGCCGCAACTTTTTGACGGGCGTAGCTCCAGAATCATCCTGTACCTGCCTGTTTCAGAAATAAAATAATTGTTTACTCTTTATCGTATGGATATGGAAGTGTCGCCGATGGATTCCCTGTGGTTTTCCGATGAAAATCATTACAAATGTCGTGTAAATCGGACAACTTTTACATAAGCAATACAAATAGCTTGTGTCAAGGTAGTCCGATTTGCATGATATTTCGTATGATTTTAATCGACGGATCGCCAGGAATCCATTGCCGCCACTTTCCCTTCGATACGATGAAGAAAAGATACAAACATTTGAAATCCTGAACATTTCTCACTTCTTAATGATATTCCAAACCCTTCGAGGGTCGAAAGCCATAAAATTCGGCGAGGCACTGCGGGGTGTTGTCCTCGCCACGGCAGCAGCACGAGGTTGCTTTGCAAAGTGACCAAGGCGAGCTAAGGACTCTCCAGACTTTTCACTCCGCGAGGCACTCCTCGCGCTGCAGCCTCGCAACGTCTAGACGCGGCTTATCATTTGTTCTCGATACCGCAGATGTACCTACCTATGTAGCATTTCTGACGGAAAAGAATTGTCCAGCCTTTGGCCCTGCCATTCCTGGCGTAGACCTTTAGCAGGTAGGTATCTGTTTCAGAAGGCAATGCCACCCGTGGCGCCAGCAAGACCGTCCCCGCTCCTTGCTATTCCAGCGAGTTTTCTTCCAGGGAAAATCAGTAAATTTGCAAGCGCAATATCTCAAAAAACCAATGGAAATCAAGTGTATACATTAAAGCTTATTGAATTTGTCTTAGATCGCACTATCAACTCAGGTCTTCAGAAAAAATAGTTCCATTTAAGAAACCGAACTTGACCATCGTATCTTTTAAAATAATAATCGAAAAAAAATTCGTCCGCGCTAATAAGTGGGCCCCCTCAAACCATGCAATTCCCTATTTTCTAAATATTTTTGTCTCCAATAGTTTAGTAGATATCCAGCTCTCCACTCGTCCCGCGGACACCCTGTATAAGAAAAAAAATTTTGGGGCCCCAAATGAGTAGTATCGATTCTGCTAAGTAATAGCAAATAGCAAATAATTAGTTAGATATAGTTTTTTTTACATAAGAAACCAATTGAAAAATTGTCAGCAATCATCGACTTTTTAGTTGCCTTCCGAGAACTTCCGAACAAATTTTTTGTTTTTTTTATAATCAACATGATCTTGTCCGTGCTACTGCGGAAACAGCATTTGCGAATATTTTGCAGTAATGGATTAAGTACGTGTATTCTATGTCGCACAGTGAGGGTGAATCCCAAGAAATAGGGAAAAAATGCAACATCCTGCATTTTGCATTTAAAGATGCCGAATATTATTAAGGAAATTGATACAAAAAGTGGTAATATACAAGTTTGACGTTATTTAAGAAAATAACGTCATGAATAAAGCTCAATATTTCCAATAAAACTAAAAGAATTTGATAAATGTGCTATGGAAAGTGCAGTGTTCGTATCGAAACACGCGCGAAGTTCCACGATGTAGCGTGATGAGTGATGCCCTAAACGGATTGTTAGCGGGTCACGGTTTACTACAATTTTATGACACTAGACCTTTGGCCCCCTACACGATATAAAGTAATTAGGAAACATCTGCCAAGTAACTTGCCGAATAGCGGAACAATTTTTAAGCTTAATCCCCAATTGCTACAAGCTACTTCCTCTACGTTCAGCAATGGAAAGTTGCCGTTTCAAAGGAATGCAGGAACGATTGATCATAATATAATCTCCTCCCTATGCCTTGCGTGTTTATACTCGAGAGAAAATAGATCGGTCTCGAATTTGTCGAGAGGGCGAAGCAGACGGCATCCCGCACAGTCAGCGGACTACCTCCCTTCTACCCTGTCGCGAGGCGTATTGATGTTGGATAATACTTTGTAATAGCCATATTGATATCATATTTGCCACATCTCGAATATTTTGGTATTATAACAAGCTGACTTGTGTCCCTAGCACGGTGAAATAGGGTTCAACGAGACGACCACCCTTTGTCGTTTATGTACCTGACTTCTTGGAGGCCTCGATATGTAACTTACAGCTTCATTCGACATTAAATGACCTTATGTTCCAACTTATTTACTTCGTCTCATCAAATGATATAGTATTATGAATATAAATGTAAGTAGTAAGGCTATGGGGATTCCAACCCAGGTCCTCTGAGGGGAGCGCGGGGGCGGGGGGAAGTGAGGGCGCGCGGGGGAGCGCGGCGGAGAGAAACATGGGCGCGGGGCCTGCGGGGAGTGGAAGAGCGGTTGCGCGCGCACGAGCCGCGGAGTGGGGGAAGCCGCAACCGCGGAGGGGATCAGTCCGGGCCGAGCAGCCGCGGAGACCTGGCCCACCGTCCTCGAAATTTTTCAAAGGGAGAGGCCCACCCCCGAAAAATCTTTTTTCAGACCTTGACCCACCCCGAAAATTTTTCAGACATAACCCAGGGAGGGGACGGCCCCCGAAATTTTTTTTCCAAACCAACATGCGTCGGAAATTGTTTAATAATTTATTTGTTATCCGAAATTGTTTCGGACGATGTCGGGAAAGATCGATGTTCTTTTCTTTTACGCGCCGCGTCTTCGGAGGAGGGAAAGAGAGAGAGCAATACTTCGTTATAAATCTAAATTCGGAGGGTGGGAAAGAGAGAACATCACTTTTAAAGCTAAATTCGAGAGAGAGAGACAGCACTACATAGCGGTACAATCGCTTTCGTTCTAAAAATTTTCAAAATGATTTTAAATCTTAGCGTCACAACGTATCGCGCGATCGTGTGTAACTTGACTCCTCTGGAGCAGCCGCGTGCGATGACGTCATGTGGTGGCGCGAAGAATGAAATAGAATTATGCGACGTCAGCAAATCTTAAAATTATGTGGCGAGGAGAAAGACGGGTAAATAAATGGAGAAATAATATAGGTTTAAGAAATTTATTATAAAATTAAAAGAATATAAAATATAAAATAGAATATAAAATAGAATATATATAAAAAAGAATATAATAAAAAATATCAATATAAATGAATATAAAAATATAAAAGAATATAATAATAAAAGAAAAGAAAATAAAAGAATATAATAAAAAAATATATAAAAAAGAATATAATAAAAAAGAATGTAATATAAAAAAAGAAAAATATAAAAATAGAATATAAATAGAATATAAATAGAATATAAAAAATAGAAAATAAAAATAGATAATAAAATATGAAATATAAAATATAAAAAATAGAAAAAGAATATAAAAATACAATATAAATAGAAAATAAAAATATAAAGAATATAAAAAAAGAATATAATAAAAAATAATATATAAAAAATAAAAAATAAAAGAAATAGTAAAAATATAAAATAAACTATTCTAAGAAGGGGGGGAAGGTGGCGAGGAGGGTGATGGTGGCGTTGGGGGGCGCGGCACCCAATATGGTGCCCATCTAAACACAGCCGGCAGCCGTACCATTGGCCGCCGCGGCACTGCATATGGCCGCAGCCGCGCGGCCCCATATGCCGGCCCCGACCGCCGCATCTGCACCCCTCGGGGTGTAACCTGGAGCGCACGGGCCTCCAGGCCCGCCAGCCATGCCCTCAATATAGATAGTGGAAAATCCTAGAACATAGACACAAACGTCGATATAATTTTGACACATCAAACATAATAAATATCAAACACACATAACAATGCAAAGTATTATTACATACATGTGGAGGAGGAGGCGGCGACTGCGGCGGCGGCGGTGGCGACGACGACAACGACGACGACGACGACGACGACGGCGACGACGACGACGACGGCGACGGTGGCGGCGACGGCTGCGGTGATGGTGGCGGCGGCGACGGTTGCGGCGACGGCTGCGGCGACCCCCAGTCGCTCGACCACACAGGCGATGGTGGTGGCGAACGCTAGAACATAGAAGCCCCAAGATTCAATATTGATATGAACGTCTGATTTGATCTCGTTCGATTTCAACGATTAAACACGATAAATGTAAAAATATTTAAAAGTACATACCTCGGGGTCACACTCAGGAGCGATTCTTAGTAATCCCATTGCACACAAAATTGTACAAAAAAAATGTCACTTGCAAAAAGAACCAGCTACTAGTGTCGCGATTGAAAGGCAACTGGTCTCGCTGCATCTCCAAGCTCTCGCGTATAAACTCCTATCATGAAATCGAGAAGTGCGTAGCTTTGCAAAAGTAAGATGCTGTTGTTCTTCGCCATCTTCATCACAGGCCACCTGCATTTTCGCTGACCATCCTCTCCTTATTCACACGCATCTTCTTTCCCATTTTTTTTTCTTTGGACACATTATTCGACTAGATCATACCACTTTGAATGTGTATGGAACATGTATTGAGCCACTTTTATCATATATCGAACGCGAATCGAACGTGAATCGAACGGGTATTGAACGACTCTGAACGTGAATCGAACATGAATCGAACCACTTTCAACATGAATCGAACATCAATCGAACATGAATCGAACCACTTTCAACATGAATCGAACCACTTTCAACATGAATCGAACATCAATCGAACATGAATCGAACCACTTTGATCGTATATGGTACCACTTTGATCATCAATCGAACCACTTTCAACATCAATCGAACCACTTTCAACATCAATCGAACCACTTTCAACATCAATCGAACATGAATCGAACCACTTTCAACATCAATCGAACCTCTTTCAACATGAATCGAACCACTTTCAACATCAATCGAACATCAATCGAACCACTTTCAACATCAATCGAACATGAATCGAACCACTTTGAAAATGAATCGAACCACTTTGAACATGAATCGAACCACTTTGAACATCAAACGTACCACTTTCAACATCAATCGAACATGAATCGAACCACTTTCAACATCATTGGAACATCAATCGAACCACTTTCAACATGAATCGAACATGAATCGAACCACTTTCGACATGAATCGAACATGAATCGAACCACTTTCAACATGAATCGAACCACTTCCAACATGAATCGAACCACTTTGATCGTGTATGGTACCACTTTGATCATGTATTGTACGTGTATGGTAACTTTCAACGTCTATCATACCACTCTGAACGTGTATCAAACCACTTCTACGTAATTATAACTACCGTCTTAATCTAGCATACATCATGTGCAGGAGATTAGGTTGGAGAGGGTTAAGAAAAACATTTTATATATTAAAATTGATTATATTTTATTTAAGCATTTCTCTCTGGCGTTTAGACCACCAGTTGAATATTTTAAATACATTTTGCATGGCACAGTGCTTTGCGTGTCGGCCACATCGCAGAGTATTAATTACATTTAGCTTATTTAGAGATTTGATATCCTCGTAGTCAATGTCCAGCGTCTCGATGACCACGTCCATTCTCGTATCTTCATCGAGGAAATCCACAAGCCAGTCGCCTTTTTGCAACCCTTTTACGTATATGATATGGGATGCGCCATCTTCTTCATCGATCGCATCCGCTACAGCTTTCGTAATTAGCCGTTTGGCCATACAGTATGGAACGTCTCCATCGTCCCACCGTAGTCCATGATGTTTTACCGCCAACCACCGAATGCTCGATTTGTCGGATTTCGTAAGAAGATATTGCGGCATCGAACTCCCAAAAATATAGTGCGAGAGAATCGTTCCCATTCGTAGGACAGCCACTTCCTTGACAACAAATCTTCCATCGACGATGAACCCTTGCAGGTCAACAAATGTTGGCACGGTCATTATCGATACGATTTAGAGGTCCGCTCGCTTCCAAGACAGATGGGAGACTGCACTTTTTCTCGTAAAGCATCTCGATTTTCACGATGAAATTTTCTTTTGGTAGGAATTTGACACAGGAGACGGCGTGGCAATTTAATTGATTTTGCGCACCACGTTTGTCAGCGGATTGTATTCAACCACCCGATCGTGTAGAATCAGACAGTAGGCCGTAGTATTTATCGGCACATTCCCTTTACACTCGAATTCTATGCGCACGTCCACCGTGCCATTCTTGATCGACTCATTTTGTCGCGAGCAATCTATCACCACGAGGGGACCAAATTGTAAAAATTCGGCCACGGTGAATAATGCCTCGTTGCAACTATGTCCATAATACGATTTATGGAATTGCGTATACATATGATACAAGATGGCATGCTTATTCTTGTCAAAGTCCAAGTTCATGTCATCGTATGGGTAAAATTCCGAGTTGAGAAAAAGTTTTACATTGGTCAATTTGCAGTTGTTGAACCTAGTAACATCTTCGCTCATCACATTCCTTCGACCAGTCTGTAGAGCAAGGATAATAACTCGCGGCTTCTCCAGCTGTGCAGATGCCTTCACGGCCCACGAATGCTTGGTGGTGCTCTGTAAGAGAGGATACTCGTACAGATCCCACGATTGAAAACAAATGCTCAGGTTTTGCCCACGTTCCAAAGCATGTAGCAACGATAGCTTATTAACGTCATATAACGTCACATGAGGCATCCGCCATTGCACTTTAAGTAATTCAATTTCTGGTTCCAGCATCGGCGATCCTATTAGAGCATTATTGTCGTTGCGCGATCGTATTAAAATCAATTCGTGACGCGCATTAATAATAATGCGTTTGTAGTTCTCACAAAATCCCAGCAAATATTTTAGCGGGATGCAAAAATTGAAATGATTTTTCAATATTGACCCATCGCGTCGTTTCAAGCCCCTTCCAGCATTCTCCATATTTTTGTCATCGCTAGATGTCAACGATACAGAGTTTTTAAGCGTGCTAGTTATCCCAACGTTTCTGTTGCGATCAATCTCCACGCCATTCAGCTCGTATCGAATCTCATCAAATAATAACGCCACACAATTATTTCCCAACGCCACCGTTAATGTATCGTTTGGCTTGTTTATCTTCAATTTTCCCTCCACGTAGAGGAAACTTTCACACGGCAATGTGTATAAATCCTGCTGCTGTATGGGTATTCTTATTTCATCGCTGTATCCAAACGTTGAGTTGACATATGGGTTGTATGTGTGAGTCTCGAGCTTGACGATGCGATCGTCAAACGTCGGCTTCCCTCCAATGCTTAGAATGTCAACCATTTTTTTTTCAACTTAACTGTGCACAATGAATCCCAATGATTTCAAAAATGCAATGTTCGCAGCACTGAGCCTCTTCTTTTTAGTATAATCACAGCTGTTGCAGTTGTTGTTGTTGTTGTCGTTGTTGTTGTTGTTGTTGTTGTTGTTGTTGTTGTTGTTGTTGTATACAATTTCGTTTGGAAGAAACGGGTTTCTGCGCTTCCCATTGTTGTACGCGCCAGCGGTCGCGCTGCATTCTATGCGAATAATGTTCACGTTCATGATATTAATTGGATCGTCCGATTCATGCCACCGTCCAGGTTCTAATACCCGATTCGTCGAGAATCCCAGTAGCGATCCAATGTTTTTGGACTTTGTAAAGTCTATGACGAACGAGCAGTACAGCTCCTTTTTCATGGTGTTGTTGTTGGGGCGCAACACTATAGGATACACATCGTTGTCACCGACATCGGTGCCACCGAGATTTTGAGGATACCGCTCGAGTAATCGCTGCTTCAAATACTTGGCAATAGCGTCTAGTTCGTAGGAGCCGTGTGGAATCGTAATGTATTCATGAGTGGTGTCGATGCTATTGTTGATGTCATAGTTTACGACAAAGTAGAATTTATCGTTGCTCGAGTCGATGTTTGGTATTGTGTGATAAGTTTCAAAGGTTGCTAGACCAAGCTCGTAATCATCGTCGCTCAAATCTATGGGTGGAAAGTAGCTTACCGCGAGGGTGCTACTCTTGCCGGTTAGAGTGAATGTTAACTACATATTCCGAGCTGTACGACTGGACTAGTACTGAATCAGAGTGGTGGGAAGTCAATCCTTAAATTTGATGCCAATCGTTTGTAGAAAGCGTAGACATAGTTGTCCACAATTGCTCTGATCGTACTTCTGATAAGCCGTTCGATTGTATTCGATTTTCACGACATCTTTGTCCAGATATTGTACCAATTCCTTAGGCGGTTGAAGATTTCCAAAGCTGTCGAAATATATAGCTCGACACCCTCTCTTCGCATACGCCACCCAATGAGCCCCCGGCCCCTCGACATTGTCCAAATTTACGATACCGCTCTCGTTTCGACGTACTCCTCCGGCTGGTAGCGCGTTACGCATAAAAACACCTCTAAAGAATGGAATACGCATACGTTTTGCAAACTCCTCCAATTGCGCGTCGGTAGTTACGCCCGCGGGCATTTTTATTTTCTTTTCGACGTTTTTTTTTTCGTTTCGATATTCCCTGTCCGCGCTTGTATGGTGCGAGATAAAGTCCACGACCTTCCATGGAGCGATTATGACATTGCACTTCCTGCAGCTGATGTTGCGCAACCTTATTATCGTTGACCGCCTTCGCTATCCCCGCCGCTCCACCAGCTAACGATCCGAGAACACCTAGCAGCGGGAGAAGTGGTAATATACCACCCCGTTTTGCTATCGGAAGAATCCGCTTTTTCGGTGCTCTCTTTGGAATCCTTTTGCGCAATTTTGCTTTCATCCCCGTTCCGATTTTCGTCTTGGCCTTCATAGCTGCCCAAATAGCTGTAGCAGCACCTCTTTCGCCCAGAGTCGAGTCTCGCGCAACGATGCGTTTTCGCGCTTTGTCAGCGAGTACGTTATCTGCCGCGTGCCTTTCGCCGAGGTCGTTGCTACGTGAATATGCAATACCGTGTTCGCGACACGCTGCGTCCAACGGATTGATGCCTTGATCACCTCTAGCCAATCGTTTTGCCAGATGAGTTCCTGGGCCGCAAAACTGGTATCCCGGGATATGTAATTCGATAGGTAGCGCGTTTATCGCCCGATTTAACAAACCGCAACCTTTCTTCACTCGCATCGGCGACATTCGCTACAGTTTTTAATCAATGGTGCTGGACCATCGATATGCGTTCGCTGCCAAGGGCGATTATAATGTTCCAGACACCGACGATGCTGCTGAACCTCGGAATCGGCTTTTATATGCTCGGGGAGTCTGTCCCACAACTGATCAATGTATCTCTCGAACTCTCGCAGTAGAATAATCTTTGGTATATATTTCAACTGTTCAGAGGTTAAGTCTCGAATATCACAATTATCCGACAGGACCAGAAGCATTTTGAACACTGAGCTGTTTTGCTTCGGCGCGGACCTATAAATAGGACGCGTCACCGCTTCGATGTATCAAAATCATTTTTTCACAGTTCGCAGCGAGGATGCGATTCGTGCGACAGCCTGTGACGATACGCGAGTAGTAGGGCTAGGCGGGTTCTAACGCAGGTCCTCTGAGGGGAGTGCGGTGGCGGGGGGAAGTGAGGGCGCGCGGGGGAGCGCGGCGGAGGGAAACATGGGAGCGGGGCCTGCGGGGAGAGGAAGAGCGGTTGCGCGCGCACGAGCCGCGGAGTGGGGGAAGCCGCAACCGTGGAGGGGATCAGTCCGGGCCGAGCAGCCGCGGAGACCTGACCCACCGTCTCCGAAATTTTTAGAGGGAGGGAATGACCCCCGAAAAATCTTTTTCAGACTTTGGCCCACCCCGAAATTTTTTCAGACCTAACCCAGGGAGGGGACGGCCCCCGAAATTTTTTTCAAACCAACATGCAGCTGAAATTGTTTAATAATTTATTTTTTATTCGAAATTGTTTCGGACGATGTCGGGAAAGATCGACGTTCTTTTCTTTTACGCACCACGTCTTCGGGACGGAAAGAGACAGAGCATTATTTTAAATCTAAATTCGGAGGAGGGAGAGAGAGAGACAGCACCACATAGCGGTACAATCGCTTTCGTTCTAAAAATTTTCAAAATGATTTTAAATCTTAGCGTCGCAGCGTATCGCGCGATCGTGTGTAACTTGACTCCTCTGGAGCAGCCGCGTGCGATGACGTCATGTGGTGGCGCGAAGAATGTAATATAATTATGCGGCGTCAGCAAATCTTAGAATTACGTGGCGAGGAGAGAAGGAGGATAAATGAAATTGGTAAATAATATGTGTTTAAGAGATTATATATATATATATATATATATATATATATATATATTGTTTACAAAAAAAGAAAATATAAATGAATATAATATAAAAAAGAATATATATAATATAATATAATATAAAAGAAAAGAAAACACAATTAAATAATAAATATAATAGAAAAAAGAAAATACAATAGAAAAAAAGAAAATAAAACAATAAAATAATCAAATAAAACTAGAATATAAAAATAGAAAAATAGAAAAAACAGAATATAAAAAATGGACAAATATAAAAAAATAGGAAAAAAAATAGGAAAAAAATATAAAACTATTCTAAGAAGGGGGATGGTGGCGATGAAGGCGGCGAAGGTGGCGAAGGCGACGAAGGCGTCCACGTATCCTCACCGCATTGAGCTACACCATCATCTTGTACGATCGGAACGTAATAATTCATACGTTCAACGTTTCCTTCGACACTGGTACTGCACATTTTTTTTTTCAGAGCACTATTTGTTCCGTCGAACGTCACTGAGGCTACTGAGCGATTGATGGAATAGCATTCGGGAGATTGGCTTAAATAGTGGTGCAATTGGTTCCCCCACCACCGCATTTTATTCTAAAGCTACCAATTTTTCCATAATGTTTTTCAATCTTAACGTCGCAGCATATCGCACGATTGCATGTAATTTAATCCCCATCCTCAAGGATAAAAGTCTCGACACGTGTTGAATGTAATATAATACCTGTGGAAGCGCAGAATCTTAGAATTATGCGGTGTCAGCAGAAACTGTGTCGGATGATTTTGCGCGCTAATTCGTCATACGCGTGAATCACGGAAAGAATTATGCTGTATCGGCAGAAACTGCACAGAACCATGTTGGGACGGATCGCCGTTTTTTTGCATGCGGTGCATTCGAGGGAGGGGGTACGCCAAAAGAGTTAGACAGAGATACCAAATCGTGGTAACAGTCATAAAAGCACGCTCCGAACTGCACAAAGTCTCAAATCGTTGCAACCTGTTGCGCGTAAAAGACGTTACATATACAGTCCATTTACAATCACTCCATTTACAATCATGGAATTCGCACACGTAACCCGTCAATTATTGGATCAATCTGCACGATTGATTTCACGGGAAGAGTACCTCGCGTGGGAAGAACGGTGCAACGAGTGTATCGAATCGTTGGAAGAACACAGCCGAGTGAAACGCCCGCGATTATCGATCGGTGTTCAACAATCGCTGATTGCTCGAATCGTGCGACTCGAAGGACTGAAACATTCGTTGCGCGGCCGTTTCGTGCGCGAAGGTGCAGGACATTCGAGTACGGGACTTTTGTGGCGCGAAATAGACACTGCGTTCGATAGCCGCGTGTTAACCGGTGCCGTGCTCAATTCGAACTATATCGAGCCGCGCAACTTCCTCCAGGATGCGGCGACCATTGTGTTGGAGCATGTGCGGGGCGCTTTGAGGAAACGTCGAAACCTCAAAGTGAACACGGTGTTCAACGGTGAATTTGTGGTGGGTGATAAACATGCTTGCAAAAGCATCAACACCCGGAACTGCGAACTCTTCGACACATCCGATCTGCAGGAGTGGTACCAGCGATGCGTCGTCGAACCCACCCTGACATCGCTGGAAGAGTTCCAGGAACGCGACAGCGGATGGGCATTGACGCGAATCCTCAACCTAACCGTCAATGTCAATAAGTACAATCCGCTGCGCGCAGGGTGCCACCACAAGTTGCCGCGGGAAATATCGCTGAAGAAGGCAACGATCAGTGTGCAATCCCCGGACAATGCGTGTTTCGCGTGGGCAGTGGTCGCCGCTCTTCATCCTGCTGAACGAGACACCGAGCGCCCAAGTTCATATCCGCCATATGCTTCCATATTAAATCTCCAGGGCATTGAGTTTCCAATGTCCCTGGAGCAAATTGGGAAGTTTGAGCGGTTAAACGAAATCTCGATCAACGTCTATAGCTTCGAGGCGGAGAAGACGAAGACGGTCTTTCCGCTGCGTCTCACCAGCCACAAGAGGGATCGGCACATCAACCTGCTCTACATACCGAATGATGGAGATGTAGGGCACTTTGTATGGATCAAGGACTTGTCCCGGCTGGTGAGCGCACAGCTGAGCAAGAAGAAGGCAAAGAAATTCATCTGCGACCGGTACGTATATTAACGTATGAAATGTTGAAATGTCTCGCGAAACAAATTAAATAAAAATTTTTTTTGTTGTTTTACAGATGCATGCACTACTTCGGATCTGCTGAGAAGTTGGAGCTTCATTCGCTGGACTGTAGCAAGATGAACGACTGCGCCATCCTGCTGCCCAGCGAAGGTAACAACTTGCTCAGCTTCGAGAACCACTGTAGGAAGGAGCGGCTCCCCTTCGTGGTGTACGCCGATCTGGAGTGCATCATCGAGAAAACAGAGGACAGCCACCGAATGGGTGATGATAATAAATTACACACGTATCAACACCACGAAGTTCATAGTATAGCTTACTACATGCATTGCTCGTACGATACATCGCTATCGGTGTATCGATACGCGGATTGCGTTTCATGGTTCGTAGACGAACTAAAAAATTTTGCAAATTTTGCCAAACCCATCCTGACCAGCAATGTTCCCATGCTTGATTTAACCGACGAACAGTTGACGGCATTTCGCGATGCAACACACTGTCATATTTGAGAAGAACCATTCGAGGCTATCGATGTACGAGTCCGCGATCATTGTCATCTATCCGGGCGGTTTAGAGGTCCAGCACATTCGGAGTGCAATTTAAATTATAAAAACGCGTTTTACATCCCCATAGTTTTTCATAATTTATCAGGCTACGATTCGCATTTTATTATCGAGGAAATATCTACCGCTTTCGAAGGTCACATAGACGTATTACCCATAACTAAAGAAAAATATATTTCATTCATAAAAAATGTCGAAGATAAGGCTGACTCAGACTCGCGAAATTGTATTAAATTGCGATTCATCGATTCGTACAAATTTCTCAACACCAGTCTCGACAAATTAGCATCTTTTCTTAGCACAGATCAATTAAAAATTTTACGATCCCAATTTCAAACATTATCCGTCGAGGATTTCAATTTATTGACGCGAAAGGGTGTCTTTCCGTACGAATATCTTGATTGCGCGAACAAACTGCAGGACCCATGCTTACCACCGCGCGAATCATTCTACAGTTCGTTAACGGGTGAGACTGTATCCGAGAGTGATTACGCGCACGCCGAGACTGTCTGGCAGCGTTTCGGCATTAGAACCTTGGGCGAATACAGCGATTTGTATTTGAAAACAGATGTCTTGTTATTGGCAGATATTTTTGAAAATTTTCGCGAAAGTTGCATCAAGAGTTACGGACTAGATTCAGCGCATTATTATACTCTACCCGGTTTCACGTGGGATGCCATGCTAAAACATACCAAAATTACATTCGAATTGCTCACTGACGTCGATATGGTCATGTTTATCGAACGCGGTATACGCGGGGGTTTGAGTCAATGTTCCGGAAGATACGCACATGCCAATAACAAGTACATGCCATCTTACGACGCATCGGAAGAGTCATCGTACTTGATGTACTTTGACGTGAACAATTTGTATGGATGGGCAATGTGTCAACCTCTGCCATATGCTAAATTTCAATGGGTCGAAGATGTTGAAAAATTTGACGTGTCTTCGATCGCTGTCGATTCGCCCACGGGGTACATTCTCGAGGTAGATCTGGAATATCCGCAAAGTCTGCACGACGCTCATGTCGATCTACCGTTCTGCCCGACGCGTGCCAAACCACCTGGCAGCAGACAGGACAAGTTACTCGCGACGGTATACGATAAGCAGCGTTACGTCATCCATTACCGCAACCTGCGGCAGTGCACGCGTCACGGTCTTCGTGTTACAAAGATCCACCGCGTGCTTCAATTCGCTCAATCCCCCTGGCTCCGCGATTACATCGAACTCAATACACGGTTTAGAACAGGCGCGACAAACGACTTCGAAAAAAATTTGTACAAATTGATGAACAACGCGGTATTCGGTAAAACTATGGAAAATGTACGAAATCACGTGGACGTAAAACTTTTGACTCATTGGGAAGGGCGATATGGCGCGGAGGCAATGATCGCGAAACCGAATTTCCACAGCAGAAGTGTTTTTTCGGAAAATTTAATAGCTGTTGAATTGCGAAAACTCGAGGTGAAATTCAACAAACCGATATACGTGGGTATGTGCATTCTGGACATATCAAAAATTTGTTTGTACGAATTTCATCACGAGTACATGTCTCCCCTGCACGGGCAAAATTGTAAAATTCTATACACAGACACGGACAGCCTCATTTATCACATTCGATGCGACGATATCTACGAGTCCATGAAACGCGATATCGATAGATTCGACACAAGCGATTATCCTATCGACAATTCATATAATATGCCGTGTGTAAATAAGAAGGTTCCGGGGCTGATGAAGGACGAAAATAACGGTGCGATAATGACCGAGTTCGTAGGTCTTAGAGCGAAAATGTATGCACTCCGCGTAGACGGCAAAAAAGATACGAAAAAGACGAAAGGCGTCAAGACCAACGTCATAGCCAGAACGATAACTTTCGACGACTACGCGCAGTGTTTGCAAAGGGAGATCGAAATGGTTCGCAGTCAATCGTGCATACGGTCTAAATTGCACAAAGTGTACACCATTTCGGAATCCAAAATCGCTCTAAGTCCGTACGACGACAAGCGGTATATCGTACCTGATTCGATCGACACTCTGCCCTGGGGACATTATAAAATACCATTATAAAATTCCGTTGTAAAAAAAAAAAGAAAAAAAATCGATGTAAAATAGAAATTATTGTATTTATTAACTCCGCTGTTAGAGACGCTGTTAGAGAGTTTATTAAAGGATCGTCGCTAGGAAGCGAAAAGCGTATTACGAAAAACCAGAGTCAGCAATTATCACAGGAGCACGAGGACGATTATATTTAATAATGGACGAGTCACGATTACAGTTAGCATTTGAATTTATGTACAAAGCCGAGGAAAATATACACTATTTACATTAAATTGTTTGATTAATGGCAGAAAGCCTTAGTTGTTAAGCAAGCGAGTGACGCGTTTTAAACACTTAAGCTCGTTACAAGCAGAGAGCAACGTCGCGAAGCAAAAGCGCGAGAAAGCGAAAAGTGTTTAGCGGAACTCAGAAAAGTACTTGTTAAGCGTAGCCCGGTCGCGAACAGAGAGAGATTCCAGGAAATCGCGCTCGATTTCCTGGAAGGAAGAGATCCCCCTTCCATCGATCGCGAGTCGATGGGAGGGGTCCGTGATCGTTGCTCCACATGAGTCAGCGGGCCGTCGTCACTAATCGCCTAATTATAGACAGGCCCTCACAGATGGGGTAGGCATGCTGCTTTTCCGTACATTTCCCGCCCGCCTTCGTCGACCGACGAATTTGTCGCGTCCGAAGCTGAGCAGGCGATTGGATGGTCGTTCTGGCGTGATCCGATTTCTAGGCGGTGGCGCCGCTGGACTCATGTGGAGGCGTCCTGCAACTGAGGTGGGCTAGTTATTGTGTCGTCGAAGCAGGAAGTGAAGGTATGCGTTCTGGTACAGGTGCAGACGGTAAAAAAACTAATTTGCGCACTGGGCGCACAAATTCGGATCGTGCAGTTCTGACAGTGACCACGCGTGTTAACCCATCGGCACCAGTGTGAAGCCGAGTGATTCTGGCTAGTGGCCACCGGGTAGGTGGCGTTAATTCTGATTTAATTAAACACAAGTCTCCGATCTGTGGCTGCGGGTGCTGGTGGGTCCACTTGTTTCGAGCCTGCAGGGACTGTAGGTATTCGGAGGACCAACGCCTCCAGAATTGCAACCGTAGCTGTTGCAGGAGGTGCCACCGAGACAGCCGAGACATGGGAACTTCGTCCACTCGGGGATCGGGCAAGCTTAGCAGAGCCTCCCCGATCAAGAAGTGTCCTGGTGTGAGGGTGGTCAAGTCGCCAGGATCATCGCTCATCCCCTGTAAGGGCCGGGAATTCAGGCACGCCTCGATCTGGGACAGCAGGGTCGACAATTCCTCGTACGTGAGGTGCTGCTCTCCGATCACCCGCCGAAGGTGATATTTGGTGGACTTTACTGCGGCCTCCCATAATCCTCCAAAGTGAGGAGCCGCCGGCGGGTTGAAGCGCCACTCGATACCGTCCCGCAGCAAGGCGGAGTGGATCACCTCGTGTCGGGTGTCGCGGCGAACCAGCATCTCCCGTAGCTCCCTGGCAGCGCCCACGAAGTTTGTGCCTCTGTCGCTCTGGATGACAGCACAGCAGCCTCGCCGAGACGTGAAGCGCCGCAATGCGGCGAGGAAAGCCTCTGTACTGCAATCGGAAACGAGCTCTAAGTGGACCGCGCGCGTGCTCTTACATACAAACAACGCCACATAGCCCTTCAGAGTACGTTGACCTCGACCGCATGACATCAGGAGCGTAACTGGCCCTGCGTAGTCCACTCCCACATGTAGAAAGGGACGGGCCGGCGTTACCCGGATGGCTGGTAGGTCCCCCATTAATTGCTGTCCTGTTGCAGCGCGCCAGCGGAGGCAAGTGACGCAGCGATGGAGGATGGCCTTGACTCGTTGTCTACCCTGAGGAATCCAGTAACGTTGACGCAAAGTGGCCAAGGTCAGTTGTGTTCCTCCATGTAGTGTTTTGCGATGGGCCTCGTCCACCAACAGCTCGGTCAACCGGTTGTCTCTGGGTAGCAGGATCTGATGTATGGCGTCCAAGGGTAGTGCGGCGTGCCGTAGACGTCCCCCGACACGCAGAAGGCCGTGGTCATCTACGTAGGGGTTGAGTCGCAGCAGTCGGCTGCGGCTCTGTAGTGGTTGTCCCTTCTGCAGCTGCTGGATCTCCGAGGCATATTCCTGATGTTGGATGAGGCGGAGCCAGCAGGTCAGGGCGGCTTCTACCTCGGCTGGTAGCAGGTAGCTTCCTCTCGAACTGGGCCGATTCTTCCGCAGCCATCGCCGACACCAGGCGGTGGTTCTAAGGAGTAAAGTAAGGTTGGAATATCGTTGCAATAACGTCTCGCCCGGTGCAGGTTCACCAGCCGCCACGTTGATGGTCTTCCGGGCTTCCAGGTCGGTTGGAGTTACTGGCAGTGGATCCACGTGGCCCCAGCCCCTCGTTGAAGTTAGCCACTCCGGCCCTGTCCACCAGAGTGCAAAACTCGGTAGCTGTCTTGGTGGCAGACCTCGAGAAGCACAGTCCGCCGGGTTGTCCTTGCTGGAGACGTGGTGCCATTTGGCTTCAGGCAACGTGCGTTGGATCTCGGACACCCTGTTGGCCACGTAAGTTTGCCAGCGAGAAGGATGACCTTGGATCCAGGCCAATGTGACAGTGGAGTCGCTCCACAAGTGAACGTCAGTCCCATTCAAACCCAAACTTTCGCAGGTGAGGGCGGCTAGTTTCGTCAGTAGTGTGGCTGCACACAGTTCAAGTCGTGGTAGTGTTACCCGTTTCAAAGGTGCCACCTTGGTCTTTGCCGTGACCAGCTGGGTCTGGAAGGTGCCATCTTGACCAGCGACTCGAAGGTATATGACGGCAGCATAGGCCCGCTCAGATGCGTCCGCGAACCCATGCAGCTCCTGAAGTTGAGGGGCCTGTCGTACGCCGAGCCAGCGAGGAAGGTCTGCCAGCTCTTCGAGGAATTGCGTCCAATAGTCGGCCTCAGCCGGCGGCAGCGGTGAGTCCCAATCTAATTTGAGTAACCAGAGAGATTGCATGAATATTTTGGCATTAATTGTAACTGGGGACACCAAACCCAATGGATCGAATATCTTAGCGATCGTCGATAGCACCAAGCGCTGGGTTACGCCGCCGTCCGTGGATGTAGGCAGCACTTGAACCCGAAAGCAGTCGTCGGCCAGGCTCCAGTGGACCCCCAAGGCTGTGTGAGTCTCGCCGCTCTGCCATTTGCATTCCGGGACGGCGTCACCACCCGGTACCTGCTCCATCAGAGCCGGTTCATTCGATGCCCATTTCCGCAGGTTGAATCCGCCCGCCTTGCAGAGTTGGCGTAGTTCGGCCTGTAGTTCCAGGGCTTCTTGTACGGAGTCGGCTCCGGTCACGACGTCGTCCATATAGACGTCGCGTTGCAGAAGGGCCGCTGCTCTTGGATGACGTGGTTGTTCGTCCGCGGCCAGTTGCCGTAGTGTGCGGATTGCAAGGTATGGAGCACACGCTAGACCATAGGTGACAGTGTTGAGCTCGTAATCACTTATGGCGTTGTCTTCTTTCGCCCTCCATAGGATCCGTTGGTATCGGCGATCGTCCGGATGGAGCAGTATCTGACGATACATTTTCTCTATGTCGGCAGTGAGGCAAACACGAAAGCGACGCCACCGGAGCAGCAGTTGGTGTAGGTTAGGTAGCAGATTCGGCCCCACCATCAGCGTGTCATTCAAGGATCGCCCAGTAGTCGTTACGTGAGAGCCGTTGAATACCACCCGCAATTTGGTGGTCGTGCTGCTCTCCTTCAGGACTCCGTGATGAGGTAGGTAATACGACGGTCCTGAGCGGTCACCCTGCATTGTTGACATGTGAGCAAGTTCCTTATACTCACGCATAAAGTCCTGATAGGCATGAGCGAAAGCAGGTTCCCTGCTGAACTTGGCCTCCATTCTCTGCAGCATGCGTCGGGCACCGTGACGCGACTCGCCGAGCTCCAGTATGTCCCGAAATGGCAGTCGAACCATATAGCGGCCGGAAGGCAATCGCTGGTGGGTCGCCCGGTAGTGGTCTTCGCAGGCTTGCTCTTCCGGGGTATAGGCATTTGATACCTCCATTTCTTCTTGTTCCCAGAAGCGGCGCACCAGTGGCAAGAGCTCCTCGGCGGCGGTGCATTGGAGAGACGATCGCTCGCGAATCTCAGCTGTCTCGCGTTCCGTTTCCGACGTGGCTGGTCCGGAAACGATCCAACCCAGAGTTGTATTCTGCGCTATGGGCTCCCCTGTACGACCTCTGGCTATACCGTGAAGCAGGACGAGGGCGAAAGCGTCGGCGCCCAGTAGCATTTCAATCGGCCCGTCGGAGTCGAAGCTGGGGTCCGCCAGCTTGAGGTCAGTGAGATGGTTCCAAGTCGATGCTCGGCGTGCGATGCGTGGCTGATACGCTGTTATACGGGGCAGCACCAGCGCGGAAATCACGTGTGTCTCTGAGGAGCTGAAATGAGCGGTGAATTCTAACGTTACTCTGCCCTTTATCCTCTCAGGTGGTTGGTTCCCGACGCCAACGAGACGAATATTGGCGGATCGTCGTGGCAGGCGTAGCTGCTGAACCACCGCCTCGGTGATGAGAGACACTTCGCTGCCTTGGTCAACGAGAGCACGCACTGTACGGGGCGCCCCACCGGGTTGTAGAAGCTTGACGCGTGCAGTAGCCAACAGTACAGCAGGTAAGATGCTTGGCTCGCAACTTGAGGTATTAGCAGCGACCTCGCGGGCACTTGCGCTTTCTTCATGGATAGTAGTGTGGTGCCTTCCGTCGCATCGCTGGCACCTCTTCTCCGATTGGCAGTCGTGAACTTGGTGTCTTCCGAGGCAATTATAGCACAGGTTCGCGACCTGCAGCGCCGCTCGCCGCTCGGAGACCGTCTTGGCTTTGTACAATCGACAGTACAGTATAAAGTGATTAGCCTTGCAAAGGCTGCACGGTTCAGATGAGCGTCTAGTTTGGCTCACCTGATGAACCTTTGTTGTTTTCTGTGTTGTAGCTGGCTTTGTGTTTCGGCTCTCGCTTCCCTTCCGTTGCTCCTCCAAGGCCTCCAAGGTGTTGACGCGTCCTTCAAGGAAGCTTTGAAGTTCGTCGAAGGTAGGCGGCAGCTTCGTCTTCCCGATGAGCGTCTCCCACTCGCGTCTGGACTGTGGATCCATGCGTTCCACGATTAGATGAACGAGCCAGTCGCCACTGGCGTCGAATGGCCGTTTCATAGCGGCAAGGGACTTGACGGAGTCACATACGGTGTAGAAGAGACGCTTAAGTTCGGGCCCCGACTCGCGTTGAATAGAAGGTAAGGCAAAGATAGCATTCATCTGGGCCTTGACCATCAAGCGTTGATTATCATAGCGATTCTGTAGTAGTTCCCACGAAGCTTCGAAATTTTCCTCCCTCTCAGGCATATTGCGAAGGAGCAGAGCAGCATCACCGGTAAGGGCACCTCGTAGGTAGTGTAGGCGTTCGGCATCCGTTAATGTCGTGTCTTTGATCACTAGGGACCGAAAGAGACCTTGAAAAGACGGCCAATCCTTGTATTTACCGTCGAAGGTCGGCAAGGGTATTCGCGGCAGAGACGCATTGGAGCGACCGTTTCCACCTCCAGTAGCGCTTTCCTCCACGGACCGGCGCTCGACGGCTATAGCGGCAGCCCTTTCCATTTTCGTCAGGTCTTCAAATTTGTCCATGAGAAGGGCCTCCTGCACGGTGAAGACCTCCTCCATGGCTGCAGGCGTCAAAACCTTCTCTTGAAAGTAGGCATTACCTGCAAAGGCTAAGTCTGAGGCAGCCAGCGCGAGAAGCTGGTCATGTTGCAGCTCGTATTTCGTCCAGTTCCTTCGGAGAGTCTCTAGTCTAGAGATCACGTTGCTCTTTGTAATATTGTTCGTTCCTAGCTTTTTCAAATTGTCGAACGCCCGAGTGATTCGACCGTTAAGGTCGCGTTGACTTGTTATGAGGTGACTCATTGTTTGCAGGTGTGGAGGTCACGCGCGACGGTTGGACGGCACTAACGAACGTTCGAGCACTCGCGAACTGTTTCACAGGCACAAATTATCCGGCTCGAAGGACCAAAATGTTAGAGAGTTTATTAAAGGATCGTCGCTAGGAAGCGAAAAGCGTATTACGAAAAACCAGAGTCAGCAATTATCACAGGAGCACGAGGCCGATTATATTTAATAATGGACGAGTCACGATTACAGTTAGCATTTGAATTTATGTACAAAGCCGAGGAAAATATACACTATTTACATTAAATTGTTTGATTAATGGCAGAAAGCCTTAGTTGTTAAGCAAGCGAGTGACGCGTTTTAAACACTTAAGCTCGTTACAAGCAGAGAGCAACGTCGCGAAGCAAAAGCGCGAGAAAGCGAAAAGTGTTTAGCGGAACTCAGAAAAGTACTTGTTAAGCGTAGCCCGGTCGCGAACAGAGAGAGATTCCAGGAAATCGCGCTCGATTTCCTGGAAGGAAGAGATCCCCCTTCCATCGATCGCGAGTCGATGGGAGGGGTCCGTGATCGTTGCTCCACATGAGTCAGCGGGCCGTCGTCACTAATCGCCTAATTATAGACAGGCCCTCACAGATGGCGTAGGCATGCTGCTTTTCCGTACAGACGCAGCGTGTCGCGAAAACGATATTGCGTATTCGCGCAGTAACGACCTCGGCGAAAGGCACGCGGCAGATAACGTACTCGCTGACAAAGCGCGAAAACGCATCGTTGCGCGAGACTCGACTCTGGGCGAAGGAGGTGCTGCTACGGCTATTTGGGCAGCTATGAAGGCCAAGACGAAAATCGGAATGGGGATGAAAGCAAAATTGCGCAAAAGGATTCCAAAAAGAGCATCGAAAAAGCGGATTCCAAAGAGAGCATCGAAAAAGCGGATTCTCCCAGTGGCAAAACGGGGTGGTATATTACCACTTCTCCCGCTGCTAGGTGTTCTCGGATCGTTAGCTGGTGGAGCGGCAGGGATCGCTAAGGTGGTAAACGATAATAAGGCGGCCCAACATCAGCTGCAGGAAATGCAACGTCATAATCGCTCCATGGAAGGTCGTGGACTTTATCTCGCACCATACAAGCGCGGACAGGGAATATCGAAAAGAAAAAAAAAACGTCGAAAAGAAAATAAAAATGTCCGCGGGCGTAACTACCGACGCGCAATTGGAGGAGTTTGCAAAACGTATGCGTATTCCATTCTTTAGAGGCGTTTTCATGCGTAACGCGATACCTGCCGGAGGAGTACGTCGAAACGAGAGCGGTATCGTGAATTTGGACAATGTCGAGGGGCCGGGGACTCATTGGGTGGTGTATGCGAAGAAAGGGTGTCGAGCTATATATTTCGACAGTTTTGGGAATCTTCGACCGCCTAAGGAATTGGTACAATATCTGGACAAAGATGCTGTGAAAATCGAATACAATCGAACGGCTTATCAGAAGTACGATCAGAGCAATTGTGGACAACTATGTCTACGCTTCCTACAAACGATTGGCACCAAATTTAAGGATTGACTTCCCATGACTCTGATTCAGTACCAGTCCAGTCGCACAGCTCGGAATATGTCGTTAACATTCACTCTAACCAGCAAGAGTAGCACCCTCGCGGTAAGCTACTTTCCGCCCATAGATTTGAGCGACGATGATTACGAGCTCGGTCTAGCAACCTTTGAAACTTATCACACGATACCAAACATCGACTCGAGCAACGATAAATTCTACTTTGTCGTAAACTATGACATCAACAATAGCATCGACACCACTCATGAATACATTACGATTCCCCACGGCTCCTACGAACTAGACGCCATTGCCAAGTATTTGAAGCAGCGATTACTCGAGCGGTATCCTCAAAATCTCGGCGGCATCGATGACGGTGACAACGATGTGTATCCAATAGTGTTGCGTCCCAACAACAACACCATGAAAAGCGAAACTCGTTCGCCATAGACTTTACGAAACCCAATAACATTGGATCGCTACTGGGATTCTCGACGAATCGAGTATTAGAACCTGGACGGTGGTATGAATCGGACGATCCAATTAATATCATGAACGTGAACATTATTCGCATAGAATGCAGCGTGACCGCTGGCGCGTACAACAATGGGAAGCGCGTACATAAGATACATGAATTTTCTCCGAGAGTCCCACCAGGATATAAGATATCGGAAACGCCCGCGCAGATCATTTACCTTCCAATCACCGCACAGGTCATTACGGATCTAACGATACGCGTTGTGGATCAAGACGGACGGTTGCTCGATTTTCGAGGTGAAGAGATTACCATCAGATTGCACGTACGACGGCGACGACGATAATACGTGTGGCGTGACCGAAAGAGATGCTTGTGTTGAACGACTCCAGAAACTCGTTTCTTCCAAGTGAAACTGTTTGCAACAACAACAACAACAACAACAGCTCTGATTACACTAAAAAGAAAAGGCTCAGTTCTGCGAACATTGCATTTTTGAAATCATTGGGATTCCTTGTGCGCATTTAAGTTGAAAAAAAAATGGTGGACATTCTAAGCATTGGAGGGAAGCCGACGTTCGACGATCGCATCGTCAAGCTCGAGACTCACACATACAACCCATACGTCAACACGACGTTTGGATACAGCGATGAGATAAGAATACCCATACAGCAGCAGGATTTATACACATTGCCGTGTGAAAGTTTCCTCTACTTGGAGGGGAAATTGAAGATAAACAAGCCAAGCGATACATTAACGGTGACGTTGGGAAATAATTGCGTGGCGTTCTTATTCGATGAGATTCGATACGAGCTGAATGCCGTGGAGATTGATCGCAACAGAAACGTTGGAATAACTAGCACGCTTAAAAACTATGTATCGCTGACATCTGGCGAAGACAAAAGTATGGAGAATGCCGGATGGGGCTTGAAACGACGCGATGGGCTAATAGTGAAAAATCATTTCAATTTTTGCATCTCGCTTAAATATTTGCTGGGATTTTGCGAGGACTACAAACGCATGATTATTAATGCGCGTCACGAATTGATTTTAATACGATCGCGCAACGACAACAATTCTCTAATAGGATCGCCGATGTTGGAACCAGAAATTGAATTACTTAAAGTGCAATGGCGGTTGCCTCATGTGACGCTGAACGACGTTAATAAGCTATCGTTGCTACGTGCTTTGGAAAGTGGAAAAAACCTGAGAATTTGTTTTCACTCGTGGGATCTGTACGAGTATCCTCTCTTACAGAGCACGACCAAGCATTCGTGGGCCGTGAAGGCATCCGCACAGCTGGAGAAGCCGCGAGTTATTATCCTTGTTCTACAGACTGATCGAAAGAATGTGATGAGCGAAGATGTTACTAAGTTCAACAACTGCAAATTGGCCAATGTAAAACTTTTTCTCAACTCGGAATTTTATCCATACGATGACCTGAACTTGGACTTTGACAAGAATAAGCATGCCATCTTGTATCACATGTATACGCAATTCCGTAAATCGTATTATGGACATAGTTGCAACGAGGCATTATTCACCGTGGCCGAATTTTTACAATTTGGTCCCCTCGTGGTGATTGATTGCTCGCGACAAAATGAGTCGATCAAGAATGGCACCGTGGACGTGCGCATAGAATTCGAGTGTAAAGAGAATGTGCCTGCAAATACTACGGCCTACTGTCTGATTCTACACGATCGTGTGGTTGAATACAATCCGCTGACAAACGTGGTGCGCAAAATCAATTAAATTGCCCCGCCCTCTCCTGTGTCAAATTCATACAAATATTTCATCGTGAAAATCGAGATGCTTTACGAGAAGGACTGCATTCTCCCGACTGTCTTGGAAGCGAGCGGACCTCTAAATCGTATCGATAATGGTCGTACCAACATTTGTTGACCTGCAAGGGTTCATCGTCGATGGAAGATTTGTCGTCAAGGAAGTGGCTGTCCTGCGAAAGGGAACAATTCTCTCGCACTATATTTTTGGGAGTTCGATGCCGCAATATCTTCTTACGAAATCCGACAAATCGAACATCCGGCGGTTGGTGGCAAAACATCACGGGCTACGGTGGGACGATGGAGACGTTCCATACTGTATGGCTAAACGGCTAATTACGAAAGCTGTAGCTGATGCGATCGACGAAGAAGATGACGCATCCCATATCGTATACGTTAAAGGGTTGCAGAAACGCGAGTGGCTTGCGGATTTCCTCGATGAAGATACGAGAATGGACGTGGTCATCGAGACGCTGGACATTGACTACGAGGATATCAAATCTCTAAATAAGCTAAATGTAGTTAATACTCTGCGATGTGGCAGACACGCAAAGCACTGTGCCATGCAAAATGTATTTAAAATATTCAACTGCTGGTCTAAACGCCAGAGAGAAATGCTTAAATAAAATAAAATCAATTTTTTTAATGTATAAATGTTTTTTCTTCACCCTCCCAACCTCCTGCATGTAATGTACGCTAGATTAAGACGATAGTTATGCAGAAGCGGTATGATTCATGTTCGATTCACGTTCAGAGTGGTATGATTCCTGTTCAATACCCGTTCGATACCCGATCAAAGCCGTTCGATACCCGATCAAAGCCGTTCGATACCCGTTCGATACCTCATCAAACCCGTTCAATACCCGATCAAACCCGTTCGATACCTGATCAAAACCGTTCGATACCCGATCAAAGCCGTTCGATATCCGATCAAAGCCGTTCGATACCCGATCAAAGCCGTTCGATACCCGATCAAAACCGTTCGATACCCGATCAAAGCCGTTCGATACCCGATCAAAGCCGTTCGATACCCATTCGATACCGTTCAATACTCGTTCGATTCATGTTGAAAGTGGTGTGATCTAGTCGAATGATGTGTCAAAGAAGGAGAAACGATTCAGCCAAATGATACACGCGAAGAAGATAAAAGAGAGGATGGCCAGTGAGTAGTTCGAAGAAGATGCATGGAAGGTGTTGATGGTCAGTGGAAATGCAAGTGGAGTACATAGAAGGAGAGGGGGTGGTCAGTGAAGAAGAAGATAAGTATATGGAGAATGGTCAGCGATAATGCAGGTGGCCTGTAATGAAGATGGTGAAGAACAAAGACATCCTACTTTGCAAAGCTGTGCACTTCTCGATTTCATGGCAGGGGGTTGCATCCAAGAGCCAGGAGATGCAGCGAGACCAGTTGCCTTTCAATCGCGACAGACGTCGGTTGAATTTTAATATTTTTGATTTTGTTTTGTGAAAAGAATAATGGGATTATTGCGGATAGCGCCGGAGTGCCGAGACAGTTCTGAGGTATGTACTTTTAAATATTTTAACATTTATCGCGTTTAACCTTTGTTATCCAGTGAGATTAAAAATCAGACGTTTATAGTCCTCGCAAAATCCCAGCAAATATTTAAGCGGGATGCAAAAATTGAAATGATTTTTCACTATTAGCCCATCGCGTCGTTTCAAGCCCCATCCGGCATTCTCCATACTTTTGTCTTCGCCAGATGCCAGCGATACATAGTTTTTAAGCGTGTTAGTTATTCCAACGTTTCTGTTGCGATCAATCTCCACGCCATTCAGCTCGTATCGAATCTCATCGAATAAGAACGCCACGCAATTATTTCCCAACGTCACCGTTAATGTATCGCTTGGCTTGTTTATCTTCAATTTCCCCTCCAAGTAGAGGAAACTTTCACACGGCAATGTGTATAAATCCTGCTGCTGTATGGGTATTCTTATCTCATCGCTGTATCCAAACGTCGTGTTGACGCATGGGTTGTATGTGTGAGTCTCGAGCTTGACGATGCGATCGTCGAACGTCGGCTTCCCTCCAATGCTTAGAATGTCCACCATTTTTTTTCAACTTAAATGCGCACAAGGAATCCCAATGATTTAAAAAAATGCAATGTTCGCAGGACTCGCCACCACTGTCGCCCCCCTCGCCTCAACCGCAGGGGCCCAACTCGCCGCCGCCGCTACAGCCGCCGCAGTCCCCGCCGCCGTCGCCATCGCCGTCGCCGCCTCCAGTGGTATGTAATACATTGCATTGTTATGTGTGTTTGATGTTTATTATGTTTAATGTGTCATTATTACACCAACGTTTTGTATCTGTGTTCTAGGACATGAATGCGCGGCTGCTGGAGGAGGAGGAGGAGGAGGAGGAGGTGGCGCCCCCCCGCCATCAGATCGCGGTTGGTCGGGTGATGGTGGCTCGGCTGCGGCACCCTTGGGTGCCAAATCAACGGGTGGGGTTCCTGCCGTTGAGGCGGCCGCGTTCCCCATCACCGTCGTGGATGCGACGGTTGCGACGACAACCGCTGCCGCAGCTACCATCACTCCCCCCCGAACGGATGGCCATATCGCCATCACCATCGCCCTCGCCACCACCATCGTCGCCCTCACCACCACCACCATCGTCGCCCTCACCACCACCATCCCCCCCTTCTTCGAATAGTTTTTATATTTTTTTCCTATTTTTTTTCCCTATTTTTTTTTATATTTGTCCATTTTTTTATATTCTGTTTTTTTCTATTCTGCTATTTTTTATATTCTAGTTTTATTTGATTATTTTATTGTTTTATTTTCTTTTTTCTATTGTATTTTCTTTTTTCTATTATATTTATTATTTAATTGTGTTTTCTTTTATATTATATATATATATATTCTTTTTTATATTATATTCATTTATATTCTTTTTTATATTATATTCATTTATATTCTTTTTTATATTATATTCATTTATATTTTCTTTTTTTTTGTAAACAATATATATATAATCTCAAACACATATTATTTACCAATTTCATTTATCCTCCTTCTCTCCTCGCCACGTAATTCTAAGATTCGGCGTTTCAAAAAAATTATTATTATTTCTCTGCGTTGGAGAAAGAAATTTCAGCTGACGCCGCATAATTATATTACATTCTTCGCGCCACCACATGACGTCATCGCACGCGGCTGCTCCAGAGGAGTCAAGTTACACACGATCGCTCGATACGCTGCGACGCTAAGATTTAAAATCATTTTGAAAATTTTTAGAACGAAAGCGATTGTACCGCTATGTAGTGCTGTCTCTCTCTCGAATTTAGCTTTAAAAGTGATGTTCTCTCTTTCCCACCCTCCGAATTTAGATTTATAACGAAGTATTGCTCTCTCTCTTTCCCTCCTCCGAAGACGCGGTGCGTAAAAGAAAAGAACATCGATCTTTCCCGACATCGTCCGAAACAATTTCGGATAAAAAATAAATTATTAAACAATTTCCGACACATGTTGGTTTGGAAAAAAAATTTCGGGGGCCGTCCCCTCCCTGGGTTAGGTCTGAAAAATTTTCGGGGTGGGTCAAGGTCTGAAAAAAGATTTTTCGGGGGTGGGCCTCTCCCTTTGAAAAATTTCGAGGACGGTGGGCCAGGTCTCCGCGGCTGCTCGGCCCGGACTGATCCCCTCCGCGGTTGCGGCTTCCCCCACTCCGCGGCTCGTGCGCGCGCAACCGCTCTTCCACTCCCCGCAGGCCCCGCGCCCATGTTTCTCTCCGCCGCGCTCCCCCGCGCGTCCTCACTTCCCCCCGCCCCCGCGCTCCCCTCAGAGGACCAGGGTTGGAATCCCCATAGCCTTACTACTAATGTATGCCAATGCATGAAAGAATACCGCTCAGTAGTATAACAGAGGGGATTCTAACTCAAAATTGAGTTTCAAGGTTATTTCCCCCACCTCTCCCTCGACCTTGAAATCCAAATTTGAGTTTCAAGGTCAGAGAAAAATTCAACCCGGCGGGCTGCGGCGGCGAGCGGGAGGCCGGCGGCGGATGACGTCATAGAGATGGCGAAGTGGTGGGGGATATAGCGCGAGAACTGATATCGATACCGAATCGATATCGAACCGATACCGAAGTGCGTGGAGGGGGGGAATCGCGGGTGAAGTCGGTAAGGAGGAAAATATTAATTTTAAGATATTAATATATGCGACAAATAGAATCTCGGGCGATGGGGATCGAACCCAAGACCTCCGCGTTACGAGTCAGCCGCCTAATCAACTGCCCCAACGCCAGTTCTACGACGTTATTATTTCCTGAATGGTACATATACCGAGCGTCACACGCGCGTGCAACGCATAATAATTTCTTTTTATCAGAATTTGTATCGGAGAATGTCGGGAAATATCGGTGTTTTACCTACCACATATTCGGGGGAGGGAGGTATGGGAAAAGAGAGAGCATTACTTAGTGATACAATCAGAGTTATTTTAAAGCTAAGTTCGGGGAGGGAACGTGACAGCACTACATAGTGGTAAAAGTGCATTTATTCTAAAGCTAGGAATTTTTAAAAATGTTTTTCAATCTTCATATCGCAGCATACCGCGCGATCACGTGTGATTTGAATCCTCTGTGGCAGCTGCGCGAGATAATGTCATTTTTGGTGATGCGAATGAAATATAATACTTTTGTAAATGTCGCACGCGAGAAACATGGAAAGAATTATGTCGTTTCAGCAGAAACTGTGTCGGATAATGTCAGGAAGGATTGGAGTTTTGCATGCAAACATTTATCAAACGTATATTGAACCACTCTGAATGCCGATGGAACCACTTTGAACGTCTATCAGTAGGTAAGCTATGAGAGTTCTGGCTCAAGTGGCGGCGCGGGGGTGAGGCGGGGCGGGCGGGGGGTACCGCCGCGCTCTTCCGCGACATGGGCGACGGGGTGAGGCGGGGAGGGGTGTACCGAGTTCGCAGACGAGGGGGATGACGTCACAGGGGAGGCGGATTCAAAATGGCGTCTACCGAGTTCGTAGGTGAGGGGGATGACGTCACAGGGGAGGGGAATTTTCAAAATTTTCAGAATGGCGTCGCGCGCGCAGGTCGAGTTCGTGGGCGAGGGGGCTGACGTCACAGGGGAGGGGGGTAGATTTTCAAAATTTCAAAATGGCGTCGCGCGCATTTCGTATTGGCGCCACCTATTGGATGTTTAAGGTACTTTGGGCCCGCGTCGGTATTTGGGCCCGCCTTGGTAAATTTTCCAGGTTTTTTTCATACATCTCGTGTTGGCGTCACCTGTTGGATGTTTAAGGTATATTTGGGCACGCGTCGCCGCCGCGCAATCTCCGTACGCGTGCGGGGATCGGTGCGCAGGCGCGACCGCGACCGATTCGTGGAAATTCAAATCGCGCCTTCGATGATGATGATTTCTGAGAAAGAGGGCGAACCAGGATTTCTGAGAAAAGATAAGGCGATCATAGCGCGCGACAGGATTGAACGCGTTTTTTATGCCTACGTGCACGCGCTTCGTGCCGTGTGTTTATGTTTTAATCGTGGGACCGATGCATCGCAAGTGCAATGATGCATACATATAGCGATAATTATTGTAAATCAATCGGCGCGATACTGTGTGTGTTTATATCTGAGCATTGACTTTTCCCAAGACCATGCCTCTAAGAAGGAAGTACCCTCGAGAAAACGCAAAGTCCCTGAAGCAATAAATTAGGCGTTGCGTTCACGCGAGCAACTAAGCGATAATTATTCGGGGTAGAGTTCCGAGTATTTTCACGATCGAGAACAGGGCGACGTCTCAAGCACCCTTCTCGAGGGTCTGCGAGTCAAGCGTCGTGGGAGCGTGTAAGGGCGAAAAGAATTCGTACATAAACCCACGGACATCTGGTTTACAGCAGACCCGTGTTATGGTCAAGCGTCGTGGGAACGCGATTGACATTCGCTAAGACCACGCCTCTAAGAATTAATATATGGATATGAATATGTAGGAAAGGATATTATAAATGATACGTTACAGGTATTGATATGAAAGTTATACATTTATTATTAAAACATATATTCACGTACTACAGTGGTACGTGGTTTACATCACGCTGCATGGATTGTAATCCTAACGCTAACAATTCACAATCAATCAAAGAATGTTGCTCGAAGTGCTCGCTTTCGGAAATTAATTTCACATAATTCGTTGGTGTCGTAGCGGTACGCAGAACGTCTACGAAGGCAGCATATTTACTGCTTACAGAGTACATATTTTCTGTCAACCAGGAGAACATATGTTCAATGCAATGTTTGTACGCGAATAGTTTACGCATCGTGGTTTCAGTCATACATATGACAACGCGATTATCGGTGATTTTAATAAGTTGATCATCATGCATACGCGTGAAGTCTATTCGTAAATGATCAATTACGATGTGAGTTTGGGGCGATGTTGCGTTGCTGCGTAATCGTTGGAGTATGTCCGCCTCGTTTTGTAGCAGGAGCTTCCACGTCGACATTGAAAAGCTCAACTCGCTGCCTTTATTGTCGGCTATGGTGATCTCAACGTGGCACGAATCCATGCCAATGCGTATCCCAATACTTAGACGTTTATACTCTGTTGCGGTCAAGGGGTAATCACGCCCCAGGATCCGTACGATTGAGGGTTTTGGTGTTTTCAACGTTTTTGCCGTTGCGAATTCAGAACTGTAAGAAATATGTACACGGAATTAATGTATCAGTCGTTTGCGTTTACAGTGAATGAAGTAAGTGAAAAGTGTATAACGAGTACGTACCTCATATTAGACTGTTGATGTTGTTGTTGACGTTTATTTGGAAAACCACCACCGTTGTCGGATGCGCAGGATGAATCGTTTAAGTTGCGTTTGTACATTGTGATATGCACTGCGTATGATTCTCATCGACGGAAAAAATGACGCGAACGATACTTGTCAGCACTCGAGCGTACGTGGTGTAATGAAGCCCGTAGGACCGACCACGTCATTTTATACTGATTCACGCACACGTACCCGTCACTGTGTGAAAGTATATCACATCAGTGATGGTGATGGTCAAGGCGTGTATGTATACCGCGCAAGGGTTAGAGAATACGTGACAAATGCAAATGACGTACATGATAAATTCGAGGAGCACGCATGCCATAAAAGAGTTAGAAACGATTCGTGGTGTGAACCATAAAAGTGTGAGTCATAAAAGTATACTATAAGCTGGAATAATTATGTTGATATTATAAAATCATCGATGAAGGAGAAGAAGAAGAAACTATGACATGGACACCCCAACCATACCTCAAGACTACCCTACTTGAAAACTACCCCTACCCTGCAACGCGCTGAGGCATCGTTCTAGGCTAGGCGAACAAAATGTATATATAAGGGTGTCGAACACCGCCGCACGGGCCAGTGTAGTTACCACAAGCAGTTTTATGAAGCATTTTTATCAAGCATTTTTTAAAAAAATATGGACGCGAGACAGTCTATGAACGCGTTTGAGATGCAACGGTGCATTGTAAGTTCAGTTTCGTGAAAATTGAATTGGTGTGCGTATTCCATTCCATTCGACGATATTCTAATTAATTTGTGCGTTTGTTATAGCAACAGCACGGTGAAATAGAACGTGCGTGGCACGAGGAGCGGGATACGTTGGCGCGAAAAATCGTAAGTATAGTTTTTTTGTGTAAATTGAATTGATGTATTCATTCGATTGGGCAGTCTTCTAACAAAAGTTCTGCGTTTGTTTCAGTATTCGCTTGATAATTTGGTACGGGTGTGGCGCGTAGAGCGGCGGGAAGCCATTCGATATCTCGTAAGTGTTGTTTAGTAAAGAAAAAAATATATTGGTGCGCGTATATCATTCAACAGTGTTTTAATCAAATCGCGTGTTTGTTACAGCAGGAACGAGAGGTTGAAATGGCTGAATGGAGCGAGGATTTCCTAGGGACGGTTGGGTGCCTCGTAAGTGATGTTTCGGAAAAAAATGATTCTGATGCGCGTACACCAATCGATGTTGTTTTAATCGTTTCGCACGTTTGTTTCAGCGTCGAGCTGACATCGAGGCCCGGGCGCGTGTTGGGAACCGCGATATCATCATCCAGCTACTCGTAAGTGATGTTTCGTAAAAATTATATTGATGCGCGTACACCATTCAATGATGTTTGAATCGAGTCATGTGTTTGTTTCAGCATCGCCAATATCCAACAAGGAGAGGCGGGCGGATCTGCCGCGAGTTACGGCAGAAAATTCAATCTGCTAGGCGCAAGTGGCGTGATGAAAATATTGATAAGGAGTTTTCAGCCTCCAAAGGCGAGTTTTGGGGCCTCCCACAACTATTTAATGAGTGAGTACAAGTGAATTTTAATTGTTTGGTGTTTCGCGTGCTAATACTAACGTTTTATATATAGTAATTCGGTGTTTTCTCTGTGTGTTGCAGGACGTAACATCACGAATGTTTTTTTTTAAATTTAAATTTTTTTAAATAAATATATAATTTTTTTATTCAAAACAGTGTGTGTTTATTAATGTACATCCATGCATGCATGCGTACTTAAATGATAGAATAAGTATTTGCGTAAAATAACGTTCGTATGGGAGGGATCTTCTTGCTCGTGGGTAGAGGAATCAGTCGCCGCTGTCATTACGCTCATCACCGCCGCCGCCGTTGTGTTCATCGCTATAGAAAACAGAAAAAAGATAATAATTCCTACATATTCGTTTCTCGGCATATGACGCGTAAAGTAGATTGTAATGTGCGTGTATGACTTACATTAGGTGACGCTACGTATATAATCCCATATTTTCCCGACATTCTCCAGCGCGCAAACACCGTTGTTGATGTGAAATGCACATCGAATGGCATTCGTTGAAGACATAGACTTCAGGTTAGGAACGTCAGGCATGATCCCGCAATAATCATCGTCAACGTCGTAGCCGCCGTCGTCTTCGACAGTTCGAGCATTGTTGTCGTTGCTGCAGTTGTTGTTGGTGTTGTTGATCTTTCGCGCCGTCAGTTCGTACAAATTGCATACATCCTCAACGATTATGTCAGATAGTAGTTGCAGCATCCACGTTTTCTTTTCCGCACCTTTCACGATGACGAAGTCAATGCTCGCGAGCACGCTGGTGAGGAGCCCCGGAATTTTGGAGTATGAATTAATTATACGCATATACGAGATGAAGAATGAAAATGTGAATAATTGAATAATTGAATATTTGAATAAACGGACAATGTATATATTTTATATGTATTTTTTCATTTATTTATTCATTTATTTATTCCAGTAACATATAGTGCGTTTATGATCGCAAATCATAGAATATCCTTATCGCTTATCCACGAGTTCCGCGACGAATCGAATCCGAGCCACTTAACGTACACCTGATTCCCCTTGCGACGAATAATCTTCTCGACCAGATAGACGTCCGGATTCGCGACCGAATGCAGTTCGTACTCGTAGAAACCACCCGAGATCGGCTCTCCCGCGGAATCGCGCAGAATGTACGTCACCGGGAACGTTCTTTGTACGGTTACGATTTCGAACACCTCGGTCGACCAGTTCGGAGTGTATCCCTTCTCGAAGAGGGTCTTGAACTTGCTCACGCGTACCTTGTCGGCGACGTTGAATTTCGCGCGTCGTCGAAAGCCTTCCGATGCGGAGGGGGAGAGGGGTTCATTCGCGGCGAACGACAAACGCATCGCGGGGGTCACATCAACGGGTCGGGCGTTGATCGTTCGATGCTTGCGATGATTGTAGGTGCGTACGAGCGCAGGTAACAAGTCTGCCCAGCGATAGGACGCGTTCAAGGAGAATTGTTTCCACATGAGGTTTTTCAGTGTGCGATTGAAACGTTCGACGATCGACGCTGTCATCACGCTGTGCGTGGAGTAGTGGTTGATCCCGCGTGTCTTCGCGCATCGTTGAAACTCCGCGTTGTAAAACTCTTTACCCATGTCAGTTTGTAAATTTCGCGGGCATCTATCGCTCTGTCGCAACACAGTCGCGAACGCCGCGGTCACGTCACGTCCGCTTTTCGTTTTCACGGGTACGGCCCATGCGTACTTGCTCAACGCATCGATGATCGTTAGTATGTAGTGATATCCTCGATTTTGCTTCGCATACGGACGCATCTCAACCAAATCGGCCTGCCACAAATCATCGTAGCCGCGAATCACGACGCTGCGCCGTGGGAAATTACGTCTCGCGGGAGCGTGTAGTTCGTTCACTAGTTGTACTCGTTCCTTGTTAATGCTTCGCGGGTGGGCCGGGGATGGTCGCGACGTTTCAAGCACGTTAGAAGTAGTATGAGTTCCTTGAGTACTCGCAAAACGCAATCGGCACACGTTCTTCGCAATCGTTCATTATTATTAGCCGTTTCGGATCCGTAGCCGTTATCGTCACCATCAGTGATCATCGTCGTTGGCGTCGTCGTAGACCCTCGTCTGCTTTTCGCGGCTCCTTTCGTTTGTACAAATCCGTGTCCGTTATCGCAGTCGACGATGTCGTAAACTCTTCGAGTCTGTCTGTCAAGTGATTCAAGCGTTGCTCCATCGCGTTATTTAAATCATCCTCTAGTTGGGACAATTGCGCGTTAACGATATCCGTCATCGTTCGTTGTACTCGCGTCTCGAGTTGAGATCGTTGATACTCGGCGTCCATTCGCGCGGTCGCGATAGCCGTTTCGATTTTTTGGTTAAAGCGTTCGTCCATCGAGGACAATAATCTCGTCATTGTCATTCTCGCTTCGTCGCTGTTGTTGTTGTTGTTGTTGTTGTTGTTGTTGCGTAACGCGATGCCAAACTTGTTCACCGACATAACGATGCGTGTGCGCGAACACTACTGACGCGATGATCACCGAATCGTTCAATTTAAGATGCGTCCGTCCTCGCGAAGTTCCTCCACGATGGATGCGATTTCGTTATCATGACCCGTGTGACCTGCCGCGCGCGATGCTATGAGTAATCTAAGTCTATCGAGCAATTCGTTCGGGTCATCCCAGTACACGTAATCGATCGCGTTATCGGTGACAGTCATCGATTCGTCAATGGGCAATCCTCGACCTTGTTGCGTGCCCGCGCCGCCCGCGTCGCCCGTGCCGCCCGTGCCGCCCGCGCCGCCCTGGCTGCCCTCGCCGCCCTTAACGCGTCTGACTCCCGACGTCCGCACCCCACCGATTATCGCGGATATGATTTTCTTATACTTATATCCCGTGTTTCCCAGCGTGCGCTTGCTCGGCGAATGGTTTCGCTTATGCACGTTCGTCGATAGCAAGATGCGACGGTACGCGTGAATATCCGCGTCTGTGTACGTGCGAACGTTGGGTACTCGCATGAACAGCAATTCGTACAAACCCCGAGTCCCCACGTATCGCGTTCCGTTCACGCGAATGTCATCACCGTCCTCGTCGATGGTGAATACGGAATCGCCGATCATTAGGTCTTCGTCGGACCCCAAGTATACACCGTACACGTTGTCGATTCGTTTCTTGGTATCGGTGAAGAACAGTCGCAGGTATTCTCGCGACAAGGGTCCCTTGGCGTTCCGTACATACACTTCGACATCATCGATGGGGTTGCGCAGCGAATCCAAATCATGAACCTTTGCTGACGACTCATCATCCTCAATTTTTTCGTCGTCTTTGTGATCGATATCATGAACAACATCACCAACAACATCATCAACAACATCATCGTCAACATCATTGTTGTCATTATTAGTATCGTTGTCATTGTCATTGTCGTTATCAGCGTCGTCATCATTGTCAGCGTTGTCATCGTCGTCGTCGTCGTCGTAGTAGTCATTGTCATAGTCGCTAGAATCTGGAAGGTTACTCGGACGTACCTTGGTTATCGACGGAGTAATGGGTCGAAGTCTCTTCGATGATTGTTGTTGATCGTATTCGTGTTTCCTCTTCACTGGTCGCGATCGAGGCGTTGAGCGCGTTATCAACGCGGACGAGTTCTCGATCAATCGTTTCAGCGGTTCAAGGATGGGACGCGTACTCGCCTCCACAGCCGCTTCCGTAGCCATTTTACCAATTTTCAAGGCTAAGCACTTTTGACGTATATCGTCGCTGACTTTGGCGATTTCCACCTTTGCGTCCACCCTCCGACGTTTCGTCCCTTTTTGATGCTTTGTTCCTTTTTGATGTTTCGTTCCTTTTTGTCGATGACGTCGGCGAAGTTTTTGCGAATGCTTCGCGGCGACGTTGCTCGAGGTTATAGCAGTCGTCGTCGTCGTCGTAGTCGTCGTCGGTTCGTTGGCCATTTCGTGTTGCTCGATGAATGACTCGCGGTTTACTGATGTCAACGAGCTACGACAAACTCGTTAAATCCTCTTCGATACCGACCTTCGTACATGGAACTATCCTTATCGATCACCACGAAATCGTATCGTCGACGCCAACATCTCGCACACAAGTCGTTGAACGACTCGAACGTCATGTCTGTGTTCACGTGATCGTTGTACACGCGACGCAAGTTCGTACCGTCTTGTTTGAACACCATGAGAAAATTCGCGTTGTCCCTGATCAAATGTTTAGGTATTCTAGCGTACGATTGACATAAATAAAAGCAATCCACGTTCGCGTGGCGACCCATGGAGAAGTATTCGCGTATCGCGTTCTGTTCGTCGCATGCCACGTCATTGAACACGAAGATCGAATCGGGCCGAGGGTCTCTCGGTGGGACGATCTCAGCGTTGTCCGAGTAGGGAAAGTATTCGATCCCGTCGATGACCGACAACACCTGTTCGAGATATCGATACTTTGACTGATGCAACGATTTCGAGTATCCGTACACGTTCTCGAAGCGTAAACCGTTCGGACTCTCTAGCATACTTAGAAGCACGTTCGTTTTTCCACATCCAGACGGTCCGCAAATCACACCTCGCACACTGTTCGGTAATAACAGGCCGTGTCTGTTTGATCGACTCGGATCCCTATCATCCTCGAGCATTTTGTTCGCGGTCACGCGAATAACGTCCGACTGTTTCGCGAATCGCATATTCGCAAGCACGTCTATGACGAGGGATGACTATTTATATTCGTGGTGCGCGTCGCGCAGGTCACTATCACAGTGATCGGTGGAGCGTGCGTACGCGTTTATTATTGTAGTAGCTATCGTGACTATTCTAACGTATATGGTTGCATCAACGACTGTGACTTCTCACGGACTAGGGAAGAATCAGAGGAGGAAGAATAATAATCAGAAGAAAAAGACTGGATCAGGTCTCGTGAACGGTATCATAAACCGTCTGCCGTTCGAACTACACGTTCCGGGTTATCAGTTCTGCGGACCGGGAACGCGTTTGCTAAAGCGATTGGCTCGTGGCGACGAAGGTGTGAATCCTCTGGACGCAGCGTGCCGCGACCACGATATCGCGTACTCTCGTCGAAAGGATTTAGAGGGGCGACACGAGGCGGATCGTGCGTTAGCCGAACGAGCGCGAGAACGAGTATTCGCGAACGACGCGATCTTTGGCGAAAAAGCCGTAGCGACTGGAGTGTGGGCAACGATGAAGGCTAAGACCAAACTCGGCATGGGTATGAGAAGGACGAAACGTAAACAGGGAAAGTCTGGAAGGAAACATCCTCAACGGCGTCGACGACATCGTAATCTACGAGTGGTGAAACGCGGTGGCTTTCTTCAATTTCTTCCGTTCGTGCTGCCTGCTTTATCAGCTATCGGGGCATTGGCCGGTGGAGCGGCTGGTATAACCAAAACGGTCAACGATTCGAAGGCCTCTCGAGAACAGCTGGAAGAGACGTTGCGTCATCATCGGGCGATGGAAGGGCGAGGGATGCACCTGACACCGTACAAGCGAGGCGCGGGCTTGATCCCGAGACGGCGGCGTCAACGACGAGTGCGATCAATAAAAAAAAAAACGCCGATCGCGTAGGCGCGTGGCAACGGTGGCGGCGATAACGCAACAACCTATGACGAACCTGCAATTAGAACGCGAATGCGCCAGCATCCCGTTCTTTCGAGGGGTGTTTATGCGCGATACGCTTCCCACGCGTGTACGATGCAACGAATGCGGTATCGCGAATCTGGACGAGAATCGAGGCACCGGTACGCACTGGGTCGCCTACGCGAAACGCGGACCACGAGTACAATACTTTGATAGTTTTGGGAATCTGCGACCTCCCGCGGAATTGATCTACTATTTCGGACGCGGTACAACGATCACGTACAATCACGATCGTTTTCAATGTTTCGATCAGATGAATTGCGGTCGCTTATGCATGCAATTTTTACAGCAAAAGTCTATGGAATTATGGCCTGTATAATAATAATAATAACGGTATGTACTAAGATTATGTCACAATGTGTCCATGCGTAATGGCGATTCACATCTTCTATAGTAAAGACTTATAATATCGATAAATTGCCGAGTATTCGTACGCGCGCGTCACTCCCCCTCTCTCCGTCTCGCGAGTGTAATCTATGATATGTCGTTCACGCTTACGTTAACGGGACGCAGCAGCACGCTCACGGTAAACTATTTTCCACCGATAGATTTGAGCGATGGTCAATACGAATTAGGACTCGCGGACTTGGAGACGTTTCACACGATACCGAACATCGACTCGAACAACGATAAATTCTATTTCGTCGTGAACTACGACACCGAAAACAACTCAATCGTCGACGCAGCTAATGAATGCATTACGATACCCCCACGGCTTAGAGAAAACTTTCGCATGGAAGGGTGTACAGATCTTGCTGCTGTATGGGGATTCTGATCTCATCGCTACTATCGAACGTCGTGTTGGCGTATGGATTATACGTGTGTAACTCGATCTTCGTGATACGATTGTCGAAGGTTGGCGTATTCGCCACGTCCAAAATAATCGACATCCTGACTGCGTGTCTAATAGGCGACGATGAAACCTAACGATTGTAGGAAACGCGCGTTTCGACAAGTCAACGGCTTTCTTATGCTTCTTACCGGTCCTCTTCTTCTTATCACTCCTCCCGTCTTTATTCTTCTACTTTCGCCTGTCGACAAAGGCCGGTCGAGACGCGTGACAGAGACGGTAGGAGTATCAGCGGCGATTGATGATTCGTGCGTGTGATCTAACACTAACATACTACACACGCGCACATACACGTACGGTCACGCTACCTATCGCGCGGACGTCGTTGAACGTGTAAACGAATCGTTATTTCTTCTCCGCGGAAATCTATAGGACGATCGTGTTGATCTACGATGCACAACGTTAGATCGTGTATTGCTCGTGCGACGATTGGCAAGTAAATGACGTGCCGCGGTGTTTCCGATATCTTATATCCTGGCGTCACGCGTGGCGAAAATTCATGGATCGTATGTACCTGTTTATCGTTGCTGTACGCGCCGGTAGTGACGTTGCACGTTACTCTGATCACGTTAACGTTTATAATATTTACGGGTCCGTCGGACTCGTGCCAGATTCTCGGTAATAAAACGCGATTCGGGGAAAATCCTAGCAACGAGCCCACATTGTTCGGTTTCGTAAAGTCTACAAAGAACGAACAATTCAGCTCGCTTTTCATGGTGTTGTTGTTAGCTCGTAGCATTAGAGGGTACTTGTCGTCATCGTCGTTCTCGTTGTTACCACGTCTTCGAGGATATCGATCGAGTAATCGTTGTTTCAGGTACTCGGCGATAGCGTCTAATTCGTAGGAGCCGTGGGGTATCGTAATGCATTCATTAGCTGCGTCGACGATTGAGTTGTTTTCGGTGTCGTAGTTCACGACGAAATAGAATTTATCGTTGTTCGAGTCGATGTTCGGTATCGTGTGAAACGTCTCCAAGTCCGCGAGTCCTAATTCGTATTGACCATCGCTCAAATCTATCGGTGGAAAATAGTTTACCGTGAGCGTGCTGCTGCGTCCCGTTAACGTAAGCGTGAACGACATATCATAGATTACACTCGCGAGACGGAGAGAGGGGGAGTGACGCGCGCGTACGAATACTCGGCAATTTATCGATATTATAAGTCTTTACTATAGAAGATGTGAATCGCCATTACGCATGGACACATTGTGACATAATCTTAGTACATACCGTTATTATTATTATTATACAGGCCATAATTCCATAGACTTTTGCTGTAAAAATTGCATGCATAAGCGACCGCAATTCATCTGATCGAAACATTGAAAACGATCGTGATTGTACGTGATCGTTGTACCGCGTCCGAAATAGTAGATCAATTCCGCGGGAGGTCGCAGATTCCCAAAACTATCAAAGTATTGTACTCGTGGTCCGCGTTTCGCGTAGGCGACCCAGTGCGTACCGGTGCCTCGATTCTCGTCCAGATTCGCGATACCGCATTCGTTGCATCGTACACGCGTGGGAAGCGTATCGCGCATAAACACCCCTCGAAAGAACGGGATGCTGGCGCATTCGCGTTCTAATTGCAGGTTCGTCATAGGTTGTTGCGTTATCGCCGCCACCGTTGCCACGCGCCTACGCGATCGGCGTTTTTTTTTTTATTGATCGCACTCGTCGTTGACGCCGCCGTCTCGGGATCAAGCCCGCGCCTCGCTTGTACGGTGTCAGGTGCATCCCTCGCCCTTCCATCGCCCGATGATGACGCAACGTCTCTTCCAGCTGTTCTCGAGAGGCCTTCGAATCGTTGACCGTTTTGGTTATACCAGCCGCTCCACCGGCCAATGCCCCGATAGCTGATAAAGCAGGCAGCACGAACGGAAGAAATTGAAGAAAGCCACCGCGTTTCACCACTCGTAGATTACGATGTCGTCGACGCCGTTGAGGATGTTTCCTTCCAGACTTTCCCTGTTTACGTTTCGTCCTTCTCATACCCATGCCGAGTTTGGTCTTAGCCTTCATCGTTGCCCACACTCCAGTCGCTACGGCTTTTTCGCCAAAGATCGCGTCGTTCGCGAATACTCGTTCTCGCGCTCGTTCGGCTAACGCACGATCCGCCTCGTGTCGCCCCTCTAAATCCTTTCGACGAGAGTACGCGATATCGTGGTCGCGGCACGCTGCGTCCAGAGGATTCACACCTTCGTCGCCACGAGCCAATCGCTTTAGCAAACGCGTTCCCGGTCCGCAGAACTGATAACCCGGAACGTGTAGTTCGAACGGCAGACGGTTTATGATACCGTTCACGAGACCTGATCCAGTCTTTTTCTTCTGATTATTATTCTTCCTCCTCTGATTCTTCCCTAGTCCGTGAGAAGTCACAGTCGTTGATGCAACCATATACGTTAGAATAGTCACGATAGCTACTACAATAATAAACGCGTACGCACGCTCCACCGATCACTGTGATAGTGACCTGCGCGACGCGCACCACGAATATAAATAGTCATCCCTCGTCATAGACGTGCTTGCGAATATGCGATTCGCGAAACAGTCGGACGTTATTCGCGTGACCGCGAACAAAATGCTCGAGGATGATAGGGATCCGAGTCGATCAAACAGACACGGCCTGTTATTACCGAACAGTGTGCGAGGTGTGATTTGCGGACCGTCTGGATGTGGAAAAACGAACGTGCTTCTAAGTATGCTAGAGAGTCCGAACGGTTTACGCTTCGAGAACGTGTACGGATACTCGAAATCGTTGCATCAGTCAAAGTATCGATATCTCGAACAGGTGTTGTCGGTCATCGACGGGATCGAATACTTTCCCTACTCGGACAACGCTGAGATCGTCCCACCGAGAGACCCTCGGCCCGATTCGATCTTCGTGTTCAATGACGTGGCATGCGACGAACAGAACGCGATACGCGAATACTTCTCCATGGGTCGCCACGCGAACGTGGATTGCTTTTATTTATGTCAATCGTACGCTAGAATACCTAAACATTTGATCAGGGACAACGCGAATTTTCTCATGGTGTTCAAACAAGACGGTACGAACTTGCGTCGCGTGTACAACGATCACGTGAACACAGACATGACGTTCGAGTCGTTCAACGACTTGTGTGCGAGATGTTGGCGTCGACGATACGATTTCGTGGTGATCGATAAGGATAGTTCCATGTACGAAGGTCGGTATCGAAGAGGATTTAACGAGTTTGTCGTAGCTCGTTGACATCAGTAAACCGCGAGTCATTCATCGAGCAACACGAAATGGCCAACGAACCGACGACGACTACGACGACGACGACGACTGCTATAACCTCGAGCAACGTCGCCGCGAAGCATTCGCAAAAACTTCGCCGACGTCATCGACAAAAAGGAACGAAACATCAAAAAGGAACAAAGCATCAAAAAGGGACGAAACGTCGGAGGGTGGACGCAAAGGTGGAAATCGCCAAAGTCAGCGACGATATACGTCAAAAGTGCTTAGCCTTGAAAATTGGTAAAATGGCTACGGAAGCGGCTGTGGAGGCGAGTACGCGTCCCATCCTTGAACCGCTGAAACGATTGATCGAGAACTCGTCCGCGTTGATAACGCGCTCAACGCCTCGATCGCGACCAGTGAAGAGGAAACACGAATACGATCAACAACAATCATCGAAGAGACTTCGACCCATTACTCCGTCGATAACCAAGGTACGTCCGAGTAACCTTCCAGATTCTAGCGACTATGACAATGACTACTACGACGACGACGACGACGATGACAACGCTGACAATGATGACGACGCTGATAACGACAATGACAATGACAACGATACTAATAATGACAACAATGATGTTGACGATGATGTTGTTGATGATGTTGTTGGTGATGTTGTTCATGATATCGATCACAAAGACGACGAAAAAATTGAGGATGATGAGTCGTCAGCAAAGGTTCATGATTTGGATTCGCTGCGCAACCCCATCGATGATGTCGAAGTGTATGTACGGAACGCCAAGGGACCCTTGTCGCGAGAATACCTGCGACTGTTCTTCACCGATACCAAGAAACGAATCGACAACGTGTACGGTGTATACTTGGGGTCCGACGAAGACCTAATGATCGGCGATTCCGTATTCACCATCGACGAGGACGGTGATGACATTCGCGTGAACGGAACGCGATACGTGGGGACTCGGGGTTTGTACGAATTGCTGTTCATGCGAGTACCCAACGTTCGCACGTACACAGACGCGGATATTCACGCGTACCGTCGCATCTTGCTATCGACGAACGTGCATAAGCGAAACCATTCGCCGAGCAAGCGCACGCTGGGAAACACGGGATATAAGTATAAGAAAATCATATCCGCGATAATCGGTGGGGTGCGGACGTCGGGAGTCAGACGCGTTAAGGGCGGCGAGGGCAGCCAGGGCGGCGCGGGCGGCACGGGCGGCACGGGCGACGCGGGCGGCGCGGGCACGCAACAAGGTCGAGGATTGCCCATTGACGAATCGATGACTGTCACCGATAACGCGATCGATTACGTGTACTGGGATGACCCGAACGAATTGCTCGATAGACTTAGATTACTCATAGCATCGCGCGCGGCAGGTCACACGGGTCATGATAACGAAATCGCATCCATCGTGGAGGAACTTCGCGAGGACGGACGCATCTTAAATTGAACGATTCGGTGATCATCGCGTCAGTAGTGTTCGCGCACACGCATCGTTATGTCGGTGAACAAGTTTGGCATCGCGTTACGCAACAACAACAACAACAACAACAACAACAACAACAACAGCGACGAAGCGAGAATGACAATGACGAGATTATTGTCCTCGATGGACGAACGCTTTAACCAAAAAATCGAAACGGCTATCGCGACCGCGCGAATGGACGCCGAGTATCAACGATCTCAACTCGAGACGCGAGTACAACGAACGATGACGGATATCGTTAACGCGCAATTGTCCCAACTAGAGGATGATTTAAATAACGCGATGGAGCAACGCTTGAATCACTTGACAGACAGACTCGAAGAGTTTACGACATCGTCGACTGCGATAACGGACACGGATTTGTACAAACGAAAGGAGCCGCGAAAAGCAGACGAGGGTCTACGACGACGCCAACGACGATGATCACTGATGGTGACGATAACGGCTACGGATCCGAAACGGCTAATAATAATGAACGATTGCGAAGAACGTGTGCCGATTGCGTTTTGCGAGTACTCAAGGAACTCATACTACTTCTAACGTGCTTGAAACGTCGCGACCATCCCCGGCCCACCCGCGAAGCATTAACAAGGAACGAGTACAACTAGTGAACGAACTACACGCTCCCGCGAGACGTAATTTCCCACGGCGCAGCGTCGTGATTCGCGGCTACGATGATTTGTGGCAGGCCGATTTGGTTGAGATGCGTCCGTATGCGAAGCAAAATCGAGGATATCACTACATACTAACGATCATCGATGCGTTGAGCAAGTACGCATGGGCCGTACCCGTGAAAACGAAAAGCGGACGTGACGTGACCGCGGCGTTCGCGACTGTGTTGCGACAGAGCGATAGATGCCCGCGAAATTTACAAACTGACATGGGTAAAGAGTTTTACAACGCGGAGTTTCAACGATGCGCGAAGACACGCGGGATCAACCACTACTCCACGCACAGCGTGATGACAGCGTCGATCGTCGAACGTTTCAATCGCACACTGAAAAACCTCATGTGGAAACAATTCTCCTTGAACGCGTCCTATCGCTGGGCAGACTTGTTACCTGCGCTCGTACGCACCTACAATCATCGCAAGCATCGAACGATCAACGCCCGACCCGTTGATGTGACCCCCGCGATGCGTTTGTCGTTCGCCGCGAATGAACCCCTCTCCCCCTCCGCATCGGAAGGCTTTCGACGACGCGCGAAATTCAACGTCGCCGACAAGGTACGCGTGAGCAAGTTCAAGACCCTCTTCGAGAAGGGATACACTCCGAACTGGTCGACCGAGGTGTTCGAAATCGTAACCGTACAAAGAACGTTCCCGGTGACGTACATTCTGCGCGATTCCGCGGGAGAGCCGATCTCGGGTGGTTTCTACGAGTACGAACTGCATTCGGTCGCGAATCCGGACGTCTATCTGGTCGAGAAGATTATTCGTCGCAAGGGGAATCAGGTGTACGTTAAGTGGCTCGGATTCGATTCGTCGCGGAACTCGTGGATAAGCGATAAGGATATTCTATGATTTGCGATCATAAACGCACTATATGTTACTGGAATAAATAAATGAATAAATAAATGAAAAAATACATATAAAATATATACATTGTCCGTTTATTCAAATATTCAATTATTCAATTATTCACATTTTCATTCTTCATCTCGTATATGCGTATAATTAATTCATACTCCAAAATTCCGGGGCTCCTCACCAGCGTGCTCGCGAGCATTGACTTCGTCATCGTGAAAGGTGCGGAAAAGAAAACGTGGATGCTGCAACTACTATCTGACATAATCGTTGAGGATGTATGCAATTTGTACGAACTGACGGCGCGAAAGATCAACAACACCAACAACAACTGCAGCAACGACAACAATGCTCGAACTGTCGAAGACGACGGCGGCTACGACGTTGACGATGATTATTGCGGGATCATGCCTGACGTTCCTAACCTGAAGTCTATGTCTTCAACGAATGCCATTCGATGTGCATTTCACATCAACAACGGTGTTTGCGCGCTGGAGAATGTCGGGAAAATATGGGATTATATACGTAGCGTCACCTAATGTAAGTCATACACGCACATTACAATCTACTTTACGCGTCATATGCCGAGAAACGAATATGTAGGAATTATTATCTTTTTTCTGTTTTCTATAGCGATGAACACAACGGCGGCGGCGGTGATGAGCGTAATGACAGCGGCGACTGATTCCTCTACCCACGAGCAAGAAGATCCCTCCCATACGAACGTTATTTTACGCAAATACTTATTCTATCATTTAAGTACGCATGCATGCATGGATGTACATTAATAAACACACACTGTTTTGAATAAAAAAATTATATATTTATTTAAAAAAATTTAAATTTAAAAAAAAACATTCGTGATGTTACGTCCTGCAACACACAGAGAAAACACCGAATTACTATATATAAAACGTTAGTATTAGCACGCGAAACACCAAACAATTAAAATTCACTTGTACTCACTCATTAAATAGTTGTGGGAGGCCCCAAAACTCGCCTTTGGAGGCTGAAAACTCCTTATCAATATTTTCATCACGCCACTTGCGCCTAGCAGATTGAATTTTCTGCCGTAACTCGCGGCAGATCCGCCCGCCTCTCCTTGTTGGATATTGGCGATGCTGAAACAAACACATGACTCGATTCAAACATCATTGAATGGTGTACGCGCATCAATATAATTTTTACGAAACATCACTTACGAGTAGCTGGATGATGATATCGCGGTTCCCAACACGCGCCCGGGCCTCGATGTCAGCTCGACGCTGAAACAAACGTGCGAAACGATTAAAACAACATCGATTGGTGTACGCGCATCAGAATCATTTTTTTCCGAAACATCACTTACGAGGCACCCAACCGTCCCTAGGAAATCCTCGCTCCATTCAGCCATTTCAACCTCTCGTTCCTGCTGTAACAAACACGCGATTCGATTAAAACACTGTTGAATGATATACGCGCACCAATATATTTTTTTCTTTACTAAACAACACTTACGAGATATCGAATGGCTTCCCGCCGCTCTACGCGCCACACCCGTACCAAATTATCAAGCGAATACTGAAACAAACGCAGAACTTTTGTTAGAAGACTGCCCAATCGAATGAATACATCAATTCAATTTACACAAAAAAACTATACTTACGATTTTTCGCGCCAACGTATCCCGCTCCTCGTGCCACGCACGTTCTATTTCACCGTGCTGTTGCTATAACAAACGCACAAATTAATTAGAATATCGTCGAATGGAATGGAATACGCACACCAATTCAATTTTCACGAAACTGAACTTACAATGCACCGTTGCATCTCAAACGCGTTCATAGACTGTCTCGCGTCCATATTTTTTTAAAAAATGCTTGATAAAAATGCTTCATAAAACTGCTTGTGGTAACTACACTGGCCCGTGCGGCGGTGTTCGACACCCTTATATATACATTTTGTTCGCCTAGCCTAGAACGATGCCTCAGCGCGTTGCAGGGTAGGGGTAGTTTTCAAGTAGGGTAGTCTTGAGGTATGGTTGGGGTGTCCATGTCATAGTTTCTTCTTCTTCTCCTTCATCGATGATTTTATAATATCAACATAATTATTCCAGCTTATAGTATACTTTTATGACTCACACTTTTATGGTTCACACCACGAATCGTTTCTAACTCTTTTATGGCATGCGTGCTCCTCGAATTTATCATGTACGTCATTTGCATTTGTCACGTATTCTCTAACCCTTGCGCGGTATACATACACGCCTTGACCATCACCATCACTGATGTGATATACTTTCACACAGTGACGGGTACGTGTGCGTGAATCAGTATAAAATGACGTGGTCGGTCCTACGGGCTTCATTACACCACGTACGCTCGAGTGCTGACAAGTATCGTTCGCGTCATTTTTTCCGTCGATGAGAATCATACGCAGTGCATATCACAATGTACAAACGCAACTTAAACGATTCATCCTGCGCATCCGACAACGGTGGTGGTTTTCCAAATAAACGTCAACAACAACATTAACAGTCTAATATGAGGTACGTACTCGTTATACACTTTTCACTTACTTCATTCACTGTAAACGCAAACGACTGATACATTAATTCCGTGTACATATTTCTTACAGTTCTGAATTCGCAACGGCAAAAACGTTGAAAACACCAAAACCCTCAATCGTACGGATCCTGGGGCGTGATTACCCCTTGACCGCAACAGAGTATAAACGTCTAAGTATTGGGATACGCATTGGCATGGATTCGTGCCACGTTGAGATCACCATAGCCGACAATAAAGGCAGCGAGTTGAGCTTTTCAATGTCGACGTGGAAGCTCCTGCTACAAAACGAGGCGGACATACTCCAACGATTACGCAGCAACGCAACATCGCCCCAAACTCACATCGTAATTGATCATTTACGAATAGACTTCACGCGTATGCATGATGATCAACTTATTAAAATCACCGATAATCGCGTTGTCATATGTATGACTGAAACCACGATGCGTAAACTATTCGCGTACAAACATTGCATTGAACATATGTTCTCCTGGTTGACAGAAAATATGTACTCTGTAAGCAGTAAATATGCTGCCTTCGTAGACGTTCTGCGTACCGCTACGACACCAACGAATTATGTGAAATTAATTTCCGAAAGCGAGCACTTCGAGCAACATTCTTTGATTGATTGTGAATTGTTAGCGTTAGGATTACAATCCATGCAGCGTGATGTAAACCACGTACCACTGTAGTACGTGAATATATGTTTTAATAATAAATGTATAACTTTCATATCAATACCTGTAACGTATCATTTATAATATCCTTTCCTACATATTCATATCCATATATTAATTCTTAGAGGCGTGGTCTTAGCGAATGTCAATCGCGTTCCCACGACGCTTGACCATAACACGGGTCTGCTGTAAACCAGATGTCCGTGGGTTTATGTACGAATTCTTTTCGCCCTTACACGCTCCCACGACGCTTGACTCGCAGACCCTCGAGAAGGGTGCTTGAGACGTCGCCCTGTTCTCGATCGTGAAAATACTCGGAACTCTACCCCGAATAATTATCGCTTAGTTGCTCGCGTGAACGCAACGCCTAATTTATTGCTTCAGGGACTTTGCGTTTTCTCGAGGGTACTTCCTTCTTAGAGGCATGGTCTTGGGAAAAGTCAATGCTCAGATATAAACACACACAGTATCGCGCCGATTGATTTACAATAATTATCGCTATATGTATGCATCATTGCACTTGCGATGCATCGGTCCCACGATTAAAACATAAACACACGGCACGAAGCGCGTGCACGTAGGCATAAAAAACGCGTTCAATCCTGTCGCGCGCTATGATCGCCTTATCTTTTCTCAGAAATCCTGGTTCGCCCTCTTTCTCAGAAATCATCATCATCGAAGGCGCGATTTGAATTTCCACGAATCGGTCGCGGTCGCGCCTGCGCACCGATCCCCGCACGCGTACGGAGATTGCGCGGCGGCGACGCGTGCCCAAATATACCTTAAACATCCAACAGGTGACGCCAACACGAGATGTATGAAAAAAACCTGGAAAATTTACCAAGGCGGGCCCAAATACCGACGCGGGCCCAAAGTACCTTAAACATCCAATAGGTGGCGCCAATACGAAATGCGCGCGACGCCATTTTGAAATTTTGAAAATCTACCCCCCTCCCCTGTGACGTCAGCCCCCTCGCCCACGAACTCGACCTGCGCGCGCGACGCCATTCTGAAAATTTTGAAAATTCCCCTCCCCTGTGACGTCATCCCCCTCACCTACGAACTCGGTAGACGCCATTTTGAATCCGCCTCCCCTGTGACGTCATCCCCCTCGTCTGCGAACTCGGTACACCCCTCCCCGCCTCACCCCGTCGCCCATGTCGCGGAAGAGCGCGGCGGTACCCCCCGCCCGCCCCGCCTCACCCCCTCGCCAACACTTGAGCCAGAACTCTCATAGCTTACCTACTTCTATCGAAGATCTTGAGATGGTGACATTTTTTGTGGGTGTAAAGAATTCGCGACTGAAATATTATACTTTATCATACGAAGAAATACATCCAAATTAGAAGCAGATGACCGGCTTCGGCATCATCTCACATGATTTTCAAACTTATCAAGGCAAACATTTTTTTCTCAACACAGAGAAATTATAATTTTAATCCCCTCCCACGCTGATCTGTCGAACCAATATGTAGCAAACAGACAGACACTCGAAAGCTAAAAAATTTTCAATATGTTTTTTCAATCTTAACATCGCAGCGTATCGTGCGACCACGTGTAATTTGAATCCCCCGTGATGGGACCGCCGTGCAAGATGACATTTGGTGGCGTGAAGAACGTACGAATCATTGAAAGAATTATGTGGCGTCAGTAGAAATTGGAGAGGAGAGAAGGAGGAAGACGGGTAAATAAATAGATTGTAATATATGTAAAATGATTATATAGTGTTACATTAATTAAAAAATAGAAATATAAAAAAGAAAAAATATAAAAATAAAATATAAAAAGAAAAAATATAATAATAATAATAATTTAATTTATTGCCCACTTTCGTGTTACAATTTAACGATCATATACTCCTTCCATTTCAGTCCCGTGATTGTGTCAATGTAAATCCTACCCTTTTAATGTTTCCTGCTGTGTCTTAACATTTTTTTTTCTATTTTACAAGTGTTTCGTAATCTATTCTATGTTACATAATCTTCTTTTATCACCTTCCTGTTCTTCCCATCTTTTCCTTCTCCCTATTATCTCCTGTAGAGTATCCAAGTTTTTCCCTTCTCCTCTAATTACCTCTGCCCAATTCCTACCACTCTCTCCACTTACTTCACATGCTTCAATCGCGTGTTTCACTGTTTCTTCCTCCTTTTTACATACCCATACCTTTTTACATTTCCTCTCATTAGTCTTCTCACACATTTATATCTTATCGATACTTCTTCCGAGTATTTAGTCTCACTTCAAACTTCATTGCCCTTACTCCCATTTTAATTGCTTTGCCACATCTTCCTGTTTCCTTTAACAGCCAGGATGTTGGTGTTGATCTCTCCAATTTCATTATCCACCGTATGTATTTCGCCTGCAATTTTTCTAATATCCTCATACCTTCTCCATCCCCGTATCTCTGCTCCATACGCCACGGTACATCTAAGTAGCGCATCAAACAATTTCATTTTTCTTTCAAAGTCATCTCTGAATAATCTTTCCCCAATCCCCCCATACTTTTCCTAGTATCATATTCGCCTTCCTAACTACCTTCTAAATATGTTAAAAAACTACCTTCTAAAAAATTCTTCTTCATCCCAACGGACTTTTTCCTCTTTTCTTCTTCCTCCTGCTTTCCTGCAAATCATTATCTTAGCCTTTTACACATTCTTCAGTCCCTGTGCATTATTTTCCATTAACACAACATCATCCGCATATGAAATTGTCCAAATTTTCCTTCTACCTATTACGACTCCTCCTTCCGGTTCTTTGCTCATTTCTTTTTCCAGGTCTGCAAATGCGACATTGAAAACTGTCGAGCTTAACGGGCACCCTTGTTTAACACCCTTTCCTGTTAAAAAAACTTTTCTATCAGTTCCTTCGTCACTCCTAAAGTGCATATAGTTCTGTTGTACATTTCCTGTATCCTTATTCTTAGTTATTCGCCTACTCCTTCTTCTTAAAGTCTTTTCCAAATTTCCATTTGTTCTTCTAACCTCCTCCTTAGAATATCAGCATATATCTTACAATCCGTGTCCATTTTTTTTTTTTTTTTGTTGACGTGGTGGAAATCCCTTACGGATACCCCCAGCCCTCGGGGGAGGGCCAGGGGTTATGTGGGGCTTGCACCCACTAAAACCACCACGGTGGTCGTCCTCGGGGGCACCGCTGCGCGCCTGAGGGGAAGGACTTTGGCGAGGTCAAACTAGCGATACTTTCGCTTGCCCCCCCCTCCTGCGCATGCTGCAGCGCCACCCTTACAGCCCCGGCAGACGTGCCGGGGTCATCCCTGGGGGAGTTGTACCTCCCCCAGATTCCGCACCGACGACGCGCGACGGCCCACACGTCCGCGTCGCCACTGGGGCCGCTGCTACTAGAGCGAACGGTGTCCCCCGACACCGCCACCCCACGGCCCCGCGATCGAGCTGCTTTCCGCCCGGCCCACTGATGTAGCGCGGGGCCGGGTGGGCGGGGCTACGGCATAAATGGCCGTAGGGGCCGCCCGCCTAGTGTGTGATGTTGACACACACACCAACAACGGAGGGCGGCCCAACTATCGGCCGCCGTCGCTCACCCCGGAGCCGCTCGATCGCACGGGGAGCGGCCTTTAGCGGGGGGGAGGGCCCTCTGGATGTTGAGCGGGGCCCTCCCCTGTCCGCCCCTTCACACAGCCGCCGCGGCAACAGCGCGCTGCCACCGCGCCGCCGCGGCGGCTCACGCGGACGATAGGGTGGCCCAACAATTGACTTCGGGGCCACCCTCCTCCCACCAATCTCCCCCCTCATAGAGGGAGGCCAGGGCCGAGGTTAGCGATCCCTCGGCCCTCCATCCCCTCCCCCGACTTCTTCGGGGGAGGTGCGCCGACGCGGCGGCCGGAGCCGCTTGACGGGGGGAGCGGGGCGACTCGCTAAGTCGCCACTCGGCCCCCCCCCCCGGCTCCGGGTCATCTATGCCGCGCGCGTCGGCGGCCGGAAGGCCCGATGCGGGACGGGTGTCCTTCCCACACTCTGTCCCTCTCCGCCTCTTCCTTCTCGAGCATGATTTGCTCGGCGAAGAGGGACATTGCCTCCCAGCAGCCCCGATCTCTCGCCATCCGACGCACGGCTGTCGGAAGGTCGAGGTCGGGGCCCAGCCGCGACTCGAGGACCCGGCGATCATCGATCCACTCCCGGCATCTAGCCAGGGTGTGGTCGGCCGAGTCCTCGTCGCCCGAGTCGCAGCTGTAGCACCGCGACGTGGCCTCCCACCTTATGCGACACAGGTAATCCCCGAAGCACCCATGGTCTGAGATCACCTGCGTCAGGCGGAAGGTCAACCTGCCATACCCGCGCGCCGCCCATTCGTCGAGAATGGGCAGCAGCGCCCCGACAACGCGTCTCTCCCGATGTTCTGGGAGGGACAGCCACTGGAGCCATTTGGCCTGCATGCGCTGCCGGGCCTGGCCCCGCGCCACCAGGTGCCCGTCGGCCGCCGCGTCCCCCGCCTCGCGGAGATCTCGGACGGCGGAGTAAACCTCCGCCTCCATTTCCGCGAGTAGATGAAATGGGGGGGACGCGGCCAGAGCGGACAGTTCGGCGTATGCGACCGTGCGGTAAGCCCGCACGGCGCCGAGGACCGCGCGGCGATGCACTCTAGCGAGTAGCTCTCGCCCGACGCGACAGTCCTCCAGGTCGCCGGCCCATATAGGGGCGCCGTATAGCGCCATGGACCGGACGACCGTTACATACAGCCGCCGAACACCCTCGTGAGGGCCCCCGAGATTCGGCATGATTCGCCCTAAGGCGAACACCTGCCCCTCGAGTCGGGGGCCGAGGGCCCTGAAGTGACGCGTGAATCGCCAGTAGGTATCCAGGGTCAGGCCGAGATACTTCATCGATCGGCCGACCCTGATGCAGGCCTCCCCGATCCTAAGGGACGCCCGGTTGGGGACACCACTCCCAACCATGTCCGCGAGCCACATTGCCTCTGTTTTATCCAAGGCGACTCGCAGACCAAGCGTCCGGATCGAGGCGACGACACGTCGCAGTGCCTCCTCGGCGAGGCTGATCGCCGCCTGCCACCGCCGCCCGGAAGCCACCACCAAAGTGTCGTCTGCGTAGCAGACGAGCGACACATTTGGCGATGGCATTTCCACCCGCAGCACCGCGTCGTACGCAAGGTTCCATAGTAGGGGCCCAAGCACGGACCCCTGTGGAACGCCGCGGTGCACGTGTGCCACCCCGTCACCGTCCCGCCCGACGTACGCGACCACCCGACCGCGGAGGTAGTCCCGGATCAGGCGGCGAAGGTAGAGCGGGACGCTGTGAAACAGTAGCGCCCGCTCGATCGCCGCCCAGGAGACGGCGTTGAACGCGTTCGCGATGTCCAACGACACCGCGACGCTCACGCCGCCCCTCTCGACCGCCCGGTCGGACAGTGTCGGAACCAATCGAATAGCATTGATGGTCGAACGCTGCCGCCTAAAACCGAATTGGCGGTCGGACAGATCCGGGGCGACGGCCCCAAGATGGCCGCAGAGGCGGGCAGCGATGATACGCTCCAAGAGCTTGCCCGCCTCGTCGAGGAGACAGATCGGCCGATAGGCCGAGGGTGACTCAGCGGGCCTTCCGGGCTTGCGGAGCAGCACCAGCCTCGCCTCCTTCCACGCCGGGGGGAACCTCCCGGTCCTCAGAACGGCGTTAAATAGCCGCTTGAGGCCGTCCCCAAGGGCGCTCATGGCGCAGGCCCAGACTCGCCCGGGCACTCCGTCCGGCCCCGGAGCCGCGCTCCTCTGCCGCATGCGCGTTACAGAGGACGCGAGCTCGTCGTCGCTGACCTCCGGGGCGTCGGAAGTGTCCGCGCCCCGTTCCAACCATGGATCCCCGGTCTCGTCGACGCCGTCCTCCCCAGGTGTTGGGGGAGGGGGAAACAGCGCCGACAGTACCTCGGTGAGGAACCGGGGATCGAGGCCCTCTGTGACGGGGGGCGCCCAATCCGTGTCCATCTAAGTTATGCCCCTATAGTTCTTAACCATTTCCCTTTCTTTTTTTTTTTTGAACACAGGACTTACTATTCCTCCTTTCCATTCTTCCGGAAAGTCCCCTTTCTTCCATGTTCTGTTTATCACCTTTGTTTGATTACCTATATTTATGAAGATGATTGTGATCTCGATGTTGAATTAATATATAATTTAAATGCAGGAGTTTAAATTTTAAGTCTGTTCGACTTTTAATATCTTACATGATTTGAGTTCAGATCGATGTGAGCCAGATCGGTTTGTATCTATATTTATTTAATAAATTTTTGTACGGAAGGACGTAATTTATCAATTTTTTATATTTGCTATATTCAATAAAAATTGGAATTTTATATTTATTAGGAATAGGTGTTTACCCTGTGATAATTGTTGGTTGGGCTTTAAATTCTAATTATTCAATATTAGGAACGATTGGGTCAATTTCACAGTCAGTTTCTTATGAGGTAAGTTTATTTTTAACAATATATTCTGTAATTTTATTAATTGAAAATTAATCATTATTGGATTTATATAAATGTCAATATTATATTAAATTTATTTTAATTTTAATTCCAATACTACGACAGGAAAATCGCGGATCGGTCTTTTAAAATCGGAGACCAAGTGCTACTGCACGATGAGACGCTAAGACGTGAGCGGTCAAAAACTAACACCTGCGTGGATAGGCTCTTACACGATTCAAAACACGCACGATAATAGTAATTACAGTATAAAGGGCGACGGACAATCCGCGTTCACACAAACACATTATAGAATAGGGCAGTAATAGGGGAATGATCGCAGTTTTGAAGGGAAGTAACGATACACTAACAATTATACAAGGATAAGACTAAGAAAAGTAATTTATTGAAAAAAGATGGTAAATAAGCGCACAACTAGGCGTCGTCGTCCCAGCCACGTAGGGCACGATCGGCCTCCAATAGCGACCACAGTCGAGGCCGCGGAGCAGACCCAACGAAGATGTCCCCATGACGTTCTACACAAAAAAAACAACTGCAAGACTATTACCACACGCACGGAAATAGAAACAATAACCAGACTTACAATCCTCGGTGCAATAAGACACCCACCAAATAGGACCCTCAGACCCCATATGTCTTCGTTATCCTCCCAGAAACCTAAATGCTGGAAGAACCGATACACGTTCAGAGTGGTAAGACAAACGTTCGATGCACGTTCAGAGTGGTACAGCAGATAGAGAGCAGATTATATTAGAACCAATCGAATTTGCATCCCTCACAAACGGCTGCTCTCTTGAAGAGGCCCTCTTCACAGCAATACCTCCTCCCCAGTGCCCACCTTCTCTCGCACAGAATACGATGACGCATGCTTTTGTTTTGATATTAAAGCTCGTGTTTATATTCGAGAGGACCACGTGTCAACAGCGGGCTACCATTTTTCTTCCCGTGTCTCTCTACGAGGCGTATTGACGGTGGATTGTAGGAGCGTAGATGTCTGGATGCCAGTTATTGAATTCAGGAGACGATAGAAACACTTTATTACAAAACACACATTTACTATAATTAAAGTAAATCGTATTCCTCTCGGGCAGGAGTCGCCCGACGCTCGCCAAGGAGATGCGGCCTGGTACCCCGTGGCGCACCAAATTTCATGTAAATCGGACTATTTTAACCAAGTTAAGTCAGTTTGAAATGATATAAATCGATTTTCCATTGAAGTTCCTTCATTATTTATTTATTCATTCGTTCGTTCGTTCGTTCGTTCGTTCGTTCCTTCGTCCCTTCGTCCCTTCGCCCCTTCGCCCCTTCGTGCCTTCGTGCCTTCGTGCCTTCGTTCCTTCGTTCCTTCGTTCCTTCGTTCCTTCGTTCCTTCGTTCCTTCGTTCCTTCGTTCGCTCGTTCCTTCGTTCGCTCGTTCCTTCGTTCGCTCGTTCGCTCGTACGCCCGTCCGCTCGTTCGCTCGTTCGCCCGTTCGCCCGTCCGCCCGTCCGCCCGTCCGCTCGTCCGCCCGTCCGTCCGTCCGTCCGTCCGTTCGTCCGTCCGTTCGTTCGTTCGTTCGTTCGTTCGTTCGTTCGTTCATTCATTTATTTATTTATTTATTTATTTATTTAATTATTTATTTGAACGGGACTAGCCCTTAGTAAGCACAATACAGTTAACATAAGATGATTGTGTGAGGTAATACATGAGTACTAATGTACAATATTTACAATGCACCCGGATATGGCTATTCAATAGGAATAATTTTGCGCACCGCTGATAGGATGGGCGCTAGTGCCTTGTTAAAGAAGTCCAACTCGAAGCTATGTTTGTTCGCCAGGTTGGATATCCTGTTTATAGGATCGGCATGTGCTACATTAGTCGTTAGGAGCGTGGGTTTGAACAAGGGAAATGATCTTAACATTCGTTCAGGCGCATTTAGACACATTTTGCTAAGAATCTCGGGGCAGCAAATATGGCCGTTGAGAATTTTGAATAGAAAAGTCAGATCAGCAATTAGTCTTCTCTTGTGGAGTGAGTCTATTTTAAGTCTGTCCATTATTTGATTATAGTCGTGATTAGTGTAGGACATAGGACAACCAGTTTTGAATGCTGCAAAACGGAGAAATTTATGCTGTACCCTTTCTAGCAGCGTCCTGTGCTTGACAAGATTAGGAGACCATATAACCGATGCGTATTCGAGAAGGGGTATTACAAGGGAGAAATATAGGGTTCTGAGTGTGTAGGGATTAGAAAAGTTGGTAGAAAATCTCTGCAAGAAACCCACCTTCTTCATAGCAGAGCGGAAAATGTGGTCTACATGCTGAGAGAAAGTCAAGCTCGAGTCTATGATGACACCGAGATCGCGAACGGCATTAACTGGCAGAAGAGCAGTATCGTTTAGGGAGTAATCGAAGGTAAAGGCGCACTTACTGCGTAAAAAACGTATTACATGACATTTATCAGTATTGATACTGAGATTATTGCGACGGCACCAGTCTTCAACCATGCTCAGATCGGATTGTAAGCCCAGCGCATCCGATTCGGAAGATACTATTTTGAAGATCTTTAGATCATCGGCAAACAGTAAAAACTTACTATTGTTGAACACACTAACTATGTCGTTGATAAAGAGGGTGAACAATAATGGGCCAAGATGCGAGCCTTGCGGGACACCAGAAGTGACCGCAACAGGTTTTGAATATTTATCCTTGACTCTTATAATTTGCGTTCTATCGCACAGGTAACTCTTAAGCCAACTGAGCATGGTTCCACGAAAACCACTGGAAGACAGTTTAGAGACCAATATATTATGGTCAACCGTATCGAACGCTTTACTAAAATCGGTGTATACCGCATCCACTTGATAACCCCTGTCTAACGATGATGCTAAGAAACTGCAGAAAATTGCCAGATTGGTGACAGTTGATCTTCCAGCAATGAAACCATGCTGTTCATCGGAGATAGCTGAAGACACCAAAGAAGATAGCTTGTCAGTAATAATACTTTCAAAAATCTTTGCCATGACGTTCAAAACGGAGATAGGCCTGTAATTGGTTACGTAGGAACTATCACCGGATTTGAAAATCGGAGTTACTAAACTGCATTTCCAAAGCAACGGAAAGTAACCAGTAGATAGCGATTTGTTAAATATTATCCAAAGTGGGCGGGATATAACGTACGGACAATTTTTTAGGAAAATTGACGGAATGCCATCTTCACCTGGACCCTTGTTTATATTCAAGCCATTGATTTTGTCAAGTACTTCGCTAATTTTTATCGAGATGGAATTAACGTCAACGGAGCAGCATTGCACAGTGGAAATATGTGAGACAATAGGAGTTGTGTAGACCGATTGGAAATAACCGGCAAATAAATTAGCGATGTGCTCATTGGAGTTTGCTGAGTCGTTACCGTACTTCATTACAGTAGGGATGGTATTTGAACGGGTGCTTTTATTAACAAAGTTCCAGAAGACTTTGACATCATTGTTGATGTTGCATTCGAGCCGCCTACAATATTGCTGATAACATATAGCGGACACACGCTTGCATTCGGATCGGAGATAAGAAAAATGGATATAGTCGCAGGGAAGACATGATTTTTTAAACTTTATATGCGCGGCTTTTTTATTGCGAACTAGCTGCTTTAATTCTGAGGTAAACCACGCAGGATAAGTACTGGCTGAGTGACTTTTCACATATTTCGGCACGAATAAATCAATAACGGTATAGAGCTTATGATAGAAAAATTCAACGGAGTCATCAACTGAAAGATCACGCATATCCTCATCCCAATTAACACAACCTAGGAAGTCGTTTATCGAGGCATAGTCGCTTAATTTATAGTTGTATCGAAAACCACCGAGGATGGGCTCCGGGATTAAGACATGCGGAACTAATTGAGTGAATAAAGCGGGGTGATAAGTGTCAATCGGAAGAAGCGCGTCTACAGACTTAACAATACACAAGTTCATTATGTTGCTGAAACATAAGTCGAGCCGAGCATTTAGAAAATTTGTGACTCGATTACATTGGCGCAGACTATGAAAGTTTAAGAGCTCGGTTAAATACTCGGCAGCTTCAGATTCCTTAAGAGGTGCGTTGCTGGCTATAGATGACTTGATGATGCTGGAGGAGTCGAGGTACCAATCACAATGGGGAAGGTTGTAATCATCAAAGAGTAAGAGTGAACTGCGTGGATTTTTAGTAATGATGTCGTCAACCGCGTGGCAATGATCACGATATATGGAGGCATTTGAAGAAGGTGGAATGTAAGCAGCTCCAACAACAAGATCCGATGATCCCAGGCCGATTTTGACAAATAGATGTTCAACGTTAGTTGCTGCCGTTTCAAGGAGCGTGCAAGGGAGCGTGTCTTTGACAGCTACCAAGACGCCTCCACCACGCAAGTGTGCACTCGTATTAATGTTCCGATCTGAACGATAGACCGCATACCCAAGGAGACCAAGCTCTGACGATGAGAAATTCATGTTTAACCACGTTTCGGTAAAAATGATAATATCGTAATATAGCGCAGCGCATACAATGGAGCGTGAGAGATCAAGCTTTATAGTGAGTTTTTTGGAGGTGTAGCTTGACGTTTCACGATTTTTGGAGCACCATTAAAGTATCTGATGGTCTAGTCCGCTTCACCTTTTTCATGCAGAACTGATAATTGATTTCTTAAGCTGTGCAAGTAGTCTCGTTGTTTAGGTGTTAGGTCAGAATAAATGCGGACAGGATCATCGACCTTGGACTTATTTCTAAGTACTAGGCGGACTTCCTCTGGAGACGATAGCACTGCACAGATCGGTCTGATCCTCCAGCTAGTTCTCTTCCCAAGCCTGAACGCTCGGGTTATAGTAATGTCTGATGTAGTAGTGGATTGCAGAATACGTTTTATTTGTTCGGTATCAGCATCGGGATGTTGAGGAATGGAGTTCGAAGGGTTTACTCCAGTACCGGCTTCAACCAATCCCCGTATAATTAAGTTGCTGGATCTCTTGTGTCTTTCTTCTATCTCGGCGATAATAGATTCCTCTTCCGTTGGATCATTTGAATTTTCCAGATGATCAAGTCTAGCCTCGAAATTATCTATCCTATTAGCGAGTCCAGACAGAGCCGTGGAAAGTTTCTCCATTTCGGCCTTATATTCACGCTTCATCTCCTCGCAAAGATTCGAAAGCTCCTGTTTAATAATTTGCTGGAAAGCATCCAGAAGGATATCGTTATTCGAAGCGGTATCCTGGTCCGTGATCTGGGATACCGACTGATGAATAGGAGGATTTCGGGCCGCACAATCAAGTAATTCGCCGGGCGCCCAGAGGTGCCCAGTGCGGGACAAACATGAAGAGCCAGGATGCGAGATGATGCCACTTAACCGGTTTGGATACCATCTTAGCACAACCTTTGCATATCTTACCAGCATATTGCGACATGACGAAATGCCAGAAGTAGGTGTAATCAGCAGGTGGAAGGACGAAGCGGAAGTATCCAAAGAGGAATTGGTGCCTCCAACTAGATGAGCACCTCTGGAGGGTCCTAGTGTTGTGCACACAAACGAAACGGGAGTGTGCGAATGTGAACCATGTTATGGTCCGAATTACGTCGTTCTTGTTATCAGTTTCATCGGCGAAACATAAAAAGTTGGCCCTTTTATAGGAACTGGTGTTTCCCCACTCTACGCCCACTGCGCAACAATGGCGCGCGTGTCGAGATCCCGCTCGAGCATCCGCATCCTCAACCGATTTCGTTGGACCGCGTATTCCTGAATAAAGTAAAGCGCGTGCATGCCTGTTTAAGGCAAAACGGTAGCCACTTCGAACAACACATGTGACACATTAATAATTGGCCCTTTTTTTCAGGGCCAGCAACCAACGGCCCATTTTAGGGCCACCAAAAACGTTAACGAGGAAAACTCTGATCAACTAATATTCAGTAAACATATCAACCATTCCATCCCAAATCATTCACGATTCGTCATATAGTCACCATTAACCGTTAAATTCGAGATTTTTTAAAAGTAGTACGTCGTCGGGAAACGTAGTTAAATCAGCCACATGCAATACATATATTTTCAATTAAACGATGCATCGCTGGAAGCATCGACGAAAAAACGGTCAAAGTTGAAATGCTAAATCTTTTGCGAACTCGCATTTTGTTAACTACAGTTACCAAAGGATTTATGCCTCATTTTAATTAATAAATGTTAGAATTTTGGAAGAATATGGAATACAATTTTGCTCCCAGAAAATCTCAATGACAGTTGAGTTAAGAACTCTACGAACGCGCGACCGACGACGTGACCGGGCGTTGGGCTATCGGGCGGTTCGTAGCACTCGGTCACCGGGGGCTCGGAAACCGGAGCTTCGAGACAGGTTGGCAAAATTCGAGCGAGATCTCGATGCCTCGAGATTCTCTTCAAATTCCGGACGAAAGTTTCGAATTCGGTTCGACTTTTATTCGAATTAGGATGTTCTGGAAAGTCTTAAACATCCTTTGAATATTATTATTATTATTATTATTATTATTATCATTATCGTTATCGTCGTTGTCGTCGTTGTCGTCGTTGTCGTCGTTGTCGCCGTTGTCGCCGTCGTCGCCGTCGTCGCCGTCGTCGCCGTTGTCGCCGTCGTCGCCGTCGTCGCCGTCGTCGCCGCCGCCGTTGCCGCTGTTGCTGTTGCCGCTGTTGCTGTTGGTGTTGCCGTTGTTGTTGGTGTTGCCGTTGTTGTTGGTGTTGCCGTTGTTGCTGGTGTTGCCGTTGTTGCTGGTGTTGCCGTTGTTGTTGGTGTTGCCGCTGTTGTTGGTGTTGTTGTTGCTGTTGTTGGTGTTGTTGTTGCTGTTGTTGGTGTTGTTGTTGCTGTTGTTGGTGTTGTTGTTGCTGTTGTTGGTGTTGTTGTTGCTGTTGTTGGTGTTGTTGTTGCTGTTGTTGGTGTTGTTGTTGCTGTTGTTGGTGTTGTTGTTGCTGTTGTTGTTGTTGTTGTTGCTGTTGTTGTTGTTGTTGTTGCTGTTGTTGGTGTTGTTGTTGCTGTTGTTGGTGTTGTTGTTGCTGTTGTTGCTGTTGTTGGTGTTGTTGTTGCTGTTGTTGGTGTTGTTCTCGTTGTTGTTGTTCTCGTTCTCGTTGTTGTTGTTCTCGTTCTCGTTGTTGTTGTTCTCGTTCTCGTTGTTGTTGTTCTCGTTCTCGTTGTTGTTGTTCTCGTTCTCGTTGTTGTTGTTCTCGTTCTCGTTGTTGTTGTTCTCGTTCTCGTTGTTGTTGTTCTCGTTCTCGTTGTTGTTGTTCTCGTTCTCGTTGTTGTTGTTCTCGTTCTCGTTGTTGTTGTTCTCGTTCTCGTTGTTGTTGTTCTCGTTCTCGTTGTTGTTGTTCTCGTTCTCGTTGTTGTTGTTCTCGTTCTCGTTGTTGTTGTTCTCGTTCTCGTTGTTGTTGCTGTTCTCGCTGTTGCTCTCGCTGTTGCTCTCGCTGTTGCTCTCGCTGTGGCTCTCGCTGTTGCTCTCGCTGTGGCTCTCGCTGTGGCTCTCGCTGTTGCTCTCGCTGTTGCTCTCGCTGTTGCTCTCGCTGTAGCTCTCGCTGTAGCTCCCGCTGTAGCTCCCGCTGTTGCTCCCGCTGTTGCTCCCGCTGTAGCTCCCGCTGTTGCTCCCGCTGTTGCTCCCGCTGCTGCTCCCGCTGCTGCTCCCGCTGCTGCTCCCGCTGCTGCTCCCGCTGCTGCTCCCGCTGCTGCTCCCGCTGCTGCTCCCGCTGCTGCTCCCGCTGCTGCTCCCGCTGCTGCTCCCGCTGCTGCTCCCGCTGCTGCTCTCGCTACTGCTGTTCCCGCTGCTGCTCTCGCTGCTGCTCTCGTTGCTGCTCTCGTTGCTGCTCTCGTGGTTGTTCTCGTCGTTGTTCTCGTCGTTGTTCTCGTCGTTGTTCTCGTCGTTGTTCTCGTCGTTGTTCTCGTCGTTGTTCTCGTCGTTGTTCTCGTCGCTGTTGTTGCCGTTCTTGTTGCCGTTCGTGTTGCCGTTCTTGTTGCCGTTCTTGTTGCCGTTCTTGTTGCCGTTGCTGTTGCCGTTGCCGTTGCCGTTGCCGTTGCCGGTGCCGTTGCCGGTGCCGTTACCGTTGCCGTTGCCGTTGCCGTTGCCGTTGCCGTTGCCGTTGCCGTTGCCGTTGCCGTTGCCGTTGCCGTTGCCGTTGCCGTTGCCGTTGCCGTTGCCGTTGTTGTTCTTATTATTATTATTATTATTATTATTATTAAACGGGAATCCCCATAGTGTACAATATAGAAAACAATGCAAATTAAAGAGTCAGACTCGTACAAGTTACAACGATATTACGCGTGTTATAATTAAACAACAAAACATAAACTTAGTGGATGCCCTGGGTGTCTCGATATTGTTGGTTAACATACAAATATAGAGATGTCCTGAATGAGTTAAGAGTCCCGTAAAAGGGGTCAACTCCGCTAAAGTTTCCATTGGCTATACTCATCGCTCTATTAATTGGATCAACCGCATAGTATTGATATCTAGGAACACTCGAAAAAAAGAGCGGCCTAGTTCGCATATGCCTCATTGGGGACTTTCGAACGACCTCGTCGTTGGCGAACGATTTTTAGTTCGTGACCTGAGGGCCGCTCGTAGAGAAAAATTCCTTACGGTGTCCAGCAAACGGTCAAGCGTGGCCTGTTATTTCCCTCGACTGTTCCGCCCCCCTGTGGCCTGCACGGTGGTAGACTTCGAGGAGATCAAAGCTCACTCCAACTTGCAAGGCTAAAATGCTACTATAGAGGAGACTCTGAGGCGTAGCACGTCTGTGGACCTTATAAAAGCCAACACTATCTGCCTCATTGGGGCATTATAAGTTACCAAGCCAAGCAGATCAGGACAATCTATATATCCATTGAGAACTTTAAATAAAAAAATTCATATCAGCAATACGCCTACGGTCATCAAGAGTGGCGATATCAAACAATGTCAATCCCGGGCGATAATCATGATCATCTCTATCCATAGGGCTGCCCAGACTACGCATGGCAAACCTTATGAATTTGTGCTGCACCCTTTCGATAGAACTGATGTACTTAGTATGCCTAGGGCTCCAGATGACCGAGGCATATTCAACATGCGGCCTGACGAGGGCAACATATAGCAGCCTTAGGGATTCCTTATTTTTAAAGTTCCTGGCGAATCTGGCGATAAAACCCAAGGTTCGCATAGCCTTACTGATGCAATACTCGTAGTGAGGCCTACAGTCAAAGCAAGGCGTAATACGGACACCGAGGTCCATGACTTCAGCGACCTCACTAAGAATAACTTCATTAAATTTATAAGAGTACTTAATGCAAGATCGACCACGAGAGGCCCTGAGCACCACACACTTCGCAGTATTGAGCCGCATCTTATTTGTAGTGCACCATTGCTCCAACTTATGCAGATCACCTTGCATATCAACAGCATCCTCTACACACCGTATACTTCTAAAGATTTTAAGATCATCCGTATACAACAGAAAGTTAGTATTTGAGAGTGTGTCCGCGAGATCACTGATAAATAAGTTAAACAGCAACGGCCCTAGGTGCGAGCCCTGAGGAACACCCGAGGTGACACTTATCGTGGTAGAAAGACAATTTGCTACTTTAACTAACTGAACTCGTCCCAACAAATAGCTTTCAACCCAGTTTAAAAGATCCCCGCTAAAACCCCAACGCAAAAGTTTCTGAAGCAACACTGAGTGGTCAATAGTGTCAAAGGCTTTCTGAAAATCAGTATATACAGTATCAACCTGCAGGGCTTCATCGAGGGCACTGGAAACGAAGCTATGATACACGGCAAGATTCGTTGACGTTGAACGTTTCGGAACAAAACCATGCTGTTCAACACATAGGAAGCTAGTAAGTTGCGAAGATAACATATCGGTGACAATATCTTCGAAAATTTTGGGCAGTACAGAAAGTTTACTTATGGGCCGATAATTGCATACATCGGAACGATCCTCCACCTTAAAAACAGGAGTAACAAGGCTAGATTTCCACGAAGAGGGAAAAACCCCACTGGTTAAGGAGGCATTGAAAATATTCCAAAGGGGCCTAGAAAGAATGAAGCTACATTGTTTGAGAAGCAGGGGGGATGCCGTCTGCACCCGGGCCCTTGTTTATGTCAAGCGCATTAAGCTTGGAGAAAATATCACCGATGGTAATAGAAAGTGACTTAAAGTGCAAACTGTTAAAATGAGAGTGGTTGGTGTTCGAGGCCGGGGACCGCCCCGATGGAGAAGTATATACGGACCCAAAATAGGTAGCAAAGAGGCTCGCCACCTCTGAGTACGAAGTCGCCAACGAGTTCTCGTAGTGCATATTGGCAGGCAGTCCTTGGTTACCACGCTTAGCATTAACAAAGCTCCAAAAACTCCGAACACTATTCCGTACACTGCTTTCGACCGTGTCGACATACTGTCTGTAGTCAGCTTTCATTTGTAGTTTACACTGGGAACGGAGACTGGAGAAATTCCAATAGTCACTAAGAGAATTGGAGGTCTTGTATGCCTTATGTGCTCTCTTTTTTTCACAGATAAGACTTTTCAGTCGAGCTGAAAACCAACGTGGATAGGACGAGCGTTTAATAGTTTTAACAGGAATGAAAGCATCTATAACCGCATTAAGGTGTAAATAAAGATTATTAACGGCAACATCCGGATCAATCCATCCAGTCTCGCGATCCCAATCGATAGTGTTCAGATAATTAATAATACCACGATAATCTCCACATTTGAAGTCCTTGTACGTGACCTCATCGTGACTATGTTTCGTAGACGAGAGCAAAGCTCTAAAACAGACACTTAACGGCGGATGATATGGATCAGGGTAATGAGTCAGTCACCTTATCAATATCAACTTCTGTGTCCTTTACAAAGATTAAGTCTAAAGTGCAACCGAATGCAATAACAATAGTGTTTACCTGAGCAAGACTACAAAAATTATAACCTTCCAATAGAAAGTCAATGGCCGATGACTCCTGAGAAGAAATCCCAGGTTTTTTAGAAATCATAGAGCCCGGAGCATTAGATCAGTCGGCGTGGGGGAGGTTATAGTCACCAAAAATGCAGAACCCATCATCACTATAGTTCTGAAAAATCTCTATAACACAGCCTACATGATTATCATAGAGCAATGGTTGCGACGCCGGCGGGAGAAATAACGCACCAACAATAACATGCGCCTTTCGAAAGTGCACACGCACAAAAACCTGCTCAAGTTCCGCCCGACTAGGTTTGATTAAGGAACAGGACAGCGTATTTCGTATCGCTACCAATACCCCACCCCCTCTAGAAAAACCACTAGTAAGGAGGGATCTGTCCGCCCGAAAAATATTAAAATCACTGAGGCTCAGAGGATGAAATTGGCGGATTCAACCAAGTTTCTACAAATATAATGATATCGTAACGTGTTGCGGAGCACAGTATAGCATTTTTTAAATCGAAGAGTTTGGTTCTCAGACCACGCACATTCTGGAAGTAAACTACGGGGTGTCTTATTGGTTTTTTGAGGCAGGGTCACGGGTCCTCCTAACCGGCACAATGCTCAGCACGCCGTGGGCATACCGAATAGTCGTACTGGTATCTCCACTGTCATGAAGTTCCCGTACCTTGGCTCTAAGATGATCCAGTGATTGACGTTGCATCAGGGTCTTGTCGTCCGTGATCCTACACAGCCCAAAGTAACGAGACTTATTCCTCAAGATGTTCCTCACAGCTTCCAGAGACTTGAGTCCAACGCAGAGAAGTCTAGATGATGAGCCCTTCGGCTTCCCTAGCCTGTGCAGTCTGATATCAGCACACTCCTCAGGCTGGATCTGGTTAAGTATTGCTCTGACACTATCGGAGTCATGTCTACGAGCAAAGTCAGGCGTGGAATTTAGCAATTCGGGAAGTCCATGGATGAGGAGGTTCCCCACTCTGAGTTGCCTATCATTTATTTCAGCAAATACCTCATCCACCCTTTCAGGAACTGAAGCCGACCGCTCGTTCACAACCAGAGAGTTCTCTTCGAGGATACGGACTCGATTGGAGAGATCCCCGATAGATGCACGAAATTCACCAAGCTCCGATTTAAAACTGGCGACCATCTCAGCACGGAATGCGTTAAATTGCTTCTCCATCAAGGCATTCACAACTTCGGTAATCTCATCGATCGTCGGGAATGAAGGTGACTTGGTCGACGGAGACTTTGTGACGTCAATAACAACAGCTGAGCCTGACGTACCAAGACCGCAGTTTAAAAGTTTACCGTTATGCCAGGGGTGACCCGCTCGGATAAGACAAGATGAGTCAGCGTGGGTCATCATCCCACAATCAGAACAGATGACCGGATTAACAACCGATGCACTACAGCCCTTACACTTCTTATCTGTGGGGGGGGGGCATGATATCACCAATGAACACCTGACAGAAGTCCTATGGGACAGTACGAATAGACTGGCAGATCAGATCGGCTGCGTATTCATACTGAATTAGAGGAATCGATCACAAATTGTCAACCAACGCTAAAGGCACAGTTCCACACGATTAATCAGCACAAGATTGGCCAGACGGCAAGGCAAATTGGGTACTCTTAGACAAATTAGACACTTTTAATTCAGAAGAGACTGAGGAGGTACCAACGGAAACGACAGCAAAACAAACGCGTGCGGCATCAACAAAGGACACTATCAGACTTTTGTCAGAATATTGTAAAACTTGCAAGTACTTTTAAAACAAAAATATTAATTGCTGAGTAAAATTATATTCTATGTCTCTGTGCGAAATAGACGGCGGTTTTCAAATAATAACTCAGAACTTCCTTGTTCGAATAACACACGAAACGATTCGAAATGTTCGTTACCGAAAACCGCAGCAGCTGATTGATGTACGATGTTAGTATTCTGCTGTGTTGATACATAACCAGAAACAGTTCCTTGATGTCCTACCTACAAAATCAGCTCATTTCTAGAATGGTCCCTTTCAAATTAAAGTGGCAAACAGTTATTAGGTACTGAAGGGGAGGCCCCCGCTTCAGGTAAGCGAGCTGGGCGCTCCGCTTTTATGGCCAGTTTACCACTCGCACCCCAGATTACTGTAACGATGTTTGCAAACAATGTGTCGACTGGTCCTGTACCCGTCTCAATTTCAATAATTTTATCCACGACAGGGTTGATCGCCGCGCTATACCTCTGTACGGAGAGATTTTTCGCCACCTGAGTGTAAAAGCCACAATAATGGCCTATCGTACCAAAAAATTACATAACCGGAAGCCGGTGTAGGCGTGGCGTTACGTAGTTAAAAGATTAAAACATTGAGACACAAAAATTGTAGGAAAAAATTCAAAGACCGCTACAAACAAAGGCACATTCTCTCAGTTACTCCTTACGTCCGATCTACGCATATTTACGTTAAGGATAAAATCATAAAAAATATATCAAGGACATGAACAAAGCATTTGAACAAAAACGGTGGCTTTGTGGCAAATCGTGTGGCTCACATTTTAAAATTTTTCCCCAAAACAATTATGCAAGAATCAGTTCCCACTTCGACCCTCTATTCATGTTATTACTGAAGACGTTCGCGCTGGAACGACCACGCCCGATCGGTGACGCGACGCGTTCCGAACGTGGCCGAACATCGAGCGCGAACGAACCAGGCAACGGGTGTCTGCCCGCCACGAGGCCCGAGTGTGACCGAAGTTCGACTTTCAAACAGAGGCACACTTCTTGAAGCCATTTCTCGCACCGGCCCGGCGTTCAGAGCTGCCAGCGACCGCTGAACAGCGGTGATGCCCGAGCTTCGAGAATTTTTAGATGGTCTCTTTCAAAGCAACGTCGCAAAGAGCTAGGTATTGGGAATTTCCCGGCTCAGGAAAGCGAGCGGCGCGCTCCGCGTTTATGGTCGGTTTACCTCTCGCACCCCAGATTACTGTAACGAGGTTTGAAAACAATGTGTCGACTGGTCTCGTACCCGTCTCGATTTCAATAATTTTAGCTACGACAGGGTTGGCTTGATTTTTCGCCACCTGCGTGTGAAAGTCACAATAGTGGCGTATCGTTTCAAAAGATGATATTAACGTAAGTCAGCCCATAGTGGCGCACACCGGGCTCAAGAATATGGTTCCAAATTGGAATACGTTATTGCTACTACCTCAATTTCGAAAAGAATGTGGGTTAGTCCGTTGTTTGTTCTCACTGTCTCAATTAACAATATTACGCATAAAATTAATTTGCAGGATTGTAAGCCCGTTTCGTTAAAAGTAGTGCGATTTCAATTTTTTTGTCAATTTAATCGGGAGAATGCAAGGAATCCATTGCTGTCACTTTCATTTTTATACGATGAAAAATTAAGAAGTTCCATTTCTGTATAATCGATGACACATCGCCGAGCAACCTCGCGCTGCAGATTAGACGGGTGAACGATACAATGTCGCTCGGATCGAGGAGCCGACGACTTCGATCAAAGGCGCTCGGGACACGCCCAGCTTTAAATAATTTTTGGATATAAATCTAAATGAAAGGGAGAACATTATTCGAAGCTTCGGACGAATTCCCCTCGAATAAAAACATTATTTACGGCGCTTCGAATAATAAATAACTCCGGGTTATTTATATTTAATTGATTTCAAATAATGCCAAAAATTTCTGCCTTTTACTCGAAACCAATTTTTTATTTAAAATAATTTTATGCCCATCTCTGGTTCCATCTACCACTACTGCAGGATGGGAAAGGTACCCTTCCATGCGGCCGCCCGGTCTGGTGAAAATACGCAGGCTGGATGCGCATGATTATTATGTGGTCCCCTCTTCGAAGTGACAGAAAATGTAACCTATACGCTACGTGACAATAAATGTTTATTGGCTATTTCGTTCTTTTACTCTACATTTGTGAACTTTGTATGACTTAACATCCTTCGAAAATATTATTATTACGCCGCAACGGTATCTTTATGAAATCAGGTATAGCATATAGGTTATGTTTTCTGTCACTTCGAGGAGCGGATTTTCTGTCCTCGAAGTAGGGTTGCCACTTTCTTTTTGCAGAAAAATAACGTACATTTGCGTTTGTGGAGTATACAAAAAAGTACGCTCAATAAATTAAAAGTACATTTTAATCTTACTAGTTTTCATTTCTTCCAAACATATTTTCTATTGCTTTTAGCATTACAGAGTAAATTTTTATTATTTTGAAATATCTCAATGGCATCGTTGCACTCAATATTCGTATTGAAATATATAAATAATTCGTTTTTTATTAGATTGAGAGAAGCCTTGTTTCTTTCATCCCGCCACTTCACATTCATGACAGAGAAAACTCTCTCAGTAAATGCTGGAATGGCAGGAACAGATAGAAGATAATAATATTGCGTTACGTTTCACGTAATATCATTAATTGTGAAATAAAGTATTTTCGCGTACTTTATTGTTATTCAAATGTATAGAGTACATTTACCTATAATAACTTAAGATACTTTATTTTAAAGTACGGGTGGCAACCGTCGAAGTGACAGAAAATATAACCTCTATGCTACATGACAATAAATGTTTATTGGGTATTTCGTTCTTTTACGCTACATTTGTGAACTTTGTATGACTTAACATCCTTCCAAAATATTATTATTACGCCGCAACTGTATCTTTATGAAATCTGGTATAGCATGTAGGTTATGTTTTTTGTCACTTCATCGAGGAGGGGACCACATAAAAATCACGCGCATCCAGCCTGCGCATTTTCATGTACCATTTCAAAAGATTACATAAAGGGAAGCCACTACAGGCGTGGCGTATAATAGCTAAAGGGTTAAAACATTCGGACACAAAAATTGTATAAAAAATTCACTACATTAAGGATAAAATAGTGCATGCACTACATTAAGGATAAAATCGCAAAAAAGGAAACCAAAGCATTAGATTCTGAGGCTGCAGAGCTAATATATACTTGTGTAGCATGCAGAAAAGGAAGTTTGAGAAACGCTGACCATCGAGACGTTTCGAGAACACGCTTGTAGGCCGCCCGTGAGGAGGGACGTGCGGGCGCGGGACCACGTCTCGCGAGGCTCGCGCTTGATAACGCATCTGTTGATTTCTGCGGTCGCGGATAGCAACGATTGGGTATAAATTAGAGGCCCGCAATGGCATTTCCTTCTTCGCTGTTCTGAGAGAGAGGTCGAGGTACGACACACGGCCGCTCTCAGACAGCTTAGGGACTCCGGCAGGAGAGTTCGGCGATAATACCTGGACGCCTGCTGGAGGGACTAGGCACTAGAGTCTGTTCCTGGACGCTCGACCGATATGGAGAGTACGGCGATAATACCTGGACGCCTATCGGTCGAGAGAGTACAGAGCATCTCATTAGAAAAGAGAGGAGAGTACGGGAGAATATGCCTGGACGCCTGTTCGGTATGGAGAGTTCGGCGACAATACCTGGACGCCAACCGAACAGGAGAGTACAGAGGAATTCCTGGACGCCTCGTTAACGTAGAGAGGAGAGTACGGGAGAATATTCCTGGACGCCTGTTCGGTATGGAGAGTACAGCGATCATACCTGGACGTCAACCGAACGGGAGAGTACAGAGTATCTCCTGGACGCCTCAGTAGAGTAGAGTCGCGAAAGTACAAAGCCCCCTTCTTAAATACCCAATCGTTGAGAGAGGAGAGTACGGGAGAATATTCCTGGACGCCTGTTCGATATGGAGAGTTCGGCGACAATACCTGGACGCCAATCGAACGGGAGAGTACAGAGTAACTCCTGGACGCCTCATTAGAGTAAAGTCAAGTGCCGTTTGCACAATGGTATCTTTGAAAATTGTCGTCTGACCTTCGAAATTTGTAGCCCCATCCTGTCAATCAAACCATGTATTCCTTCCTAATCCGAATAAATCTTGTCTGTCCAGAAATATCCATATTCCTTGCAATCCAAAAGGCTACACTTGAATAAAAATTTAATTCCTCAATTTGTGAAAGTAATGATACAGGGACAACTAGCCTATTGTTTATCGGCGCCATGAATTTTAAAAAGAGCATTATATAAAGTATTTAAATAAACAGTTTGCAAAAGCTTTTCGCAACAATTATGGTTAAATAATTGAAAAAAGAAAAACTAAGTAAACGTAAAATTTGGTAAATTTTCCATCATTAGAAGGTGATAATTTGTCCCCATTTTATGGCGCAAATTGCATTCCGATATCTTTTGTAGTTCAAAAGCTATGCGAAAAATGCCCCAAATTCATCAACCCAGGCCACTAACGCGTCAGCGTGTTCTAATACCGCTGCTGGATCATTGCATACGTAGATAACGGAATCGGCGCGGTCGCACTCTTAAAATGGCTTCTGTTTTCTTACCCGTCTGCTACGTCAAATTTAATATTCTTTAGCGAAATCCAAAAGCACCCTCTACTTGCACCTATAAGACCCCACACTTTCATAATTGGTTCATAGATGACGGAAGTATCGGCGCATGGTTGTAGTGGAATGCGTCCGTGAGGCGGTGTTGCCATTTTACAAGTTCGCGCGCGCGCGGGTTGCAGGATTAAACGATGACCCTGTGTATATATATTACACAGAATATACATTCATATCGTTCTGCATTTATTCATTTCTTTGTATTCCAAAAAAATAAAGCACCTATACATTACACAGAATTTACATTTATATCGTTCTACATTTATTCATTTCTTTGTATTTCAAAAATAGAAAGCACCAATATATGACAATACTTGTACACTATTTCATTGAATGTTTAATATTATATAAGTATATTAAGAAAAAGTTATACTTTTCACACACACATTTGTAAAATATTTACATACGCTTGCGCGGTTTCTATTATACTTAGGTATACCTGATTTATTTCCTAACTTATTCACTTGAACAATTTAAGATAAAGTTTGTCACTGCCCACGCCACGTCCATCCATTGCATACTTTTTTTTTTAAAGAGTGGGGAAAATGCATTACGCGACAAAATTTATGTCGGGGTTATGTGGGACTCTCCAATTATGGCATACCCACTAAAAACCTCCTCTACGTTCATACAGTACATACTTGTATACATATATACATATATAAGTATACATATAAACGTACACACACACATACACACACACACATGCACGCACGCACGCACGCACGCACGCACGCACGCACGCACACACACACACACACACACACACACACACACACACACACACACACACACACACAATATGAGATATCCATACACGTATCACTATGGTTATTATTGTTATCGCACTCGGGAATCCGATAGTGACCCGAAGGAAGGGTTTTCACCTGGTCTGGTAATATATAACGTTTATCGTCTTACGGACTGAGCGCGGTCTTCAGTTCGTTCACGGAATAGACGTCGTTTAATCGCGCACGGATATGGTTCTGTAGAATCGTCGTTTCCGCGTGCTCACGATGACACCGAACGTAGTCTTCGATACGTATCTCGTTCGCGACCACACTCCTCTTCACACCCTTCACTTTTTTCGTCTTGGCCGTTTCCGCCGACGCGTTACATACTCGAGCCGCGTACATCTTGGACCACAGTCCCACGAACTCTGTCATTAAGGCACCTTTGTTCTCGTCTTTCATGAGTCCCGGCACCTTCTTGTTTACGCGCGGCATACCGTACGCGTAATCGCTCGTGTCGAATCGCGCACTGACGTCACTTTTTACCTCCTCGTAAGCGTCATTGCACTGCAGCTGATACATTAAACTGTCGGTGTCCGTATACAGAACCTTGCACCTATCGCCAAACTTTACACGCATATACTCATTGTGAAATTCGTATAGGCACACCTTAGACACATCCAACACACTCATACACGTTTATGCGTTTATAGAATGTCACTTTTAGTTTCCGCAGTTCGATAGCGACTAAATGCTCCGAAAATATCGCTCGACTGTAGAAATTTGGTTTCGCGATTAACGTTTCGACACCGTAACGTCCGTCCCACAGCGTCCCTAGACGCAAGTTTCTGCATACTCGTGGCCAAGAACTTAAAGGAATCGACGAATCGAAACTTCAACATTCTTCGCTAGTCCTTGCGCTCACCATTGAGGTCCTCACTGTCCTTTGTAAACGAGATGTACCGTTCTTTGGTTAAGGGTAACGTGGTTCTTTCCATTGAACGCGTCTGCCAACTCCTCGATAACGAAGTGCGCGTCGTAGCCCGACAGGTTATGGAACACCACGGGTATCGTGCACGAACGTTGGTAGCGCAAGTTGCACGATCTATGCGCCGCGCCTCTGTACTCGCCCGTCGAATGACAATGATCGCGCACTTTCGTATCGTCCTTACCTCGGTCAAAGGGTCCTCCGCACATGTGGCACGTTGGCGCCTCGTGAAAACTCCGCCACTGTTGCTGCGTTATCGGTATCATTGGTTTCTTGGTGCGTGACCACGAGTACGCAACGTTCGCAAATTCCTGCAGTTCACGCACGAACCACTGCACACAATCGGTGTCGCTGCGATACGGTCGATATCCGCACAGAGACTCGTCGTAGGAACAATGTACGTAATATCCTACACTATGAGCTCTGTGACGTTGATACTCGTACGTGGGCCGACACTCCGTCGATGGCCGCTCGATGGCCTCCAGCAAACACTCAAAGCCCGCGTAGATGACGTACGGCACGCGTTCCTTGCGTTCATGATGCTGGAACCGCAAAATTTTCTCATCTTCGGACGGCAATAGCACCGCGTACTCGTCTAGGCGCGTACAATCTGCAGTGTGCCGCTGTAATCGCTCCACCGATGAGAAAAACTTGAGGCACCTGAAACATATATGGAAAAACAAAGTAAACGCTTCTTCTTCGTTTATCTCGAAATTTTTGTTTTGTTTATTATTCTTATTTGCTTACCTATCGCAAACAAACTCTCTGCTATGATGGTTACGCAATTGTCTGCAAATCAAGCGGGAGAGATTGCGGATGCATGCGAAATGGTACCGCTGCGAATCCTTCGGATCTTGGACCAGCAGCACGTTTGTGTGTCTCCCTTCTCGCTTGTTGCTGGACACGCGTAGAAGTACACAGCCATCATCGTCGGACCACAAGTAGATGTTTATGGGTATGTCGTTGGCCGCTTCGAATTTCTGCACCTGGTCCACAGACGTGGGTAGTCTCACACCATCTGTGAGAAGCACCGTCGAGTAGTGTGGATACGACGCAATCCTATTAGCGTTCGTATCAGCCGGAAACAGACTGGCGACGACCGACCACAAAAAAAACACGTGTTCTCTTTACACTGCACGTTCACCACCGCTTTTTTCGATACGACCACTCGCGAAAGCGGCACGTCGCAACCGACACGCAATGGATTGTGTTAGTTTATGTTAATCAGGAGATTCTGCACTGTTCGTAATGTCCATCCACACTCGCGCTTCTGAAACTCCTCCATCGCGACCAACGTCGGAGCAACCACGTACGTCACGTACCACTCGCGAACATTCGATGACATAAACAGTACGTGATTACGCGTTGCAAAAGTCTTTACGTCCGTCTCGTCTTGTAACATGCATTCCGCGTTTAAAACAGTGTTCACTGATACGCTGCTATGCTCCGTAATAGCGTTCGTAACGCGCGAAATCACCGTTCGATGAGCATTCTGAAAGAATGTGCGTGGATCGACGGCCCCCACGTTTATCACCGCCCCGGTCAACAAACGCTTCTCGAACGCGGTTTCAAGTTCCTCTCACACGACCTTGGGTGACGTCGCTCGAGCAGCGAGCCCGCACCCGACTCGCGATAACCGACCTCACACTATTGCAAGCAATGTTGTTGTTCGCGCGAGCAACGACACCATCCGCTGTTTCTCCCACACCGGCACGTGTTCGCCTCGTTGATACGTAACGATATGTTGTATTGTTTCGTCGCATCTGTCCATCCAATCGCGAAGTTCCGCGGTGGTTCTGAAAAGCTCGGACATTCGAGGCAGTACCAAAACCGCGTTCTTGAACGTCTTCATGTTCTTGATATTGTCGTTCGTCCACACGTTTCCGCCACGTATTCAAATTCGCATCAGGATGTCGAATACGTATCGCCAACATTACCGGCCTGGTAAGGAATGACCATGTAACTCGTCTCGTACGCTCATGAACGTAACATTTTAATTGACCAAGGGCCCATTCAACACGTCTCGGACACTCACGAACATTTCGTCGTAATTCGTTATCTAGAAACGCATCTACAGGCATTACCGCTGTAGGATACAATCCCTCGTACACTTCCGTCGAGTTGTTCTGAATGTCGCGTAAAAGCATCAATGGTTAACATGCAATAGCGGTAATGTATATCTCTTTCTGCCTCAAACTATCCTTGTCCCCCACAATGCACGACATCGTACACTCGCGAGCACTACCGTAGCAAGTCCATGATTAAAAATACTGGTCCACGCGGCCTCGCACAATGATTGAATGCCCACGGTATCGCGAATCTTAAGCGTTTCTAGCACCACTGTTTCCGCATCCAGCTCGCGACCCCCAGATGGCGTTGGAGTATCATCACTTTCAAACATCTCCTCGTCCGACGATGACGATGAAAACAATAACTCTTGTCACAGCACTCTCTCCTTATCTAGATCTATCGCTTTCTGTCGCACACCACTCTGTAGAACCTTGAGACGTAGGATGATCAGTAGTAACCGACGACGTTTGCTCTTTCCCAGAAGCAGGTTTTTACGTCGAAACTCTATGACGACTCGTATGCATTCGTTGCACCTATCTGTCCAGTCTCGATATTCCAGAATCGTGTGCAGGAGCATGCAGCTTGTTAATAATGATTTAAAAGCGTCAATATACGCTTCCATTATCACACATGTTTTTTTTCACTTAATGAACATGTATTACACCTGACGGTTCTCTTTCGTCTTCTTCCGCCCGTTCCAACATTTTCAAATACACGGATACAAGCATTCCTCTCGAACGTGCCATCAATACTCGTAAATGTCCTTTACTATTTTTCCGCACAATGTTCTCACATCGAAACTCCGGGACGAGTTGTAAAAACGTGTCGCACCGTTCAAACCACTCGTACCATTGTTCATAGGTACGTAAAAGCGGAATCGCCTGGAACAACACTATAACAGCCTGTTCCAACGTTTCCATAATTATTATTATGGTCAACGTATGTAAAAACTATTTCCCTTATTATGGAGAACGAATGTAGAAACTAACTACTTACTTTTTCATAAAAAGCACGATACTCGCAACGCTTGCCCCACAAAAAATGTCTTCCGACGCGTTACCATTCGCGATTTTGTTCTGTCGAAGATGCGACCTGCTTTGTAGCGTATACGTATTATTCTCAGAAGTGGACTTTCGATCGTTATATGTTTGTGGCGTGGTTATCGCGCGGCAGCAAATTGCAGGTTTCGACTTACATCTTCTTCTTGTGCGCATAATAATACTAAAGTCCGTGTTCTGTCAGCTATCGCGTGCGCGATCTAGCCTTCGGGCGATAGAAGCGCGCCGGTCCGCTTTGAATTTTCGCGGTTCAGAGATAGCGTGCTCACCGCTGCTGCGCATTATTCTCGGATGTGGAACTTCCATCGTTATATGTTTTGGCACGGTTATCGCGGGGACTATGCAGGTTTCGACTTGCATCTTCTACGCGTAATACCTCATGATTCTCGGAAGTTGACCTTCGATCATTATCGCATACAGGGTGTCCCAGGGAAGACTGGGAGGACTGGAGAGCGGGATATCTCCTAACGTATTGGAGATAAAAAAAATAAAAAAAATATGGAATGGCATGGTTCGAGGGGGCCAATTTATTAACGCAGACGATTTTTTTCGATTATTATTTCAAAAGATACGATGGTCATCGATTTTTCATGGAACTTCCTTCATTATGTTCCGAATTACATCATTCTTGGTGTTAATTTCATCGGCGAAACACGAGGAATCAATTGCCCTCGTTTTGGCAAAGATCTGATGAGAAATACGGAAATCAAATATTTCTCACTTCTTAATAGGCACTCGAACCTCTTCGAGGGTCGAAAGCCATAAAATTCGGGTGAGGCACTGCGAAGGACTGTCCTCGCCACGGGGTACCAGGCCGCATCTCCTTGACGGGCGTTGCTCCAGAATTACCCTGTATCATTTGTGCAGTGTGTGACCCGACTACGCTCCGTGTGTAATCGGTCTGCGCGAAGTGGGGCGCATGTTCGCTCATTATCAGTACTCCTGTCCAAGAGGAATACGATTTACTTTAATTATAGTACATGTGTGTTTTGAAATAAAGTATTTCCATCGTCTCCTGAATTGAATAACTGGCATCCAGACATCTACGCTCCTACAATCCACCGGCAATACGCCCGACGAGGAGAGACACAGAAAGAAAAGGGGTAGCCCGCTGTCGACGCGTGGTCCTCTCTAGTATAAACACGAGCTTCAATATCAAAACAAAAGAATGCGTTGACGTATTCCGTGCGAGAAAAGGCGGGCATTGGGGAGGAGGTATTGCTGTGAAGAGGGCCTCTTCAAGAGAGCAGCCGTTTGTGAGGGGTGCAAATCCGATTGGTTCTAATACAATATGCTCCCTATGGTTGAAATTTAGTCTAGCAACTTTCACACCTCCTAACCAATCAAGCTTGCATCCCTCCCAAAAGAACCGGCCATCCGAGCGTAGAAGTAAGTGCGAAATAAAAGTAACGGTGCGCTTCTCGATACCACAGATGTACCTACCTAAGTAGCATTTCTGAGGGAAAAGAATTGTCCAGCCCTTGGGCCTACCATTCCTGGCGTAGACCTTTGGCAGGTAGGTATCTGTTTCAACAGGCAATGCCACCCGTGGCGCCAGCAAGACCGTCCCCGGTCCTTGCTATTCCAGCTGGTTTTCTTCCAGTGAAAATCAGTAAATTTGCAAGCGCAGTATCTCAAAAACCAGTGGAAATAAAGTGTATACATTAAAGCTTATTGAATTTGTCTTGTAACGCACTATCAAGTAAGCTCTCCAAAAAAAAATAGTTCCATTTAAAAAACCGAACTTGACCATCGTATCTTTTAAAATAATAATAGGAAAAAAATCGTCTGCGCTAATAAATTGGCCCCCTCGAACCATGCAATTCCATATTTTTTTTTTTTTTTTACCTCCAATACGTTAGAGTAGTAAGGCTATGCTGATTCTAACCCAGGTCCTCTGAGGGGAGCGCGGGGGCGGGGGGAAGTGAGGGCGCGCGGGGGAGCGCGGCGGAGAGAAACATGGGCGCGGGGTCTGCGGGGAGTGGAAGAGCGGTTGCGCGCGCACGAGCCGCGGAGTGGGGGAAGCCGCAATCGCGGAGGGGATCACTCCGGGCCGAGCCGCCGCGGAGACCTGACCCACCGTCCCCGAAATTTTTCAAAGGGAGGGATTGACCCCCGAAAAGTCTTTTTCAGACGTTGGCCCACCTCGAAAATTTTTTCAGACCTAATCCAGGGAGGGGACGGCCCCCAGGATTTTTTTTCAAACCAACATGCGTCGGAAATTGTTTAATAATTTATTTTTTATCCGTAATTGTATCGGACGATGTCGGGAAATATAGGGAAAGATCGACGTTCTTTTCTTTTACGAACCACGTCTTCGGGACGGAAAGAGAGAGAGAGCAATACTTCGTTATAAATCTAAATTCGGAGGGTGGGAAAGAGAGAGCATCACTTTTAAAGCTAAATTCGAGAGAGAGACGGCACTACATAGCGGTACACTCGCAGATATTCTAAAATTTTTAACCAGCGATCTACCAAACCATTATGTAGCAAGCATTCTAAAGCTAAACAGTATTCTAAAGCGTTCCGATTTAACGTCGCAGCGTATCGCGCGATCGTGTGTAACTTGTCTCCCCTGGAGCAGTCGCGCGGGATGACGTCATTTGGCGGCGCGAAGAATGAAATAGAATTATGCGACGTCAGCAAATCTTCAAATTATGTGGCGAGAAGGAAGACGGGTAAATGAAATGGAGAAATAATATGATTAAGAGATTTATTTAAAATTAAAAGAATATAAAAATATAAATAGAAATGTAATATAATTTAACATTTTTTTTCCTACGAGCATTAGCTAGAATATCATTGATGGCACATGCTACCAGTTCGCAATCTATAAGATAATCCTCGTCGTAATATTCGCCATCACGTATGACTTTAGCAGCAGGACGCGTATCTAATGTTTAGCAGGCAGCATCGCTCTGTTACAACACGTTAACAAAAGTTTTAAAGTTTTTCCTCACATCTTCTGCAGTTTGATGCAGCCGCGGATACACATATGTAGCTTATACATGGCTTAAGATTAAATAAAAATGATACTGTATTCAGTTTGAAATACAAAGACTTCTTATGTAGTGTCGTCTTTACAATTGGAGGCGAGAATCATAGAAAGAATTATGCAGAGTCGATAGAAATTGGTGAGGAGTGAAGGAGGCAGACAGACAAGTAAATAGATTGTAATATATGTAAAATGATTATATATTGTTCCATTAATTAAAAAATAGAAATATAAAAAGAAAAAATATAAAAATAGAATATAAATAGTGTCTCGGCAGAACCATCTCTCCCCCCCCCCTCTCTCTCTCTCTCTCTCTCTCTATCAATATCTCTCTTTCTCATTCTCTTTCCTTCTCTTTTTCTCTTCTTCACATCAATCGCAAGACAACTTGAACATTCTCGAACAGCTGATGGACTTCCTATTTACTTTTCGCGACATCATACATACATACTCTTCCCACAACACCTCGTATAAATTCATACACACTCGCGCTCTCGTGACCAACCCGAGTGCTCAGTTACACAGAACAGTAAATAACTCGACTATATTCGCCGAAACTGTTACGTATCTATTGCATCGCCTCAATTCTTTATCTCTAAATAAATTGCACTATTCTCAATATTTTTTAGTTCTCTCTATACAAATAGGATATCAAAATACAATATAAAAAGAAAAAATATAATAATAATAATAATAATAATAATAATAATTTAATTTAATTTATTGCCACTTTCGTGTTACAATTTAACGATCAAATAATCTTTCCATTTCATTCCCATGATTGTGTCAGTGTAAGTCCCACCCTTCTAATGTATCCTGTTGTCTCTTAACAATTTTTTCTATTTTACAAGTGTTTCCTAATCTGTTCTATGTTATATAATCTTCTTTTATCACTATCCCCCGTAGAATAGCCAAGTTTTTCCCTTCACCTCTAATTACCTCTGCACAATTCCTGCCACACTCTCAACTTACTTCACATGTTTCAATCGCGTGTTTCACTGTTTCCTCCTCTTTCTTACATGCCCTTTCTTCTTTCATTAGCCAATATTTGCATGTTCTTGTTTCACTATCCTGTATGAATCTTTCTATCCTTTCTAATTCTCCTCTCCTTTTTTCATTTCCTCCCATAAGCATTTCGGCTTATCTCCTGGTTTCCTTGCCACCTCTTTTAATTCTCTTAGGAACTTTGACTCTTTTACTTTCATCTGTCTTTCTTGTTCTTGGATGTCAATTACTTATCTGTTCTAATTTTTAATCCACACTTCTTCCCCATTTAATCTTCTTCTTTTCCATTCTTCGTTTGACCATCCTCTCCCTTCCAAGAATTTGATTCGCATTCTTTCTTTTTTTCGTTACTTCATTTCCTCTCATTAGTCTTCTCCTACATTCATATCGTATCGATCCTTCTTCCGAGTTTGTTAGTGTTTCTTCAAACTTCATTACCCTTACTCCCATTTTAATTGCTATACCATCTCTTCCTGTTTCTTTTAACAGCCAATATGTTGATGTTGATCTCTCCAATTTCATTATCCATCGTATGTATTTCGCCTGCAATTTTTCTATTTCCTCATACCTTCTCCATCCCCATATCGCTGCTCCATACGCCACGGTGTTCCTAACTAGCGCATCAAACAGTTTCATTCTTCTTTCAGTCATCTCTGAATAATCTTTCTCCAATCCCCCCATACTTCTCCTAGTATCATATTCGCTTCCCTAACTACCTTCTTAATATGGTGTTTATCCTCGTTGTTTTCTCCCTCTCGTTCTATAATCTAAATATTTCAGTTCTCTTACTCTTTCTTCTTCATTCCAACGGAATCTTTCCTATTTTCTTCTTCCTCCTGCTTTCCTGCATATCATTATCTTAGACTTTTACACATTTAACTCCAAGACTCGAATCTATTTATCATATTCTTAGGTCCCTGTGCATTATTTACCATTAACACATCACCCGCGTATTAAATTGTTAAAATTTTCCTTCTACCTATTACGACTCCTCCTTCCTGTTCTTTGCTCATTTCTTCTTTCCAGATCTGCAAATGCGACATCGAAAAGCTTAACGGGCACCCTTGTCTAACACCCTTTCCTGTTAAAAAAAACTTTCCTATCAGTTCCTTCTTCATTCCTAAAGCGCATATAGTTCTGTCGTGCATTTCCTGTATCCGTATTCTTAGTTGTTCGCCTACTCCTCCTTCATAAAGTCTTTTCCAAATTTCTTCCCTTTCCAATCAATCAAATGCTCTCTTCATATCGGTGAAAAACAGATATACTTTCCGTCTTTCTTTTGAGGTTTCTATATCTATAACCATTTTAACTACCGCTATTGCGTCTACTGTTCCTCTCCTTCTCCTGAATCCCATATGCGTATCGTTTAATATCCCATTTTCCATTTGTTCTTCTAATTTTCTCCTTAGAATATCCACGCATATCTTATAATCCGTGTCCATCTAAGTTATGCCCCTATAGTTCTTAACCATTTCCCTTTCTCCTTTTTTTTTTTTTTTTTTTTGAATACAGAACTTACTATTCCTTCTTTCCATTCTTGCGGAAAGCCCCTTTCTTCCATGTTCTGTTTACCACCTTTGTTTGATTACCTATATTTATGAAGATGATTGCGACCTCGATGTTGAATTAAGATATAATTAAATGCAGGAGTTTAAATTTTAAGTCTGTCCGACTTTTAATATCTTACATGATTTGAGTTGAAATCGACGTGAACCAGATCGGTTTCTATCTATATTTACCTAATAAATTTTTATACAAAAGGACTTAATTTGTAAATTTTTTTTTGCTATATTCAATAAAAATTGGAATTTTATGTTCATTAAGAATAGGCGTTTACCCTGTGATAATTGTTGGTTGGGCTTCAAATTCTAATTATTCAATATTAAGACCGATTGGGTCAATTTCACAATCAGTTTCTTATGAAGTAAGTTTATTTTTAACAATATTTTCTGTAATTTTATTAATTGAAAATTATTCATTATTGGATTTATATAAATTCCAATATTATATTAAATTTATTTTAATTTTAATTCCAATACTACGACAAGAAAATCGCGGATAGTTCTTTTAAAATCGGAGACCAAGTGCTACTGCACGACAAGACGCGAGCGGTCAAAAACTAACACCTGCGTGGATAGGCTCTAACACGATTCAAAACACGCACGATAATAATAATTACAGTATAGAGGGCGACGAACAATCCGCGTTCAGACAAACACTTCATAGATTAGGGCAGTAATAGGGAAATGGTCACAGTTTTGAAGGAAAGTAACGATACACTGCAATTACATATAAGGATAAGACTAAGAAAGGTAATTTATTGAAAAAGATGGTAAATAAGCGCACAACTAGGCGTCGTCGTCCCAGCCACGTAGGGCGCAGTCGGCCTCCAATAGCGACCACAGTCGAGGCCGCGGATCAGGCCCAACGAAGATGTCCCCATGACGTTCTACACAAAAAAAACAATTGCAAGACTATTACTACACGCACGGAAATAGAAACAATAAGCAGATCTACAATTCCCGATGCAATAAGACACTCACCAAATAGGACCCTCAGACCTCATGAGTCTTCGTCATCCTCCCAGAATTCTGCATGCTGGAAGAATCGATGCCGGTGCACCCGATACTCCCTAATTGCCACCATGTAGGCAATGCTGATACAACCCGGCAGGCAGGGCACTGGAAACGCTGGAGGGATAAACGGATAAATAGGATAATAAAGTAACACACACGAAGAACAAACAAACAAACATCACTCGCACGTACAATTAGAGCAAACATAATGTCTCGGGGCACGTCTAAGATGGCCGACAACATCTTTGTCCAGGAGATCGCAACGAAATAAGAAGCGACTAAGAAAATCGAGACCCATTTGCCCTAACTTCTCACTTCTACTCAAGCCCGGACGAAGAAGATAAACTGTACTACGTTCGCAAAAAATTTATCACACACACACACACACACACACACACACACGCGCGCGCGCGCGCGCGCGCGCGCACGAGGAATGACTCTATGAAACGCCAACTACACCTCGGCATTATAATTTACAGGGTTTTTGTCCTACAAACGACGATACCATTCGCAGGAGGAACAACCCCCGACATAGATTTCACTATAAAAGAATTCCAACACCACCCCGACATTTACTTCGAGAACCTAGGCGATTTACAAATTTATCGAGATAGCTGGAAGTTAGTATTACATGTAAACATATCTTACATCTACCGACGCGAAGCAAACCTCCAAGCTGCACTATATGATATACTTGCGCAATGTAAAAAACCTTGTACCGACAACTTACAAAAATTTTGTCAAACATTCACCGCGAAAATCCAAGACAAGGTAGACCGCATCGCCAAAACTCTTTACCTACGTCCAGTAAACTAAAAGCTCTACCACAAAACAGCGTCGTGCACAAATAGACGGATTAGGTTACATAGGCAAATCACTCCTGGGGCTAATGGATTCCGGGGATAGAAAGAAAATCGATGATTTTACTAGACCTTTTCAAAACACAAGATAACAGACTTTAAAAAAAAAAGTAAAACGCAATCAAGGGACAAATGCAAATTTTAAGAGCAAATACCAAACTTCTCAACGAGACTATACATGACATACGAGACAACGATAACACACTCTTAAACGCAACGTGACAAATTCAATACTTACTCCAACAGACAGCCAACATTACTAAATTTCGAGAGACAGTAGACGAACCCCTCATACTAATAAACGGCCTCGCAGAAACACTATTGCGCGACACGCAAGTCTTGTTAGAATTCATTATGGATATGAAGAAAGGAGTCCTAAACCTACGATTAATACCACCAGCACAAATCATAACGTACCTCACTTCCGCATTAGCACATATTTCGAATGGACTAGACTTCACAATTGGAATAAAATTAGAAAACTAGCCGCCATTATCAAAATCTTCAAGCTCTCCACATTTTCGGATACCAAATCAATTACTGTAGTACTAGATATTTCATTGTTAAACGCGAAAAAATTCTAATTGAGCAAGGTACGCCTGATACCCACGAAGATAAACGAATCGTTCTACGCGTATAGAACCCCTCGACTCGTACGAGGTACGTGACACCTTGGTGCAAGATTACATACAACTAAGCAAACAGGGCCTAGCAAAATGTAAGACAATAAACGATCTGTACCTCTGCACCTCTAATCACCCGATGTTCAAAGCGATACCATACAGACCGAGCGAAGTACAATTGTACACCAAATTAACAAACACATGTAAAATGCGAATTATGACACTGAATCACACATTCCAGATAGAATTACAACTACCAGGCACGTGGATTTATATCGCACCGAAACCGATACAACTAGCAGTATAATAACAATAAGAAACAAATGTACAATCACTACCACCAAATTCACAATAGAAACTAAAAAACAACGCGGATTAGAAAGAACATGGTACTACTTACCTGACCACAATTTTTTTGTCATCAGATGAAATCACACTTTCACAGCCTACTGTAAGTTCGTACGGAAACACAAATTTCAAGCTTAAAAGGATAATCGAACACCCCGAAGAATTAAATAAAGTTAGCAAACAAATTAGAAGACTTACAAAAACGATTTAGAAAAACCCGAAATTATACCAACCGAGTATCACCGAGCTTCTTTATACCATCAACAGTAACGGGATTTATCACATGAGGACCCATGCCTAAAGTTGCATACGTTGCAAAGTAGGATGCCTTCGTTCTTCACCTTCCTCTTCACTGACAATCCCCCTTCCTCCTTGCACTAATCTGCTTCGAATTCTTCACAGATCATCCTCTCATTCTTTGGCCTCATAATTTGACTAAACCATATCACTTGATCGTGCATCGAACGTGAATCGTACCACTCTGATCGTGCATCGAACGTGAATCGTACCACTCTGAACGTGCATTGAACATCTATCAAACGTGTATCATACCACTTTCAACGTCTATCGTACCACTCTGAACGTGAATCGAACGTGAATCATACCACTTTGAACGTGTATGGTACCACTTACAACATCAATCGAACCACTTTGAACGTGAATCGTACCACTTTCAACATCAATCGAACATGAATCGAACCACTTTCAACATCAATCGAACCACTTTCAACCACAATCGAACCACTTTCAACATCAATCGTACCACTTTCAACATCAATCGTACCACTTTCAACATCAATCGAACATCAATCGAACCACTTTCAACCGCAATCGAACCACTTTCAACATCAATCGTACCACTTTCAACATCAATCGAACATCAATCGAACCACTTTCAACATCAATCGAACCACTTTCAACCACAATCGAACCACTTTCAACATCAATCGAACCACTTTCAACCACAATCGAACCACTTTCAACATCAATCGTACCACTTTCAACATCAATCGTACCACTTTCAACATCAATCGAACATCAATCGAACCACTTTCAACCGCAATCGAACCACTTTCAACATCAATCGTACCACTTTCAACATCAATCGAACATCAATCGAACCACTTTCAACATCAATCGAACATCAATCGAACCACTTTCAACATCAATCGAACCACTTTCAACACCAATCGAACATGAATCGAACCACTTTCAACATCAATCGAACCACTTTCAACCACAATCGAACCACTTTCAACATCAATCGTACCACTTACAACATCAATCGTACCACTTTCAACATCAATCGAACATCAATCGAACCACTTTCAACCGCAATCGAACCACTTTCAACATCAATCGAACATCAAACGTACCACTTTCAACATCAATCGAACCACTCCGAACATCAATCGAACCACTTTCAACCGCAATCGAACCACTTTCAACATCAATCGTACCACTTTCAACATCAATCGAACATCAATCGAACCACTTTCAACATCAATCGAACCACTTTCAACATCAATCGTACCACTTTCAACACCAATCGAACATCAATCGAACCACTTTCAACATCAATCGAACCACTTTCAACCACAATCGTACCACTTTCAACATCAATCGAACATCAATCGAACCACTTTCAACATCAATCGAACCACTTTCAACCACAATCGAACCACTTTCAACATCAATCGTACCACTTACAACATCAATCGTACCACTTTCAACATCAATCGAACATCAATCGAACCACTTTCAACCGCAATCGAACCACTTTCAACATCAATCGAACATCAAACGTACCACTTTCAACATCAATCGAACCACTCCGAACATCAATCGAACCACTTTCAACCTCAATCGAACCACTTTCAACATCAATCGTACCACTTTCAACATCAATCGAACATCAATCGAACCACTTTCAACATCAATCGAACCACTTTCAACATCAAACGTACCACTTTCAACATCAATCGAACATCAATCGAACCACTTTCAACCACAATCGTACCACTTTCAACATCAATCGAACATCAATCGAACCACTTTCAACATCAATTGAACCACTTTTAACCACAATCGAACCACTTTCAACATCAATCGTACCACTTTCAACATCAATCGTACCACTTTCAACATCAATCGAACATGAATCGAACCACTTTCAACCGCAATCGAAACACTTTCAACATCAATCGAACATCAATCGAACCACTTTCAACCACAATCGAACCACTTGTGGTGCGATTGATGTTGAAAGTGTTTCGATTGCGGTTGAAAGTGGTTCGATTCATGTTCGATTGATGTTGAAAGTGGTACGATTGATTTAGAAAGTGGTTCGATTGTGGTTGAAAGTGGTTCGATTGATGCTGAAAGTGGTTCGATTCATGTTCGATTGATGTTGAAAGTGGTACGATTGATGTTGAAAGTGGTTCGATTGATGTTGAAAGTGGTTCGATTGATGTTCGATTGATGTTGAAAGTGGTACGATTGTGGTTGAAAGTGGTTCGATTGATGTTGAAAGTGGTTCGATTGATGTTCGATTGATGTTGAAAGTGGTACGATTGATGTTGAAAGTGGTTCGATTGCGGTTGAAAGTGGTTCGATTGATGTTCGATTGATGTTGAAAGTGGTACGATTGATGTTGAAAGTGGTACGATTGATGTTGAAAGTGGTTCGACTGTGGTTGAAAGTGGTTCGATTGATGTTGAAAGTGGTTCGATTGTGGTTGAAAGTGGTTCGATTGATGTTGAAAGTGGTTCGATTGATGTTCGATTGATGTTGAAAGTGGTACGATTGATGTTGAAAGTGGTTCGATTGCGGTTGAAAGTGGTTCGATTGATGTTCGATTGATGTTGAAAGTGGTACGATTGATGTTGAAAGTGATACGATTGATGTTGAAAGTGGTTCGATTGTGGTTGAAAGTGGTTCGATTGATGTTGAAAGTGGTTCGATTCATGTTCGATTGATGTTGAAAGTGGTACGATTCACGTTCAAAGTGGTTCGATTGATGTTGAAAGTGGTACCATACACGTTCAAAGTGGTATGATTCACGTTCGATTCACGTTCAGAGTGGTACGATAGACGTTGAAAGTGGTATGATACACGTTTGATAGATGTTCAATGCACGTTCAGAGTGGTACGATTCACGTTCGATGCACGATCAGAGTGGTACGATTCACGTTCGATGCACGATCAAGTGATATGGTTTAGTCAAATTATGAGGCCAAAGAATGAGAGGATGATCTGTGAAGAATTCGAAGCAGATTAGTGCAAGGAGGAAGGGGGATTGTCAGTGAAGAGGAAGGTGAAGAACGAAGGCATCCTACTTTGCAACGTATGCAACTTTAGGCATGGGTCCTCATGTGATAAATCCCGTTACTGTGGATGGTATAAAGAAGCTTGGTGATACTCGGTTGGTATAATTTCGGGTTTTTCTAAATCGTTTTTGTAAGTCTTCTAATTTGTTTGCTAACTTTATTTAATTCTTCGGGGTGTTCGATTATCCTTTTAAGCTTGAAATTTGTGTTTCCGTACGAACTTGCAGTAGGCTGTGAAAGTGTGATTTCATCTGATGACAAAAAAAGTGTGGTCAGGTAAGTAGTACCATGTTCTTTCTAATCCGCGTTGTTTTTTAGTTTCTATTGTGAATTTGGTGGTAGTGATTGTACATTTGTTTCTTATTGTTATTATACTGCTAGTTGTATCGGTTTCGGTGCGATATAAATCCACGTGCCTGGTAGTTGTAATTCTATCTGGAATGTGTGATTCAGTGTCATAATTCGCATTTTACATGTGTTTGTTAATTTGGTGTACAATTGTACTTCGCTCGGTCTGTATGGTATCGCTTTGAACATCGGGTGATTAGAGGTGCAGAGGTACAGATCGTTTATTGTCTTACATTTTGCTAGGCCCTGTTTGCTTAGTTGTATGTAATCTTGCACCAAGGTGTCACGTACCTCGTACGAGTCGAGGGGTTCTATACGCGTAGAACGATTCGTTTATCTTCGTGGGTATCAGGCGTACCTTGCTCAATTAGAATTTTTTCGCGTTTAACAATGAAATATCTAGTACTACAGTAATTGATTTGGTATCCGAAAATGTGGAGAGCTTGAAGATTTTGATAATGGCGGCTAGTTTTCTAATTTTATTCCAATTGTGAAGTCTAGTCCATTCGAAATATGTGCTAATGCGGAAGTGAGGTACGTTATGATTTGTGCTGGTGGTATTAATCGTAGGTTTAGGACTCCTTTCTTTATATCCATAATGAATTCTAACAAGACTTGCGTGTCGCGCAATAGTGTTTCTGCGAGGCCGTTTATTAGTATGAGGGGTTCGTCTACTGTCTCTCGAAATTTAGTAATGTTGGCTGTCTGTTGGAGTAAGTATTGAATTTGTCACGTTGCGTTTAAGAGTGTGTTATCGTTGTCTCGTATGTCATGTATAGTCTCGTTGAGAAGTTTGGTATTTGCTCTTAAAATTTGCATTTGTCCCTTGATTGCGTTTTACTTTTTTTTTTAAAGTCTGTTATCTTGTGTTTTGAAAAGGTCTAGTAAAATCATCGATTTTCTTTCTATCCCCGGAATCCATTAGCCCCAGGAGTGATTTGCCTATGTAACCTAATCCGTCTATTTGTGCACGACGCTGTTTTGTGCTAGAGCTTTTAGTTTACTGGACGTAGGTAAAGAGTTTTGGCGATGCGGTCTACCTTGTCTTGGATTTTCGCGGTGAATGTTTGACAAAATTTTTGTAAGTTGTCGGTACAAGGTTTTTTACATTGCGCAAGTATATCATATAGTGCAGCTTGGAGGTTTGCTTCGCGTCGGTAGATGTAAGATATGTTTACATGTAATACTAACTTCCAGCTATCTCGATAAATTTGTAAATCGCCTAGGTTCTCGAAGTAAATGTCGGGGTGGTGTTGGAATTCTTTTATAGTGAAATCTATGTCGGGGGTTGTTCCTCCTGCGAGTGGTATCGTCGTTTGTAGGACAAAAACCCTGTAAATTATAATGCCGAGGTGTAGTTGGCGTTTCATAGAGTCTTTCCTCGTGCGCGCGCGCGCGCGTGTGTGTGTGTGTGTGTGTGTGTGTGTGTGTGTGTGTGATAAATTTTTTGCGAACGTAGTACAGTTTATCTTCTTCGTCCGGGCTTGAGTAGAAGTGAGAAGTTAGGGCAAATGGGTCTCGATTTTCTTAGTCGCTTCTTATTTCGTTGCGATCTCCTGGACAAAGATGTTGTCGGCCATCTTAGACGTGCCCCGAGACATTATGTTTGCTCTAATTGTACGTGCGAGTGATGTTTGTTTGTTTGTTCTTCGTGTGTGTTACTTTATTATCCTATTTATCCGTTTATCCCTCCAGCGTTTCCAGTGCCCTGCCTGCCGGGTTGTATCAGCATTGCCTACATGGTGGCAATTAGGGAGTATCGGGTGCACCGGCATCGATTCTTCCAGCATGCAGAATTCTGGGAGGATGACGAAGACTCATGAGGTCTGAGGGTCCTATTTGGTGAGTGTCTTATTGCATCGGGAATTGTAGATCTGCTTATTGTTTCTATTTCCGTGCGTGTAGTAATAGTCTTGCAATAGTTTTTTTTGTGTAGAACGTCATGGGGACATCTTCGTTGGGCCTGATCCGCGGCCTCGACTGTGGTCGCTATTGGAGGCCGACTGCGCCCTACGTGGCTGGGACGACGACGCCTAGTTGTGCGCTTATTTACCATCTTTTTCAATAAATTACCTTTCTTAGTCTTATCCTTATATGTAATTGTCAGTGTATCGTTACTTTCCTTCAAAACTGTGACCATTTCCCTATTACTGCCCTAATCTATGAAGTGTTTGTCTGAACGCGGATTGTTCGTCGCCCTCTATACTGTAATTATTATTATCGTGCGTGTTTTGAATCGTGTTAGAGCCTATCCACGCAGGTGTTAGTTTTTGACCGCTCGCGTCTTGTCGTGCAGTAGCACTTGGTCTCCGATTTTAAAAGAACTATCCGCGATTTTCTTGTCGTAGTATTGGAATTAAAATTAAAATAAATTTAATATAATATTGGAATTTATATAAATCCAATAATGAATAATTTTCAATTAATAAAATTACAGAAAATATTGTTAAAAATAAACTTACTTCATAAGAAACTGATTGTGAAATTGACCCAATCGGTCCTAATATTGAATAATTAGAATTTGAAGCCCAACCAACAATTATCACAGGGTAAACACCTATTCTTAATGAACATAAAATTCCAATTTTTATTGAATATAGCAAAAAAAAATTTACAAATTAAGTCCTTTTGTATAAAAATTTATTAGGTAAATATAGATAGAAACCGATCTGGTTCACGTCGATTTCAACTCAAATCATGTAAGATATTAAAAGTCGGACAGACTTAAAATTTAAACTCCTGCATTTAATTATATCTTAATTCAACATCGAGGTCGCAATCATCTTCATAAATATAGGTAATCAAACAAAGGTGGTAAACAGAACATGGAAGAAAGGGGCTTTCCGCAAGAATGGAAAGAAGGAATAGTAAGTTCTGTATTCAAAAAAAAAAAAAAAAAAGGAGAAAGGGAAATGGTTAAGAACTATAGGGGCATAACTTAGATGGACACGGATTATAAGATATGCGTGGATATTCTAAGGAGAAAATTAGAAGAACAAATGGAAAATGGAATATTAAACGATACGCATATGGGATTCAGGAGAAGGAGAGGAACAGTAGACGCAATAGCGGTAGTTAAAATGGTTATAGATATAGAAACCTCAAAAGAAAGACGGAAAGTATATCTGTTTTTCACCGATATGAAGAGAGCATTTGATTGATTGGAAAGGGAAGAAATTTGGAAAAGACTTTATGAAGGAGGAGTAGGCGAACAACTAAGAATACGGATACAGGAAATGCACGACAGAACTATATGCGCTTTAGGAATGAAGAAGGAACTGATAGGAAAGTTTTTTTTAACAGGAAAGGGTGTTAGACAAGGGTGCCCGTTAAGCTTTTCGATGTCGCATTTGCAGATCTGGAAAGAAGAAATGAGCAAAGAACAGGAAGGAGGAGTCGTAATAGGTAGAAGGAAAATTTTAACAATTTAATACGCGGGTGATGTGTTAATGGTAAATAATGCACAGGGACCTAAGAATATGATAAATAGATTCGAGTCTTGGAGTTAAATGTGTAAAAGTCTAAGATAATGATATGCAGGAAAGCAGGAGGAAGAAGAAAATAGGAAAGATTCCGTTGGAATGAAGAAGAAAGAGTAAGAGAACTGAAATATTTAGATTATAGAACGAGAGGGAGAAAACAACGATGATAAACACCATATTAAGAAGGTAGTTAGGGAAGCGAATATGATACTAGGAGAAGTATGGGGGGATTGGAGAAAGATTATTCAGAGATGACTGAAAGAAGAATGAAACTGTTTGATGCGCTAGTTAGGAACACCGTGGCGTATGGAGCAGCGATATGGGGATGGAGAAGGTATGAGGAAATAGAAAAATTGCAGGCGAAATACATACGATGGATAATGAAATTGGAGAGATCAACATCAACATATTGGCTGTTAAAAGAAACAGGAAGAGATGGTATAGCAATTAAAATGGGAGTAAGGGTAATGAAGTTTGAAGAAACACTAACAAACTCGGAAGAAGGATCGATACGATATGAATGTAGGAGAAGACTAATGAGAGGAAATGAAGTAACGAAAAAAAGAAAGAATGCGAATCAAATTCTTGGAAGGGAGAGGATGGTCAAACGAAGAATGGAAAAGAAGAAGATTAAATGGGGAAGAAGTGTGGATTAAAAATTAGAACAGATAAGTAATTGACATCCAAGAACAAGAAAGACAGATGAAAGTAAAAGAGTCAAAGTTCCTAAGAGAATTAAAAGAGGTGGCAAGGAAACCAGGAGATAAGCCGAAATGCTTATGGGAGGAAATGAAAAAAGGAGAGGAGAATTAGAAAGGATAGAAAGATTCATACAGGATAGTGAAACAAGAACATGCAAATATTGGCTAATGAAAGAAGAAAGGGCATGTAAGAAAGAGGAGGAAACAGTGAAACACGCGATTGAAACATGTGAAGTAAGTTGAGAGTGTGGCAGGAATTGTGCAGAGGTAATTAGAGGTGAAGGGAAAAACTTGGCTATTCTACGGGGGATAGTGATAAAAGAAGATTATATAACATAGAACAGATTAGGAAACACTTGTAAAATAGAAAAAATTGTTAAGAGACAACAGGATACATTAGAAGGGTGGGACTTACACTGACACAATCATGGGAATGAAATGGAAAGATTATTTGATCGTTAAATTGTAACACGAAAGTGGCAATAAATTAAATTAAATTATTATTATTATTATTATTATTATTATTATATTTTTTCTTTTTATATTGTATTTTGATATCCTATTTGTATAGAGAGAACTAAAAAATATTGAGAATAGTGCAATTTATTTAGAGATAAAGAATTGAGGCGATGCAATAGATACGTAACAGTTTCGGCGAATATAGTCGAGTTATTTACTGTTCTGTGTAACTGAGCACTCGGGTTGGTCACGAGAGCGCGAGTGTGTATGAATTTATACGAGGTGTTGTGGGAAGAGTATGTATGTATGATGTCGCGAAAAGTAAATAGGAAGTCCATCAGCTGTTCGAGAATGTTCAAGTTGTCTTGCGATTGATGTGAAGAAGAGAAAAAGAGAAGGAAAGAGAATGAGAAAGAAAGAGATTGATAGAGAGAGAGAGAGAGAGGGGGGGGGAGAGATGGTTCTGCCGAGACACTATTTATATTCTATTTTTATATTTTTTCTTTTTATATTTCTATTTTTTAATTAATGGAACAATATATAATCATTTTACATATATTACAATCTATTTACTTGTCTGTCTGCCTCCTTCACTCCTCACCAATTTCTATCGACTCTGCATAATTCTTTCTATGATTCTCGCCTCCAATTGTAAAGACGACACTACATAAGAAGTCTTTGTATTTCAAACTGAATACAGTATCATTTTTATTTAATCTTAAGCCATGTATAAGCTACATATGTGTATCCGCGGCTGCATCAAACTGCAGAAGATGTGAGGAAAAACTTTAAAACTTTTGTTAACGTGTTGTAACAGAGCGATGCTGCCTGCTAAACATTAGATACGCGTCCTGCTGCTAAAGTCATACGTGATGGCGAATATTACGACGAGGATTATCTTATAGATTGCGAACTGGTAGCATGTGCCATCAATGATATTCTAGCTAATGCTCGTAGGAAAAAAAATGTTAAATTATATTACATTTCTATTTATATTTTTATATTCTTTTAATTTTAAATAAATCTCTTAATCATATTATTTCTCCATTTCATTTACCCGTCTTCCTTCTCGCCACATAATTTGAAGATTTGCTGACGTCGCATAATTCTATTTCATTCTTCGCGCCGCCAAATGACGTCATCCCGCGCGACTGCTCCAGGGGAGTCAAGTTACACACGATCGCGCGATACGCTGCGACGTTAAATCGGAACGCTTTAGAATACTGTTTAGCTTTAGAATGCTTGCTACATAATGGTTTGGTAGATCTCTGGTTAAAAATTTTAGAATATCTGCGAGTGTACCGCTATGTAGTGCCGTCTCTCTCTCGAATTTAGCTTTAAAAGTGATGCTCTCTCTTTCCCACCCTCCGAATTTAGATTTATAACGAAGTATTGCTCTCTCTCTCTTTCCGTCCCGAAGACGTGGTTCGTAAAAGAAAAGAACGTCGATCTTTCCCGATCTTTCCCGACATCGTCCGAAACAATTTCGGATAAAAAATAAATTATTAAACAATTTCCGACGCATGTTGGTTTGAAAAAAATTCCTGGGGGCCGTCCCCTCCCTGGGTTAGGTCTGAAAAAATTTTCGAGGTGGGCCAACGTCTGAAAAAGACTTTTCGGGGGTCATTCCCTCCCTTTGAAAAATTTCGGGGACGGTGGGTCAGGTCTCCGCGGCGGCTCGGCCCGGAGTGATCCCCTCCGCGATTGCGGCTTCCCCCACTCCGCGGCTCGTGCGCGCGCAACCGCTCTTCCACTCCCCGCAGACCCCGCGCCCATGTTTCTCTCCGCCGCGCTCCCCCGCGCGCCCTCACTTCCCCCCGCCCCCGCGCTCCCCTCAGAGGACCTGCGTTGGAATCCCCATAGCCTTACTACTCCGTCCCCTCCCTGGGTTAGGTCTGAAAAATTTTTCGAGGTGGGCCAAAGTCTGAAAAAGACTTTTCGGGGGTCATTCCCTCCCTCTAAAAAATTTCGGGAACAGTGGGTCAGGTCTCCGCGGCGGCTCGGCCCGGAGTAATCCCCTCCGCGGTTGCGGCTTCCCCCACTCCGCGGCTCGTGCGCGCGCAACCACTCTTCCACTCCCCGCAGGCCCCGCGCCCAGGTTTCCCTCCGCCGCGCTCCCCCGCGCGCCCTCACTTCCCCCCGCCCCGCGCTCCCCTCAGAGGGCCTGGGTTAGAATCAGCATAGCCTTACTACTCGTTAGGAGATATCCCGCTGTCCAGTCTTCCCTGGGACACACTGTAGATTTCGGCTTCGACTTTTCGTGGTTCAGAGATAGCGCGCAGGCACCAATGCTGCTGCGCATTATTCTAGGTAGTCGCCCTTGGACTATTACATGTGTTTAGAGCGATAGCCATGCAGGTTTCGACTTGCATCTTTTACGCGTAATACCTCCGTATGTTTTTGACTACCTACCGAGAGAGGAATAGAGACAGAGAGATACACTAAAATATCGCACCTCTCTCTCGCGCTCCTTGTTCGAACGTCATTGCTACCGCGCCTTAGACGCACGTCGGTCCGCTTTGAATTTTCGCGCTTCCGACAACGCGTGAAGAGTCATCGGCGGTACCCACTCCCAGCTCTATGTTTGTGTGCGTGTGTGTGTGTGTGTGCGCGCGCGCATTCCCCCTCCACCTGCTCCATGGGTCGTGTTCCCCCACCACTAACTCATCCCCATGCCGACAGGTCGCGTTCTCCCACCCGCCTCCCCCTCGCCCCGGTGCGGTATCCCTCGCCCCGCTTCACCCCCTCGCCCTCAATTGATTTAGAATGCCCCCTATATGCCTACTGTCGTGCTCTGTAAGAGAGGATACTCGTACAGATCCCACGAGTGAAAATTAGTGCTCCGGTTTTGTCCACTTTCCAAAGCATGCAGCAATGATAGCTTATTAACGTCGCGCAGCGTCACATGAGGCATCCGCTATTGCACTTTAAGTAATTCCATTTCTGGTTCCAACATCGGCGATCCTATTAGAGAATTGTTATCGTTGCGCGACCGTATTAAAATCGTCTCGTGTCCCGCATTAATGATCATTTGTAGTCCTTGCAAAAATTCCAGCAAATATTTGCGCGCGATGCAAAAATTGAAATGATTTTTCAATATTGGCCCATCGCGTCGTTTCAATCCCTATCCAGCATTCTCCATATTTTTGTCTTCGCCAAATGTCAGCGATACATAGTTTTTAAGCGTACTAGTTATTCCAACGTTTCTGTTGCGGTCAATCTTCACGCGATTCAGCTCATATCGAATCTCATCAAATAAGAACGCCACGCAATTATTTACCAACCTCGCCGTTAATGCATCATTTGGCTTATTTATCCACGTAGAGGAAAGTTTCACACGGCAATGTGAATAAATCCTGTTGCTGTATACGTATTCTTATCTCATCGCTGTATCCAAACGTCGTGTTGCTTGCTCGCGTCCCGAGCTTGACGATGCAATCATTAAACGTTGGCTTTTCTCGAATGCTTAGAATGTCATCCATTTCTTCAACTTAAATGCGTAAAACAAATCCCAGTGATTTAAAAAAATGCAACGTACGCAGCACTGAGCCTCTTCTTTTTAGCGTAATCAGAGTTGTTGTTGCTGTTGTAAACAATTTCGTTTAGAAGAAACGTGTTTCTGGAGTCGTTTAGCACAAGCATCTCTTTCGTTCGCGCCGCACGTATTATCGTCGTCGTCGTACATGCAGTCTAATGGTAATCTCTGCACCTCGAAAATCGAGCAATCTTCCATCTTGATCCACTACGCGTATTGTTAGATTCGTAATGACCCATGCGGCGATTAGAAGGTAAATGTTCTACCCGAGCGATTCCGATACTTTATATTCTGGTGGGACTCACGGAGAAAAATCATGTATCGTATGTACACGCCTCCCATTATTGTAAGGTTTACGTTAATGATATTAATTGGATCGTCCGATACGTGCCACCGCCCTGGTTCTAATAACCGATTCGTCGAGAATCCCAGTAGTGATCCAATGTTATTGGGTTTTGTAAAGTCTACGACGAACAAGCAGTACAGCTCGCTTTTCAAGGTGTTGTTGTTGGGGCACAACACTATAGGACACACATCGTTGTCGTCGTCGCTGCCACCGAGATTTTGAGGATACCGCTCAAGTAATCGCTGCTTCAAATACTTGGCAATGGCGTCTAGTTCATAGGAACCGTGGGGAATCGTAATGTATTCATAAGTGGTGTCGACGCTGTTGTTGGTGTCATAGTTTACGACAAAGTAGAATTTATCGTTGCTCGAGTCGATGTTCGGTATTGAATGATAAGTTTCAAAGGTTATTAGACCAAGCTCGTAATCATCATCGTTGAAATATATGAACGGAAAGTGGCTTACAGCGAGGGTACTACTCTTGCCGGTTAGAGTGAATGTTAACGAAATATTCCGAGAAACTGCTCGACTAGTGTTGAATCAGAGTGGTAGGAAGTCAGTCCTTAAATTTGGTGGTGATCGTTTGTAGAAAGCGCAGATATAGTTGTTCACAATTACTCTGGTTGTAGTCCTGATAAGACGTTCGATTGTATTCAATTATCACGGCATCTTTATCCAGATATTGCACCAATTCCTTAGGCGGTCGAAGATTGCCAAAGCTGTCGAAATATGCAGCTCGCCACCCTCTCTTCGCATACAGCATTCAATGAGTCCTTGGTCTTTCGACATTGTCCAAATTTACGATACCGCTCTCGTTTCGATGTACTCTTCCGGCTAGTAGCAGGTGGCGCATAAAAACACCTCTAAAGAATGGAATACACATACGTTTTGCCAACTACTCCAATTGAGCATCGGTAGTTTTTCCAATTGAGCACGGGCATTTTTATTTTCTTTTCGACGATTTTTTTTCGTTTCGATATTCCTTGTCCACGCTTGTATAGCGTGAGATAAAGTCCACGATCTTCCATGGAGCGATTATGACGTTGCATTTCCTGCAGCTCATGTTGCGCTGCCTTATTATCGTTTACCGCCTTAGCGATTCCCGCCGCTCCACCAGCTAACGATCCGAGAACACCCAGCAGCGGGAGAAGTGGTAATATACCACCCCGTTTTGCCACTGGGAGAATCCGCTTTTCCGATGCTCTCTTTGGAATCCTTTTGCGCAATTTTGCTTTCATCCCCATTCCGATTTTCGTTTTGGCCTTCATAGCTGCCCAAACAGCCGTAGCAGCACCTCTTTCACCTAGAGTCGAGTCTCGCGCAACAATGCGTTTTCGCGCTTTGTCAGCGAGTACGTTATCTGCCGCGTGCCTTTCGCCGAGGTTGTTACTGCGCGAATACGCAATATCGTGTTCGCGACACGTTGCGTCCAACGGATTGATGCCTTGATCACCTCTAGCCAATCGTTTAGCCAGATGTGTTCCTGGGCCGCAAAACTGGTATCCCGGGATATGTAATTCGATAGGTAGCGCGTTTATCGCCCGATTTAACAAACCACAACCTTTCTTTACTCCCGTTGGCGACATTCGCTACAGTTTTTAATCAATGGTGCTGGACCGTCGATATGCGTTCGCTGCCAAGGGCGATTATAATGTTCCAGACACCGACGATGCTGCTGAACCTCGGAATCGGCTTTTATATGCTCGGGGAGTCTGTCCCACAACTGATCAATGTATCTCTCGAACTCTCGCAGTAGAATAATCTTTGGTACATATTTCAGCTGTTTAGAGGTTAAGTCTCGAATAACGCAATTATCCGACAGGATGAGAAGCATTTCGAATAGAGAGCTGTTTTGCTTCCGAGCTCGTTGGAATGTCCTCACGGCGTCCGCTTCGAGAACGTGTATTCTATTCGTGTATGTGTATTCCAAGTCGTTGCAACTGCCGAAATATGAGTATTTGGAGAATTTATTGGCCCCGATAGATGAAATTGGCTACTTTACGTTTTCGAATAACAGTGACGTCATCCCATCGTGTGAATCGCTACCGAATTCTATTTTTATCCTTGATGACGTGGCATGTAATAAGCAAGATACGATACGAGAATACTTTACAATGGGGCGCCACTTGAACGTTGACTGTTTCTATTTCTGTCAGACGTATGCAAAGATTCCTAAACATCTTATACGTGACAATGCGAGTCTCTTGATTCTGTTTAAGCATGATGGTACCAACTTTAAACATGTGTACAACGATCACGTAAACACTGACATGTCTCACGAGGATTTCTGTGCGTTGCGCCGTAATTGTTGGCAACGAGCGTAAGGTTTCGTGCTAATAGACAAGGACAGCGCGATGTCCAGTGGATGTTATAGAAAGGGATTCAACGAGTTTTCGATACCGTGAACGGTATATACCGTCAACGATGATCAGTAGTCAGAAGATTAAGGATCGCGAGCGAATAGCGAAGGAAATTGCAAAAACCAGCGATTCCATTCGCGAGAAACATCAGGCTTTGGAGACTGGCAAGATGGAGGAAGATATCGCGTTGGAGAGATACTTTAAATCTGTTGTCGAACCCTTAAAATATTGTTGCGAGCACCCTATGTAGAAGATTCATGGCCCGCTGGTGCTCGCGACGAAGACAAGAGACAGCGAGAAGAAGGCGATCGGATCGATCGCCTGTCAAGCTGTCATTCGAGAGTCAGCCGCCATTACAAGCAGACGTATCGATATTGAATTCCTAACCGATTATATTCGTTACCTGTTCTTATATTATTCTTGTTACCCCGTGTTTAATGTTCTGTTATCGTTGCTGTTCAGTAAAGTTATATTATGTCGAACGCAAAACGTAACAATATATTGTGGGAAATACCGCAGTGGCAGAAGCTGATACATCACCGCTGATGAGCACAGACGTTGAAGGGAATGAAACATTTACGCCTAAGACACAAATCCATCCGAAATGGAACACATCGCGTAAGGCAAAGAGGAAACCTCACACGTTATTGGAATATTCACCCGTAACCTGCACGCCAGTTCAATCGAAGCGGAAACGGCAGAATGTCACGTCAAACGAGTCCCCGGTTCCTCCCACGCCAATAAATACATTTCCCAGCGTGCAATTGTTCACAACAAACGATGATGACGTTTTCAAAACTACTTCCGATGAGTCGTTTGTAACATTTATAACTATTAGACATAACTATTAGACAGCAACTTCTAACATCCGAGAGACATGAAACGTTTCGCAGTCATTTCGATCCGCTGGGGCAAGAATACATGAGCGCAATCTAAAGTAGGGATAAGAACATGGCCATAGACCATGTATACGGTGTATACTTTGGCAATAGTGGAACGATTCTTGGGGATAAGGCTTTCGATATGGACAAGGATGATAATATAATCATAAATGGTGTAAGATATGGAAGAACGCCCGGCCCATACGAGCGGGTTTTTCAATAGAATTCCCGACGATGCCCTATACAATGACACCCATAAACAAAAATACAAAAGTATACTGCTGGCGACGAATGCCCACAGACGCGATCATGGCGATCAAAAACCCATATTGGGCAACAAGGGATACTAATACGAACATGTAATTATACCGCTACTTCCTCGTGTATCGGCTAGTAGGACAGGGAAAGGTCTACGGACACCGCGAGCCATGGTGTTAAGCGATAACAAGATCGATTACGTGCACTGGGACGATCCCAATAAGCTGGTGGATCGATTGCGTTTGCTGGAAGCGTCCCGTCAGGTGGGTAACAACTCTCATGATCCCGAAATTTTACCGATTTATGAGGAATGACGCACTGTATGCGTCGAGATGCTGACCAACAAATTCGTGGTGTCGCTTGTGAAGAGTGAAACAGATAGAATGGACTACTATGAATGGAGCTGTTTGCTTCGAAATTATATGCGAGATAACGCTCTTTGCGTGACCGGCGCGGACTTTGATGCAAAATCGCGCAACATATGACGCGTAGCACAACCCATGACCGACAGTGATGCTGTTAATAAACTATACGTGGAAAAGAACATTAAACTTTTGAGAGAGCAGCAGGAAGAATTAGAGAGGAAGCTGATTCTGTTTCAGAGAGATATGCAAATGATATCACAGTCATTGAATTCTATCCCGTTGCAGCGTTGCGAAGGAGCATCATGCGAGACGGGTGAAATAGTCCTCGGACCGATGAGGAGCACATAATGCACGTGCACGATAATTATCGCATCATTCATGTCAAAGACAACTCTGCGATCAAACATGCAACCATTATCAAAATCCAAGAGTAAAGAAAACCATAGCCACAAGAAGCGACAACTTGTTGAGGAATTGCGTGCTCCAGCTCGAAGGCATCTCCCGCGGATGCGCGTCATAGTGCATGGATACGATGATATGTGGCAAACTGACATTGCAGAAATGTGTCCTTACTAGCGATTCAACCAAGGTCACCACTACATACTCACCGTCATCGATGTGCTCAGCAAGTATGCATGGGCGGTGCCGCTCAAGACTAAAAGTGGCGCTGAGGTGACTAAAGCGTTTGCAAAGATATTTAGAGATCGATATCCGAAAAATTTGCAAACCGATTAAGGAAAAGAATTTTACAACACCGATGTGCAGAAACTCTTGACAAAGCATGACATTAATCATTATTCGACGTATTCGGTGATGAAGGCCTTCGTCGTAGAACATTTCATTCGAACTTTGAAGAACAATTTGTAGAAATTGTTTACGCGCAATGGAACCTATAGATGGACCAATGCGCTACCGCGTCTACTTGCAGAGTATAATGCACGAAAACATAGAACCATCAAAATGCGTCCTTGCGATGCCGATAAGCTGTTAGCCATCGTATACAGCAACATAAAGATCGTTGCTCCAGTGAGATTCAAGTTGGGCGAGTTTATGCGCGTGAGCAAATTTAAAACCATCTTCTATAAATACTTTACACCGAATTGGACAACGGAGCTGTTCAAGATAGCCAAAGTACAGGCAACTAATCCCGCGACGTATCTGCTCGTCGATTCCTGTGGAAAACCTGTTGCCGGAGGATTCTATGAACACGAGCTGCAACGCGTCACCGATCCTGATGTATATCTAGTGGAAAAAGTGTTGCGTAGAAAGGGGGACAAGGTATACGTCAAGTGGCTGGGTTTTGATAAATCACACAATTCTTGGATAAATAAAGATAATATATTGTAAAATAATAATGAATGGCTCAATAAATACAATGATACATATACATATACATGAGTGACCACTTTTATTTTTACATAATAATTCCATTATTTATATTACACAATAAATACAATAAATACAATTTCTATTCTACAACGGAATTTCAATACGGAATTTTGTAATGTCCCCAGGGCACAGTGTCGGTTCAATCGGGTACGATATACCGCTTATCGTCATATTGACTTAGAACGATTTTGAATTCCGAAATGGTGTACACTTTGTGCAATTTAGACCGTATGCATGATTGTCTACGAACCATTTCGATCTCCCTTTGCAAACACTGCGCGTAGTCGTCGAAAGTTATCGTTGTGGCTATGACGTTAGTCTTGACGCCTTTCGCCTTTTTCGTATCATTTTTGCTGTCTACGCGAAGTGCGTACATTTTTGTTCTAAGACCTACGAATTCGGTCATTATCGCACCGTTGATTTTCGTCCTTCATGAGCCCCAGAACCTTCTTATTTAAGCGCGGCATATTATATGTATTGTCGATAGGATAATCGCTTGTGTCGAATCTACCGATATTACCTTTCATGGACTCGTAGATATCCTCACATTGAATATGATAAATGAGGCTGTCTGTATCTGTATATAGAATTTTACAATTTGGCCCGAGCAGGGGAGACATGTACTCGGGGTCAAATTCGTACAAACAAATTTTTTATATGTCCAGAATGCACATACCCACGTATATTGGTTTTTTGATTTTCACCTCGAGTTTTCGCAATTCAACAGCTATTCAATTTTCCGAAAAAACACTTCTGCTGTGGAAATTCGGTTTCGCGATCATTGCCTCCGCGCCATATCGCCCTTCCCAATGTGTCAAAAGTTTCATATCCACATGATTTCGTACATTTTCCATAGTTTTACCGAATACCGCGTTGTTCATCAATTTGTACAAATTTTTTTCAAAATCGTTTGTCGCGCCTGTTCTAAACCGTGTATTTAGTTCGATGTAATCACGGAGCCAGGGGGATTGAGCGAATTGAAGCACGCGGTGTATCTTTGTAATACGAAGACAGTGATGCGTGCACTGCTGCAGGTTGCGATAATGGATAACGTAACGCTGCTTATCGTATACCGTCGCGAGTAATTTGTACTGCCTACTGCCAGGTGGTTTGGCACGCGTCGGGCGGAACGGTAGATCAACATGAGCGTCGTGCCGACTTTGTGGATATTCCAGATCTACCTCGAGAATGTATCCCGTGGGCGAAACGATACCGATTGAAGACACGTCAAAATTTGCAACATCTTCGACCCATTGAAATTTGGCGTGTGGTAGGGGTTGACACATTGCCCATCCATACAAATTGTTCACATCAAAGTACATCAAGTACGATGACTCTTCCGATGCGTCGTAAGAGGGCATGTACTTGTTATTGGCATGTGCGTATCTTCCGGAACATTGACTTAAATACCCACGTATACCGCGTTCGATAAACATGACCATATCGACGTCAGTGAGCAATTCGAATGTAATTTTGGTATGATTTAGCATGGCATCCCACGTGAAACCGGGTAAAGTATAATAATGCGCCGAATCTAGTCCATAACTCTTGATGCAACTTTCACGAAAATTTTCAAAAATATCTGCCAATAACAAGACATCTGTTTTCAAATACAAATCGCTGTATTCGCCCAAGGTTCTAATGTCGAAACGCTGCCAGACAGTCTCGGCGTGTGCGTAATCGCTCTCGGATACAGTCTCACCCGTTAACGAACTGTAGAATGATTCGCGCGGCGGTAAGCATGGGTCCTGCAGCTTGTTCGCGCAATCAAGGTATGCGTACGGAAAGACACCCTTTCGCGTCAATAAATTGAAATCTTCGGCGGATAATGTTTCAAACTTGGATCGTAAAATTTTTAATTGATCTATGCTAAGAAAAGATGCTAATTTGTCGAGACTGGTGTTGAGAAATTTGTACGAATCGATGAATCGCAATTTAATACAATTTCGCGAGTCTGAATCAGCCGTATCGTCGACATCTTTTGTGAAAGAAATATACTTTTCTTTAGTTATGGGTAATACGTCGACGTGACCTTCGAAAGCGGTAGCTATTTCCTCGATAATGAAATGTGAATCGTCGCCGGATAAATTATGAAAAACTATGGGGATGTAAAACGCGTTTTTATAATTTAAATTGCACTCCGAATGTGCTGGGCCTCTAAACCGTCCGGATAGATGACAATGATCGCGAACTCGTACATCGCCAGCCTCGAATGGTTTTTCGCAAATATGACAGTGTGTTGCATCGCGAAATGCCGTCCACTGTTCGGTAGTTAAATCAATCATGGGAACATTGCTGGCCAGGATGGGTTTGGCGAAATTTGCAAAATTTTTAAGTTCGTCTACGAACCATGAAACACAATCCACGTCGCGACGACATCGATACGTCGATAGCGATGTATCGTACGAACAATGCATATAATAGGCTAAACTATGCACATTGTGGTGCTGATACATATGTAATTTATTATCACCCGTTCGACTGTCCTCTGTTTTCTCGATGATGCACTCCAAATCGGCGTACACCACGAAGGGGAGCCGCTCCTTCCTACAGTGGTTCTCGAAGCTGAGCAAGTTGTCGCCATCGCTGGGCAGCAGGATGGCGCAGTCGTTCATCTTGCCACAGTCCAGCGAATGAAGCTCCAACTTCTCGGCAGATCCGAAGTAGTGCATGCATCTGTAAACCCCAAAAATTTTTTATTTAATTTGTTTCGCGAGACATTTTAACATTTCATATGTTTCTATACGTACCGATCACAGATGAATTTCTTTTTCCCGTGTCTGCTCAGCTGCATGCTCACCAGCCGGGACAAGTTCTTGATCCATACAAAGTGTCCTACATCTCCATCATTCGGAATGTAGAGCAGGTTGACGTGCTGATCCCTCTTTTGGCTGGTGAGACGCAGCGGAAAGACCGTCTTCGTCTTCCCCGCCTCGAAGGCGTACACGTTGATCGAGATTTCGTTCTGCCGCTCAAACTTCCCAATTTGCTCCAGGGACATTGGGAACTCAATGCCTTGGAGATTTAATACGGAAGCATATGGCGGATATGAACTGCCCACGCGAAACACGCATTGTCGGTAACTTGTGGTGGCACCCCGCGCGCAGCGGATTGTACTTATTGACATTGACGGTCAGGTTGAGGAGTCGCGTCAATGCCCATCCGCTGTCACGTTCCTGGAACTCTTCCAGCGATGCCAGGGTGGGTTCGACGACGCATCGCTGGTACCACTCCTGCAGATCAGATGTGCCGAAGAGTTCGCAGTTCCGGGTGTTGATGCTTTTGCAAGCATGTTTATCACCCGCCACAAATTCACCATTGAACACCGTGTTCACTTTGAGGTTTCGACGTTTCCTCAAAGCGCCCCGCACGTGCTCCAACACAATGGTCGCCGCATCCTGGTGGAAGTTGCGCGGCTCGATATAGTTCGAATTGAGCACGGCACCAGTTAACACGCGACTATCGTACGCAGTGTCTATTTCGCGCCACAAAAGTCCCGTACTCGAATGTCCAGCACCTTCGCGCACGAAACGTCCGCGCAACGAATGTTTGAGTCCTTAGAGTCGCGCGATTCGAGCAATCAGCGAGTGTTGAACACCGATCGATAATCGCGGGCATTTCACTCGGCTGTGTTCTTCCAACGATTCGATACACTCGTTGCACCGTTCTTCCCACGCGAGGTACTCTTCCCGTGAAATCAATCGTGCAGATTGATCCAATAATTGACGGGTTACGTGCGCGAATTCCATGATTGTAAATGGAGTGATTGTAAATGGACTGTATATGTAACGTCTTTTATGCGCAACAGGTTGCAACGATTTGAGACTATGTGCAGTTCGGAGCGTGCTTTTATGACTGATACCACGATTTGGTATCTCTGTCTAACTCTTTTGGCGTACCCCCTCCCTCGAATGCACCGCATGCAAAAAACGACGATCCGTCCCAACATGGTTCTGTGCAGTTTCTGCCGATACAGCATAATTCTTTCCGTGATTCACACGTATGACGAATTAGCGCGCAAAATCATCCGACACAGTTTCTGCTGACACCGCATAATTCTAAGATTCTGCGCTTCCACAGGTATTATATTACATTCAACACGTGTCGAGACTTTTATCCTTGAGGATGGGGATTAAATTACATGCAATCGTGCGATATGCTGCGACGTTAAGATTGAAAAAGATTATAGAAAAAGCTTTAGAATAAAATGCGGTGGTGGGGGAACCAATTGCACCGCTATTTAAACCAATCTCCCGAATGCTATTCCATCAATCGCTCAGTAGCCTCAGTGACTTTCGACGGAACAAATAGTGCTCTGAAAAAAAATGTGCAGTACCAGTGTCGAAGGAAACGTTGAACGTATGAATTATTATTTTCCGATCGTACAAGATGATGGTGTAGCTCGATGCGGGGAGATTACAGTTGCTTGGTAAGACTTAATTTTCACATATTCTCAAAATTGTATTCCTAATACGAGCGGACAATTTCATAGCTTTGATTATTCTCTTAGTCCGCGCCAAGGATCGCGTATCATGGTCAGAAGATACGCGTTAACATCCGTGGGTAGCAAATATTTGGAAATTGGAATCAACGTAGGACCGATGGCTGATGTAGAAGTTCTTCTAGGCGACAATCGTGGGAATCATCTGATATTACCATGGCATACATGGAATGTGCTATTCGAAAGCCGTACAACAATCGAAGAACGTGCAAAATTGCCTGGATCACCTTCGATGCGGATTGATGAATTAACGGTGGAATTTCTTCGGATCTTTAATTCACCGATTGTAAAGATCACAATGGATATTAAGTCCCTGTATTTCAAAATGAATACAGTATCATTTTTATTTAATCTTGAGCCATGCATAAACTATGTGTATCCGCGACTGCATCAAACTGCAGAAGATGTGAGGACAAAATTTGAATCTTTTGTTAACGTGCTACAGCAGAGCGATGTTGCCTGTGAAACATTAGATACGCGTCGTGCTGCTAAAATCATACGTGATAGCGAATATTACTGTGAGGATTATCTTGTAGATTGCGAACTGTTAGCATGTGCTATCAATGATATTCTAGCTGATGCTCGTAGAAAAAAAAAATATTGAATTATATTTATATTCTATTTTATATTCTTTTCTATGTAACAATATATTATCATTTTAAACCTATATTATTTATCAATTTTATTCACCCATCATCCTCCTCGCCACATAATTTTAAGATTTGCTGACGTCGCATAATTCTATTTCGTTCGAGCGTTCTACGCGCCATCAAATGACGTCATCCCGCGCGACTGCTCCAGAGGATTCGAATTACGCCAGATCGCGCGATACGCTGCGACGTTAAATCGGAACGCTTTAGAATACTGCTAGCTTCAGAATGTTCGCTACATAATGGTTTGGTAGATCGCTGGTTAAAAATTTTAGAATATCTGCGATTGTACCGCTATGTAGTGCTGTCTCTCTCCCTCCTCCGAATTTAGATTTATAACGAAGTATTGCTCTCTCTTTCCGTCCCGAAGACTTGGTTCGTAAAAGAAAAGAACGTCGAACTTTCCCGACATCGTCCGAAACAATTTCGGATAAAAAATAAATTATTAAACAATTTCCGACGCATGTTGGTTTAGAAAAAATTTTCGGGGGCCGTCCCCTCCCTGGGTTAGGCCTGAAAAATTTTCGGGGTGGGTCAAGGTCTGAAAAAAGACTTTTCGGGGGTCATTCCCTCCCTCTAAAAAATATCGGGGACGGTGGGTCAGGTCTCCGCGGCGGCTCGGCCCGGAGTGATCCCCTCCACGGTTGCGGCTTTCCCCACTCCGCGGCTCGTGCGCGCGCAACCGCTCTTCCACTCCCCGCAGGCCCCGCGCCCATGTTTCTCTCCGCCGCGCTCCCCCGCGCGCCCTCACTTCCCCCCGCCCCCGCGCTCCCCTCAGAGGACCTGGGTTGGAATCGGCATAGCCTTACTACTAAAATTGCAAGATAAAATTAAAAATTGGAAGGACTCGCAAGTAGTGATCTGGATCCGAGGGGAGTTTTTAACATCCCTCACTATAATGTTTACCTTAACGAATTAAACAGGCTGCGGCCCTTGCCATACAATATTGCTACATGTATAATTAAAAAGTAATAGCATTCATAAATTTCAGTACGATCGGCGTGTTATACTTCGGTGATGTATCTTATTCAAATCGTATGCTCTGAAATTGAAGAGTCGGATGCAATAAGGGGACTAGCGCTCGAAAATCGAAAAAATTATTGTCCAAACGCTAAGAAATATTGGAAAATTAAATGTTGTTAAACTGTATTTTAAAAAATATAGTGTTGTAAAGCTCATCAGGACACATATTTTTTCTATTTGCAGTTTGTTTATCGAATAATTACAATTCGAGCTAAAAATTATAAACACAAAAATTTTCGTCGTCCAAAATCATTATTTATTTAAACTGTTATGGTCTCATTTAGTAACACCTGAATACAGCTTCGTGTTAGTCGATAAGTCGCGCCAAATTTGAAGTGTCGAGTGAAGCAATCGAAATTAAGAACAAAAACTTTGCAACGGCTACTACCAAGAAACGCTCGTTAAGTAATATTGATTAAATATTGGTTTTGGTTGCTTTGCTATTAAATCACCGACATCTTGTAAAACGCTCGTTCTTAATGAAGGGAGAACCAATCAAACAATCCGTTAGATAATTAATTAAGAAAGTATTTTTATAATTGGATAACTTTATTAACAAAAACATGTTACATAATCAATCCTAAACGACGGCATCTTTGTACAATCATTCGTTGATCAACGACCAAAGCTATTAGACGTATCTTTAATTTGTCTTTAAAATACAAACTAAAACCAAGTTACAACACGAACAAGTCTGAGTCAATTTATTGAACCTTATTATCACTGGAAGAAGCTGGAGGTTGACATCAAGAGGCGAACGTGAGCAGAGCGGATCAGCGCTCTACGGGCAGCGAACCCATCCCCATCCGCATCCGCATCCGCATCCTGAAATCCCTGCTACAACACGTAACACAGATGTGGAAGGAAAAGTTAAGCTATTTATTATCCTCTCCTGGCCTAACTGTAGTTTTTAAAATTACTGACTGCAATCTAAGGCTCTCGTGCGCCTTCTGAGTTCAAACATCTGTTGCTCGTTTCGAACCCGCATGCCTACAATAAATCTTTCTCTACAAAGGATTTTGAATTTCGCTCTCACATCAAACCTTGATATCCCTATGTCTTATGGCTAACTTCATATAATATACGGATTCACACCAGCGGATATCGCAACAATCGCAACCCTAGGTATCGATACTAAAATTACTTGTATCGAAACGAAAGTATCGATACTTCACTTGTATTTACTTGTATCGATTCATCCCCACATTTGTCACCTATGGTTTAATCGAAGCGCAATGTAACGCGCATCCGTATTGGACGCCTTTGTAGTGGCGAGAAGTTATTCGAGAGGCATTATCCGCGAGAGTGTAGTCGGGAGGTTTTAGCTTATCTTTAACCATTATTTTTTTATTTTTTTATTGAAATACCGCTTTAGACCAGTTCTGGTCCATAAGCTACACCTGCCCATATACAAGTGCCTTACATTTATGGCGGCATGCAAGAATATAAAAATAGTTGTGTACAATAGGGGTGCACTGGGCCACACTTGCCCCTTGGCTAAGGAGTACTTGGATATTTACTTATCATTAGCTTAGTTTATACTATCTTTGCAAAAAAAACTTTTCTTATGCTAGCGTAACTATACATATACTAAAGTATTACAGCCATCGCATATCAGGTACATAATTCCTTATGAAAGACATCTATCAGTCATCATATTCCTAGAGAATAATGCGATTTACTAATTGATTTATCTTTAATGGGCTATCATCCCCATTCCGTATCAGGTGAGATCTTTGTCATTGCCGGGTACATATAATCAAATACTTAAAACCTAATATCATTAGAAATACAAAAATCATTGATTATACTGGGAGCCTTAATATTCATGCTGGATATGATTTTCTGGGTGTTGTATGGGGCTTTCCAATTACCTTTGTCGCGTTTGTTTAGCAATTGCATCAATATTTCGAGATGGATGAAGACACTGGCACATCGGTCTTTGAATTATTCTCAGTCTTGCCAATGATTCTTCACAATTGAATGGTCGGATGCAATAAGGGGACTAGCGCTCGGAAATGCGAAAAATTATTGTCCAAACGCTAAGAAAGATTGTAAAATTAAATGTTGTTAAACTGTATTTTAAAAAATATAGTGTTGTATAGCTCGTCACGACACACATTTTTTCTATTTACAGTTTGTTTATCCAATCATTACTATTCAAGCAACAAATTATAAACGAAAATTTTTCATCGTACAAAGTCAATATTTTTTTAAACATAAATTGCGATAACTTGAGTAAATATTAACGGATCGTTATGAGACTTAAAACATAACTTCAGAAAACTCTAGCGAAGCCGTGAAATGTATGCACAAAACCCTTATGTTAAAAAATGTAATAATATTTAATTAAAAAGTAATACTTGTTCAAGAAATGTAGGGACTGGCGCCGCGAGCGCTACGGAACTCTCGAGAACCAACGCGCGGGGAAGAAGACACCAGTGATGCCAGAATCTCTGTCCCAGTCCCTACATTTCTTGAACAAGTATTAGATACATAGCCTCCCACTATGGCCTACCGTCGTCCACCACTTTCTTCCCATCGCACTGCACACAAGCATATCCCTACCCTTGTTCGTGTGCTCGGCAGCCCAACAGGCAGTTCACACGGACAGGAGTAAAAATATGCTTGCGTGCAGTGCGGTGGGAGGAAAGTGGGGGATGCTGGTAGGACATAGTGGGAGACGACGGTAGGTCATAGTGGGGGTACGCGTTTGGTCCCGCGTCCCACGATTCTGGCATCACTGGAAGACACGGAACGCCATTCTGGCGTCATGTGCCGTAGGATACGCATCTCACGGAGAACTCAGTCATACTGCTCAAAGAGCATCTTTCTGCACTTGAACTGTTAAGGTTATTAAAACCATTTTTGTTACTAACTGTGAGTCATTTATTCGCCCACAAGTGGACCTGCAACCTGGAGCGGAGTAGGCCCGCTCAGAGCCCATATTCGGCCTCTCGACGGGCGGATATATCAATGACCTCGTCCACCAGAACCTACAGAAATAAACATACTTGCGCCATCTTCCACAACCGCCAATAATTAGGCGATCAGTGGCCCGGCCCGCTGACTCATTTGGAGCGTCGAGCACGGCCCCTTCCATCGATTCGCGATCGATGGAAGGGGGACGCTCTAGCTTCCAGGAAATCCCTGCCGATTTCCTGGATCACTTCGCACTCTCTGTTCGCGACATGGCTACGAATAACAAGTACTTTGCTTACGCCACGCTCTTCTCTTGCTCGCGCCTTTGCATACGCGAAAATTGCCCATGCGCTGGGTAACTGCACTTTGCACTTGCTTACTGACTAATTTTTTTTGCTAAATTAATTGTGGCTTAAACCTTTAAACATTTTGGTGTAAATAGTTGTTTATTTTACTTGTGACCTTTGTACATAAATTTGAATAATATCTGTAAACTTGGTTCGTGAACGCTCAAATATAACATTCCTAGTGCTCCTTAATATTTTCTAGTTTCTTATCGCTTCCTCGCGCCGATCTTTAATACGCTTTATAACATACTGGATAATAACCCATCTTTTTCAACGTTCGCCGTTAAAAAGTATCGGCGCAATTTTGAGGTACATATACTTAACTTGCAGCCACAAAGTTTTTCCTTAATATACAAGGAAAATTTTCACCAATTTTAACACTGATTAATAAATAATTGTAGAATATATGACGATATATATATATGGGGGTGTTTCCCCCTCCATTCACTGCAATTAATCGCTCCTAATCCTGACTGTTAGTGGCGCGCGGGATATATATAAGGAGTAGTGGTAATGTGTGCGTGAACTGACACCAGCGCCAAACCAGCCAACTACAGCCAACCAGCGTCGCCGGGAAATAGATTGTCGAAGCTGGTTGGCCGTGGTTGACTTGGCGTTGAGGCCACTTGGCTGGCTTGACGCTGGCGTCAGTTCACGCACACATTACAACCACTCCTGTAGATGTTTCCCCCTCCATTCACTGTAATTGATCGCTCCTAACCCTGCTAACAGGCAGCAGCCGCATATAATGCGCTACTTAGCAGTTTTAGCACTCGCATTTACAGTTGGTGCCGCGCGGAAATTATATATATCGTCAAATTTTCTACAATTATTTATTAATCAGTGTGGAAATTGGTGAAAATCTTCCTTGTATATTAAGGAAAAACTTTGTCGCTGCAAGTTATACGTATCTCAAAATTGCCTTGATACTTTTTAACAGGGAACGTTGAAAAACATGTGTTATGTCCAGTATTACTTTTTAATTAAATATTATTATATTTTTCAACACAAGGGTTTTATTTTACGGCTTCGCTAGAGTTTTCTGAAGTATCTGGAATATGTGTGGGATGAGTGAATTCACGGAGTCATGCAAAACAAAACTTTGTTATATGCGATTCGTACGACGCGGAACCATAGTAAAAACGATAAAGCCAACCTACAAGAGTTCCTTGTTGGTGACGTCGCCGTGTCACGTGATACTCTCATCTAATACATATACTCAAAAGAGGGCACTAAATGTGCTGATTTACATCGATATATCCTAACATGAAGTTATATTTTAAGTCTCATAATGTTCCGTCAATATTTACTCAAGTTATCACAATGTATGTTTTGTTACGTGTTGTAGCAGGGATTTCAGGATGCGGATGCGGATGCGGATGGGGATGGGTTCGCTGCCCGTGGAGCGCTGATCCGCTCTGCTCACGTTCGCCTCTTGATGTCAACCTCCAGCTTCTTCCAGTGATAATAAGGTTCAATAAATTGACTCAGACTTGTTCGTGTTGTAACTTGGTTTTGATTTGTATTTTAAAGACAAATTAAAGATACGTCTAATAGCTTTGGTCGTTGATCAGCGAATGAATGTACAAAGATGCCGTCGTTTAGGATTGATTATGTAACATGTTTTTGTTAATAAAGTTATCCAATTATAAAAATACTTTCTTAATTAATTATCTAACGGATTGTTTGATTGGTTCTCCCTACATTAAGAAATAATGTTTTACAAGATGTCGGTGATTTAATAGCAAAGCAACCAAAACCAATATTTAATCAATATTACTTAACGAGCGTTTCTTGGTAGTAGCCGTTGCAAAGTTTTTGTTCTTAATTTCGATTGCTCCACTCGACACTTCAAATTTGGCGCGACTTATCGACTAACACGAAGCTGTATTCAGGTGTTACTAAATGAGACCATAACATCTGCGTGCCAAATTTCGTCGAGCGGGCAGCTGCTCGTCTGGTAAAATCATTTAAAATTCTGTCCTCCCTTTCAATAATTGCCGATGTCCTGTTAGGGTAAAAACTCAGCTCGGGAGAGGCTGAAAGTCATAAAGCCATAAACTTTGCGCCGGCGACGTCGTCTTGACCCCGAGGGTTGCGCTTACCTACCTGTCAGAAATGTATGTACTGTACGCAGCCTATGTAAAAGTATGTAAAGTATGTAATCGGAAAGCGTGCCTCGACCACCAGCCGAGAGTGGAGGGAAGCGCGAAGAAAGGGCCAAGAACGGAGAGATGGCTGAAGGACAACCCACAGACGAAGCTTGAGGGACAACACCACCTTGATTGGACGAAAGGATCCAGGGAAGGAGTCGGAAGAACGCGCCGAAATTGGAGGAGTAGGGCGCTCGGAGGTGACAAGCGAGGAGTTAATTTGTAAGAAGTCAGATCAATCTTGTCAGCAGACTAGCAAACGGTTCTTTAAATGTAACAATATACATTCAGTCAACAGTTTACCTTAGTCCAATCATTTCAAATTCCCGCTCTACTTCGCGAGCAGAGTGCGTTAGCGCTCCACGGGCACGAACCGGCGCTTCATTAAAAATCACCACGAAATCGCGCAACACGATACCAAGTAGGTATCGATTAAAAGTACTCGTATCGAATGGGCGAGTATCGACATTCTACATGAAAGATGAAAGCAAACATAGATACACTTAGCCCAAAAATATCGTTCCAACTACTCCAGATGCACGATACAGAGTATGATGTATCCTTTAAAATATATTTAATAACGAAATACATATATCGATAACGGTTTCAATTCTCGATATCAAGTACTTTTAGCAGCACTGTTTTCGGTTGCGATACCTTCTTGGTAGCAGAAAAAAGGAAAGGTTATCCAACAACCCTACCTAGTACTGCGCCCCGATTGAAAGAAGTCGGTTGAGTAATTCTAGGGTCCGAATAGTATATCCCTATTGGCTGGCGCGACAACGTCGACGAATACAAAATAAGCAAACGGGACACGGGCGGTGGGAGCCAATGCGAGCGAAGAACCCCGACCGACTTCTTTCAATCGGGGCACAGTACAAAAAAGTCATCGATTCTATACATGAATAAAAAAGTATTCATTGTGTTTCGATATAAGTAGGTATCGATACTTTTGTTTCGATACCGAGTAAGTACCGATACTTTCATTCGATACAAGTAATGAGTAAAAGTATCGATACTTTGGTGGTATCGATTCATCCCTAGTCAAATGAACTTGCTGAAATAAAAACTCACAGATAAACTATGTTGAATATATTCTTCATAAAAACAAGTACGAATCAAGAGATACGGTAGTGTCTCGCGCCAAGTATATATAGGTATATGCGTAGCGCGAGACACAGAGTACTCTATTGGGAAGTGACTGTGGCGACCAGCGTCGGGAACGCTCGACGCGCCCACTAGTTATAGTTAGGTTTAGTTAGTATAACAAGTTCCTAGGTACTAGTCACTAGATTAAGAATTTTAGTATAAGTAGTTGGTACGACTTAATTGTAAGGAGAAGAACTTGTGGGCACGGAAAGAAAACGGCAGAAGGCCTCAAACGTCCAAGGAGTGCGCAATAAAAGTGTACTTATACCAGCAGCCATATTTTTATTCATCCTCGTGTTTCTAAAAAGGCATAAGCTCTCGGTGTCGCTCTCCCATACATCAACGAGGTTATCACATTCACCACATGACATCAGTCACCATGACATCTGGTGGCGAAAGTAGAAGCGCTTGTTGGGTACACATCAATCCCTCGAAATACACGTTCACTTTCTATAAAATTCCGCTGGGCAGGATTTGAACCTTTCCAATCACATATACTTTGCATAGAAAGGAACATTTTCGCAAATAACCACAATATCGCATATATCTTGTACCGGCGCCATTTGGGCTAGGCCCCGCCCCTGGTCACTTCCCAATAACGCCACAACCCGCTATCAAGAACCCTTTGATTATCGAATCTCAATAATGGTTGATCCGATTAGATTTCGAATGGTCTTAATGGAGAGCTTGGGTTTGATTTATATAAGAAAAGTGTCTTTGTTTTGTTCCTACGTGCCTTATGAGCTGTAAAGGATAACCGAAAGTTCTCTTTCCTTAAAATTTCTAGATAAAATATTGCCCATCAATGCTAAAAATAGGTTAGCAGGGCTAACCCATCTTCACAATTTGAACCAGATGGTCAACTGACTCGGCTTGACCCGGAAGTTCCATAATATTCAAGTGTTAATATCTCGAAAACAAAGCCTCGGATCCCAAAATCGTAAAGGACTTTTTGATGTCTTTTTGCATCAGGATATTGCATGTTTCGAATTGTCCCTCAATTCTGGGGTACCCTGTATATATATAGTTACATGAAAATAAGTACTGATCAAATAAAGTTTTTATAATTTATATTTTATTTATCATATTACTACAATGATAAACCATTATATCGCATAGAAAATATTTATATATTATTTACATGGTTTTACTCTTTTGAAGAGTATCTATTAGTTCAAAAAGAATAATGGGTAATTATGCAGACATTTCGCAATAAACAAATGAAAAAAAAGATACACTTTTGATGAAAGTATTTCTTAAGCAATTGTTCTACGTATTTTCTTTTACACTAAACTTGAATTCGTTCATATTATTCTCAAGAATGACTAATATGATTGGCAAAAGTGGATATAGATAATCGATTAAATAACTGTGATAGGTAATAGTAAGTTACATTAACAATTATGTAATATTTCGAAGATGTTTGTATACTACGTTGACTGATCACCTTCCACAAGATCTAAAATTTTTTCCACGAATTCAGCGACGTTTGTATCTTCATTGGCATGTTCAGTGATAAAATTATGCTCCAATAATTGATTGTAATTTGGACGGGCAGTGTAATCTTTCATCAAACTGGAAATAGAATAAGTATATGAATTGTATATGATACAGGAGATTCCATTAAAGCAAAATTTGCTTACCATTTAGTGATAAACTCTTCAAAGCTAGCGGAAAATTTACCAGCTGGTAACTTTGGTGCATCATCTTTTACAACTTGCTTTAATTGCTCAAATGGTGTTCCCCAGGATTCATAAGGAAATTTTCCTGTTGCTAATTCAACAAGAGATATGCCTAATGACCAAATATCAGATCTGATGTCATACTGCGAAGGGTTACCTGATGGGTCTATCCTCTCTGGCTGAAAAAAGGTTATAATGGAGAATTTATTGAATAAATAAGACTGGATACTTCCTGTCACACACATTAAGAAGTTACGTACAGCCATATATGGTTTACAACCAGCATCAATTGTTTTGGCAACAGAATCAACGAGATAACCTGATATGCCAAAGTCACAGATTTTTACTTCTCCTTTTCGATTAATTAAGATATTACTAGGTTTTACGTCCCTATGAATCACATGCAACTGTGAATGCAAATAATGTAATGCGCTTACTACCTGTAAACAATAGTTAAAATACAAATGATAAAGTTATAATAGAGAATATTAGAGTTTGTCATAACTATATAATTTTTCCTTACTGCAAAAGCAATTTTTCCCAAAATATCTTCAGGAATGGCACGTTCATGTTTATATATCTTGGTATAAAATTTATCCAGACTCATATCCATGACTTCCATACATATCCAAACATCTCCTTCTCTAAACAATGCTCCATAAAATTGTACTGTATACTGACATGCTGAACTACGCATAGAAATATCTAAATCCATAACTAAACGTTTCTGTTCTTGTGTATTGACTGTTGCAGTTATTCTCTATGAAATGAATAAAAGTTCATATAAGAAGTATCTTAAAAGTGTATGAACACTTATTATTGACATACAAGTAAATACCTTAACTGCCATAATTGTACCACTTTGTTTGTGTCGTACTTTGTCTACAATACCATATGCTCCCCGACCAAGGATACAGATAGTTTCTAGATCATCCGCTTCCACTACAAATGTTTTCTCTCCAATTGTTATTGTAGTTCTTTTATCCAAATTTCTTGGTGGAGTACTATAAAACATTGGCAGCAATTACATAAATCCATACACATATTAAAAAGTAAAAATAATTAATTATATACTACCTATAGCTTACATCTATGCACAAAATGATATTTGTGCATATTTAAACTCACATAAATATAATAAATATATTTTATTTTAGTCAATAATTTATAAATAATACAAAAAGGTATATTCTTAATACTTTAGTACAATATAGGACATACACAGACATAGGTGTTTCTTCAGAAACACGTAGCTTCAAATTTCCTTTTACTCGACGCAAAGCCATGATTTATTGGACAATTGGCAAATGTTATTAAGTCTGCAAGTGTAGCAGTGCATACAATTTAATATAATACATGTTCAAATAGGTCGAAATAAATATTGCATGTACATTCTGTAAAAATATAAAAATATATGTATTTTTGTGTTGGAATAATGTTTAAGAATATGGAGCGCTAAGGTTATGCAATAAATTTAATTAATAAAGATAAACATATAAAAATAAAAGAGCAGAATTAAATCGTTTTGAAAAAGTACTTATTTTAATATTAATAAGAATAATCATGTAGTACCTCGTTAATAACATGATTGTACCTCACGAAAGTAATGACAAAATTCCAAAGCTCTGTTGCCCATATATGAAGTTTTCAGTAAACTCAAATAGTCTCTTGAAATTGCTCACGAAAATCACTTCAGTTTTAAACTCAATCTGAACCCTCTAGAAACTAAATCATTCTAGGCCCATTAAGGTTGATTCTCACTATCATTCGAGATTGTCATTGTTGCGACTCCCGTCTAGCGGCGTGTAGTATAAACTTTAGAAGCGCGAAGTTCGAAACGGATCACACGAGTGTGTTGCGTGGCCGTTTGAGTTCTCTGGATCTTTCGTAGGGAATTCGGGCGCGGGACGATGCCCGTGGAACGCTAAGGCGTTCTGCTCACTGGACGCGGATTTTTAGTGATAGATATAACAATAAGAATAATAATAATGTAATGAAACGATTTAAACACAAACAACTAATAGATTTAATTAACTCAATAAAGGAATTTAAATGATATAAGGAATTCGCCAGAGTATTAATTGCACGTCCGTTCACTTTTGCTCTCTGGGCTCGAGTGTCCTTTCACAAGCAAACGCTTTTACATCTTTTATTACTTACTTATCTTTTGGTCCTTAAAATCTAAAAGCCAATCAAATATTTATTAGCTAAATTCCTATTGGTCAATCTATTTCTTTTCAGCTATTGATTTTTAGAAACAAGCGTTTAAGAACATTGTGCTGATTTTACACACTTAGGAGAAGGGATTAAAATGGAGTTCATTTATACAAACACCCATTTCCGAGTGGGTATTGATTAATTTATAATCTTGAAGTTTATTTATTAAAAGAATCTCTAACTATTTTTAAACTGCTCGGGCTTGTGCGAACTTCGCTTTGTTTCCTTTTCCTATTACATTCGTGTGATCCGTTTCGAACTTCGCGGTTCTAAAGTTTACACTACGCGCCGCTAAACGGGAGTCGCAACAAGTGTAATAGGAAAGGGAAACAAAGCGAAGTTCGCACAAGCCCGAGAGGTTTGAAAATATTTAGAGATTCTTTTAATATGAAAACTTCAAGATTATAAATGAATCAATACCCACTCGGAAATGGGTGTTTGAATAAATGAACTCCACTTTGATCCCTTCTCCCAAGTGTGTAAAATCAGCGCAATGTTGTTAAACGCTCGTTTCTAAAAATTCATTGGTTTTTAGATTTTAAGGACATTTTGTAAGGAATAAAAGAGGTAAAAGTTTTGTCTTTGTAAGCACACTCGAGCCCCGAGAGCAAAAACGAACGGACGTGCAATTAAAAGTCTTGTGAATTCCTTATTTCTATCATTTAGATTCCTTTATTGAGTTAATTAAATCTATTAGTTGTTTATGTTTAAATCGTTTCATTACATTATTATTATCCTTATTATTATATTTATCACTAAAAATCCGCGTCCAGTGAGCAGAACGCTTTAGCGTTCCACGGGCATCGTCCCATGCCTGAATTCCCCAAGAGAAGAACGAAGAAGACGAGAGAAGAATTCACGCATTATGCGCATAGACTGCAGAGAAAACCGTTCGGTTTCAATCTATGCGTGTGTTACGTGTTGTAGCAGGGATTTCAGGATGCGGATGCGGATGGGGATGGGTTCGCTGCCCGTGGAGCGCTGATCCGCTCTGCTCACGTTCGCCTCTTGATGTCAACCTCCAGCTTCTTCCAGTGATAATAAGGTTCAATAAATTGACTCAGACTTGTTCGTGTTGTAACTTGGTTTTGATTTGTATTTTAAAGACAAATTAAAGATACGTCTAATAGCTTTGGTCGTTGATCAGCGAATGAATGTACAAAGATGCCGTCGTTTAGGATTGATTATGTAACATGTTTTTGTTAATAAAGTTATCCAATTATAAAAATACTTTCTTAATTAATTATCTAACGGATTGTTTGATTGGTTCTCCCTACATTAAGAACGAGCGTTTTACAAGATGTCGGTGATTTAATAGCAAAGCAACCAAAACCAATATTTAATCAATATTACTTAACGAGCGTTTCTTGGTAGTAGCCGTTGCAAAGTTTTTGTTCTTAATTTCGATTGCTTCACTCGACACTTCAAATTTGGCGCGATTTATCGACTAACACGAAGCTGTATTCAGGTGTTACTAAATGAGACCATTACACGTGCATTGGTGGCGTTGGTGGCACATAGGATTCTCTAGTAGCGGATTTGACAACCTGCACTAGTGCGGACTGAGTGCGAGTTTTCTCGCTTCCAATTGGCTAAAAGTCGCACTCAGTGCGCACCAGTGCGACCGTCCGAATTCGCTATAGAATTCTCCCAATTCTAGCGCAAGAAGCGTGCAGTTCATGCGCGCATGCGTATTTGTCTGTTTACATACGCTTTGAAAAACATACACCAAATTATGTAATCCTCTCCTCGAAGTGACAGAAAATATAACCTACACATATGCTACATTACAATAAATGTTTATTGGATATTTCGTTCTTTTACGCTATATTTGTCAACTTTTTACAACTTAATATCCTTGCAAAATATTATTATTACGCCGCAACGGTATCTATATGAAATCGCGTGAAAAGTCAATGTCCCTATTTCCAATCATGTAAGAGTTCTGCTATCGTAAAAATAGGTTTTTGTTATTTATTTATGTAACAATCGACAAAAAAACTTCCCTGATAACCATATGTCTCCAATCTGACATCAGATTGGTAGCAGGGTCTGGCATGAGAGCGCAGAGTCTGACGTCAGAACCGTAGTCGTCTGTGGCCGCATTTGGCTGCGTTCTGAGGTGCTGAGCCTGATGTCAGTGCCTGATGTCAGATCGGCAGCAGATTCTGCCATCTGCTTGGTACAGCCAACAGCGCCATCTGAGTGAGGGCCAGAATTACCAAACAATTCCCTACGCGTAACGTCACACGGGAGGCGTATTGATGTTGGATAATACTTTTTAAATTCTAGTTCCCCAAAATTAATCAGGCTGATCGGCCAGAGCATTTCGCCAGGGTCGCGGTTTATGACCGTATTGTCCCGCTAGTCGGCGGTAGAGAACGGTTTCCTACAGTTTTGGATAATTCATGACTTAATTGATTCCGCCTCGTAGCAGACGTGAAATCAGGGTATCGGAAAGGGTAAACAGGAATGGTATGCATTTTCTTCTTTATAGCAACTCGAAGAGTTTCTGTTTCTTTTCCCTTCGGACCCTTTCGACCGATACACGTGGTGTCTGCTTTCTATCTCGAAGCAATGGGTACATTAGCAGTAAAAGGACGGAGCGCGGGATTTTGTGAAAGTGTTCGTTGCACTTCTGCAAAACACGTGTGTCCTGAAAATGAGCTGACTTTTTTTTACCTAAAGCCTCTTGTCCTGGTGGGAGTTAAATCATAATCGAACGAGAGAAGCTATTTGGGGGCAAAGGAAGTTGCTTGGAAAAAATCCTGTCAGTCAGCTAGCAATCATGTCGCAGAAATGTTCATGGCCCAAGAATATTACAGGATGTTCTGGGTGTACGCCCGGAACAACGGGGACGCAAGTGTTGCTGCGCGAGAATTTGCGCTGGAATATCCACAGATCCGAACGCCAAGCGAGGATACATTTCGCCGTTTAGCGTCGAGGTTATTCTCGACGGGGTCCATGATGCCACGAGGCAGCGAGGTGGGCAGACCCGCTGCAGCGCGAAATCTGGGCACCATCGAGAGAATCATCGACGCCGTTGAAACCGACCCAACGATCAGTTTGCGCGTATTGAGCCGCCGCCTAATGTAAGTCACAGTTCAAGATATCTCCAGAAATTATTAATTAAGAAAAAAAATGTTATGTAATAGTGGATGTTTTTGCATTTTGTTCTAGTGTCAGCCGCACGACGGTACAGCGAATTCTCCGCGCTGAAGCATGCGTCGACAATGGCGGCGGTCACGTGGAGCAGTTTTTGAATTGATAACAACCGGCCCCATTCGGGGCCACCAATTTTTAAAACGTAGGAACAACACGTTCCATGAAAAGTAAATTAAGTGATCAGTATTAGTAGCCGTGCAGTGAAGTGAATATTGGTTACATTAACCTGGACGCACCTGACATTGCGACCCTTAACTTTGGGTAGTGTCGTATACCTGAAACCAGCTGTGCACTGGGCTCATCCATCGATGACCAGGATCGGTTCAGTGACCCAGTGACACAGGTTTTCAAGCTGCAGGTGAATTTTCGACAAGGGTGAGTTTTAGTTTATTGGTGATCATTAATTTTTAAATTTAACGCAGGCTATGGTTTATTTCGGCGATAATTCTCAAAATTTCTGTACGTAAATATTTCTTCGGGCGTTATAAACAGACTTATTCGGTATCAGCAACAATGTTGGCCGTTATTGAATTACGGATTTTTCTCACAATAACGAAGTACTATCACTTTTCGTTTATTTCTTGTTACATTACATTTTCGTCTGTACGATATTAACAAAAGGAAATTTGCGTATTCCTTATCTTCTCACTCCAAATAATTATTATTTTCAATTCTGCTTTAAGAAAAACTGGGTATTCGTCTTTTTACGTTACACGTGATTTTCATCCATTTATCCTTTATTCATTATTCACTTTAAATAACAAACAAGCCATGGCAATGTGTTCGATTTTATTTTTTACATCTTTTTCATTTGCCATTCTACGCAATTTTCTTCGTTGCATGCCGAGTTGCTTGTTCACAAGGCGCAGCGCGGCGCGTAGCCACGCTAGCGCGGCAACTCGGCCGTCAGACTCGCGCTCTGATTGGTCGGTTCTTTTTGTTAATATCTCGTTAACGAAACATCGGAGAGCATTTGCGCAAAAGAAAAAGATGTTTGCAATCACCCCCCCGAATCACCCCCTTCAAGGCACCGCAGCATTTTTGGAACACCCTGTATACATATGTACAGTACGCATCTGGTGCTCGTGATTGCACTTAGTGATATTTACAAGCAAAAAATTGCATAACTAATAAATCTGTACACGTAACAATATACGCAGGAGTTAAGAAATATGCAGTATGGTCAGCTAATAATAATATATACATATGTACAATACGCATCTGGTGCCTATCATTGCACATAGTAATAGTCTTATAGCTGCAATATTATAAACATAATATTATGTATATACACTGAACAATACGCGCAAAATTCATGAAGAATACGAGATGGAGTATGTATGTGGAATCACATTGACAACATATAATTATAAATAAATTATAATAAAAAATAATTTTAAAGACAAGCTTTTATTAAAATGTACTAAGAATGAAAAAAATAATTTTGACACTTGTTGCACGTTTTTTTCCACTCGATTGCAAGCAGTCTAATTCCTCCATTCAAAGTCTGTCCTGAGATCTAACCAGATTAAAAGTCAATACAAAATCATGCTGTTTAGCAATTTGTTTTTGCATAACTTTTAATATTCAATTTTACGGTCCACGCTTTTTTTTTGGTCATATGAGGGAATTCTTCTAAGGCAGTATTTAGGCCGGTATCAAAATAACTTATTTCTTTTTTAGCACATTTTAACAAAAGCTTGTCTCTAAAAATTTTTTTATGATAATTTATTTTATGTTTTTCAAATTTCTTTATACGGTGAAATGAATATTTCACCCTTGACTGCGGGGCGCCGATCTCGAATCGCTACGGTCGACCGAGGATTCATACCTGTTTCAGAAATGAAATATTTCTTTCTTCTTTATCGTATCGATATGGAAACGACACCGATGGATGCCTCATGTTTTTCCGATGAAAATCACACCAAATTTCATGTAAATCGGACTATTATTAACGAAGTCGACTTGAAATGATATAAATGAACATTTCGTGGAATTTTCTTCATTATGGTCCGAATTACGGCGTTCTTGGTGTCAGTTTCATCGGCGAAACATAAGGAATCGATTGGCGTTGTTTTCGCCAAGATCTGTTGAGAAATGCGGAAATCCCGGGCATTTCGCAGTTCTTAATGGTATTCCAACCCCTTCGAGGGTCGAAAACCATAAAATTTGGTGAAGCACCACGGGGGTTTGACCTCGTCACGGGGTACCAGACGGTATCTCTTTGACAGGCGTCGCGACACAATCACCATGTATATCACTCATAATCCGGTCGTGGACATGAAAATATTGTATTGTCATCGGAACTACGTAAGTGTGCAAAATTTCAATTCGATCGGACATGTGGAAGTGGGTCAAAATTAGCTTACAAGATTTCATTCTCACAAAATAACTAACGAATGAACTCACAAGTGAAGCTAATAATAAAAGCTTGAAAATAAAAATAAAAGCTTGCAAAAGTGATCTATTTTTTCCAGTTGCATAACAGTTTCTCCCTCGCTAAATATTGAATCCATGGTGTTAGAGTCCGACTGCTGCTTAAAAGCATACAACATTTTAAATTGTGGTCTGTCAGACCAGTCCGATGTGGTGATTTTGCCTTCTTTATCGTGGAGAATAATTTTTCGCAGCAGTACGTGGACCCGAACATTGCCAATACATTAAAAAATGTGCGGTATAAATGTGGATACATGCTCCGATCAATGTTTTTATAAAAATCTAAAATATTTTTTGTATCAACAAATCTTTTCCGCATTATTGAATCTGATCTTAAATTTTTCAAATCGGGCTGCAATTGAGGTGTTATCATTTTCAAATCTACTGAAAATGGGGAAATAACTATATTCAATTCATTTTCTATTTTGTGCAGGTCCTGGTACCGTTTCGTAAACTCGGCACCCAAATTACGTAACGCAGATTGATACCGATCAAATTTGGTATCCTGTGTGACTAGGGATTATAATTTTGGGAAGCGGCTGAGGTCTTTTGTGGCTAATTCTGATTTCCACATTTCAATTTTTATCTTAAACTTTCGAATGGAAGTATAATAATGGTAAATCGCTTGGTTTTCCCCTTGTAGCTGTGTGACATCCCACTAATTTTCGCGCGGTATTATCTAAAGTCTCCCCCATAAATCACCCCACAACTCTACCGAAATCCTTAAAATTCAACTCTTATCCCTTTTCTCCAACCATTGACCATCTAGGCGATGTACCTTAGCGGTCCCCATTTCGAGATGGTCAACGACGAAATCCCCTTCCCCTCTTCGCCCTACGAGGCACGAATTCCTCCCTCATATTTAAATCCAAACAAGTCCCTCGTCCCAAATACCCTCTTAATTCGAGACCACGTCTCACCCCCTCTCTATGACCCACGAGGTCAAAGCTAATTTTAAATAGCTAATTTTAAACAAGTCCCTCGTCCCCAAAAAACCCTCTTAATTCGAGACCACGTCTCACCCTCTCTCTAGGACCCTCCAAATCGAAGCCACACTCATCCCTTTCTAGCCGTCACGTTGGACGCGCTGCGTGGCACTAAAACGGTTAATGGCTTGTGCTATCTATGTCTCTTATGGCTCCGTGTTTCTCAGCTGTCGAGCGCTCGCTTCTGAAGGGTCTCAGGTGTTAACACGGTCAGGCACGCATTTTAACTGCAATACTTATTGCCAATTCAGTTTTTAAGTGCAATTAAACTAGACGTCATTACAATCATGCACAATTCATTAATTATAACTACTTACTAGTTGGCCAATCCATTTATTTTTCAATTGATTGATACGAAACTCTGGTTAAGAACATCGATATACAAAGCTAATATTCTAGGCCCTAGAATCTTCGGTATTGTAAGTACTGCAGTTAAAATGCGTGCCTGACCTTGTTAACACCTGAAACTCTTCAGAAGCGAGCGCTCGGCAGCCGAGAAACACGGGGCCATAGAAGACATAGATAGCACAAGCCATTAAGAACGGAAAAATGTGAAATCAGATTCTTCATCGAATCTGCACGAAAGTGATATCAATCGTCTCCTTGTGTTTTCCCGATGAAAATGATACCAAACCTGACATAATTTGAACTTTAATTAACGATATTAGGCATAAAATTAATTTGCAAGATTGAAAGCCCGTTTCGTTAAAAGTAGTCCGATTGAAATATTTTTTTTGGTCAATTTAAACGGGAGAATGCAAGGAATCCATTGGTATTATTTTCATATTGATACGACGAAAAATAAAGAAATTCCGTTTCTGTATAATCGATGACACATCGCCGAGTAACTCCGCGCTGCAGTGTATACGGGTGAACGATACAATGTTGCTCGGCTCGAGAAGTCGGCGGCTTCGATCAAAGGCTCTCGAGGCTCGCCCAAAGTTATTTTAACTTCGAATAACTTTTGAAATAAAAGACGCCTGAAACGGAGAAAATCATTTCAAGCTTAAAATGAATTCCCGTCGAATAAAAAAATCATGCGTAGCCGTCGAATGAATCCCGTCGAATAAAAAAGTTATTTCAGGCGCTTCAAATAAAAATAACCCAAAGTTATTTTTATTTGACGACTAATAAAAATAAAGTCCCTTTTATTTGATACGTTATTTAAATAACTTTTTATTTAAATTATGCCCATCTCTGCCCACAAGGGACCCAGCGATATATACTTACGCTACGCGCCTACGGACCTCAACCTACACTAGTGCATTTCTCCTCACCGATTCTACCCTTAGTAACGGCGTGCAGTTGGTTGCTTGCCGCTAGGCGCTGAAAAAGGCTCCCTGTGCAGGCCTGACATAGCGTATCCGATCTGTCAGTCTGTCGTACTGTCCTATAGGACCTCTGGTCAAGTGTTTATTGGTGATATCATGGCCCTCCAGCAAAGAAGTGCAAGGGCTGTAGTGCATCGGTGGTCAATCCGGTCACCTGTTCTGACTGTGGGATTATAACCCACGTTGGCGCATCATGTCTTATCCGTGCCGGTCACCCCTGGCACAACGGTAGACTTTTAAACTGCGGCCAAGATACGTCACGCACAGCTGTCGTTGTTGACGTCACGAATTCTCCGTCGGCCATGTCACCACCTGCATTCCCGACGATCGATGAAATAAGCAATGTTATGAAAGTCTTGATAGAGAAGCAGTTTAACGAATTCCGTATTGAGATGGTCCCTAGCATCAGATCGGAGCACGATGAAATTCGTGCTACTATCGGTGATCTCTCCAACCGAGTCCGAATTCTCGAAGAGAACCCTTTGAACGTGAGTGATCGGTCGGCTGCAAATCTTGGAAGGACGGAAGAAGTTATTGCCGAAATAAACGATAGGCAACTTAGAGCTGGGAACCTCCTCATCCATGGACTTCCGGAATTACCTAATGCCACGCCTGATCTTGCTCGGGGACATGACTCCGATTGTGTCAGATCCATCCTTAATCAAATCTAGCCTGCGGAGTATGCTGACATCAGGCTGCATAGGCTAGGGAAACCGAAGGGCTCATTATCTAGACCACTCTGTGTTGGGCTTAAGTCTCCGGAAGCCATAAGAAACATCCTGAGGAATAAATCTCGGTATTCTGGGCCGTGTATGATCACGGACGACAAGAACCTGATGCAACGTCAATCACTGGATCATCTTAGAGCCAAGCTTCGAGAACTTCGTGATAGTGGTAATACCAGTATGACTATTCGGTACACCCATGGTGTGCCGGGCATTGTGCCGATTAAAAGGACCCGTGACCCTGAAAGAAAAAACCCATAAGGCGCCCCGTAGTTTACTTCCAAAATGTGCGTGGCTTGAGAACCAAACTCTTTGATTTAAAAAAACGCCATACTGTGCACTGCAACTCGGTATGACATCATTATATTTGTAGAAACTTGGCTGAATCCGTCAATCTCATCATCTGAGCTCGGCCTCAATGACTTTAATATCTTTGGGGAGGACAGATCCCCCCTTACTAGTAGTTTTTCTAGAGGGGGTGGTGTTTTGGTAGCGATAAGAAATACGTTGTCCTGTTCGTTAATCAATCCAAGTCGAGCAGATCTTGAGTAGGTCTTTGTGCGTGTGCGTTTTCGAACCGGGCATGTCATTGTTGTTGCGTTATATCTCCCGCCGGCGTCGTAACCACTGCTCTATGATAACCATGTAGGTTGTGTTATGGAGATTTTTCAGAACTATAGCGATGATGGGTCTACATTTTTGGTGATTATAACCTCCCCCATGCTGACTGGTATAATGTTCCGGGCTCCATGTGTTGTAAAAAACCTGGGATTTCTTCTCAGGAGTCAATGGCCATTGACCTTCTACTGGAAGATTATAATTTTTGTACTCTTGCTCAGGTGAACTCTATTTTTAATGCATTTGAGTGCATGTTAGATTTAATATTTTTAAAGGACATCAAAGTGGATATTAATAGTGATTGATTATATAATTACCCCTGATCTGTACCATCCGCCGCTAAAAGTCTATTTGAATGCTCTACTCTCGTCCTCGAACTATAGCCATGATGGGGTCATATTATTGGGAAACCAAGAATTTCGATACCCCAACTAGTGACAAAAAATTCAACTACCGAGAGCAGGTCGAAATCCGTCGAAGTCCATATCGATGGCTTAGTGCACACATATTGCATGTCCACTTTTTATGAAATTTGAGTTTTTATATGAAATAAATAGTTCTTGACTGTTTCTTTATGCTGTATACAAATCACATTTTTATCTTTTTCTATAAATGTGTCAAAAATAGCATTTTTGTTTATTGTATGTCCCTGAATCTATTATGCTGGATGCACAAATGTTGTATGCCCATGCCAAAGGACGAAAATATTCTTGGAAAAAAGTAACAAAAAAATAAAAAATTTCGAAAAAGTCTTCCTATATCTATCGCGAAGAAAAAAGATCTTCTGTATCTTTTAAATAACGAAATTATTGCTGAATACTACAAGGCATTTATCAATAGCATACCATCAGCAAAATCACAACGTGATGTAATTCCAATCCCCGTGGACATTGACAAAAATGGAAATTACGAAAATGACAACTGCGAAAATGAAAACAAATAATTACTTTTTTATTCCTGTTACTTTCAAAATAAATATAATATTGGTATAAAGATTATTTCCAGTTATTATTCTTTTTATTCATTTTTATACAATATCATTCAGTATAGTTTATCTTCCTTTGTACTTGGTTACATATAGCATGTCCATCTTCGAAGTATTATTATGGAATTATTATTATAATTTTGCAGATTCTGACTTATACTACTATTTACATATTTTCAGTCATACTTATATTACATATATATGATAATGCAATAATGCAAAAAGTATTTATTTAATTATAAAGTACCATTGAATGTTTGAACCTGTTTTTCTAAAAAACGCTAAAAGTGGACATATAACACGTGTGCGCCAAGCCATCATCATGATTATCAGTACTTAAATAGACATGTTGTGAAAACGAGTGTTTTTAAATTTTTTTGAACACTAAATTTTTACTTATTCGATTAATAAATACTTATTCGGAATGTTTAGTGGGATCACGGGCCTACCCTCAATAGTTTGCCAACTCACCACCACAGCGCTGAAATCTAAGCCACGCCTCCACTAAGTTTCCCAAAACAAGGACTTCAAATGCGGAGACTATCGTGGTATTATTAATTACCTGAATACTGTGGATTGGGATTGTGAGACTGGAGGGATTGACCCGGATGTGGCCGTAAATAATCTTTATTCACACCTTAACGCGGTTATTGATGCTTTTATTACTGTTAAAACAATTAAACGTACGAGCTATCCACGCAGGTTTTCAGCTCGACTGAAAAGGCTTATTTATGAAAAAAGAGAGCACATAAAGCATACAAGACTTGCAATTCTCTTAGTGACTACTGGAATTTCTCCAGTCTCCGTTCCCGTTGTAAGCTACTTACGAAAATAGACTACCTTGAGTACGTCAACACCGTCGAATGCAGTGTATGGAATAACGTCAGAAGTTTTTGGAACTTTGTAAATGCCAAGCGTGGTAACCAAGGACTGCCTGCTAATATATACTATGGGAGCTCTTCGGCGACTTCGCACTCAGCAGTGGCGAACCTCTTTGCTACCTATTTTGGGTCTGTATATACTTCCTCATAGGGGCGGTCCCCGGCCTCGAACACCAATCACCCTTCTTTTAACAGTTTTCACTTTAAGTCACTTTCTATTACCATCGGTGATATTTTCTCCAAGGTTAATGCGCTTGACATAAATAAGGGCCCGGGTGCTGATGGCACCCCCCCCCCCCCCATCTGCTTCTTAAACAGTGTAGCTTTATTCTTTCTAGGCCCCTCTGGAATATTTTCAATGTCTCTTTAACCAGTGGGGTTTTCCCTCTGTGTGGAAATCTGGCCTTGTAACTCCTGTCTTCAAGGTGGGGGATCGTTCGGATGTACGCAACTATCGGCCCATAAGTAAACTTTCTATACTGCCCAAAGTTTTCGAGGATATTGTTACTGACATGTTATCTTCGCAGCTTACCAGCTTCCTATGTGTTGAACAGCATGGTTTCGTCCCGAAATGTTCAACGACTACGAATCTGGCCGTGTATCATAGCTTCGTTTCCAGGGCCCTTGACGAGGGCCTACAAGTTGATACTGTATACACTGATTTTCAGAAAGCCTTTAACACCGTTGACCACTCAGTGTTGCTTCAGAAACTTTCGCGCTGGGGTTTTTGTGGGCCCCTTTTAACCTGGGTGGAAAGCTGTTTTTCAGGACGAGTTCAGTTAGTGAAGGTAGCAAATTGTCTTTCTACCTCGATAAGTGTCACCTCAGGTGTTCCTCAGGGCCCGCATCTAGGTCCCTTGCTATTTAACGTATTTATTAATAACCTCGCAGATACACTCTCTAATACTAACTTTCTCATGTACGCGGGCGATCTTAAAATCTTTAGAGTTATCCAGGGCGTAGATGATGCAATTAATATGCAAGGTGATCTGCATATGTTGGAGCAATGGTGCACTATGAATAAGATGTGGCTCAATACTGCGAAATATGTGGTGCTCAGGGCCTCTCGTAGTAGTTCTTGCGTTAAGTGCTCTTATAAAGTAATGATGTTATTCTTAACGAGGTCACTGAAGTCATGGATTTGGGTGTTTGTATTATGCCGTGCTTTGACTTTAGGCCTCACTACAAGTACTGTACGAGGAAAGCTATGCGAACCTTGGGTTTTATCGCTATATTTGCCAGGCATTTTAAAAATAAGGAGTCCCTTAGGCTGCTATATGTAGCCCTCGTTAGGCCGCATGTTAAATATGCCTCGGCCATTTGGAGCACTAGGCATACCAAATACATCAATTCTATTGAAAGAGTGCAGCACAAATTCTTAAGGTTTGCCTTGCGTAGTCTAGGCAGCGCTATGGATAGGGATGATCACGATTATTGCTCGGGACTGACATTGTTTAACATCGCCACTACGGATGAGCGTAGGCATATTGCTGACATGATTTTTTTATTTAAGGTTATCAATGGTTATATAACTTGTCCCTATTTGCTTTGCGTGGTTGCTTATAATGCCCCAGTGAGGCATATGCGTACTAGGCCGCTTTTTCTTTTGAGTCTTCCCAAGTATCACTATTATGCGGTTGATCCAATAGAGCGATGAGTATAGCCAACGAGAACTTTAGTGGCGTTGACCATTTTCATGGGTCTCCTAATTCGTTGAGAACGTCTTTATATATGTATGTAAACCAACAACATCGAGATACCCAGGGCATCCATTCAGTTTAAGTTTACTTATTTAATTATAACACACGTATTATCGTTGTAATTGTATGTGTCTGACACTGTAATTCGCAATGTCATGTATATTGTATACTACTCTACAGACTAATCGAAAGAATGTGATGTCCGAAGATGTTACTAAGTTCATCAACTGCAAATTGACCAATGTAAAACTTTTTCTCATCTCGGCTTTTTACCCATATTATGACCTGCAGTTGCAGTAGCAACGAGGGATTATTCACCATGGCCGAATTTTTAGAATTTGGTCCCTTCGTTGTGATTGATCGCACGCGATAAAATGAGTCGATCAAAAATGGTACCGTGGACGTGCGCATAGAATTCGAATGTAAAGAGAATGTGCCTGCAAATACTACAGCCTACTGTCTGATTCTGCACGATCAGGTGATTGAATACAATCCGCTGACAAATGTTGTGCGCAAAATGAATTAAATTGCCACGCCCTCTCCTGTGCCAAATTCATACCAAAATTTCATCGTGAAAATCGAGATGCTTTATGAGAAAGACCCCATTGTCTCATCTGTCTTGGAAGCGAGCGGTCCTCTAAATTGTATCGATAATGTCCGTACCAACATTTGTTGACCTGCAAGGGTTCATCGTTGATGGAAGATTTGTCGTGAAGGAAGTGGCTGTCCTACGAAAGGGAACAATTCTCTCACACTATATTTTTGGGAGTTCGATGCCACAATATCTTCTTATGAAATCTGACAAATCAAGCATCCGGTGGTTGGTGGAAAAACATCATGGACTACGGTGGGACGATGGAGACGTTCCGTACAATATGGCTAAACAGAAAATTACGAAAGCTGTTGCCGATGGGATCGATGATGACGAAGATGACGCATCCCATAGCATATACGTTAAAGTGCTTGTGGATTTCCTCGATGAAAATACGAGAGTGAACGTGGTCATTGAGGCACTGGACATTGAATACGAGGATATCAAATCTCTAAATAAGCTAAATGTAGTTAAAACTCTGCGATGTGGCAGACACGCAAAGCATTGTGCCTTGCAAAATGTATTTAAAATATTCAACTGGTGGACTAAACGCCAGAGAGAAATTCATAAATAAAATATAATCAATTTTTAATGTATATAATTTTCTTCACCCTCCCCAACCCAACCTCCTAAATATGATGACGCTAGATTAAGACGATGGTTGTAATTATTTAGAAGTGGTTCAATACGCGATCAAAGTGGTACCATACACGATCAAAGCGGTACCATACACGTTCGATACACGTTCGATACGCGATCAAAGTGGTTCGATGTATGTGCAATACATATTCGATACATGATCAAAACGGTACGACAGGAGTTCAATACACGTTCGATACACAATCAATGTGGTATGTCCTAGTCGAATGATGTGCCAAAGAAGAAGACGAAGCGGTTCAGTCAAATGACGAGTGCGAAGAAAAAAGAAATTAGTGGTCGGCGAAAATGAATGTAGAGAACAACAGCATCTTACTTTTGCAAAGCTACGCACTTCTCGATTTCATGATAGGAGGGGTTTTACATATGAGAGACAGGAGATGCAGCGAGACCAGTTGTCTTCAAACGCTAAAGACAGATAGTTAGAACTTTTTTTGGTGGACACTTTTTCTAAAAACTTTTTCGAAAAATGCCGAGAAAACCCGGAGGTATGTACACAACAATGTTTTCGACATTTATCGCGTTTTTTAATGTGCCAATATTATATCGTGGGTTTCTATGTTCTAGGACACGCCACCACCGTCGCCCCCCTGGTTGCCCGATTCGGCTTCGCCACCGTTGCCGCCGTCACCCAATTGGGCTTCGCCGCTACCGTCGCCGCCATCACCGCCTTCATCGCCTTCGCCACCTCCGCAGGTACGTAGTAGTTTGCATTGGATTTGACATTTATGTTTAATGTGTCAATATTATATCGATGTTTGTGTATGTGTTCTAGGATCGTGCGCCAATGATTTTGATGGCGCATTTGGCGCATATCCTGGCGGAGGATGCACCGCAGCCCGCACCCGCGGACATGCGAATGCGGCGGTCGGGGCTGATGGTCGGCTCCGTGATGGCGGCTCGACTACGGCACCCATGGGTCAAGCAAATAGGGCCTCTGCGGCAACCACAGCCCCCATCACCACCGTCACCCCCATGGATCGACGTCGGTAGGCCACAGTTGTCGCCGCCGCCGCCGCCGTTGTTGTCCCCATGGCGGTTCGAGAGGGTAATGTCGGCGTCGTCGTCGTCGTCGATGTCACCACCATGGTGGTCGCCGTCGACATCGTCGGCTTCTTCTTCGTCGCAGCCGTCGTTGTCGCCGTCGCCATCGTCGTCGCTGCCCCCGATCCCACTCAAGGGGTCATCACCGTCGCCCCTCGAGTGGTTCGGAGGGCTGCTAACACCGCAACTATCGCCGTCCCTCGATCCACGCAGGGGGCTCCTGATGCCGCCGTCGCTGCAACCCCCAGAGTGGTTCGAGGCAGTGATGCCAGAACGGTGGGTTTTCGCCCACGGGCACTACCACCACTACACTACCAAGCGTACCCCCTCCTAGCGCCTGTACCGCACCACACAAGCATACCCGTCCCTCCATCCGTGTGCCTTACGCGCTGCCTGGCCGGCGCTCTCCATCGAGAATTCATTTCACCGAGGTTCAAACCCCGATCCGAAGATTCTACTTTTTTCATTAATTATTCTCTAACTTCTCTTTCTATATTCTCAGTAGAATAAAAACTTGAAAACTGTTAATTTACAAAGCATTTTCGCAGCTGGCTAATGTACGATGCTGGTCTTCTGCCTTTTGTATACATAAACAGAAATAATTCCTTGAAATGCTACTTACAAAATAAGCTCCTTTCTAGGATGGACTCTTTAAAATTCACGTCACAATAAATAGTTACAGAATCGGTGATTTCCGTTTCAGGTAAGCGAGCCGCCCGCTCCGCTATTACGGTCGGCTTATCACTCCCACCCCGGATTATTGTAATGAGGTTTGAAAACAATATCGACTGGTCTCGTAAGTAGTAAGGCTATGGGGATTCCAACCCAGGTCCTCTGAGGGGAGCGCGGGGGCGGGGGGAAGTGAGGGCGCGCGGGGGAGCGCGGCGGAGGGAAACCTGGGCGCGGGGCCTGCGGGGAGTGGAAGAGCGGTTGCGCGCGCACGAGCCGCGGAGTGGGGGAAGCCGCAACCGCGGAGGGGATCAGTCCGGGTCGAGCCGCCGCGGAGACCTGACCCACCGTCCCCGAAATTTTTCAAAGGGAGGGAATGACCCCCGAAAAGTCTTTTTCAGACGTTGGCCCACCCCGAAAATTTTTTCAGACCTAACCCAGGGAGGGGACGGCCCCCAGGATTTTTTTTCAAACCAACATGCGTCACCAAGCATAATCCATTATTTTTTATCGGATGATGTCGGACAATGTCGGGAAAGATCGACGTTCTTTTCTTTTACGAACCACGTCTTCGGGACGGAAAGAGAGAGCAATACTTCGTTATAAATCTAAATTCGGAGGAGGGAGAGAGACAGCACTACATAGCGGTACAATCGCAGATATTCTAAAATTTTTAACCAGCGATCTACCAAACCATTATGTAGCAAGCATTCTAAAACTAAACAGTATTCTAAAGCGTTCCGATTTAACGTCGCAGCGTATCGCACGATCTCACGTAATTCGAATCCTCTGGAGCAGCCGTACGGGATGACGTCATGTGGTGGCGCGAAGAAGGCGCGAATCATAGAAAGAATTATATGGCGTCAGCAGAAAGAATCTTTTCCATATCAACAGACATTCTTTTCCAACGCAGAGAAATAATAACTTTAATCCCCTCCCACACTGGTCTACCGAACCTTTATGTAGAAAACAGACACATTTTATCCGAACCATTATGTAGCGAGCATTCTAAAGCTAACAGTATTCTAAAGCGTTCCGATTTAACATCGCAACGTATCGCGCGATCACGTGTAATTCGAATCCTCTGAAGCAGCCGTACGGGATGACGTCATGTGGTGGCGCGAAGAAGGCGCGAATCATAGAAAGAATTATATGGCGTCAGCAGAAATTGGTGAGGAGAGGAGAAGGAAGACGGGTAAATAAATAGATTGTAATATATAAAAAAGGATTATATATTGTTACATTAATTAAAAAATAGAAATATAAAAAAGAAAATATTTAAACATATAATATAAATAGTGTCTCAGCAGAATTCTCTCTCTCCCTCTCTCCCTCTCCCTCTCCCACTCACTCTCACTCCCTCTCTCTCTCTCTTTTACATCAATCGCAAGACAATTTGAACATTCTCGAACAGCTGGTGGACTTCCCCTTTACTTTTCGCGACATCATACATACATACATACTCTTCCACACAACACCTCACATACACTCATATACACTCACGCTCTCGTGACCGACCCGAGTGCTTGGTTACACAGAACAGTAGTATCTCGACAACATTCGCTGAAACTGTTACGTATCGCCTCAATTCTCTATCTCTAAATGAACCGTACTATTCTCAACATTTTTTAGTTCTCTCTATACAAATAGGATATCAAAATACAATATAAAAAGAAAAAATATAATAATAATAATAATAATAATAATTTAATTTAATTTATTGCCACTTTCGTATTACAATTTAACGATCAAATAATCTTTCCATTTCATTCCCATGATTGTGTCAGTGTAAGTCCCACCCTTCTAATGTATCCTGCTGTCTCTTAACAATTTTTTCTATTTTACAAGTGTTTTCTAATCTGTTCTATGTTATATAATCTTCTTTTATCACTATCTCCCATAGAATAGCTAAGTTTTTCCCTTCTCCTCTAATTACCTCTGCACAATTCCTGCCACTCTCTCAACTTACTTCACATGTTTCAATCGCGTGTTTCACTGTTTCTTCCTCTTTCTTACATACCCTTTCTTCTTTCATTAGCCAATATTTGCATGTTCTTGTTTCACTATCCTGTATGAATCTTCCTATCCTTTCCAATTCTCCTCTCCTTTTTTCATTTCCCCCCATAAGCATTTCGGCTTATCTCCTGGTTTCCTTGCCACCTCTTTTAATTCTCTTAGGAACTTTGACTCTTTTACTTTCATCTGTCTTTCTTGTTCTTGGATGTCAATTACTTATCTGTTCTAATTTTTAATCCACACTTCTTCTCCATTTAATCTTCTTCTTTTCCATTCTTCGTTTGACCATCCTCTCCCTTCCAAGAATTTGATTCGCATTCTTTCCTTTTTTCGTTACTTCATTTCCTCTCATTAGTCTTCTCCTACATTCATATCGTATCGATCCTTCTTCCGAGTTTATTAGTGTCTCTTCAAACTTCATTACCCTTACTCCCATTTTAATTGCTATGCCATCTCTTCCTGTTTCTTTTAACAGCCAATATGTTGATGTTGATCTCTCCAATTTCATTATCCATCGTATGTATTTCGCCTGCAATTTTTCTATTTCCTCATACCTTCTCCATCCCCATATCGCTGCTCCATACGCCACGGTGTTCCTAACTAGCGCATCAAACAGTTTCATTCTTCTTTCAGTCATCTCTGAATAATCTTTCTCCAATCCCCCCATACTTCTCCTAGTATCATATTCGCTTCCCTAACTACCTTCTTAATATGGTGTTTATCCTCGTTGTTCTCTCCCTCTCGTTCTATAATCTAAATATTTCAGTTCTCTTACTCTTTCTTCTTCATTCCAACGGAATCTTTCCTATTTTCTTCTTCCTCCTGCTTTCCTGCATATCATTATCTTAGACTTTTACACATTTAACTCCAAGCCTTTCTTCTTTATGTATCTCTCGAATCTATTTATCATATTCTTAGGTCCCTGTGCATTATTTACCATTAACACATCACCCGCGTATGAAATTGTTAAAATTTTCCTTCTACCTATTACGACTCCACCTTCCTGTTCTTGGCTCATTTCTTCTTTCCAGGTCTGCAAATGCGACATCGAAAAGCTTAACGGGCACCCTTGTCTAACACCCTTTCCTGTTAAAAAAACTTTCCTATCAGTTCCTTCTTCATTCCTAAAGCGCATATAGTTCTGTCGTGCATTTCCTGTATCCGTATTCTTAGTTGTTCGCCTACTCCTCCTTCATAAAGTCTTTTCCAAATTTCTTCCCTTTCCAATCAATCAAATGCTCTCTTCATATCGGTGAAAAACAGATATAGTTTCCGTCTTTCTTTTGAGGTTTCTATATCTATAACCATTTTAACTACCGCTATTGCGTCTACTGTTCCTCTCCTTCTCCTGAATCCCATATGCGTATCGTTTAATATCCCATTTTCCATTTGTTCTTCTAATTTTCTCCTTAGAATTTCCACGCATATCTTATAATCCGTGTCCATCTAAGTTATGCCCCTATAGTTCTTAACCATTTCCCTTTCTCCTTTTTTTTTTCTTTTTGAATACAGAACTTACTATTCCTTCTTTCCATTCTTGCGGAAAGCCCCTTTCTTCCATGTTCTGTTTACCACCTTTGTTTGAATACCTATATTTATGAAGATGATTGCGACCTCGATGTTGAATTAAGATATAATTTAAATGCAGGAGTTTAAATTTTAAGTCTGTTCGGCTTTTAATATCTTACATGATTTGAATTGAAATCGACGTGAGCCAGATCGGTTTCTATCTATATTTACCTAATAAATTTTTATACAAAAGGACTTAATTTGTATATTATTTTTTGCTATATTCAATAAAAATTGGAATTTTATGTTCATTAAGAATAGGTGTTTACCCTGTGATAATTGTTGGTTGGACTTCAAATTCTAATTATTCAATATTAGGACCGATTGGGTCAATTTCACAATCAGTTTCTTATGAAGTAAGTTTATTTTTAACAATATTTTCTGTAATTTTATTAATTGAAAATTATTCATTATTGGATTTATATAAATTCCAATATTGTAATAAATTTATTTTAATTTTAATTCCAATACTACGACAAGAAAATCGCGGATAGTTCTTTTAAAATCGGAGACCAAGTGCTACTGCACGACAAGACGCGAGCGGTCAAAAACTAACACCTGCGTGGATAGGCTCTAACACGATTCAAAACACGCACGGTAATAATAATTACAGTATAGAGGGCGACGAACAATCCGCGTTCAGACAAACACTTCATAGAATAGGGCAGTAATAGGGAAATGATCACAATTTTGAAGGAAAGTAACGATACACTAACAATTACATATAAGAATAAGACTAAGAAAGGTAATTTATTGAAAAAGATGGTAAATATGCGCACAACTAGGCGTCGTCGTCCCAGCCACGTAGGGCGCAGTCGGCCTCCAATAGCGACCACAGTCGAGGCCGCGGATCAGGCCCAACGAAGATGTCCCCATGACGTTCTACACAAAAAAAAAACAATTGCAAGACTATTACTATACGCACGGAAATAGAAACAATAAGCAGATCTACAATCCCCGATGCAATAAGACACTCACCAAATAGGACCCTCAGACCTCATGAGTCTTCGTCATCCTCCCAGAATTCTGCATGCCGGAAGAATCGGTGCCAGTGCACCCGATACTCCCTAATTGCCACCATGTAGGCAATGCTGATACAACCCGGCGGGCGGGGCACTGGAAACGCTAGAGGGATAAACGGATAAATACCACGTACCACTTTCAACATCAAACGTACCACTTTCAACATCAATCGAACCACTTTCAGCATCAATCGAACATTAATCGAACCACTTTCAACATCAATCGAACCACTTTCAACATCAATCGAACCACTTTCAACATCAATCGAACCACTTTCAACATCAATCGAACCACTTTCAACATCAATCGAACATCAATCGAACCACTTTCAACATCAATCGAACATCAATCGAACCACTTTCAACATCAATCGAACCACTTTCAACCACAATCGAACCACTTTCAACATCAATCGAACATCAATCGAACCACTTTCAACCACAATCGAACCACTTTCAACATCAATCGTACCACTTTCAACATCAATCGTACCACTTTCAACATCAATCGAACATGAATCGCACCACTTTCAACATCAATCGAACCACTCCGAACATGTATTGAACCACTTTCAACATGTATTGAACCACTTTCAACATCAATCGTACCACTTTCAACATCAAACGTACCACTTTCAACATCAATCGAACCACTTTCAACATCAATCGAACCACTTTCAACATCAATCGAACCACTTTCAACATCAATCGAACCACTTTCAACATCAATCGAACCACTTTCAACATCAATCGAACCACTTTCAACATCAATCGAACCACTTTCAACATCAATCAAACATCAATCGAACCACTTTCAACATCAATCGAACCACTTTCAACCACAATCGAACCACTTTCAACATCAATCGAACATCAATCGAACATCAATCGAACCACTTTCAACCACAATCGAACCACTTTCAACATCAATCTGTTGTGCCCGAGTCGACACCTAAGCGTGTCGACACCGCATACATTCCGATTGGCACAATCGAGCGGCCGAAATCCGGCACAACCGCGTAAGGGATCTCGGAAACGCACCGAGACCCGTCAGCACATGGCGGAACACCCAAAAGCAGGCCAAAGGCGGAGACCCCGATGGTCCCCGCTTCGTCCCGATTATAGTATAAGAACGATGTACGAGCAATGCGAGGGCAGACTTGATAAAGCTTTGTTACGGGAACATTACCCGACTTTATACGAGACCCATGCCAAAGTAGGCACAGAGTCCTAGTCACCCAGATCGGGACAGAATAAACTTGTTAACCTTGCGGTGAGTTCCAACTCTTTAACCTGCAACGATCTCCTACCTCCGGGTTCTAAACCGAATCCTCTCGTCCCGGCATAATCACCCGAACTTCCGGAGCCCGTGGACAACGATCGCGAAGGACGCCCAGGAGTACCCCGAGATTCGTACCCAGAATCTCGACCCCAGGCGCCTTGGCACAACAATTGGTGGCAGCGGTGGGATCCTGCTAACGTAAGGACCAAGCCTGACCGACGGTGACAACAGGACCTTGCGGAGACAACGACCCCTCTACCATAGGGACAGACACTCCGCAGTATCGACGGACGTCAACAGAGGACGCCGCCTGGACAATCTACCTCTCACACTCGACGAGCGATGCATCACCTAATCCACATACTGTAAGTGCGAAACATCACTCTCAGCAAATTCAGGTCGCACGCCGCAATTCCCATGCGCCGAACAAAATCTTTAGATAAGAACATCGAGCAACTAGACACCTAACCGCTAGGAGACTATACCCGTACAACGAGCTGGATTATAGTTTAATTCCGAGCGAAGGAATCTCAAATATGTCGTCCCCCAACACAGCACTCACGGGCGGAAACGTAGAACCGAGTCTCGCGGACCGACTAGCGAACGTAGAGAGATTACTCACGGGAATGACCACCTCTCTAGCCCAAGTAACGGATGGAATAATAGGGATAAACGACAGGGTAGGAGCACTAGAGGCAGGGGAAGGTCCATTACAGGACACGGTAGACAGAGAAATAAGTAGACTAGGGGAAACAATGAATTCGACACACGCAACGCCCGGCCCCTCAGGCAGGACCACGGTCCATTTCGACAACTTTCGCGATCCAGAGGAAGAACCGAGACGCTCGAGTCGATTCGTTCCCGCTAACCTCGAGATAAATAACCTACCCTACGCACCAAACGTAACCGGCACTCGAGAAATATTCCACACCATAAAAACCATACCCCTGTTCAACGGGAAGGACTCCAAGGAATTACCTGGTTTCCTGACCGCCTGCAAATATGTATATAACACATACCAAACGGCGGAGGAAAAAGCCCAGATTCTACGGGGGATACTCTCCTTGCGGATCGGAGGCGACGCCCTAGACGAAGTACAGACACGCCGCATACTATCCATACAAGACTTAGAGGATGTACTAACCTCAGTCTATAAACCCCCCCGTACAGCCTCAACTGTACAAAGGGAACTGTTGTATAGTAGACAGGGCCCCAATGAAAGCGCGCATCAATACGGAAATCGTGTATCAAAATTATTAAGGGAACTCATAGCAACCGGAATAGACGACAAGGACAGTCTAATGGAAAAACACACAACGGTGAAAGTATTCAAAAAACAGACATTGACTATATTCGAGGACGGACTCCGCGATGACCTAAAGGTCTTAGTAAAATCACAAAGACCCGCCGACCTACAAGAAGCAATCACGATAGCCATAGATGAAGAGCGGTCAATCACGAAACGACCAGCGACGCGCGGGACAAACCCCTCTACACAAAATAGAAACAAGACAGCATCGCGTTACTGCGACAATTGTAAACGATCAGGGCACGACACTAAGGACTGTTGGAAAAACAAAGATAAGGATAAACAAAATGGGAAAAAATTTTCTCCAGAAAACAGCCGACGAGTGCAAACTGTATCGGCCAAAGGAAAAAACGAGAAATCGACAGGGCGTAAATCAGAGAGTCAACGACCGGCCTCTGAAGAAAGACGCCAGCCGCGACGCAAAAGCACTGACAGCGCACATTCCACACAAAGCAGCCGCGATAGCTCCGAATCACCGGATCGCGACTCACCTACTCAAAAAACCGCAAAAACCTACCGCATGATTAAAATAGGATCCCTCTCCAAAGGTGGACATACCTCGGATAGAATAGAAGTAGATATAAAAGATGGTAAAAACAAATAAACCGTAATGCTAATAGATAACGGGGCAGAAGTATCCCTAATCGCGAGGAGAGCCCTTCCGGACAACATCGGAATAAAAAAGACCGATGTCCTTCTAGTTTCATTCTCAGGGGAAAAAACAGAAACACTAGGAAAAATAGACGCTACATTTAAAATAAATGGGAAAAGGATAATACATCCATTATACGTAGTAGAAGGAAACACCTTAACAAACGCGGACGGGATACTAGGAGTAGATTTTCTCAAAGACAACGGAGTAACCATCAGTTACCCCGAGCAGAGCTTACTAATAAACGGAAAACCTTGGAAAACGTTAAATAGAAGCACGGAAATAACGGTACCCGCCCGCACACAACAACTGATAATAGTCCCTACGGATAGCATTCGAGACGATATAATAGAGAAACAGCAGCTAGCCGAAGGCATATACTTAGGAGGGGGGCTAACGAGACCTGAAATAGGAAAATGCGTGGCCTGTATTATAAATAAAACCACAGAAAAGAAAACAGTAATCGTGCCGCGAATTCAATTGAGCGAAATTCCGGTTAACGAAATAACTCATTACAACGATAGCGCCGCAGCTGTTCGGGCTTTGACCGCGAAAGAATCGCTGACGGTACGCATCGCCCGAGTTTTAGAACAGGTAAACCGCGAGCACATGAATAAAGAAGAAAAGGCAGCTATGGAAGAAATATGCAAGGAATATCATGACACGTTACATTTACCAGGAGATCAATTATCAATGGCCACCATAACCGGTCATCGAGTTCCTTTAAAAAGCGACACGGCGCCTTGCAATATTAAGCCCTATAGATTACCCGAGATCCACAAACAAGAAGTGCGACAGCAAGTGGAAAAGATGCTAGAGGATGGAATCATACAACATAGCGCCAGCCCATGGAACGCACCGCTACTAGTAGTACCAATTGTTGTGCCAAGGCGCCTGGGGTCGAGATTCTGGGTACGAATCTCGGGGTACTCCTGGGCGTCCTTCGCGATCGTTGTCCACGGGCTCCGGAAGTTCGGGTGATTATGCCGGGACGAGAGGATTCGGTTTAGAACCCGGAGGTAGGAGATCGTTGCAGGTTAAAGAGTTGGAACTCACCGCAAGGTTAACAAGTTTATTCTGTCCCGATCTGGGTGACTAGGACTCTGTGCCTACTTTGGCATGGGTCTCGTATAAAGTCGGGTAATGTTCCCGTAACAAAGCTTTATCAAGTCTGCCCTCGCATTGCTCGTACATCGTTCTTATACTATAATCGGGACGAAGCGGGGACCATCGGGGTCTCCGCCTTTGGCCTGCTTTTGGGTGTTTCGCCATGTGCTGACGGGTCTCGGTGCGTTTCCGAGATCCCTTACGCGGTTGTGCCGGATTTCGGCCGCTCGATTGTGCCAATCGGAATGTATGCGGTGTCGACACGCTTAGGTGTCGACTCGGGCACAACAGATTGATGTTGAAAGTGGTTCGATTGTGGTTGAAAGTGGTTCGATTGATGTTCGATTGATGTTCGATTGATGTTGAAAGAGGTTCGATTGTGGTTGAAAGTGGTTCGATTGATGTTGAAAGTGGTTCGATTGATGTTCGATTGATGTTGAAAGTGGTTCGATTGATGTTGAAAGTGGTTCGATTGATGTTGAAAGTGGTTCGATTGACGTTCGATTGATGCTGAAAGTGGTTCGATTGATGTTGAAAGTGGTACGTTTGATGTTGAAAGTGGTACGATTGATGTTGAAAGTGGTTCAATACATGTTGAAAGTGGTTCAATACATGTTCGGAGTGGTTCAATACATGTTCGGAGTGGTTCGATTGATGTTGAAAGTGGTACGATTGATGTTGAAAGTGGTTCGATTCATGTTCGATTGATGTTGAAAGTGGTACGATTGATGTTGAAAGTGGTTCGATTCATGTTCGATTGATGTTGAAAGTGGTACGATTGATGTTGAAAGTGGTACGATTGATGTTCGATTGATGTTCGATTGATGTTGAAAGTGGTTCGATTGTGGTTGAAAGTGGTTCGATTGATGTTGAAAGTGGTTCGATTGATGTTCGATTGATGTTGAAAGTGGTTCGATTGATGTTCGATTGATGTTGAAAGTGGTTCGATTGATGTTCGATTGATGTTGAAAGTGGTTCGATTGATGTTGAAAGTGGTTCGATTGATGTTGAAAGTGGTTCGATTGATGTTCGATTGATGCTGAAAGTGGTTCGATTGATGTTGAAAGTGGTACGTTTGATGTTGAAAGTGGTACGATTGATGTTGAAAGTGGTTCAATACATGTTGAAAGTGGTTCAATACAAGTTCGGAGTGGTTCGATTGATGTTGAAAGTGGTACGATTGATGTTGAAAGAGGTTCGATTGATGTTGAAAGTGGTTCGATTCATGTTCGATTGATGTTGAAAGTGGTACGATTGATGTTGAAAGTGGTATGATACACGTTTGATAGACGTTCAATACACGTTCAGAGTGGTACGATTCACGTTCGATGCACGATCAAGTGATATGGTTTAGTCAAATTATGAGGCCAAAGAATGAGAGGATGATCTGTGAAGAATTCGAAGCAGATTAGTGCAAGGAGGAAGGGGGATTGTCAGTGAAGAGGAAGGTGAAGAACGAAGGCATCCTACTTTGCAACGTATGCAACTTTAGGCATGGGTCCTCATGTGATAAATCCCGTTACTGTGGATGGTATAAAGAAGCTTGGTGATACTCGGTTGGTATAATTTCGGGTTTTTCTAAATCGTTTTTGTAAGTCTTCTAATTTGTTTGCTAACTTTATTTAATTCTTCGGGGTGTTCGATTATCCTTTTAAGCTTGAAATTTGTGTTTCCGTACGAACTTGCAGTAGGCTGTGAAAGTGTGATTTCATCTGATGACAAAAAAAGTGTGGTCAGGTAAGTAGTACCATGTTCTTTCTAATCCGCGTTGTTTTTTAGTTTCTATTGTGAATTTGGTGGTAGTGATTGTACATTTGTTTCTTATTGTTATTATACTGCTAGTTGTATCGGTTTCGGTGCGATATAAATCCACGTGCCTGGTAGTTGTAATTCTATCTGGAATGTGTGATTCAGTGTCATAATTCGCATTTTACATGTGTTTGTTAATTTTGTGTACAATTGTACTTCGCACGGTCTGTATGGTATCGCTTTGAACATCGGGTGATTAGAGGTGCAGAGGTACAGATCGTTTATTGTCTTACATTTTGCTAGGCCCTGTTTGCTTAGTTGTATGTAATCTTGCACCAAGGTGTCACGTACCTCGTACGAGTCGAGGGGTTCTATACGCGTAGAACGATTCGTTTATCTTCGCGGGTATCAGGCGTACCTTGCTCAATTAGAATTTTTTCGCGTTTAACAATGAAATATCTAGTACTACAGTAATTGATTTGGTATCCAAAAATGTGGAGAGCTGGAGGATTTTGATAATGGCGGCTAGTTTTCTAATTTTATTCCAATTGTGAAGTCTAGTCCATTCGAAATATGTGCTAATGCGGAAGCGAGGTACGTTATGATTTGTGCTAGTGGTATTAATCGTAGGTTTAGGACTCCTTTCTTTATATCCATAATGAATTCTAACAGGACTTGCGTGTCGCGCAATAGTGTTTCTGCGGAGCCGTTTATTAGTATGAGGGGTTCGTCTACTGTCTCTCGAAATTTAGTAATGTTGGCTGTCTGTTGGAGTAAGTATTGAATTTGTCACGTCGCGTTTAAGAGTGTGTTATCGTTGTCTCGTATGTCATGTATAGTCTCGCTGAGAAGTTTGGTATTTGCTCTTAAAATTTGCATTTGTCCCTTGATTGCGTTTTACTTTTTTTTTTAAAGTCTGTTATCTTGTGTTTTGAAAAGGTCTAGTAAAATCATCGATTTTCTTTCTATCCCCGGAATCCATTAGCCCCAGGAGTGATTTGCCTATGTAACCTAATCCGTCTATTTGTGCACGACGCTGTTTTGTGCTAGAGCTTTTAGTTTACTGGACGTAGGTAAAGAGTTTTGGCGATGCGGTCTACCTTGTCTTGGATTTTCGCGGTGAATGTTTGACAAAATTTTTGTAAGTTGTCGGTACAAGGTTTTTTACATTGCGCAAGTATATCATATAGTGCAGCTTGGAGGTTTGCTTCGCGTCGGTAGATGTAAGATATGTTTACATGTAATACTAACTTCCAGCTATCTCGATAAATTTGTAAATCGCCTAGGTTCTCGAAGTAAATGTCGGGGTGGTGTTGGAATTCTTTTATAGTGAAATCTATGTCGGGGGTTGTTCCTCCTGCGAGTGGTATCGTCGTTTGTAGGACAAAAACCCTGTAAATTATAATGCCGAGGTGTAGTTGGCGTTTCATAGAGTCTTTCCTCGTGCGCGCGCGCGCGCGTGTGTGTGTGTGTGTGTGTGTGTGTGTGTGTGATAAATTTTTTGCGAACGTAGTACAGTTTATCTTCTTCGTCCGGGCTTGAGTAGAAGTGAGAAGTTAGGGCAAATGGGTCTCGATTTTCTTAGTCGCTTCTTATTTCGTTGCGATCTCCTGGACAAAGATGTTGTCGGCCATCTTAGACGTGCCCCGAGACATTATGTTTGCTCTAATTGTACGTGCGAGTGATGTTTGTTTGTTTGTTCTTCGTGTGTGTTATTTTATTATCCTATTTATCCGTTTATCCCTCTAGCGTTTCCAGTGCCCTGCCCGCCGGGTTGTATCAGCATTGCCTACATGGTGGCAATTAGGGAGTATCGGGTGCACCGGCACCGATTCTTCCAGCATGCAGAATTCTGGGAGGATGACGAAGACTCATGAGGTCTGAGGGTCCTATTTGGTGAGTGTCTTATTGCATCGGGAATTGTAGATCTGCTTATTGTTTCTATTTCCGTGCGTGTAGTAATAGTCTTGCAATTGTTTTTTTTGTGTAGAACGTCACGGCGACATCTTCGTTGGGCCTGATCCGCGGCCTCGACTGTGGTCGCTATTGGAGGCCGACTGCGCCCTACGTGGCTGGGACGACGACGCCTAGTTGTGCGCTTATTTACCATCTTTTTCAATAAATTACCTTTCTTAGTCTTATCCTTATATGTAATTGTTAGTGTATCGTTACTTTCCTTCAATACTGTGACCATTTCCCTATTACTGCCCTATTCTATGAAGTGTTTGTCTGAACGCGGATTGTTCGTCGCCCTCTATACTGTAATTATTATTATCGTGCGTGTTTTGAAACGTGTTAGAGCCTATCCACGCAGGTGTTAGTTTTTGACCGCTCGCGTCTTGTCGTGCAGTAGAACTTGGTCTCCGATTTTAAAAGAACTATCCGCGATTTTCTTGTCGTAGTATTGGAATTAAAATTAAAATAAATTTAATATAATATTGAAATTTATATAAATCCAATAATGAATAATTTTCAATTAATAAAATTACAGAAAATATTGTTAAAAATAAATTTACTTCATAAGAAACTGACTGTGAAATTGACCCAATCGGTCCTAATATTGAATAATTAGAATTTGAAGCCCAACCAACAATTATCACAGGGTAAACACCTATTCTTAATGAACATAAAATTCCAATTTTTATTGAATATAGCAAAAAATAATATCCAAATTAAGTCCTTTTGTATAAAAATTTATTAGGTAGATATAGATAGAAACCGATCTGGCTCACGTCGATTTCAACTCAAATCATGTAAGATATTAAAAGCCGAACAGACTTAAAATTTAAACTCCTGCATTTAAATTATATCTTAATTCAACATCGAGGTCGCAATCATCTTCATAAATATAGGTAATCAAACAAAGGTGGTAAACAGATCATGGAAGAAAGGGGACTTTCCGCAAGAATGGAAAGAAGGAATAGTAAGTTCTGTATTCAAAAAGAAAAAAAAAGGAGAAAGGGAAATGGTTAAGAGCTATAGGGGCATAACTTAGATGGACACGGATTATAAGATATGCGTGGAAATTCTAAGGAGAAAATTAGAAGAACAAATGGAAAATGGGATATTAAACGATACGCATATGGGATTCAGGAGAAGGAGAGGAACAGTAGACGCAATAGCGGTAGTTAAAATGGTTATAGATATAGAAACCTCAAAAGAAAGACGGAAACTATATCTGTTTTTCACGGATATGAAGAGAGCATTTGATTGATTGGAAGGGGAAGAAATTTGGAAAAGACTTTATGAAGGAGGAGTAGGCGAACAACTAAGAATACGGATACAGGAAATGCACGACAGAACTATATGCGCTTTAGGAATGAAGAAGGAACTGATAGGAAAGTTTTTTTAACAGGAAAGGGTGTTAGACAAGGGTGCCCGTTAAGCTCGACACTTTTCAATGTCGCATTTGCAGACCTGGAAAGAAGAAATGAGCAAAGAACAGGAAGGTGGAGTCGTAATAGGTAGAAGGAAAATTTTAACAATTTCATACGCGGGTGATGTGTTAATGGTAAATAATGCACAGGGACCTAAGAATATGATAAATAGATTCGAGAGATACATAAAGAAGAAAGGCTTGGAGTTAAATGTGTAAAAGTCTAAGATAATGATATGCAGGAAAGCAGGAGGAAGAAGAAAATAGGAAAGATTCCGTTGGAATGAAGAAGAAAGAGTAAGAGAACTGAAATATTTAGATTATAGAACGAGAGGGAGAGAACAACGAGGATAAACACCATATTAAGAAGGTAGTTAGGGAAGCGAATATGATACTAGGAGAAGTATGGGGGGATTGGAGAAAGATTATTCAGAGATGACTGAAAGAAGAATGAAACTGTTTGATGCGCTAGTTAGGAACACCGTGGCGTATGGAGCAGCGATATGGGGATGGAGAAGGTATGAGGAAATAGAAAAATTGCAGGCGAAATACATACGATGGATAATGAAATTGGAGAGATCAACATCAACATATTGGCTGTTAAAAGAAACAGGAAGAGATGGCATAGCAATTAAAATGGGAGTAAGGGTAATGAAGTTTGAAGAGACACTAATAAACTCGGAAGAAGGATCGATACGATATGAATGTAGGAGAAGACTAATGAGAGGAAATGAAGTAACGAAAAAAGGAAAGAATGCGAATCAAATTCTTGGAAGGGAGAGGATGGTCAAACGAAGAATGGAAAAGAAGAAGATTAAATGGAGAAGAAGTGTGGATTAAAAATTAGAACAGATAAGTAATTGACATCCAAGAACAAGAAAGACAGATGAAAGTAAAAGAGTCAAAGTTCCTAAGAGAATTAAAAGAGGTGGCAAGGAAACCAGGAGATAAGCCGAAATGCTTATGGGGGGAAATGAAAAAAGGAGAGGAGAATTGGAAAGCATAGGAAGATTCATACAGGATAGTGAAACAAGAACATGCAAATATTGGCTAATGAAAGAAGAAAGGGTATGTAAGAAAGAGGAAGAAACAGTGAAACACGCGATTGAAACATGTGAAGTAAGTTGAGAGAGTGGCAGGAATTGTGCAGAGGTAATTAGAGGAGAAGGGAAAAACTTAGCTATTCTATGGGAGATAGTGATAAAAGAAGATTATATAACATAGAACAGATTAGAAAACACTTGTAAAATAGAAAAAATTGTTAAGAGACAGCAGGATACATTAGAAGGGTGGGACTTACACTGACACAATCATGGGAATGAAATGGAAAGATTATTTGATCGTTAAATTGTAATACGAAAGTGGCAATAAATTAAATTAAATTATTATTATTATTATTATATTTTTTCTTTTTATATTGTATTTTGATATCCTATTTGTATAGAGAGAACTAAAAAATGTTGAGAATAGTACGGTTCATTTAGAGATAGAGAATTGAGGCGATACGTAACAGTTTCAGCGAATGTTGTCGAGATACTACTGTTCTGTGTAACCAAGCACTCGGGTCGGTCACGAGAGCGTGAGTGTATATGAGTGTATGTGAGGTGTTGTGTGGAAGAGTATGTATGTATGTATGATGTCGCGAAAAGTAAAGGGGAAGTCCACCAGCTGTTCGAGAATGTTCAAATTGTCTTGCGATTGATGTAAAAGAGAGAGAGGGAGAGAAGGAGAGGGAGTGAGAGTGAGTGGGAGAGGGAGAGGGAGAGAGGGAGAGAGAGAATTCTGCTGAGACACTATTTATATTATATGTTTAAATATTTTCTTTTTTATCTTTCTATTTTTTAATTAATGTAACAATATATAATCCTTTTCTATATATTACAATCTATTTATTTACCCGTCTTCCTTCTCCTCTCCTCACCAATTTCTGCTGACGCCATATAATTCTTTCTATGATTCGCGCCTTCTTCGCGCCACCACATGACGTCATCCCGTACGGCTGCTTCAGAGGATTCGAATTACACGTGATCGCGCGATACGTTGCGATGTTAAATCGGAACGCTTTAGAATACTGTTAGCTTTAGAATGCTCGCTACATAATGGTTCGGATAAAATGTGTCTGTTTTCTACATAAAGGTTCGGTAGACCAGTGTGGGAGGGGATTAAAGTTATTATTTCTCTGCGTTGGAAAAAGAATGTCTGTTGATATGGAAAAGATTCTTTCTGCTGACGCCATATAATTCTTTCTAGGTTTCGCGCCTTCTTCGCGCCACCACATGACGTCATCCCGTACGGCTGCTCCAGAGGATTCGAATTACGCGAGATCGTGCGATACGCTGCGACGTTAAATCGGAACGCTTTAGAATACTGTTTAGTTTTAGAATGCTTGCTACATAATGGTTTGGTAGATCGCTGGTTAAAAATTTTAGAATATCTGCGATTGTACCGCTATGTAGTGCTGTCTCTCTCCCTCCTCCGAATTTAGATTTATAACGAAGTATTGCTCTCTCTTTCCGTCCCGAAGACGTGGTTCGTAAAAGAAAAGAACGTCGATCTTTCCCGACATTGTCCGACATCATCCGATAAAAAATAATGGATTATGCTTGGTGACGCATGTTGGTTTGAAAAAAAATCCTGGGGGCCGTCCTCTCCCTGGGTTAGGTCTGAAAAAATTTTCGGGGTGGGCCAACGTCTGAAAAAGACTTTTCGGGGGTCATTCCCTCCCTTTGAAAAATTTCGGGGACGGTGGGTCAGGTCTCCGCGGCGGCTCGGCCCGGACTGATCCCCTCCGCGGTTGCGGCTTCCCCCACTCCGCGGCTCGTGCGCGCGCAACCGCTCTTCCACTCCCCGCACGCCCCGCGCCCAGGTTTCCCTCCGCCGCGCTCCCCCGCGCGCCCTCACTTCCCCCCGCCCCCGCGCTCTCCTCAGAGGACCTGGGTTGGAATCCCCATAGCCTTACTACTCTCGTACCCTTCGCAATGATGTCATTTATACCTACAGAAGAGTTTTACTAACCCACTCTTGGCCAATGACACTCTTTTCGTGTTAATCAGGTTTATACGTATCTGCTTATTTGCTTGTTGATTATTTACGAAAATTGTGGCATTACTCGATGGAAATCACGAGAAGGTGGTAAGCTTCTTCCATCAGGAGAAGATAAGGATAGGTCGAGATGGATAGAATGGATAGGAGCGGTGCGAATGATGGACGTAGCGGGCGAAACCTCTACTCCACGGATAGAATGGTTCGGGAAAGGGAGATAGGTGTAGAAGCTGTGATAGCACTAATACAATACTACTGTAACTGTTTCGTAAATTATATATGTACACGCCAAGGTAGGTGATACTGTAAAAGAAAGAGTTTGGTAAAATATGACGATGAAGCTGTCGGAGCTACATGTTCCAACATGCACGGAAGGTGAGTTGCTTAAATTGTTGGGGATTGAACAAACTTTCATACAAATGATCTCCCGACATAAGAGCAAAATGCCTATCGTCGACAGTCATAGTACGACTCGTCTCGTTTCTGGCTTTTAGGGATGTGCGCACCACACAAATGGAATTCACCAGTTCGCTACCCATTTTATTTCGTTTTTTGGTTTTCGTATCGGGTAAAATTGAGAATAGCCTTTCGGCCTCGGTGTTGAAATGGGACAAACACCTGATTATACCCAGCAAATGTCTGAGGGATGGAAAAACTGGAGCATTATGGGAATCTTGCACTATGCAGATATTCATCCACATGTCGTCAAAAGTCATTTTACTCCAGCTATCCCTTTGAATTCGGGAAATAACGCAATACAAAAATTCCCATTCTTTTCTGAAGGCTTCGGCATCGAAATTGCCGAGCCTACGAGCGACAGCTAACACGTCTTGAAACGTCTCCTGTCTGTCGCAATGGAATAGGGCAGTGTCTGATGTGAAAATCGTCAACTGTTTTTGTTAAATATCGTCATGGGGAAGACGATTCTTAATTTCATTGCTTACGGTAATATAAAACCGTACGCAATTTTCGCGGAAGGAGGAAACTTCAACTTCTGTCATTCCCTTGCTCGTCGCATCTTCTAGGAATTCCTCACACTGAAGGCCTAGATCAACTTGAGCCAAGGGAAGTTGATTTTGTTTAGGAGACAAATCTATCAGCTTGATGTAATTAAAATGATCTACTAGAAGCGGTTTTAAAAATTTTTGGACGAAAAACCGAAGCAGGTTTTCGAACGAGGCTGTAACTCCTGAATCATCGTTTTCCGTCCTTGAAATTGAGCATTAAACTTGTTTAATGCATTAAGAACAAACTCAAGGAAATGGAAATAGCCTTTAATGTCATGCCTGTTAAGCAATGACAAAGAAGTTTGAGAAGCTTCTGACTTCTGAGTCAATGCATCCTCAATAAAATATCTCTGCAAATCCTTCCAGATATGCAGAAATCTAATAACACACTGGTGCCTCGCGAGCCAGCGAGTATCCGATAATTTTAAAACTTTTAAAGGAGAGTTATAATAACTCTCCTGAAATTGTCTGAAAATTGTTGAACGTTTAGGGCTATTATTTACGAACTTTGATACACCCCCAAGCAGTTCATTACATTCTTTTGGAATCGTAGCGCAGGCAGCACTTGCCGCCAACGCTACAGAATGACAAACGCACGGTAGCGTAAGTAAGATAGGATTTTTCTAAAGTAGCATTGTCTTGAAAGAGGAATTCCTACCCGTCATCACTGCAGCATTGTCACAACTAAGTCCAGCTATGTTACTTAACGGAATTTGCATTTTCAGCAATTGATTTTCAAAAGATTTGAAAATCTTTTCCGCTGAACAATCGCTGGCATCCAAATGGATGAGTTGCAACAGTTCTGCTCTAATGGATAAATGAGATGGCTCAACATATCGAACCATCAATGAGAGCCACTTGTCGTTCGTTGAATCTGAGGTTTCATCCTCGTAAACTGAAAATTTACAGTGGCGAACATTGTCGATGATGCGTTGTGTTTCATGCACGCACAAAACATTGGTAATGATTTGACCGCATTTGGTGCGGCCAACTTTCATACCTTGCAAAACTTCAGGTTCCTTGCCTATATGCTGCATAAGTGCAAGCAAATCAGATGCCATTGAAAGAGGGATATTCTTTTCGGCGAAGAAAGCCGCGAATTTAATCTCCGCTGTTTTGATTTTATCATCGAGGGAAGGTGCAGAACTTTCGCCTGCGACATTATCCCCAACAATTTCATTCTGAAGCATTTTCTGAATGTTTCTGACATGCATTTGTGTGGGCGAGTGCCTGCTTATTTCTGAAAGCCCACACTCGAAGATTTTGTTGCAGACTTTGCAGAAGCATTTGGACTCGTCCGAAGAAACGTTTTGCAACCACACCTTTAACGAAGCGTCAGCATCATACCAATGATGTTGGAACCTTTTCTTGTATCTCTTGGCGGGTACACAATCCATCACGAAACCGGTTACAATTCCGTATCACAGCACTACTAACACAGGACACTTCTCCACTTATCTCAATGCGCAATCAATTCGAATTTCACACAAAAGCTCGCAAGTTGACAAAACGACTGTCTACTTCACTGAAAAATGCTGATGTCTGTTCGCTTTGAATGTTCTATTGCAACTAGCCTGGTCAGAAACTTTTCCCTCTTTCAATACAATCTGGTTCACTGATTGGCAAGCTACACTTTAGAGTGAGAAAGGGTATCACGGTTTATTTCCCTAAAAGTAATAAAACAATATTCATCATGGCATCCCAATCCTCAGCGCGCGGCCACGTCGCGCTCGTTCCATAAAGCCTGGTTTATGACCGAACGACTTTCGAAAAAACCCCATAACGCTCCAGTTTTTCCATCCCTCAGACATTTGCTGGGTATAATCAGGTGTTTGTCCCATTTCAACACCGAAGCCGAAAGGCTATTCTCAATTTTACCCGATACGAAAACCAAAAAACGAAATAAAATGGGTAGCGAACTGGTGAATTCCATTTGTGTGGTGCGCACATCCCTAAAAGCCAGAAACGAGACGAGTCGTACTATGACTGTCGACGATAGGCATCTTGCTCTTATGTCGGGAGATCATTTGTATGAAAGTTTGTCCAATCCCCAACAATTTAAGCAACTCACCTTCCGTGCATGTTGGAACATGTAGCTCCGACAGCTTCATCGTCACATTTTACCAAACTCTTTCTTTTACAGTATCACCTACCTTGGCGTGTACATATATAATTTACGAAACAGTTACAGTAGTATTGTATTAGTGCTATCACAGCTTCTACACCTATCTCCCTTTCCCGAACCATTCTATCCGTGGAGTAGAGGTTTCGCCCGCTACGTCCATCATTCGCACCGCTCCTATCCATTCTATCCATCTCGACCTATCCTTATCTTCTCCTGATGGAAGAAGCCCACCACCTTCTCGTGGTTTCCATCGAGCAATGCCACAATTTTCGTAAATAATCAACAAGCAAATAAGCAGATACGTATAAACCTGATTAACACGAAAAGAGTGTCATTGGCCAAGAGTGGGTTAGTAAAACTCTTCTGTAGGTATAAATGACATTATTGCGAAGGGTACGAGACCAGTCGATATTGTTTTCAAACCTCATTACAATAATCCGGGGTGGGAGTGATAAGCCGACCGTAATAGCGGAGCGGGCGGCTCGCTTACCTGAAACGGAAATCACCGATTCTGTAACTATTTATTGTGACGTGAATTTTAAAGAGTCCATCCTAGAAAGGAGCTTATTTTGTAAGTAGCATTTCAAGGAATTATTTCTGTTTATGTATACAAAAGGCAGAAGACCAACATCGTACATTAGCCAGCTGCGAAAATGCTTTGTAAATTAACAGTTTTCAAGTTTTTATTCTACTGAGAATATAGAAAGAGAAGTTAGAGAATAATTAATGAAAAAAGTAGAATCTTCGGATCGGGGTTTGAACCTCGGTGAAATGAATTCTCGATGGAGAGCGCCGGCCAGGCAGCGCGTAAGGCACACGGACAGAAGTTAGGGTACGCTTGCAGTGGTGCGGTACAAGTCAGAAGGAGATCACATCTTTAGCAGCAATTCAAGCTTCGAAAATGTTTTATAAACTAATAGTTTTCAAGCCTTTAGTCTTCTGAGAATATAGAAAGAGAAATTAGAGAATAAATAAAAATAAAAGTAGAATATCCCGCACCGGGATTTGAACTCTTGACTTTTTGCTTGCGACCCAAGCGCTTCGATGTCGGGAAAACGAATTTTCGCCGGAGAGCGCCGGCCAGGCAGCGCGTACGGCACACGGATGGAGGGACGGGTATGCTTGTGTGGTGCGGTACAGGCGCTAGGAGGGGGTACGCTTGGTAGTGGAGTGGTGGTAGCGCCCGTGGGCGAAAACCCACCGTTCTGGCATCACTGGTTCGAGGGGTTGCAGAGGCCGTCACCGCCGCCGCCCTCCGAGCCACTCGAGGAGCTCCGAGCGAGGGAGGGGGGAGTGGATTGGCGGCGATGCCACCCAACGCCTCCAACAAAAGCGCCAGCACCAACCGAAGACGTCGCCAGCAGACGCTCGTTCGTAGAAACGAGGCTTGAAGCGAGCAACCGCTCTAGATAAAGCGATCACGCGACGCACGCTACGGCTGCGGCTACCGAGCATATACCAAAGAGACTTTGTGCCGGATTAATAATAAACCGTGGTTTAAAAAGTGTAAGAGAATATTCATTTATTTAATGCAGTGGGTGAAAACTCCACATATCGAACTCGCACACGCCGATTTTAATACTATAACTCGAAGTTTCTGATGCGAAATCAGGGAGCTGTAGGATTCGAGCACCGGGTATAGGCCCGTGCATAGCCTGCTAGTGCTCGCAACCGAAGACAGAAGAGGGTCGAACCCCTTACGAGAGGACGATCGGGAGACGGCAAGAGGAGTCTTACAATGTACGCCGCCGCGACTGGACGTGTCGGTCTACGTTTATAAATGTCTGTATAACGAATGCACTCGCGTGTGGTCATTTCTATATTCCTTTGCGTCGGGGTAGCCGACAATGGAAACACCCCGGCGCAACAATACGGACGAACCTGATGAGAAATCAAGGAGCCGTAGGTGGGTGAGGTTTTGTGGACGAACCCGGTACGAAATTGGGGAGCCACTGGGTTGGAGAAGATTTCTTGTTTTGGATGAAAAGTTGCGAACGAACCTGATATGAAATCAGGGAGTCGCGGAAAATGTTAGTAATGCCTCGTAACTCTTAATTAGTGTTGGATACAACTCGAGTGGTAAAGTTGTATCAGTGGGTGAGTACTACTAATATTATAAGGATTGCTGGGTAAGAGATAGGTTTAACGAATCTACTCATTATACTACTTGAATAGTCAATTATAATACAAATGTAAATGTCGCGATTAATAATTAAATAGTGTAGTTACCAATAGTTGCACGGTGTTAACGCACTGGCGATGCGGGGCGTAAGAGTGGCTATTTCAAAGTGCCAAATAGAATATAAACCGAACTCGCGGATTCTATGAGGTTAAGTATTGTTTCGGAACGGGTCTCGAGCCCCAAATCCTTCGGGGTCGTCGTCGTGTCAGCCCCGTTCCCATGGTCGTGATCCAGCTGGTCGAGATCATGACCCCCATTAGTGGTGTGTGATAAGGTAAAGGATTTTAGGGCGTTTTCCCTTCGCAGACGCGAGCTCGAAAAACGGTTGAGAGCGGCGTATGGGAAAATTCTACATACGTAACAGGCACAATCCGCCAGCGGGTATTGATTTTGTCAATAGAAATATACGGAAAGTGCACACCCCTGGACAGTGATCCAGAAGTTTACGTTACGGATTCGTTGGAACCCTATCGTGTTTTAAACAGGAAGAAGACGTACGTAATTATGAATAATCATAACTCAATAATTCAGACTATCCACATCGCGTAAATCGGCGCGTAGGCTACCAGCTAGACAACAAAGTAGGGTTATGCTCGAAATCAGGAACATCTTGAGTTCGCAAAATTGTATGTGTAGGGCTGCAATCCATCCGGGTTTCCCCGGATTTGTCCTTTTTTTTTACGGCGTCCGGGGACGTCCGGGGGAATTTTCTGCAGTGATCCGGGTTTTTCGACACTGCTTGCTCAAAAAGTCATAAATATTTTATCTTTATTTCTTGATTGTGGTTACAGTCTATAATTTACAGAAATTTTTGTCTTGAGATATCGTACCTAATATAAGAAATAGTTCAAAGTGTTCGAGTTTCAAATGCAAATGTCCGGGGTTTTAATCAGGGAGTCGAGACCGAAGCAGAAACCGAAATTCAGACCGGTCACATATCGGTCAAGTAACCAGTAACCGTAACGAAAGTGGAGAGATTTCTGACCGTAGTAGCGAGAGGTTGCAAAAGGGAACCGATGCTCCTGACCAATTGCACTTCGGTCGGGAATCGGGGACCGTAGTTCTGAGACGAACGGGGACCGGTCGGTAGATCGGTCACCACTTAATGTATGAAGCGGTCCGCCGACTGGTTAGGGCTCCGGCTCGGTTTAGTTCGGGTGGGTTCGGTTCAGTTCGACCTAGCTGAATAGGCCGGGAAGGTATGTATGCTGTTCCTTTCGCTCTCATTGTTTGTCTCTCTCGTGACGGGATTTGTGAAAGCAGACTGTTGCAGTTATTTGTTACTCTGACACTGTCAGTCCCAAACTGCGCCGATGTACCGAGGCATTGTTGTATTTGAAACACTACATTAAGAAGATCCAAAAGTGATCGAATTAGCGTGAAATGACCCGTAGAAAAGAATCCCCGTCCAAGTTAAAAATTATCTGCAACTCAGGAAACAATTTCGCTTTTTTAAGGGAGTACACGGTGCGTTTCTGTAAGATGTTTAAAACGCTTTCATTCGACGACCCTTGAGCTTTCGTAGGGAAGAACAACTCGGCTGTCGAGAACGCCTAATCCTAAAATAAAAGTAACTCTTCGTAGTTTACCACACCATTCTTAACATGGAAAATGTAGTCCTAGCTTCGTTAAAAATTTTAAATTGTTTTCAATAATTGCTATTTTACTCAGGGCTTTATGGTCGCGATTTAGCCACTCGTAAACTGCACTTTATTGTTATACCGTAGACCCTCATTCGCCAACGAAAGGACGCATCCTGAAATTTTGTCCATGGATCATTCCAAGGTTTTATTTTCTCTAGGGCGAGGACAAAACACCCTGTATTTGCGTTGAACCATAATATTATATGGAACAGGGACTTTTGGGTATACTTAACCCCTATTGAAGTTCAAACAAACGTAATTAAAGAAACCCTTCCGCAGGCATAAATGACACGATTATGGGGATACGAGACCAGTCGATTTTATGTTCTGACCTGATTGAAGTAATACGGGGGTTCGGGTGGTATGGCAAACCGTCCGCAATAGTGCAGCGCGCGGCTCGCTTACCTGAAACGGGGCGCACCGCTGCCTTCGAACATACCATCCTACGAAAAACCTTTTTTTGTAGACAGTAGCTTAGAAAGATGATCATACTTATTCAGAATTTAAAGACATACCATGTGGCAGGCAAAATTGGGAAAATAAGAATTTTCCTACATATTTTGACGTTACAAAAATGAATTTCTTAAAATATTATGTGAATAGGCAAAATAATCTAAATTAAAAAAGAAAAAAATGAATGCAATACGATAAATAGTGCCAAAGATAAAAGTTTATAAGTATAGCGTAGTTTCAAAAAGGGATATGCAAAAAGTAATCAAATCACAACTGTGGTTCTGAAACAAATTCGGAACCATCAAAATAATAATTAGCTCCCTCTAATTTCACATCGACTGTACATCATGTTTCATTTTGATCAAAAATCCTGACATCGACGTCAAAAAGTGATCGAGTGGGGTGACCTTCCTGCTATGTTAGTCGAAAAATAAAAACACATAGTATTGTGTTTGTAATATTGGAAACATCATAAATGTTTGCAATTTCATTCGTTATATCGATTGGTCCAAAAATTCTATTTCTCGTACAATATGCATAGATACATTATAAATGGTAACAATTTTATTAATATTAACTTTGGCGTTATCAGCGTGCAACCTTTTGAAAATTGACTGTTGTTTCCAAAACAAATTGTTAATCCTTGATCTATCGTTAACTTTGTTTATTTATAACTAAACATTTTATTGATAAAAATATAAATTATTTCTGAAAATTATTTATAAAAATATTTCATTGCGGCTATGAAAGTAATCTTTCATTTATAAAAATAGTTAAAGTAGATGTTTATAAAATTATCTATAAAATTTAATAAATTTAGAAAAAAACGTAAATGTATTTTTAAGAATTTATATATAAATTAAATTAATTGATTTTATTTATTATTATAAATTTGTTTTATTTATACTATGTATTTCGCTGTGGATTGCAAAAGATGCAAGGCCAGGTTACTAACGTGATAAAAAATAATTAAAATAACCTACTAATTAATTTTAGTCACGATTTGCGATTCACAACAGGGCTAGTAACAATTTGTTTCACAAATTTTAATCGGGGGTATTTCTATTTTCTTCCTATTTCTCGTGATGTGATGAATTCTAGTTGCCCGCATTTTTATCTCTCCCGACTTTGCGTCAACCGTATTGCAATCGGTCGAGACTCTCGGTTGACTGTTTTGCGAACCTCTCCATACATTAACTCCAACCTCTCCATAAATTAACGCGACCGTATTCCCGACCGGTCTAGACTTTCGGTTGACCGTAAGTCTGAGACAAATTCTCTCTCGGTTATCAGTTGAGAGAAAACTTCAGACCGATTGTTTCTCTCGGGGTCGGTCGAGAGAACCGTAAATACCGTGTCGAACGTCTCAGTGACCCCGACAGCGACAGTAACCAAAATTCTATCGGTCTCGACTCCCTGGTTTTAATGTCTGTCCTAGATTAGTGATTTTACAGATGGCAACCCTATTCATGTGGGAGCCGTGGGGAAGGACGATCACCTTTGTATAATACTCGCTTGACCATAGTCATTTAATATTTATGATACCAAGCACTATTCATCTTTTTATGTGTAATCATTGTTACTATTGCTGTATGTCCCATTGATGTTAATGTATTATGCATTCATTTCTTTTTCAGATGCTGTGCGTCGTAATGAAAACTTCAAAAAGCCCATCCAATTGGAATTCTAGGAATGGATGCGAGAAGCTCTTCAAACCAGAATGGAGAGTGTACAGAATAAAACATGTGGTCCATGTACACAGACAGCCTGGAACTCAACGGTCTGCTGGAATTTATGGAGCAGACAGCGGTTGAAAATATGGAGCCCATGGATGAAGAATTCTAATTTAATATAGTGAATATTTATTTTCAGGTATATCAGGCCTGCAGAAAGAGCCGAATTGCGAGACAGAGAACTGTTTAGGATTGTGGGAGCCAGATCACAATCGAGCATGGATTTGTTACGTTGCTAACCACAGCATGGATGTGGGCAGGGACTGCAGTAGTGTTCATATGTGCATGATATTGAGATGCTGGATGGTTTCTCTGGTGCACTATGTGGACTTGTCACACACTCTACTGCACTTCCTCCCAACCATGCTATTTATAGCAACGTAACACACCTGCATGCTGGGCTCTGACCGGACTCCCAGAGTTCCGTAACTCCCAACTCGGCTGTTCGTGTATATTTGAATTGTAGCCGAAAAGAATGATTTATTATAGTGTTGTCCTGTTATGGAGATGGACCCTTCATTCTGTTAAGAGAACATTTCTAATCGCGCTACACCTTTTGTAGCTGGAGGCATTTGCGCGAAGTAGATAATTTGAAATTATGAATATTCATAATTACGTATTGGGAAATACTGTGAGAGTGCTACAGGACTGGTATCATACAAGTATTGAAATAGTGCAATAATGTTCTTGTCATTAAATAGTCTGTTAAATTTTACAATCCCCAAATTCCCAATACTGCCCTATTACATGTGACAGCTAACCCGATTGAACTGCTTTAATTTTCGCCACTAGGTCGCGTAGCGGCAATAAGAAAATCCCAATATGTTCATGGTATTTAGGACGGTATTCACAGTCGCTACTTATTCTTAAGATTATCTTAAGCATTCAGCATCCTTTACTAGTCTACTAGAGTAGTAGAGGACGCCGAATGCTTAAGATGATCTTAAAAATAAGTAGCGACTGTGAATACCGCCCTTAGAAGATGATCGGATTCCTCGTAAACTTCTATCACTGCCTTCAAGGGTGAATTTACACATATGGATCGGTGGACATTTGTAAAAAGAAACTTGCCACAGAATTGTTTATAACATTGAAAGTTAACGTTAAAGGTCTTTTTGTAATAACATGCTTTGCTCAATGAGGAAAGAAGTTCAGAAAAAACCATGTGCCAGAAATACACCATTTCGACGCAAAAAATTGTTAAAGTTTACACAAAAATTCAAGTGCGTAAGCCACTCATTCTCATATCCTGTCAGGCTCATATCATGAGGCTTCCAAGTCAGCGAATATCTACATGCCACTGTTTGTATGAGCGGCTCTAGACACTCTAACTTTTATGTAAACTTTAATAATTTTTAGCATTAAAATGGTGCATTTGTAGAATACGTTGACGTAAGAAAAAACTTTAACATTCATTTTCAATGTTACAAACAATTTTGCAGCAAATTTTTTTTACAAATGTCCTCCGATCCAAACGAGTAGATTCACCCACGAAAGTAGTGACCCACCATTACTTTTTATACACACTGTATAATGACTCAATTCCTAAAAATTTGAAAAACAAAATGGTATTCCATATTTGGTTACTTTTTCCTAAATTTAAATATTAAGTTTTTTTTCTAATTTATGTCTTATTTATATTTGGTAAAAATAGTAAACACAAATTAAATTGAAATTATATTGTAAACATGTATTATATTGTAAATTGTTAATGAAAATATAATTTTATGAAAAAGTAGAAAAATTATTTAAATGTGTATATACATAAATTAATTTGAATAAATGAAACACCAGAATCTGCTCAATTTCTGCTGTCACTCTACGGTCAGATCATTGCAACAGGCTCTGCGCACAGAACCATAGCTTAATGCAGACACAGATGGCATCGAATTTGTTGCCAGGATCTACTCAAATCTGCTGGCATACTGTGGTCAGTTTAGTTTCTTAGTAGAATCCCCCATTAAATTTTCTCCCAGCAGTAGTCAAACATCCTGTATGATACAATAATCATTTATTTATGTAACATATATATGTAAGCAACAAAAACTTATAGTTTTTTAAGGATTAAATAATATACAAGTTACGGATTTTCGTAGATTCGCAAAAATATATAAGGGGACTCATTTGGACTGTTCCCCAATACTTCACATTCCAGTTATTTAAAAATGTTTATGTGTTTCAATAGCAACAAATTAATGCATGTTTTCTTTTTGTATATATACGTAAAAGCTATTTCAGTGTATAAACGTGAATTCGTAAATATCCTATGTACACTTTCACAGTCTTTCCACAGTTACACGTTTTTCACTCATGCAAACATTACCTACTATTTTTTCCATAAATTAAACTATTTATAATGGGCCTTTACTAGCATAAATCAATCGAAAAGAATTCATTAATAAAAATTAAAGCATTTTAGTAGCACTTCTCCCGTCTATAGAGAGGTTAACTTTACTCCACTTTACTCGAATACAAATTTTAACCAGGAAATTAAATTCTGCGGTCTAAAGAACCCTCCTATGAACCGTTTTTACAATGAATACTAGTCGTGTATTATTAATATATGTATAAACATTTTGTTTCGCGATTACTGAGCTCCGTACCACTGTGCGCTGGTCAACTCAGTCATTATGAGATTACACAATGAAACAACTCAAACGGTGTTTTTTAACATTATTATTATTATTTTTCTGGCAAATATTTCATTCAAACATTGTCTATGATTGTGAATATGAAGATGATGTATGGGTTCTGAGATGAGTTTTACTAATCACGACATTCCGAAATTTACGCTTATTATTTATAACTTTTCCGTCGCCTGCAGGGTAAATAATTATGCATTTAGGATTCCTGTAGAAACATAGGTATCCTGTATAAACCTTTCGTTCTCAGCCAGGTCCAAAATTGGTTAATTTCTACCATTGTCCTTTCACAGCGATATATATATGATAAATAATTAATCAGATATAGAAATAAATTAACTGTGGTACACAAGGTTCATCAAATATTAAATATGAATTATAGTCACATTGCGAAAATTATATGAATAAAATAATTAAAAATGTTTATAGCGCATGCGTCAGACAAGTCAGCTGTTTCCCTTGTAGGAAAACGCATTTCTGTGCAGAATGTGAAATTTACCAAAATGTACCGTTTCCTTAACACAATATAAAGTTACTGGGTAAAAAAATTTCATGTAGAAATATTGTTGTTACAGTACGGTAAATGGTTTATAATAATTTCATGAATAATTTAATTATTCCATAACCTCAAACGATTGCATTAGCAACGTTACATATTTGGTGTCGTAGCAACTGTGGTGGCGACAGTGATAACAGTAGAGGTGATAGTCTGATAATGCACACGGTGTGACGGTGGTAGCGGTGACGATAAAAGTGGTAGTAGGATGGCGGTAGCAACAGTGGTGTAATGATAAAGTGGTATCGTTGTACATCCGTAAAAACATTTAATTATCGACTGTTGAAGTTTGAATACGAACGATAATGTGAATCTCGTAAGAAGATGAGGATTTGTGTAACGTGTGTGTATTGGACATTACTTTTTATATCAATTGTTTCCAGGCAAGTATTTTGCTTTTTCCTCTTTTACTGATACCTCACACACATGCAAGTAAAATGTCCAATGGTTATCCGCATGCTCAATTTTAATAGTACTAGTATAGTACACGTTAGTAAAGCGGCATGTTTCATTTAAATCTACCTAATAAGAAAAAGTATAAAGTTTACTGTTTCAATAACATTTACTAAACTAGTACTAAATGTTTTTTGATAATTGTTATTCCGTATATTCAAAAGTAATAAATTCTCAGCTGTTTGATATTTTATATCTCAAAATATATGGAGTCTAATACATTTCATAAAAGTAATTATTAGATATGTTTATTGTTCTTTCATTTATAAAAAATGATATAATTTTGCAGACCAGTGTTAAATAATAGCGTTGTTACATTATTACGAGAAAGATATATTCATTTTTCAGTTTCTGTTATTAATTCTGATATAATTTGCAACACAATTTTTCCTTAAAATCAAGGTTTTTATTATTCATGTTAAAAAATCCAAATAAAATTGTAGTACAGTATTAATATGCAGAAAAATTAAAGAATAAAATTTAATATTTATGAGTTATCAATATTATGTCATATTAATTAAAATTATAGGTTAATTTGTAATCACTTTCTTTTTTTTTTAATTTTTTGGTATGAATTTACAAGTTAATAGTAATGATTAACAAATTATCATCATGTTAATTTAATACCTAACTGTCAAATACATTTACACTACATAGACATTTTATATACATATAAATATATTAAATAACAGATTTTATTTTTACTCTCTTGATCTTTTATAATGAACGCAACATGAAACGCAACATGATGAAGTATTTGAAAATTTTATAGCTTTTATATCTTGGTTCCCATAGAAAAATGAAATAAAAATTTGTAACTTTCTTTTACAACCACAATAAGTTGTTAATGTAGAATAATATATGATAATAATAATAGGAAACTAATTATGTTACAATGTATATGCAAGTTGTTTTCTTATACAATTATGTGAGATTATGTTGTTAACATGGTTAAATATTAAGAAAACTGTTCTAAAGCAAAATTAGATGTTACTTTATATTCCTCTTTAACCATACATTTTTGGGCATTTTTTACATGTAGTTGCAGAGTTCCTTCTTTTACTTTAATGAAATTCTGTTGCTGTTAATATAATAATAGATGCAGTTTTCTATGGATTAGAAGACAGTATTATGTTCAATATTCGTAGATAAACTATTACGCTCCATAACGAAAAGATAGTACACTGTATAATATTATTAAACTTTATAAATGTAGTTGAAAAGTAACATTTCTCTCAGTGGACTTATTAACTTTATGCTTTAATTTTAAGTACTTGATGATGTGGGTTCTGTTCAGGTTATAGATAGTACATTCCACTTCCAGTTTAAAACAAGCAGAAGTGGTTACTACACAAACAAAATGATTGCATATTCTGAAAGTTTTCATTCTTTGGTTAGTTGTTCAGAACAAATTGTGTTAAATTTTTAAACACATTTCATGTATTAAATGTAATGGGTTGGTATAAAAAGTTAAGTGACAGTGAAATAGAAATAATTAATGGATTAAGAGGACTTTCTACTGTGACGGCTGAATCAAATTTAATTTTTCGGGAATTAAGAAAGGAAACAAGTATTGCACGTATCATTTTGCACACTTGTAGCTTTAGTCTATCACATTTCAAGACTATAAAAAAAAATTGGAGGAAAAAGATCCATTTATAGCAGAATAGAAGTATCGTGAAGGGAACAATATCCTTCCGGATGCCAGATCGGATATCAGCAATTGTAGTTATCTCAAACACAAAATTCAAGAAGATAGCTAATTTGTAGATGTGTGGCTATCGTCTGAACCAGCATAATGAAAAAATATTACGAAACAAACAAATGACAACGTCCTACATAATTTTTATCAATTTTAGCAGAAAAAATTTTGGTTTCATTGACCGTAGTAATTCAATTTAGCAAATATTTGCAAAATTCTAGTTCGAACGATAAAGTAATGTCTACTGAATATGCCTGATATATTTGAAGCGTATTTTTGGTTTTTTGGCAATCAGGTTTGGTATCCGGCAGGATATTGTTCTCTTCATGATGCTTTTACTTCGCTACAAATGGACATCGTTACATGCAAATTTTTTTCACAGTCGTAAAAGGTTCAATACGTGTTTCTTTTTTAATTCCCAAAAAATTTTGATATGCAATTATATATTATGGCAAAGCAGCTATAACATTTACGTATAAGTGAAACAATGAACAGCCAAAAGTACATACAACTGATAAATGAACTAATAACTAATTTACGACAGCAATTGTGGATAAATAGATCATTTTGCAGCACGACAACAAAAAGTTCTTAGACCAATGTGTGTTCAAGACTATTTAATGCATAAAAACATGCATACATTGGGATAGCTACCATTTTTTCCAGATATTACTGTAATTGAAAATAATTCTACTAGTTCTCAGAGTCAGAGCTGTGTACATCGAAGGAAGACAATATCTAATAATTATAGATTTATTAAATGTATTACACAAAAGTGGAATAGAATTAGTCAAAGATACATTAAAAATCTGTACAAATCCATTCCAAAACGCTTACTGGATATTGTAGAAGCTAATAGAGGTTAAAGAAACTATTAAAAATAATATTACAAATGTATATGAAGGGTAAGGGAAAAAAATTAGGGATTTATAGCATGATTTGTTGGTGGCAACTGGGACTACACAACTGTCGAATCACAAAGGGTTATAATGTTCAAATGCTCCTGTAAGATAATCCCTGATAATCATCTGTCTTCAGTCTGACATCAGATTGGTAGCAGGGTCTGGCTCTGGCATAAGAGCGCAGAGTCTGACGTCAGAACCGTAGCAGACGGCAGAATCTGCTGCGAATCTGCTGCTGATCTGACATCAGGTTCTGCACCTCAGCACGCAGCCAAATGCGGACACAGATGACTACGGTTCTGATGTCAGATTCTGCTCTCCAGATTTGGCTATCAGGGATGTTAATGTTTTGGTATACTGGTTAAAAATGGTTAATGCACTTTGCACTGGAACAAAACACTCAATGTCTCTACTCTTTGCCCAAGCATAATCTTCTGTCGTCAAGGAAAAACAAGAAATTATTATAAGGGAATGCCCATTCCCCATTCAGGAAGTGGAGGAAATGCGAATATTACATGATATTTTTTATCGAACCATCTACATATGATGTAAAGTCTTTTAAAAAGAAGACGCGAAACTGTAATAGAAAAAAAGGAATGTTCAAACTTCCCAATGGAGCATACACAGTACTCCTGCTTATTTCAAACGCAAAATACGAAGCTCTCATGGTCTTAAAAAAATTTTGCGACCCTAAAGCTCAGCTATGTTATAAGACGCTGCACAGTGGTCCCAAATCACCAAAAGCTGGCCAAAATTCAATTTTCGAAGTATGTAGTACCTTTTTGCTATTATAGCAGATTTGTTCTACATATATCAGTGCATCAAATGCCGCTTGAATTTCTTAAATATACCTATTGATTGGTTATTGAGATACAGTGAAACCTCGTTTATCGCAAGCCTCGTTTATCGTAAGATTCGTCTATCGTAAGCCGGGCGTTTCGTTTATCGTAAGTTTCACATTCCCTTCTTACCCCCTCCACTCTTACCCCTACCATTTACCATCACGTGAGAAAATAATATTTCTAGGATAAATAAACTATGCTCTTTTCATTTGCGAAAGCATGAATGCAGCTTGTACTACTACTGCAGTACTATTTTTCGTGTGACGAGACGGGGGTGGAGGGATGGGAGTTGTGGGTGGGTGGATGTGTGGGTAAATAGGCAGGTAGGAAGATATATAGATAGGTAAATAGGTACTCTCGATTTTCGATGAATATTTATTGAATAGGAATGAATCGAGTTTGCATACATATTTTACGAAATGCTTCAGCATTTTGTAACAGCATTTTGAAACAAATTGTTTAGATTTAGAAATGGGACGAAAATATGCTTTTTTTATAAAATCGTTTATTCAGGAATATTGGGAAAAAATGGTTTATGTACATGTTAATAAATTTATTTATTCGCATAATGTTTAACATACACGGCCGATTCTAAAACGTTTTCCATATGATTTAGATTTACGGCTTCTTCCCTACTACAATCTGTACGTTTTAAATACCATTGTTTAAATATGTTGAAACATTTATAGGTTTCTTTTAAGTCAACTTCATTTTCGTTTGATCCGGATGCAGGAAAATCATCCACGTCGAGGGATGCTTGCTCATTATTATTTTCTTCGTTGCCTTCTATTTGGTCCTTTAACAAAGAAACAATTTTCTTTAGCGCTATTCAATTAATTTTAAATTATAAATTTTCATTTCTTGTATACCTCAATGTTTCCTGTGCCTGTGTATTTTTCTATGAGTTCTGCATCTGACAGCTCGCGCCATGCAGGTGCATCCATGTCCTCCAGGACCCATTCCTCAACTTCAGTTGCAGATGGAAGGTTCGATCCACACATGCTGCTTAGCATTTGTGACATTTCTATCGGTTCCTCCGCATTCGTGGATGAAACCAACGACTCACCCACCAACTTTCTCCATGAGCGTGCCATGGTAAATGGAGGGACAGATGACCACGCAGTGGTAACGGTAGAAACCGTATTTAATATATTCCACTTTTTTAAAAAAGTTTTCATAGCATCAGGTGCTGTACTGTCTGATAAAGCTAACTTTCTCAAAAATAGGCTCCTATAATTGCGTTTTAATGTTTCAATAACGCCCTGATCCATCGGCTGCAGGATCGATGTAACATTCGGTGGCAAATAAACCACTTTAAATTGTGGATCTATGCTATCAAGATCCTCAGCCGAAGGATGACATGGCGCATTATCCAGAATGAGAATAAATTTCTCTCCTGGCCCTGGCTTTTCAGTTTTCACCGCTGGTGTAAATAAGTTTGTATACCAGTCGATGAATATGTAACCTATAATGTGTGACAAATTTTATCGAAACAGATTCGTAACCTATCAACTATATGACAATATTGAAATTTGGATAATAGAACTAATTTTTTAGACACCTTCGAAGGGATGATAAAGTTACCATTCATCCAGGCATTGGTCTGCCCTCTGTATGACAAGGGCAGATTGGTAATGCCCTTGAAACAACGAGGGTGTTGCGATTTTCCTATTAATAGGAGAGGGATTTTATGACTCCCAGTCGCATTTGCGCATGTCATTATGGTCACCCTCTCCTTTGATTCCTTATGACCAGGCGCTTCTTGCTCGTCTGCTGGTGCCAAAGTTTTTTTTGGCATTGTTTTATAGAAAAGGCCAGTCTCATCCGCATTATATACATTTTCCAAAGGATATTGCCCTTCTTGAATTATTTTTAAAAGTTCTTCTTTGAATAATACACCTCCTTCTGTGTCGGCTGACATACGTTCTCCTTGCACGCTAAGTTGGCGTATGCCAAATCTGGCCTTAAATTTGTCCAGCCAGCCCCGGCTAGCTTTGAATGTTTCGGGTCCTCCAAGCTGTTGATTGAAGAACAGAGCCTTCTCCTGTATTAGAGGCCCTGAAATGACAATACCCAGGCTCCGTTTCTGTTTAATCCACTCATATAAAAGATCCTCTAAATCGACATTCTTGCCACTGTCGACTCTTGTCCGTTTTTTAAATCTTTTTTTCTTCGGCGACAATAATTGATATTTTTCTTTATTTTGAACTATTCGTGTCACAGTCGCGCCTGACACACCGAACTGCTCCGCGATTGTGGCTTTCTTACATCCTTGCTCTGCAAGGTTAATTATTACCAATTTTTCAGTTAACTGCAACTGTTTGTATTTCGGCACCTTCCGAATTACTTGCACCTCTGTACAAATTTATAAAATTATATCTATATTCATTTAGTTACATATAAATTGTTTTAACAGGTATTAGCGTGTTTACGTACCGTTATCCGAGTGGTTCCTTTCACTTTCCATATTTCTTTATGCTCACTCTCAAACTCACAATTAAAAATCAAAAACTTCACAAGTGTGGGTAGGCGACAAATAATATTTTGAGGTTACACGCGACGTCCAACAAGGCATTTCTACATAGCGATTGGGTGCAACAACCAATCGGCTGCTTTCACTGTAAACCAGCCTTTATGCTAGTAGCAGCGGTGGGGGCCCCTCTCGGCTTACGATAAACGAAACAATTCGATTCGAGGGGCTTGCGATAAACGAGGTTTCACTGTATAGGCCGTCAATGTTGACGAAATTTCATGCTCCTTAATCCTTGAAAATGGGAGCATGTTTAATGTGCCAGAGAAAGTTTATCTGAAAAGATCCATATGTGAAACAGTTTACCATTAAAGTAGGTGTTATAGACATAAACTTTCCTCAGAAACAAAGTAAAATATCGTTGAATTTATCTTTGTAATTCCGTTCTCAATGTGTCATGTCCGGTCAGGCATAATTACTGTTGTTAAAATGAGCTACGAGCCGTGAGCTTCAAGAGTTCGAGTCGCGGTTCAAACCCTAAAGACTCGAACCTGGTAGCCATGAGAGCTCGAGCCTTTAAATCTCGAATCTTCAAGCTTGAAGGCTCGAGTCGTATAAATTGTATGTAGTGAAGTGATGTACAAAGGTCGAGTTTTGGAAGCCTTAAAACTTAATGTAGAAGTTCTAAGTCTTACATTCCAATATTATATGAAACTCAAGCTTTTAAAGCTTTAAGGCAGAATAATATAGTTAGGTCCAAAAAAGTGGGTTTTTTGTGAATTATTTCTGTGACGCCCTAACTTCGTTAAACTATTACTGATAGGATGATCAAATATATGTATATATTTTAAGCAATGTATGAAACTTTCCTTTATTACAAAATACATACAGATATTTAAGCAAAATATAGAAGTCACTTTAGAGTGTTATAGGCCGAACAAACAAGGGTTTCTCGATTTTCTACGTTTATTTGATCTGAGAGACAAAGCTGGGCCACTTTTTTTCGTTATTTACGTGAACTTCGACCTAATATTTTCGATGGATTATACTTTCAAAGTATGAAAAAAAACTCAGTTTTTTTCAACTCTCACTGTGTTATTCCCTGTCAACAGAAGTGGTAAATCTCGTTTTGTTTTCAATACAGAAGCGAAATAGTTTGGCAAAACGTGCAGAACCGACAGTGGTAGTCAACGGCGGCGCGCGATCCACTGCCGCTCAGCGTAACACAATCGCTTAACGCGCGTGACTACCACTGTCGGCTCCGCGCGTTTTGCCAAACTATTTCGCTTCTGTATTGAAAACAAAACGAAATTTACCACTTCTGTTGACGCTTTCCGAAGGAAAACTGTCTGCTGCATCGCGTGGAATGGTCAGATTTTCTCCCAGACCCTTAGTTTTGGAAATAAATTGAAAGATATCTGCAAAAATTGGTGCATTTCGGGTGTCCTTTTTCCTTTGATCGTTGTTTAAACATATTTAAATGTTCATAATGCAATAATAACTTATATCGTTGTATTCGGAAGGGTTCATAGAATAATTTTACGCAACGAACAATCGAATAACTATTGCCGTTTCGACACAAAAGATGTTCAATGTTGAAAATTTGCAGTTTTTTTTCAAAATCGATTTTCTCAAAAACTAAAGGTGATGGCGACAAACGTTTTCAGGGCACGAAAACTTATAAGAAACGGCCATTAAATGTTACAAGTCCAGATGGCTGTTGTACTATGTTATGTGCGTATCCGTTCCTACTACTATAAAATCATCCACATACACGCCTAATATTAATATTTTTCTACCTTGATGTAACACATATACACACGGATCCTCTCTTATTCGTTTCAATCCGACGGTTTCCATAATCTCATTCATTCTTTCATTCCACTGACGCCCCGATTGGGGTAATCCATATATGCTCTTGGAGAGTTTGCATACCTCATTTTTGCCATTTTCGAAGCCGGGTGGCTGCTCCATATAAATGTCCTCCTGAAGTGTGCCATACAGGTAGGCCGCAGTTACATCGAATTGTTTTATCCGCAAGTTGCGTACGCTGGCAATAGCGAGTAGGGTCCTTATCGATTGCATCTTGATAACCGGCGCGAACGATTCGGTATAGTGTATACCCTGCCTTTGCTGGCATCCCATTGCCACTAGGCGAGCCTTGTATCTTGGTGTTTGATCCTGTTCCCCCTTTAGTGCGTACACCCATTTACTTTTGATGACTTTGAGGTGCCCCTTCCGAGGCACCAATTCCCAAACCTGGTGTTGCACCATTGATTTTAATTCATTCTCCATAGCTTCTGCCCATTCTTCTGCTTCGGATGATTGCATAGCTTCTTTATGATTCACAGGTATTTGCTTCCCATGATGTATGATTATATTAGTCTGCTCTCTCCTATTCGATACTATCTCTGATCTTCTAACGCCTCTTTCGAGGAGCTCTTCCTCTATTTCTTAGACCCTGTTCCTATGTTCTTCTCTTATTTGCTCCGTGTTCCGTCCTGGTTTCCATCCTTTTCTTTTTTTTCAGTTGTTCTGGTTCATTAATTTCCTCATTTTCTTTTCCTACTTGTTGGAATGGTGGAGTTTCTATTCTTTCTATGATGATGTCTTCCGCCTGCAGCTCGGACTCCTTTTCTTCTCCTGTAATTGGTAGTTCGATTGTAGTGTAGATGATGTCTTCTATTCTATCGTCGCTTGTATTTACTTCGCTTAATAATTTCGGGATAAAATTATTAATAACTGCGGGATGTTGTCCTCGCCACGGGGTGACGGGCGTACCACCAGAATTACCCTGTATCTGTTTAAGAAATAAAATAATTCTTTATTCTTTATCGTATGGATATGGAAGTGTCGCCGATGGATTCCTTGTGGTTTTCCGATGAAAATCGTTTCAAATGTCGTGTAAATCGGACAACTTTTACATAGGGAATACAAATAGCTAGTGTCAAAGTAGTGCGATTTGCATGATATTTTGTATGATTTTCATCAGAAAAACATAAGGAATCCATTGGCGTCACTTTCATTTCGTTATGATGAAGAAAAGAATTTCTTAATACGCTGTAAGGGATATTTCACCCTCGACTGCGGGGGCTCGACCTCAATTCGCTACGTTCGACCCAGAAACATACCTTTTTCCGAAGCAAGCCATAAAAATCGGGTGAGGCAATGCGAAGGCCTGTCCTCGCCACGGGGTACCAGGCCGCAACTTTTTGACGGGCGTAGCTCCAGAATCATCCTGTACCTGCCTGTTTCAGAAATAAAATAATTCTTTATTCGTTATCGTATGGATATGGAAGTGTCGCCGATGGATTCCTTGTGGTTTTCCGATGAAAATCATTACAAATGTCGTGTAAATCGGACAACTTTTACATAAGGAATACAAATAGCTTGTGTCAAGGTAGTCCGATTTGCATGATATTTCGTATGATTTTAATCGACGGAACGCCAGGAATCCATTGCCGCCACTTCCCCTTCGATACGATGAAGAAAAGATACAAACATTTGAAATCCTGAACAGTTCTCACTTCTTAATGATATTCCAAACCCTTCGAGGGTCGAAAGCCATAAAATTCGGCGAGGCACTGCGGGGTGTTGTCCTCGCCACGGCAGCAGCACGAGGTTGCTTTGCAAAGTGACCAAGGCGAGCTAAGGACTCTGCAGACTTTTCACTCCGCGAGGCACGCCTCGCGCTGCAGCCTCGCAACGTCTAGACGCGGCTTATCATTTGTGCAGTGTGTGACTTGACTACCCTCCGTGTAATCGGTCTGCGCGAAGTAGGGCGCAAGTTCGATGATTATCAGTACTCCTTCCCGAGAGGAATACGATTTACTTTAATTATAGTACATGTGTGTTTTGTAATAAAGTGTTTCTATCGTCTCCTGAATTCAATAACTGGCATCCAGACATCTACGCTCCTACAATCCACCGTCAATACGCCTCGTAGAGAGACACGGGAAGAAAACTGGTAGCCCGCTGTTGACACGTGGTCCTCTCGAATATAAACACGAGCTTTAATATCAAAACAAAAGCATGCGTCATCGTATTCTGTGCGAGAGAAGATGGGCACTGGGGAGGAGGTATTGCTGTGAAGAGGGCCTCTTCAAGAGAGCAGCCGTTTGTGAGGGATGCAAATTCGATTGGTTCTAATATAATCTGCTCCCTATGGTTGAAATTTAGTCTAGCAACTTTCACACCTCCTAACCTAACCAATTGAACTTACATCCCTCCCAAAAGAACCGGCCATCCGAGCGTAGAAGCAAGTGCGGAATAAAAGTAACGGTGCGCTTCTCGATACCGCAGATGTACCTACCTAAGTAGCATTCCTGACGGAAAAGAATTGTCCAGCCTTTGGGCCTGCCATTCCTGGCGTAGACCTTTGGCAGGTAGGCATCTGTTTCAACAGGCAAGGCCACCCGTGGCGCCAGCAAGACCGTTCCCGGTCCTTGCTATTCCAGCGAGTTTTCTTCCAGGGAAAATCAGTAAATTTGCAAGCGCAATATCTCAAAAACCAGTGGAAATCAAATGTATACATTAAAGCTTATTGAATTTGTTTTAGAACGCACTATCAACTCAGGTCTTCGGAAAAAATAGTTCCATTTAAAAAACCGAACTTGACCATCGTATCTTTTAAAATAATAATCGAAAAAAAAATTCGTCCGCGCTAATAAGTTGGCCCCCTCGAACCATGCAATTCCCTATTTTTTAAATATTTTTGTCTCCAATAGTTTAGGAGATATCCAGCTGTCCACTCTTCCCGCGGACACCCTGTAGACCAGATGATGGTAAAATATATGCGGTGAGATCCGCCAAATTTAACGAATCTGAAAAAGGATCGAATTACTGTGTGAGAGATCTCGGCTAATTTTCCCATTACGCACGGCTCACATAAACCTAATGGTTCTGAGGGAAATTGCAAATCTCTAACAACCTCTTTATTTCTCATAAGATCTAGATACGTTTCACATCCGTGACCTAACCTCCTTATGCCACAGCGCTTTGTTAATTCTATGCCCCGGTCCTTTGTCCCTTTCTTTGTATTTTTCTTCTAAACTTTTATGATTACAGTATTGTCTCCGTATGTGCTCGCTGGTCGGGACCGGCGTTGAGCTCCTATCGTGAACAGATCCCTAATTCCGAGTGTTCGTTTCTCGCTTCTTTCTGGCCGAAAGGGGGAGCGAGATAGAACGCTTTTCGTATGCGCGGGCGTGTGCGACGGGTGCGAGCACTCAGATGGAATCGTGACTGCTCGACGCATGCGCGCGACGGTCAGATAGCCAGGCACGGTACGAGTCTTTTTTGCGCCCTAGGCGAACTTTTCAAATTACGCCCTTTATTATAATGCATTTATTTGAGATTATTAACAATCTTACTCTGAATTTTTATTCGTAGTTTAATTCACTTATAGTACCACTTGTAATATTTAATTTTAATGTTTATTTTCAACAATACCAGTAATGAAAATATCATTTTGCACCTCTTGTCGACTTTCCGCCCTAGGCAGTCGCCTAATTTTGCAGAGTAAAGTCACAAATAATCTCAAATAAATGTATTACAATAATGGGCGCAATTTGACAAGTTCGCCTAGGGCGCAAAAAAGAGTTGAGCCGGGCCTGCGTCAAGATTTTGCGAAGTGGTTCCCGTGGTCACCGTAAGTGCTTGCGACCATCGCGCACGCTCGTCGCGCACGCAAAGGACGGAGTGTCACGGCGTCCAAAAGACGGAGGGAAACAAAACATCAATGCGTCGTCTGTCTCGTACCGTCCTCGCTCGCTTTCGGTGGCTCTCACTCGCTCTCGTTCCATCTCGCTCTTACCTTCGCCGGACAAGAGTGAGACAGAAGTGGTGGGGATAGCGACAAGCACGCATCGTGTGCACCAAACTGAGCACGTACTGAGACAATACTGTAAATGCTTTGTGACTCGCTGTTATATTCATTGCCCTGTTATTTAATACTACCGTTTCGATTAAGAAAACGTCATCATGTTCATAACCTTCCGCTACAATTTCATTTCTTTCACCCATTATATCCACGCACTTACCATCAAAACCTATTCTAAAACCATTGCGCGTTAATTGAGATACTGATAGTAGATTTGTGCGTAATAATCCAAGTAATGCTGGTATATAAAATATATCTCTAATACTAATGCTTCGATTACCTTGCTTTGTTTCCACTCTAACCTCCAAGTCACCTTGTGCTTCTACGTCTCTATTTTCTTACGCTAACCCTACTTTTATATTAAGAGGTCGAACGTTCGTCATTGCAGACAGGTTCGGCGACATATGGTTTGTCACTCCCGAGTCCAGCGTCCAGATTTGTGAATTACTATCCTTTTCAGATATTTTCTGGTTTCTATTTTGTCTGGTAACTTGGAAATTTTAATGGTTTTCATTAGTTAACACCATATTGCTTTGTTCCCGTTTAACTATACCCTTTTTATTAACATTATTATCATTATTATTTCTATAGTTTTTATACTTTCCAGTTTTTCTATTGTTCGATGAGGTATCATTCTTATCCCGCTTATGAAAGCATTCCCTTGCTTTGTGGTTCTGCTTACCACAGACATAGCACCCGCTATAGCTGTCCGATCATTTAGGTGTTTGTTTAGTCACTCGATACGCTTTCTCGTCCTTCCAGGTAGTAGCCTCGACGCCCCGTGTCTGAGTCGAGTGTCTCTCTTCTTCTAACAAGGCTTCTTGTATATCCTCCAGTTTTAGATATCGTTATGTCCTCGAGACCGTTGCCACCTTTTCTAGCTTAGGGTGAATTCCCCTAACAACGTGGTAACTTACTTCTCGTGGCTCTATTGAGTACCCTAGCGTTATGCTTCTAGATGCGATGTTCTTTGCCCTCGTTATATATTCAGATACTGATTCATTACCTTGCATTCTTATATTTTTTAATTCAAGGCCAATGTCTATTCTACGGTCCTGGCATTTCCCTCGTGTAATCTTCTCAATTCTTCCCACAAGTTCTTTGCCTTTGTTTCGACAAAAATTTCCCCGCTTGTTCTTCTGAGATTGTCATTATCAAAATTCCAAATGCCTCATCATTTTTTGACTCCCAGATTTGCCTCGTTTTTCCTTCCGGGGTTTCTAGATTGGTCGAAATTGGCGGTTCCGGACTTTCTATGACCTTTTTAAATAATTTTCTTGCCCGAAGTAAAGCACGTATCTTAAGTGTCCAAACGAAATAATTTTTATCGGTTAAAGGTTCCACTCTGGACACCGAAAGAGCTGTTCCTTCTGCCATCCTTTCGTCGGGCGTTTTTCACCACGTGGCTTTTCTAACCTCACTCGGGCACGTGTATCCTTTCCGTAGCGAACCACGCTCTGCTACCATTTGATGGAATTCTATGAGTAACTCACTCTGTCTTTATGAATGCACTTAGAAATACTTTATTACTATAAGGGATTACTTTCCCGGTACACATAAATATATAATGATATGTAATGATAATAATTGAACTTAACTTCTATTCTCGCAACGCTCGCGTGTGTGTTCCCTTCTATATCCCTCTCTCTATCTCTATAGCCGCCAGGGCCGCACGTATGGGCAGCAGCACCCCACCAATGAGAATGTTACATCAAAGACGCTAAGATATTTCGTTATTAATTCGATATTGCCTCAGGAGTCAATATTGTATTCAATAAATTCTCGCCTTTCCTCACATAAATAATTTAGAACTTCTTTCATTTTAATAGCACGTTTTAACATTAGGTATGTTGAGTTCCAGCGAACTGGCATATCTTTAACAAGTTCTAAATGTTTTACATGTAATAAAACGCAACACTCTTCAAATATTTGTTTCCATTTACCAGAGAACGTAATAAAAGAACGAGTTTTGATACTTTATTAACTTCGTCCTGAATTTCCTTTAGCCAGTTTGTACTGCTATATTCAAAACATGAGCAATGCATGGAATACCAGTCACATTTCTATAATCTTCATTGAATGCTTTTAATAATGGTAAACATTTATAATTAACTGCTGCATTATCCGTGGTCAGAGCTATAACTTTATTTGTAAGATGAAATTCTTCAATTACTTGTTTCACATTTTGCATTATGTTTTCAGCTTTATGAGGGTATGGAATACTGTCAAAATCAATTAGTAGTGACTGTATTGTGCCATTCATCGTAAAATGGCTAGTGATAACCATATATGGTTTGTTTGTTACCGAGGTCCAACAATTTTTGTACTTCATTATGAGTTTTCGATTTCTGTACAGTATTTAACTTGTGTTTCCTATAATGTTTTTTTAACCCTCTAGGTACGGGGATGTTTTAAACTTGACGTAGAATTTTTTTGAGCGTTATAATGATCTATTTTATACTTCGGATTTGGAAGCTACTCGGTTAGAATGCTGAGAATGTGAAAATCATTGATTTATGGTATGGGACGTAGGAGTCTCACACGGACTTACGGATAATTTTTTGAACATTGATCGGAAATATAGAAAACAACATAAATATGTACATAAATCATTTTTTTAATATGGGAAATCATGTTTGAGCAGTAAGTAGTGATGAAAAATAATGTTATAATTTGAAATATCTATTCCATTTTTTTATGGTAATCCTAAAAACAACTTTTGTTTTTATTACAACACAGTTATACATTACACATTTCGCAAAATGAAAACGGTTTATTTATAATGCAAAGTGTGCATCTTTGTCTACATTCGCTAAATAATGAAAAATGATGTAATGAATCAAATCTTATGTCTTCTGTGCATATCTGCTTGCGAGCTTTGGAAATTTTGGTAGTCCTATTCGAAAAGATGCCACTTCGGCGTCCACGTACTTTTTTGCCACAATAAAATAAACTTTGAATAATTTATTTTCTGAAATCTTTCAATTTTAAAATTTTTTGTTGAGATTTATGGAGAACAAAGTGATGGTTTGCTTTATTTTGGTTTTTATATAACAACCACGCATTCATTATACATAACTCAAGTAAGTAGAAAAAAATAGGCAGATACCACCGTCTACTCTTGAAACATGATCTATACAGACTCACAAGAGCATTGTTCTTGTCGACGCCCCGACATCTTGTTGCTGTAGTAACGATAAATAACATAAACACTAATAAAAATATGTAATTATACACGATTTAACAAATAATATAGAATAGTACGAATATTTAAAGAAATAGGAATGACATATAAGTACTTAACAATTTTCATAAATATTTACTCCTAAGTCCCGGTGGGACATACACGTCCCATAACGTTAACCCGAAAGCCCCTACATATAACGTAAATAGAGTATAGTGCCCATTCAGTTGTTTGTCAATTAGGACTCCCTTCTACTATATATATGCTTATTTTACTATAAAAAGTTCTTTTACTTACTTTAATTTATAAAAATAGTCGATAAATTGCAATAGGCACAGATCATGATCTATAGCGTCGACTAGATTCACTTGTTTATAACAGTAAAAAGTTTAATTTCGGGTTCTCATGGTACAAACAGTTTTATCCCTGCCTACTAAAGGTCACTATACCTATCAAATCTCGATCATATTGATAGAACGTAAAGAAAAATGTCTTAGTCTGAATGGGACTCTGGAGTCCCACTAGTCCCTACAGGGTTAAAATACTGTGTGACGTTTTAAAAGAAAAAACATGTTTGCAACTGCGGCATTGTATTTTATCTTCTTTCTCTTCAAAACAATCCCATTTCCACGAACTCCTGTGGTTGACCCTTATTGACGTTATTCCATTTTCATTATCGGAATTTTCACTGAAGGAACTGGTGGTGAATGATACAGACGCTCCATCCATTGCACAATTTGAATTTTAGTTTGATCTCAACACTTGTACTTTACTAATACGCTAATAATTAATGATTCAAGAGCGTGCAATAGTATTTTTTTGCAATTAAACTTATTTGCAATAAAACTATGATAAAACGTTGTCATACAACTTAAAAATAACGACACAACCACTATTATATTAATTTCAGTTTATTATGTGCTCTTTTTATAACTTTTATAGTGTTTCTGCTCACTATATTCTTTCTTTAAACGTTCCTCATCACGAAACTAAATGAAAATGATCGTTATCGTCAGCGTTATATACTTCGGTTCCCTTGACGATTGAAACAAAATCGGTTAAATCGCCTTTATGATCTGCTCGGTTAGCTCAGTCGCTACACTGGTGTTGTATGACAATGATCAATTAATTTTATGTTGAGAAACATTCAAACCAAGAATGTAGTGAGCAGGAACACTATAAAAGTTATGAGAACACCAGATAATATACTGAAATTTATATTATAGTGATTTTGTTGTTGTTCTGGTGTTTTATCATAACTTTATCAGAGTTTTGTTACAAATGATTACAATTACAAAAGAATGCTATTGTATAGTTTTGTACTTTTATTGTATTATTAAAACACGGATCCAATCAATTGGTGGAACCATCAAAACGCATCTTTCTATGTGTTTAAGTTTAACGTTTTACAATAGTGGTTGTACAAAATAAGATATAATATCAAGGACTTGCAGTTAACTTCATTACTATTAAACACAAGAGCCTCCAGCTTCGAGAGCTCGAGCTTCATATGATATTAGCCTTAAGGATGTATGGGACCTATTTCCAAATGCTACCGAGTTGATGAAAATTTGTGAGATTGTTCTTTATAGCCTCCCTGGTGTGCTGCAAAAAATTTAAACGGATCCGCTAAACGGTTGCTGAGTTATAACGATTTCAATTTTCACTGATTTTACACGTACTCTTATGGAAAGAGACAATCTTGACGGATAAAACCTCTGAAAAAATGTTGAAGAAATGCTACCAATGTTTTCATTTTTTCTGTACTTGTAGTATATAGATAGGTGAAAATATCTGCTAAGTTTCAATTGTTTTCACTACACCGTTTTAAAGAAATCAATTATAACTTGAGAAAATTCTGCTGTCGGCACGATATGTATCTTGATAGCTTATGAAACCACGGCAACGTCACAGTCCCCTGACCAAGCGAAACAAACTTGGTGTCGCAAACAAAGGTGTCGCTACACGTATATCTAACCTAAAGACACTGTTCTAACTGAATCTTCTGGCTAACTTTTTGTCTCCATTACACTCATGTAGAGATAGAAAAAGGAAATGAGAAACATAGCGGGATTATGAATATGGAATAACATGTAAAAATACGCAAAAAGATGCAATAATTTGGCACAGTTGCCATAATTTGTTATATTTTGCATAATGAAGAATACAATAAAATATATAAAATAATATCACGTTTTTGAGTGTTTTAAGAATTTAATAATTGTATTTATCGATTCTTTAGTAATAGTTTGATTAACTTTTTCTTTTATCTGATTTTTCAGAAATTGAGCTAGTCCGTCGTCTCCACACAGCCCGTATGTTTTTTTTTTAACACGTCCATATGAATTTCAGCTGATGCTAACTTCTTTTTTACCGAACAGCCCAGATTATTGATTGGTGCGAACGTTGATACAATCTTACTTATTTTCTTCTGGCTATGCCAATACGCAGTTTGTTCCGAAAATATCTTTACACTCATTAACAATTTTTCAGAAATTATCTTTAATTTTTTTTAAAATTGTGTGTTGTATAACACAATCACGTGCCGCATTATGGGCACCAATGGCAGATATGCTCAATGCCTTGGCTAGTCCGCTGATTGAGCATTGCTCTTTTTGTTTGCGCCCAGTAGTATTTCTAATTACTTCTAAAGTATCTACAAAACCAAAAACTACTTCCGCAAATTCATTTTGTAGTGAACACTGTATAATTTTCTTCATTAACCTCGGCCCGTCAAAGGTGAGATTGTGCTTGGCAATACAACATTGCTTTCCCAGCAATGTTAGCCATTCATGGAAATTTGCCAAGGCAGCTCGTATTGGTACAGACGGTACTTCTCGACCATTGTAAGGTAGGCCACTGTAGCAGCTTGTGAGATTATTTGCCTGACTGGCACTGACAGAAATGTCCTTAATGGGATTGATATAAATATCAAATGATTTTGTCCCAATTGGCAAAATGTCAGAGTTTATCTCAAAACCAGATGTTTCCAAGTCCATTAAATCAATTGTGATTTCCGTTTCGTCTTCCTCTACATCGGACTTGTCCTCTGCGAGCTTGTTGAGCAGATAAACATTAGACTGGTATGTCACACCTTCAACGTTCTCCTTTCTATGGTGTAAAGCTGCCCGCCGTTTTTTCAATAGCATACGCTTTCTTTTTTATACATTGGTGATTTCATCAGCTGCCGCCTTCTCTGGTGTGTTTTCTGCGACGCACAGTGGGCAATATGACAGATCTAGGTGGACAAAATTATTTTATCACGGTTTCTTATAGAAAATGACGTGCTGATCACGAATATACCCTATTTGATGGGTCGGAAATAAAGCCTTATCATTCTTTTGGGCGAAAAACATGAAAAAATACGTTTCTTTTATCATGTTTTAAGTGATAGCTTAAAAACACGTGACCACATAAAAAAATGTCCCTAAATTAAAGTTGTAGAGAGATAATTTCTGCGTCGGATGGATACTAGCCGATGCTTGATTGAGGAAAAATTCAAATTTCGGCTAATTTTTAGGTGTACAAAATTATTTTAACATCTCCCACTAAAAATTTTACGCCAATTGTTAATATACTTCATAAGATACAGTGAAAAAATTAATGAAAGTATTCGTTCAAATTTATTAATAAGTAATTTATTTATAAATAATTTTTTTTAAACATTGTGTATGACAAATTTAAAATGAAACTTAGAATGAAATGAAACCATACAATTTTTATTTAATTACTCTCACTGCCAGTTTCGAGTGACTGTTCATCGTCATCTTCAGAATAATTATTATCTTCGGTAAATGACTGTAACAGACTGACAACATCGGAATCATAAACATGGTTGCGACTCTTTGGGGGTTTACGAAAACTAGCAATCATTGGGTCAGACGAAACCAATAACATCGTCAATAAATCCCTATTCGTAGCTTCCCAAGATATTTTTTGGGTGTTCTGTTCCCTGAATCTGCGACAGTCTTTGTTGCGGGCTTCTTGGGCTTCTTCAGTTAACTGTCCGATAGGTACAATATGGTGTTTAATTATTTCAGTGCTATGTTCCAATATTTTGTGAATAGTTACAGTCATTGGACACCACGGATAGAGATTCATGAAAAGCACTTTGGTTTCAGAAGCATAGATTTCAAAAGCTCCAGTATTTATGTGGTGCCCAGAGGATAATGCTTGAAGAATAACCCTGAACCTATTAATCAAATTTTCGTCCAACCCTGTAATTTCTGATGATAAAGCAGAATTTTTAAAAAAGCGTCTCGCAGTATTTACATCATTACTGTTCCCGAAGCCCTGTTTTGGTTTGTCTACGTTCAGGCCCAATTCCTCCTTGAATCTCTTTTGAATTTCTGCTTTTCTTATTTCATTTAATCTTTTTCATTTACAACTCTGATTTGCCATTTTTTACCTTCTAACTTATACGCTATCTGAAGTAAACACAGGTGCGGATCCAAGCGTGTAACGTAGACAAACCAAAAGAATAGTGCTCAATGTTAATGGCACTAGAAGGGGTGTAACTGACATCTTGTCTTGTCTTGGCAGTTGAGCCACAGATGTAACACTTTTGAGCCGATTTTGTACCAGTGAGCGCGTTACATACCTTACCATCAATCATTGTAAATACCAAATTGTGAGTGACGCTAATTTCTTGTCCATCTATTTCAAATGTGGAAGGTATTATTGTTGAAATTTGCTCCAAGATGGCTTTAGTCTCATTTACAATTAATTCAGTGCTTTCTTTTTCTAACAGGAATTTTATGGGGCGGCAGTATGTAGTAGAACCTGGTGTGGGATTTTCCCATACACATGTTTTTTCGCTGTTTGTCATTGACATATTAATAGGCAGAAAAGAAAAAATGAATAAAAAGTCATCGTTACATAAATGGTCTTGAAACTTCTGTTTATATTGGCTATGCACCGAACTTCCATTGCAACCCCATTTACTATTTAAAACAAATGAATTTATGCTTTTGTTTACCGCTTTTTGAAGTACCGAGTATTGTACGATGCATAGTCTTTTCATAGTATGGTCCAAAATAGCTTGTAATGATACCTCGGCCCTACTTTCTGTGACATTTACAGCCTCTTTTGGTACACAACAAAAATTTTTAGCTTGCTGCAGCCTATGATATAGAGGATATAATTTGTGCCCTACCAAAGAAGCTCTTTGTCGTAAATGCATGTAAGAAGCCTTCGAATCAGCAATAGTTGAACCAGTTGGAACTTCACTACAAGTGGCAATAGTTTTTACAATTTTTGACGCTGTTCGGTTGCCTTCTGAATACAAAGCCAAATGCGAAGCATACGTCAAATACTGACTACTATTATCCAGCAAGTCATTTACCTTACGCTTTTGGTTGTGTCTGAACAATCTTTAAAAATTTTTTTTGATCGTCCAGGAGCACCCTCTGCAACTGGTTCTGACTCACAAGTAGCTATAAATTCAAAATCTTCCGAATCAAGCCATGAAGAAAACTAGTTTAAAAAATGTCCTTTTTTCTATGACATCGTTCCCAACGTTAAAAAATTTTCAATGAAAAACATTTAATTCGACATTTTATTTCTTTTAGTCGTTCATCCGAAATGAAAACAAGTGAAAACTTTTGAAGCACCAAATTCAGAAGAGCTTTATTACGTTCATTTTTATTGGTTTTCATCCATTCTTCAACAAATTTCTTCCTTGATATTTTACGGATGGATTCTGAAAAAGAACATACCTCTGAAAACGCAAAAAACCGCAAAAAGTGGGATATATTCTGAAACTAGAACGTTTTCTGATCACAATGAGACAAAAATCATCTTGGTACTCCTTGGTACTCAATTTTTTTTTACTCAACCATGACCGAAAGCTTTTTTTTTCATAAATGAAAAAAATGTTTTTACTATCCCACCCAAAAATCTATAGTTATTAATATGATACTTACTCATCTTGTTAACGCTCATAGCCGGATAAAAATATTAGAATAACTTTCATTGGTTCAGAATCATACAATAATGTTTTTCATTGACATCAGAAAAGAACTTCAGTGGGATAATTCAAATTCTACAAACATAAGTTTATAAACAAACTAGACCTAAATAAGGATTAATCCTAAGCTATCTAACTAATAAACTAACTGATAAAAGATTAAAAATCTTGAAATTTAATATCTCTTTTTGTCCACCTATTTTGGCTATTTTGCCCACTGTGCGACGCTTGCACATGTCGGGAATGGTGTTTACCTGGGGATTTTGAAAGCTTACACAATATTGCTTGCGTATAACCTTCTCCGATATTTTTTTGGCCAACTGCGCAAGCAAATCGAAAATCGGCGGACGCAGCTTTGCTATAGCATCGTGACTTCGGTGCTTTGCTGGCCATGGTTGCATTCACACTTTCGTTAGCATTACTGGATGCACCCGCCGAACATTTTTGGGCATTTTTAGCCAGTTTGTCGAAAATCTCCCATAACGCTTCAAACAATTTCGGTTTTTGAATTCCCCCTGGAATGATTCGATGATCATAATTTTCGCTATCTTGAGTGAATCCACACCAGTAGCCACATCTCCTGTGGTAGTTTATGGCATTATATGGAATGTTATGGACTGCATCCGCCAGCGCTTTCGAATCACCTTTATTTTGGCACATAGCGTATGTGAAGCATCGGTGCAGATAAGTAATACAGTTCTTCGGCAGCTCTTTATGGCTTCTTTGTATTCCATATAATTTTTTTTACACCGCCTGATGTATGGTTCATGTCTGATTGTTTTATTATTGGATGTTTGCTGGCGGCTTGGCAAACTGCATTTGTTGTACTATCATCATCGCCAATAAGCACCCCCACTTCAGCATTTGCGGTCCTAAGAACATTGCTGTCCACAATGAGATTTTTGGCGACGCGAGGTTCCATGGCTTTTGCTGAACCGTCAAAATTTTTCCGGCAATCGTGATGTGGAGGAGCAAATATACATAGGTTTTTTTATATTTCTGTTCTCATTTTTTATAAATAACAATATTTTATAATTCGAAGAATGTTGATCACAATAATTGTGATTGGTAAATAATTGATTCAGAATTTAAAAAACGAATTACATTATGTTTTCATAAACCAAACACAAATTGAATGATTGGATATTTACAATTAAGGTAGTGATCCTGCCTTTAGAATTCAAAAATATAATTACAATTACAGAAGAAATGGTATATAGAATAGTCATTTACAATTGATTTTCGATGTTTTGAGCTTCTTCTACAGTCAGTTTTCTTTCCACTGCAGTGGCTTCTATGCAGCTTTTCTTTGCTACTGCTTCTGAAGCTTGTAGTACTGTGCAATGCTGCCAACCTACGAGACGCGAATTAAAGCATACAGTGTTGTCACGTTTAACTCTTTTTTCAAAGACTCACATAACAATGTTTATAATGAATAATATTCAAAATTATCGTTCACATGATAAATACTTATCTTTTTTGATGTTATTGAAGTCACATTTGTTTATCAGCACTGCTAAATAATGTTTTTAGTTTGGAAAAAATTTGGCGTTACACAGTTGAATTCACGGCATCTTCACTGTCAAAAGTTTAGGCTCGTAAATGAAGAAAACCGCAAATAATACTTGAAAAAGCATTTGTAAAGTGAAAAATACCTCTCTAGGAGTAAAAATAAGACTCCAACTGTCGTTCGAGTTCCCCACATCTAGATTTACTATGCGTAAGATGTAGATATTCATGTATTTCAAATTTCATATACTTTTGTCTGATATTGTACGTCCCATACATCCTTAAAGGCTGAATCTTTAAGGTTAAGGTTTAAAGCTTTGAAGACTCGAGATTTATACAACACTAGGCATGATAGCAGCTGCGCTGAGCCTCGCTCATTCCGCGACCTGCGATATGATTTGTGCTACTTCTGTATATTATGTCAAACATGGAATAAAGACGATTTATTACACTAGTCTACAGCCATTTTGCGCAACAGATGCCACTAGTTTTTTCTTATGGAAAATGGCCCACCCATGCCGAAAATGAAGTCTAAATTTTTTTCTATGTATACGTTTTCGAGATATCGATAAGAGAACTTTTTATCTGCCTGTCAAAGAAGTGATCCCACATAATTGCGAATATCTCGTGTTGCAAATAACCGATATGGTCGGAAATTATCACAAATTAAAGATAATTCAATCACCAACAAATTTACCTCACAAAATTTTCAAATCGGTTCCGTAGTTCGGGTGAAATCGATCACAAAAAGGTCCAAAAAGAGCGCCAAGTATATAATCCCATAAAAAAGAATCCCATTTAAAAACATTGTCGTAAATTAATACCCATCAAAAAGAATCCCATTTAAAAACATTGTCGTAAATTAATACCCATCAAAAAGAATCCCATTTAAAAACATTGTCGTAAATTAATATAAATTTATTAATGTTCTATATTTAACTTTACAAAAATAATAATATACAACAATTGCGCCAATTATCACAATGGCTATTTATACAAAGAAAAAATCACAATGGTACAATGAAAAAATGTATTAAATAATATTAAGCAGATATATTTTTATACAAATAAATATTTTAATATGAATAAATCACAAAAAATAGAAGAAAATATACAAAATAAAAAATATATGAAATCAAAATGACCTGCAAGTACATAAAGGTACTTTCCAACTGCGCTTAAGATGACACAACTACATATTCACAGCTAAAATGCTGTGTTTATACATTCCATTACTCATATCGTAATGTGAAGATAAAATGTAACATCTAGACATTTGCCTAGATGTCCGCGGCCTGGAAGTCATATACTTGGCGTGGCCAGGCAAGGTATTCTCAGATCATCAATATCCATACCCTCCCTCTCGCAGGCTTTCAGATAATTTGTCAATTTAATCAATTTAAAACTCTGACAATATGAGTACATATTCATTATATTGCGTTTTAAAATAATTCCAATATAATTCATCGACACCGATACCTTTCCTCTCACAAGCTTTCAGATAATTTGTCAATTTGTACCATTTTCTCTCCAAATCCTTATACCTAGTATGCTTTCAGCTTCCCCTAAATTTTTCATAAGGAACTGAGCCATTAGTTTTTGTTTCAAAAACAATGTTTCCTTCTCGTCATTGCTAAACACAAATAAATCGTCAACATAAAGTGCTATAATTGTCTTACTACTACCTTTAGTTTTTGTATAAACACATGGAATACCGTCACATTTTTTAAACCCAAGTTTAGTTAATTCTAAGTGGATTCTATCATACCAGGCTTTTGATGCCTGCTTTAAACAGACATTGTTTTCTTTTTTCACATAATACTCTGGTTGCTCCATGTAAATTTGTTCATTTAATTTTCCGTTCAGAAATGCTGTGGTGACATCTAAATGATTAATGCGCATGTCTAATTGAACCGCTAAAGCTATTAACACAGTGTTGAATGTCTTATAACAGGCGAGAAAGTATCAACGTAGTCAGTACCGTAGATTTGTGAGCACCCCTTGGCAACCAATCTAGCTTTATATTTTATGACTCTATTGTTATTATCCCTTTTCCTCTTAAACACCCATTTTGACTTAACGGTTTTCCTATCTTCTGGTAGAGTTATTAGCGACCATGTTTTGTTCCTCTGAAGTGCACCAAATTCCTCATCCATGGCACGCTTTCATTGTTTTCCCTCAGGGCTGGATAGAGCTTCTTGAGCGGAAGTTCATGTAGGTTGCAGACGCCTGATATAGAACCATGTCTGGATATTTCTTTGGTTTCCTCTGACGCCGAGGATATCTTGTAGCGCTGTCTTCTGGTCCTGGTACAGCATCGTAAAAGGAATCATCTCGTTCTTGGTCTGCTTCAGAATTCCGAATCCTTCCGAATCAATAGGCGTAATGTCTGAGTCGCTTGCTGGAATTATTGTTTCATCGAGTTCATCGGACAGAATTCCGTTACCAGTCGAGTTTAACGTATCTCTTTTTCCCTCTGATTCAATTGGTTGATCCTGTATTGAAACTTCTTCATTTGAACTCGTTTCTATCCATGGCACTGTATGAAATTCGTTTCTCGTTGTATGCGGATCTATTTCAGAAGAAGTGCATTGATTTTGGTACTCATCTTCTAAGAATGTTACATCACGTGACATTATTATTTTCTTTGGGTTATTTCTATCGACGAGTCGATAGCTCTTAGACTCAGTGCAGTAACCAACAAATATGCATTCTTTACTCATGGCGTCAAGCTTCTTTCTTTCGTGTTTCGGCAAATGAACGTACGCCTTGCAGCCGAAAATTCTCACATGCTCGAGATTAGGCTTTCTACCGGTCCAAGTTTCAATTGGGGTTTTGCCCTTTACGGCCTTCGTCGGGAATCTATTCTTTAAATAGATGGCTGTTGATACAGCTTCTGCCCAATATTTTTTATTTAATTTGGTATCATGTAACATACAGCGACTCTTCTCTATTATTGTCGTATTGGCTCGTTCTGCCACTCCGGTTTGTTCGGGGTTGTAAGGAATACTGGTTTGATGCCTGATTCCATTAGCCTTAAAATATTTGTTCATTTCTTGATTCACAAATGCCTTTCCATTATCTGTTCTGAAGATTTTAATGGTGTGGCCAGTTTGGTTTTCGACCAATGTCTTGAACTGTTTAAAAACTTCGAGTACCTGATCCTTCGTTTTCAGAAAATATCCGAACATCATTGCGCTGAAATCATCTATTAGTGAGAACAAATATCTTGCACCTGACCAACTTGGTTCAGACATGGGCCCACAACGATTGGCGTGAACCAATTCTAAAAGTGTCGTGCTTTTTTGAGAGCCATACTTTTTAAACGGAGATATTCTCTGTTTTCCTTGTATGCATCCTATGCAGAGCTTCCTGTCTGAGTTTAAATATTGCACTCCATGAGCCATTTCAGTACGGAGAAGTGCCATGCTGCGGTCGTTCAAGTGACTCAATCTCTTGTGCCATAATTCTTGACTGGTTCTTTTAATGGCTGTGAAGGATTTCATTGAATTGACATTCAATTTGTATATGCCATTAAAGTCGGTGGCAGTTGCTATCAATGAGGCAGTTCCGCCATATTTTTTATTCAGGTAAATCTTGCAACCTCCTTCATTAAATATGACTTTAAGACAGAGTAGACTAGTGTTCAAATTAGGTACATATGTTACGTCTGTTATTAACTTAGGTTCTCTTTGACTTAGTAGATTAACAAAAACATCACCCTTTCCAGAAACTTCCATTTTTCCATTATCTGCTACTGTCACCTGTTGAGTTACAGTGCTCTTGAAATTTGTGAGCCATCCTTTATGTCTGGTCATGTGGTTCGTTGCTCCCGAATCGACGTAACAATCACAATCAGAAACTTGCGTTGAAAGCGCTGTCAACCAAGTCCAACCTGTATTATTATTTCGGGAAGAACTACCTTTCGATGAAGTAGTCTAACTCTTCTTACAGTCAGGTTTTTTATGTCCCACTTCACCGCACCAAAGCAACGTATTTCCCCCTTTTCAAAGGGCTTCTTGGAGGCTTTCTTTTTATTGAAGGCTTTTGCTGCAAATGCTACTTCTGAGGATTCTCCTTCGTCCTTCTTCGTCCTTCTTCGTTAGAGCACCTTTAATTTCTTTCTGCAATAGTTTGTTCGTTACAAGATCACTTGTAATTTCGACGCCCGAGCTTCCAAGCGTCATGACCATCGGTTTATAATCTGGAGGTAACCCTGCAAGTATTATTACACTAATTAGTTTATCATCCATCGGGCTTTCAATGTCGGCCAGCTTCTGTGCAAGCGTTAATGCTTCTGACACATATTCGTTCATGTTTTTGAAATTTGAATAGTCAATCTTTAGTAATGCTCTCATTAGTCGGAACATTCTTGATAAGCCTTTATCCTCATATGCTTTTGATAAATTAAGCCAGGCTTCTCGTAGTATTCTGAACATGAACATGACAGTGTTTTTTCACGTTTAGACAGATCGTCGTCAAAGCCCTTTGATCCCTTCTAATGTTAGGTGCATTTGTATTGGAAGGATAAACACATTCCCAAAGATCCATCCGAATTAGTGTCATTTTCATCATGAATTTTTGATGATCAGAAATTTGACATCCCATCCAACTTTGGATCCATCGTGGGAATATTTCCCTGGAATCCCACGAATGGTCGTCGTCATGGTATTTAACTCAGTTGGTGTCCCACTAGTAAAAAACCAGTCATTTTTTAGCGCAAAAGAAATGGACCTTATTAGCAACCACGTGTTGGATGTAGGTTAGGTGCCAGCATGCACAACCTCCTTAGTTTTATAGTAATAAATCTATATAATCCAATGGTAAACGGACCGTTCTGGGCCCATAACCTGTTAGGTTGTGAGATTAATGATACTTCTGTCCTTTATGTACTAGCATAACTAGTTAATAGAAAAATAGAAAAAAATGGTTACATACGTTACACGTTATATTATACATACAACAAGTAAGCGCAACACACTGCGATAAACTTATAAACTAAAGACGCCATCGCAAAATGGTTGGTCGATTGGTTATCGAGTATGAACCAACAATTATTATTATTGTTATTGTTGTTGTTATTATTATTATTATTATTATTATCATCATTATCACTATCATTGTCATTGTCATTGTCATTGTCACTGTCACTGTCACTGTCACTGCTACTGCCACTGCCATTGCCATTGTCATTGTTATTATTATTATTATTATTATTATTATTATTATTATTATTATTATAAATCTAACAAGGGGACATCGCGGATGTGGAAATCGCTTTTGGAACGACAGCATAATAGTACATTAGGGTCGGCAGTATAGGGTCGTAGTATTCATGTAGTATGAAAATACCATTTAGGCTTTCCGTTGAATGGGCCTTCGTTTTTGAGATATTGTAATTTAAAGTTTTTAACGTACGTAGTAATCCCGATATATACTATCTATAGTAACCTACACCGAAGAAGGTTCCATGGCCACAACGGTAGCGCGTCAGATTGTCACGCGGGTGGCTGGGGTTCAACTCTCCCCTGCAACTCCATACTACTACTCCTTTTATTTCTTTTTTTTCGTTTTTTTTTAATAATCGTTCATGAAGTTTTGAAATGGATAGTGATTCTGTGAGTGCAAGTTCTTTTCGAGGAGGAGCAGCTACCAATGACGTAGAAGACAAAACAGAGATATGGAGTGCATGGAAGCAATGCAAAAGCATGTTGAAGGAAAATAATTACATGGTGGAATTGCCATGTGTAATAACTTTACCAAAGATTGCACAAATTGCGAGCGAAATGTTTAATTGCATTACCATGGTGTTCGATGAAATGGAAGTAATAGAAGATGAAGAATTTTTTGTCCCGGACGAATTGGAAGACATACGCGACGATGAAAGTATGCAAACGAGCAATTCAGCCGACGAAGAAGAAAGTGAGTGGAAGGACGTAGCGACAACCAGTGGACAACGAAATTGTATACCGCTCAAGTATAAGAAAAAAATTGTTGCGATGGCGGAAGCTCACCCGAACTGGTCACTCGCGACATTGCAAAAACGTGGGGCAAGGCTATTGAAAAAGAAAGCATATTTAAAAATGTAAGACTAATTTCATTCCTATCATTGTTAGACATATGTGAATATTAGGTGTTAAATAAATGTGATGGAAATATACATGTTCTTCATAATATGTTTCATTTTTCCAGTTGGGAAGCAGAAATCGCTGCAGGGGGAACTGTGGTCGACAAATATGAAGCCATTAATGATATGACTTTCAAAAGATTCGAACAAGCCCGAGAAAATTTCGAGCAAGTTACAACATCCACGCTGTAACAATGGGCCCTGACATATGCCCGTGAATTGAATTGCGATCGTTTCGTGGCCCCTGCAACCTGGATATTGAAATTCAAGCGAAGGGGAAAGGTAGGATAGGTGATCAGTGGGGATACATGATCACATCAGTTTTTTAATTAATATATTGGCTTTTGTGTCTGCTGTCACGCTATCGTGGTAATGTATGCATTATTACAACACTTGACGTTGTAGTTTTTTTTTGGGAGCATAGAATAATGTTGTTAGAAGCTTCGATCTTATTTGCAGCCAAAAAGTAACTATTTCGATTACCTTGTTCTTCCTCCTTTTTGTGTGAATGTTGGGTTTTCAACGATTTAAAATATATTAAGTAAAAACAGCAATTTCTGCTCTATTAACGCTATTTATTGATTGATCAAAATATTTAAGGTAAGTTTAATTTTTAATCTTTTTCAAATCGAGTGCATTGAGGGACACTTGATCGGTGTGTGCGGTGGGATACTTGAACATCTGAAAATGCCCCAAAGAGAACTATAGAAAGGCTAATGAAACAGAAAAATGCGGCAAAAAAAGTGGGATGGAAAATCTTTTCTTTAACATCATCTTAATCAGATGATATCTAAGTGAAATGTCATTTAAGAATGTATTTATGTTGTTTTATGTAATAGAGTTTAATTTTTTGGTTTTATTTTTTCAGTAATTCTTTCAAGTTAGTTTATTTTCTTTTTATTTTTCCCTTTACTTAATGTTATTGTCAAAGATAATAAATATTTTTTAGAAAGTTAATGTGTTATTTATTCTTAAAGTTCACTTATCAAGTCTCCCTAACCTTTTGATTAAGTCTCCCCTTCAGTGGGGGATACTTGTGCATAACGTCACTGCCACAAAATGTTTAAATTCAGTCATTAAAATTAGTTTTCAGCTGTCAAATTTGTACAAGTAGGGTAAACTCGGGTATATCCGTGATAGTTTTAGAATTTGTCTAATAACTGCTAATATTTACATATTCTGAAAGTGAGTCTAGGATATAATGATAGGTCAGGCATCAGAGAAACAAATAATATATTAACAGAAATTTACTAAATATATTTAATTGAAAATATACAAAAGTATGTTGTCATGACATACTCTCGTTATTCTGTGATAGCTCTGGTTATTCCGTGATAGTACTCTGGTAATTCCGTGATAGTTCTCGCTAGCCCGTGATATGGCCATCAGCTACTTTTTAATACTATTTTATATTATTTTACATTAGTTTACATTAGTTTACATTAGTTTATATTATTTTTATATTATTGTTATCAAATGATTATTTTTGATTTATTATTTTACTCATTGTCAGAATCACTTGCACATCCATCGTACATATAGGTAATTCCATTGTTAACATTCTGGCACGAACAATGGTATCAAATGCCACAAAAACTGCCATCACAAAACCAGTCCACATTACGTTCCCCTCTCTTAGATTTCCTCTGATTGGATTGACGCACAGGAGACCAAGTAGACATCTGAGTTTCAACACCGTGGCCTATGGTAGCAATAGATGTTGAAGAACAGGATGCTGAAGTTGGGGACATTACCTTTGCCCTGGGATCATTTCTGGGTGGAACTCGTTCTTTATTTAAATGGGGGAGTTGCAGAATATCCGTGGAGGAGTTTAGTGTTTCCTGAGCATAAGGTTCTTCATGTGCCTGTGGTCGCTCCGTAACAAGAGATGGAGCTATAGCTTCATCTGTAATAGCAGCTTTATTTATTGGCAAGATTCGTGTCTTCCGAAAACTGCTTATTATTGTGCTCGTAATGAAACTAGATAGCCAGGCTGGAGCGAGCAAACTATTGAAATCAAATTTGTTGGGTTTCTCTCCAGGATGCGAGTGCATATATTCGTCCAGTTCCTTCCTCCTATGGCTCTTTAGAGGTTTCTACACTCCAAACTTCTAAAGGCTGAAGAATGTGCGTTGTGTGAGATGGAAATGTCACAATATGCACGTCACTGATTGCTGCAAGTTTTAAAACCTGTGGACTTAAGTGACTAGCATGACTGTCCATCAACAAAATAATTGGTCTTGCTGGTGGAATGTTATTTATAAAATGTTTGAACCATTCAATAAACAATTCTGTATTTATTCAGCCTGTTTTGGACAGGCGAATCAAGCTCCCCGGAATAATGTTCTCGCTTAGGCCATCAACCATTCGCACTCTTTTAAATATTACCATTGGAGGTATTGACAGCTCAGATGCGCTGATACACCCCAACACCGTAGTAGTAACACCCCTTTTAGCATAACTCTGTTTGTAGACATACTTTTCTCCAACAAGAGTTACTACTTTGTTCGACTTCATGACATAAGTGAGCCCTGTCTCATCTACGTTCCAAAACCGTCCTGATAAGTTTGTCACCTTCAAGGTTTCTGCAAGCATTTCCTGTTTCCTGTAGAAGTCGTTTAAGTTTGCCCGGTTTGCCCCTGATGCTCGATATATTACCAGATTTTCTGGCTGTCTTAGTGTAAGATTATGCCGACTTTTTAAATTTTCCCACCAAGCCCAACCAGCCATTTGTGTGGTTTTGTTAGAAGGGTGTGGGATTGCTGACTGTTCTACTAATTTGTAAGCAATATAATACTTGGTTCACTGTTAGTCCGAAACCAAGCTCCTGCATTTTTCGTATATAAGTTACTAGTTTCGCTTCCAATTCGCTGCCCATTCGAATTGGCTTTCCCCTTTTGTCAAGCCTTACCAGGGATAGATCTATTTGCTGATCCGTTTCAGTTGTAAGATGTTTTGATACATATTCTTTCAGTGTTGACCATGGAATCGAGAACTGTTTACTGGCCTTGTAAACACTCCATTTGTTATCCCTAATTTTACCCAAAGCTATCTGCATGGTGTTAGATGAATAAGAACGTCCTTTGGGCTTAGACTTTGCCTCCTGATTTTTTGAATTTTTTGCTTGGTTTGAAGGAATTTCTGAAATATGTATAATTGATTAGTGTCAATGTATTGTGGAGATCAGGAACCCCCACCACCACGTTATAAGAGGGCACACGGGAATAACTAAGATCGGGGAGTCGGCGGTAGCCGAGGTGGCTAAGGCGGCTGGCCAGCGCGCAACGAACGTGAAGATCGCGGGTTCGAGTCCCGCGTCCGAGGCTCCCTTTTTTCCGTGATCCTACAGTATGTAGGCAGTTATTTTTACATCCGAAGTTGACAAACTGATGATCATAAGAATTTACCTTTTCGCTCTGGTGTGCTTGTGAAAAATTGTAAAAATACTGACGACTCGACGCTTACTAAAAGCCCCAAGGCTAACGACGCACTGAAAACGTGTGGTCATCCAACAATAAAGAATTTTTTGTTGATAGTCAATTGTTTCCTGATTGTCAGATGTCTGAGACGCAAGAAAACATGGTACCTGGTATTTGCCATCAGAATTTCTCGAACAGCACAATCAGATGCGCAGGCTCGGGCACACGAAAAATAAGAATTTAGCCACTTTTCATAAGCAAAAATAACACTGATGCCTTATTGTATGATAATTTCAAGAGTAAGATTTGTTAAAGTGTCATTTTACCATCACTTATCTGCAGTTTGAACTTTCCATTTATTTTCTAAAGCACATATAAAACATAAACAAGCGATCGTCCACAACTAGCACGAAAAATTTCACGAATAATGTGCTGCTGGAACAAAATGCTCTCTCACTCTATCACGCTAACTTCAATTGACTAATTATTTTACCAAAACCTAAACTAGAAGATCAACGCTATCTGTTAGCCTTTGTCCCACCTAAATTGATTCAGACAATTTCGAGTTACAGATAAATGAAAAAGTATCACGGAATAACCTGTATCACGGATTTACCCGAGTTTACCCTATATTGAGAATACTCTAAGAATCACAACTGAAATAATTAAATACAAACAAAGCAACTATTATTATTATTTTAATATAAAAGCAAAACTGTGATCAACTATCCTACCTTTCCCCTAAATACGGCCTACGACAAAGAAAAATTACGAGGTATGTCAGTACTGGTGAAGTTGCTTCTATGGAAGAAATACTTGAAGCAGCAAGACGTTTTTGAAATAGGATTACAAACCTATCAAATTATTGTACACCAGAATTTGTTATTAATACTGACCAGACCTGTAAATCGAACATTGGCAATCAAAGGTAGTAAATCCGTTTTCGTAAAAACGCAAAGTTTGAACAAATTAACGTATTCGTATACTTTTTTTTTAAGAGGGGGAAAATGCTTTATGCATACTTCTAAGTATTAATTCTTCCCCCTTCCTCCCTTGTGGGAGGGTGCTCTCTGTGCCCACAAATACTTGTCGCCGTGAAGTAAAATGAATAAGATGAGATGGAGTAAATAAATAAATAAATAAGGATATGTACAAATAAGTAAAATGGATTCGTGAGTACGACGTGTCGTTGGACTTCTACCTTGGACGTCGCACAGGGGACGTTACACCTTTCTTCACATAAAATTGGCGTGTCAGTATATATAAAGTAGTATACATCCGCACACATGGTCATACATAAATAGACAGATACATAAATAAATAAATAAATAAGTAGTCATTTATCAAAATATATGTACAAATTGCCGCACTAGGACGTTCAATCTCCCCCCTCGGTTTGGCTTCCTACTTCTCCCAACCAATTTCAGAGTGGGGGTAAGAACCTTCCCTCTTTCCTCCGCTGGTTGCTTTCCGGGTCGGGCTCATTGCCTTTCCTCTTGCCTTTCTTCCTTATTCTCTCTTGCTCCTTCCTGGCGGCTTCTTCCCTGAAGATCCTGATCCTCTCCTCGCGCGCCACCTTTTCTTTGGCCCGTTCCTTGTCCGCCCTATACTTCATCACATTGTGTGCGAAGTCACTCAGCCGTGACCAATTTTCCGCACTCTTGGTGGCAAGGCCCATCAGGGTGGAGGCTTCCACCGGGGCACCAAGGGTTTCTGACAACACTCGCCGCGCCTCGTCGTAAGTTGGACACATTATCAGGGCATGCTCAGCGTCGTCCCTGACAGTCCCACCACAATCATCGTACGTCTCAACCAGCGATTTCCTAATCTTTGCTTTAAAGGCGTTGAAAGCTCCATGTGAGGTGAGTAGCTGGGTCGTCCAGTAGTCTAACTGGACTACTAACCCCTCCTTGCCGACGAACGTCTCCACAGAGGTCACCAGCCTTCTCGTCCAGTTTGTGGGGTCAAACTCCTCCCAGGAAGCCTGCCACGCCGCCATAGCCGCACTTAGTGCCCGCCTTCTACACGCGGCCGCCCTCTCCGTCAGTATCACTGCATTTCCCCTTAGTTCTGGATTTGCCCTATCCGCTGCTTTTTCAACGAACACCGTCCTCCACATTCTTGCCTTTAGGTGAACGGACATCCTACCGGCTAGGGCGCGTGGGGCTTTATAGGAGACGGTTCTATATACCGTGTCGTTGTTCTTATCAGAGCGGACCGTTGCGACCTCCTAAGCATGGGGGCCCATGTCAGGGCCGCATATATTACTATCGACTCCCATACGGAGTAGTATAAGCTCCTGGCATACACCGATGAGCCACTGATATTGAGGAGCAGTGAGGACCCCACCACCTTGTCTCCCTTCGCCGACGTCACCTGCAGGTGACTCTTAAACTTTCTACCGCAATCCAGCGTTATTCACAAATATCGGACCGTCTCCAATGAGGTAATCAGAGAACCAAGCACATCGAAGTTCTGTATTTTATTGCACCTCTGTCCGGTCAGAAGTATGACCTCGGTCTTTCCCAACGCGACTCGGAGGCCAGTCTTATCGAACCAGCGCGTTACTTTTGTCATTGTGAAGGCTAGTTTCTCCTCGAGCTGGGAAGAGTCCCTGGCTGAGAACAGGATGGCCAGGATATCAGCGTAGGCAAGAGCACGCGTGTGCCGATCCGTGTTGAGGAGCTTCAGTATTCTGTCGTAGACAATATTCCACAAATACGTCCCAAGAACAGAGCCCTGAGGAACCCCCGCCGTAATTCCAGCTTTTATGTGTCCCTGCGGGGTATGAACCGTAACCTGTCGGTCCTTGAAATAATTCCGCATCAGCACTCTGACCTTAGTTGACACCCGCCTACTGCGCAGTTCGTCAAGGATAAGGTCCCAGCTGAGGGAGTTGAACGTATTTTCGACGTCTAATGTCACCATTGCACAGAGCCTGTTCTTTTTCGCGCAATCCGCCACGAAGAGCGTCACCTCGAGTGTAGCTTCCACAGTACCCATGCCCCTCATAAACCCGAGTTGCGCCGGGTGGAAAGGGTCTCTACCTGTCTGCTTTTCCATGACTCCTTTGATAGCGTACTCCCACACCTTGCTCAAGGCGGGGAGGACGCTTATAGGCCTATATGCTCCCGAGGTGTTAGGGTCCTTTTTTGGTTTTGGAATCAGCATCACCCTCGCCCTTTTCCAGGCCGCATGGATGGTGCCCCTTATAAGCGTGTCCCTCACCATATCCCTAAGGTCCACCCGGTGGTTGTTAAGGACGCACGCCACTATCTCTGATGGAATCGCGTCGAGCCCTGGGGCCTTGGAGGGTTTGATCTTGCCCACCGCTTCGTTTATCAGATCGACGTCGACGCTCTCGATGGTCGTTAGAGCCCCTGGAAATTCAGTTCGTCACGGATATTGCCCTCGCCGGAGCGGCCACGGGAGGGGTCGTACAAACAGATGCTCTACTATGGAACGAGTCTGACTAGGAGTCATGGTCTTCCTGGGAGGTCGCCCTTTTAGGGTTACCATGACCACCTTGTATGGTTTCCCCTATGGGTTATGATCGATCGTGAAGCATAGCTCCAACCACAGAGCCTCCTTGGCTCTTCAAATCATGATCTGGACTTTCTTTCTGGCGGTCGCGTACGCCTTCCTGCCGTCCTCAGCGTCGGGAGCTCCCTTCTTCCTTCGACGCTGAAATACCTCCTGGCCTTCAGAGATGCGCTTCTTGCCTCGGCGATATCAGGGCACCACCAATGGTTCGGCTTTCGAGCGCCACGTGGGAGGACCTTCTTAGGTACTACGTCCCTGGTCATCTCCTCCAACAATCTCTGGAATTTATCCGTTAGCGGTTCCAACTGGGGGTCTGGTACACTAGGAGGGTCCATCCTCTGACCACTGTCCAGCTGCCGAAGTGAGGCATATTTTCGGAGGACAGCGTCGATGTCCATATTCCTTAAAAAAAACTGGGCCCATTCAGGGGCCACCGCGACTCTCCTAGGCTTCTGTAGGATGTGGAGCACGTACCTATGATCAGAATAGGTAAAATGTCCGAGAACTTTGCTCTTCGTAATCTCTCGGGCCGTCGTGTGGTCCGTGGGCATCGCGTCGATGAAGGAGGAGCCTTTATTTCGGTGGCAGGTGAACCGTTCCTTCACCTTAGTTGGGAGGAGGCCGTGTATTGCCAGCAGGTCCATACATGCTGCACTTTTTTTGTTCGACTTCGTGCCCCTCCCCCCCCCCTTCGCTGGGGAGTTCGCATTAAGGTCACCCGCTATTATGACCCCTCTACCTGGAGATCCGGCCTCAGCCAGGATTCCTTACATTACATCCAGGTATGCGAAAAAGTCCTGAAGCTTTTTTGTTTGGGGAATAGTAGCAGCTGATAATGGTATAGTTGTTTACCACCGCTCCAACTATGCCGTCCGCATTCATGGGAGGAGCCCAGGTGGGGAATTTGCCGCTGAAGCTTGTCACCCAAACTGATGCGTCACCAGTCGCATCGTTGATCCAATCCTTTAGCTCTCTGAACGGTTCTGAGATTATGACGATATCAACGTTGAGGAGGGAGACGTTGTGCACCATCATATTTTGCGCTAGCCTACATCTATTTAGGTTAATTTGTAGAATTTTAAGAGTCATTAGTCGGCGCCGGTCTGTCATACCTCTTAGCTCCCCGGGGCTCTGACCCCGATCTACTTTTATTTGCTGGGTACGCCAGCGAGGCCGTAACGTGCGCGGCTTTAGTCCCAGTTACCCCTTCCCTGGTGCATATTATGTATTTAGGAGGGTTGGGGCACTCAGCTATTTGGTGATTAGGCGCCCCGCACCTTTTGCATATCTCCCTGCCTTCCTTAGAAACCCGGCAGTCCCTGGCCAAGTGGCCAAGCTGGTGACGGATAAAACATTTAACAAGCTTCGGTAGTATTCTAAGCCTAACCACAGTGAGACCGGTCCTGAAACGCACGGGTATCTCTATGACCGCCACTGGGTCCCCATAGGGCCCAGCCTAAGCATTTTTAGCCTTAAGTCCTTGCGGTCAATCTTAATGGCCTCGCCTAGGCCCCTCAGATCATCGGGTCCCTCGACCATCGGGTCGATACCTCTTATTTGCACCGCAGTTCTATTTTGCAGCGAGGAGCAATCAATCCCGTCACCGCCCAGCCTTTTGCGGATGGCGCTAACAATCGTCCCAGCGCTAGCCTTTTTTTCCACCTCCAGCAGTACGTAGCCAAGGCGAGTTCTCTTAACTCCCTCTAGCGTGCATCTGCCCTTGGAGAGTAGCATCCTATACGTATCTATATACGTCGATGTAGGGAGGGGCCACCTTGACCAGAACGGCCTCAGTTCTCTTCCTCAACGGCTTAGGCCTCGGCCTATTCTTGCGCTGAGATTGTGCGATCTGACCCAGCTGAACCTGTTGCAGTAATAGACGTTGTGGCATCGGCAAGTTAAAATTTTTATTAAAAAACTGCAGCATTGTACATTCGTAATGAAGAGTAAGCGGGAACTTACCCAGAGAGAGGACGCAATAAAAATTTATTCATTGTTACATAATCAGATTAATGCGCCGATATTCAAACCGATGATTCTATATGCATGGTACGCGACAGGATTAGTATCACATGAAAAACCTAAATTTCAAAATATGAATGAAGTCTGTTTCTCACATAATTTATTATATTGCGAATGCAAATAAATATCTCTGTTGAAATGTGCGTGGTGTTTCAAGGAATTGTGTTTTGTATGTTTCTTTGAAAAATACCACCCCCAGTATTGTACAAAGAGTAATTAATTAAACTAAATATTCATGGCAGAATGTTTATACAGTATAAGCACGGAAATCGTTGTCAAGACTTACACGCTCCCAACGACCAGGTATTCGACCATTCTTTTGAGCAAGTATAAGACCACCCTTACGGTCTGAAGAAGTAACGGCTATCCAACTTTACCTGCTCGACAATCGCAGGCGTCGAAAGTTTCGGAATGAAATATTTTCGCAGTACAAGAATATGAAAGCACCGGTGAAAGAGATGATTAGAATAATATGTTATGTTATAAATTCATTTTCAACCTTAAAATTTGCGTAGAGTAATATGCAACGTACTATATAATACGTAATATCCACAAAATATATTTCCACGGGAAAAAATTGTTAAAAAGAAAACGGAAAAATAAGAAAAAAAGGCGTATGGAGTTGCGGGGGAGAGTTAAACTCCAGCCGCCCGCGTGACAATCTGACGCGCTACCATTGTGGCCACGGAACGTTCTTGGGTATAGGTTACTATAGATGGTATATATCTGGATTACTACGTACGTTAAAACCTTTAAATTATAATGTGTCGAAAACGAAAGCCCATTCCACGGAAAACCGAAATGATAATTTCATACTACATGAGTACTACGACTCCCATATACTGTCGTTCCAAAAGCGATTTACACATCTGTGATGTCCCCTCGTAAGTCATGTTTTAATAAAAGGGAAGGAAAACAAAGATGAGTGTCACTGAGTGTTACGCTGTAACAAGTTTCTTGATATAAAGTAACATGTTAAGTATGATATCCAATTGAGAAAAATTATGTGGAAATTTGCGGTTTTTTAAGATATTCAAATTTAAAACGCTAACAAGGGAAGTTTGGCATCCCGGGAATTCAGAAAATTATGAAACTCGGTGTGCAAGTGGAGTAGTTCATCCGTAACGCAATCGTATTTTTTGTTGGTGCCATAATGCAATTTTTGGGGGTGAAATCACCCCTTGAAAAAACGGCAGAATTTTCTTTTCCGTGGAATATCTCGGGAACGGTGAGAGATATCGAAAAGAAGTTTAAACAAAAGTTGCATCCTTTTTTTATATCTATAAAACCGCGTAAAAATAATTTTCGAAAAAAACATTTTACAAGCCTTATTTTACCACCACCAACCCTTAAAATTAAGTTTTCGTATTTTGTAAATATATGCTGAAATACATTTGGATAATCTCTTTTCATGCACAGTTTGTGTTATATTTTTTTTGCAAACAAATAAAACCTCTATTACCGAATTTGAAGTCCATTTTAGCAGTTTCCATTAATAAAATGGTTTCTTAAATTATTTAAATTATTAGTTATATAAAGTTTAGACACCTTTCAATTATTTAAGCAAGGCAGTATGTACCTAAAAGTGTATCCAAGGTAAAACTCATTAAAACTAATCAATGACGTGCATGAATCATTATGATATCAGCACATTCATACATGCATTACTCCAAGTGTAATCTTATTAGGCTATTTTGGAAATCACACGATAAATAAATAATGCATGAAGATTTATAATGACTTTGTATCATTTTAATTGCAAAGGTCGGATTTCCTATACGCGTTAGGCCGCAGCGGCCGGTGGCGGTCCCACTAGTGCAATGGAGAAGTATGCATCTGTTTTTCCTTTGCGCTAGTGGAACCGCCGCCGGTCGTTGCGGCCGGACGAACGCATTTAGGAAATCCGACTGAAAATTATTACATAATACAGCATATGTAATTATATATTTTTTCGGACATCCATGAGTGATGGACTTTTATTGCATAGACAATAATTATAGATATGACCGCAGCGTGTTGTGAGGTTTGGAGTGTTCTTCTTTCAATTTTAATTTATTTCAAAATTATTAACGGTTCCCACTATCGACTCCGTTTAAGCCTTATTTGTTTACCCTTCGGATGTTCCGCTTTATGTATACTGTTCACCTCAGTCACGTTCTAACCGACTCCCACGGTGCACGTTCTTAGCTATCGTGCTAAATTTATAAAAGTAAACGCAGTATTTTTCCTTTTAACGTTCCTTGAAAATGGTCGCAACCAATGACCGAAACGTTGGATTTGAGAATTATTAAAACTGCACAACAGCTTTTATTTATATGTTTTAATTGACCGAACTAATGCGCCGATATCACTTTGGTTTTTTTGGATTCTCTATAAATACAGTCGAAAAATTTTAATTTCATTAATTAAAAAAACCCCCCGACCAATCAGAGACTTCCGTTGGAGCTCCCGCGCTAGCGTGGCCGCGCGCCGGTTCGCGCTGCGACCACGAACAAGCAAGGCAGCATGCATCGAAGGAAATTGCGTAGAATGGCAAATGAAAAAGACGTAACAAAAAATCTAACCTTTTGCCATGGTTTGTTTGCTATTTAATGTGAATAATGAATAAAGGATAAATGGATGAAAATCATGTGTAACGTAAAAACACGAATACGCAGTTGTTTTTTGTTTTAGAAGAATCGAAAATAATAATTATTTGGAGTGAGAGGATAAAGAACATGTACATATCTTTTTTTAATAACGTAGAAACGAAAAGGTAATGCAACAGGGAACGAGTGAAAAATTGATCGTAGTTCGTTATTGTGATAAAAATCCGTAGTTCAATAACGGCCAACACTGTTGTTGATAATGAATAAGTCCGTTTAAAAATTGCGAAGAAAAATTTGCGTACGGAAATTTGGAGAGTTATCGCCGGAAATAAACCATTGTCTGCGTTAAATTTAAAAAATATTTGTCGCCAATAATGTAATTAAAACTCACCCTTTCGGAAATTCACCTGCAGCTTGAAAACCTGTGTTACTAGGTCACTGAACCGATCCTGGTCATCGACAGACGCGCCGAGTGCACAGCTGATCTTAGGTACACGACACCATCCAAAGTTAAGGGTCCCAACGTCAAGTGCGTCCGGGTTAATGTACCGAATTCACTTGACTGCACGGCTACTAACACTGATCACTTAATTTATTTCTCATAGAACGTGTTGTTCCTACGTTATAAAAATTGATAGAAATTAATTTTTACTCGTCGTTCGGAGCCGTGGGTATTCCCGCACAAATTCTCATATTGCAGCACTTGCGTCCCCGTTGTTCGGGGGGTACACCCAAACCATTGCGTAATACTCTTGAGCAGAGAACATTTCTGCGACGTGATTGCTTTCTGACTGACAAGATTTTTTCCAAGCGACTTCTACCCCAAAATAGTTTCTCTCGTTCCATTATGAGTTGACCCCCATCAGGCCAAGAGGCTTCAGGTAAAAAGAACCAGCACATTTTCGAAACACACGTGCTTCGCAGAAGTTCCGTCCTTTTACTGCCATTGTACCCATTGCTTCGAGGTAGGCAGCAGACACCACGTCTTTCGGTTCGAAAGGGTCCGAAGAGAAGAGAAACAGAATGTCTTCGAGTTGCTATAAAGAAGAAAATCCTGTTTCCTGTTTCCCTTTTCCGATACTCTGAGTTCACGAGGCGGAACCAACTAAGCCATAAATTACCCAAAACTGTAGGAAACCGTTGTCTACCGTCGACTAGTGGGACAATACGGTCATAATCCGCGACCCTAGCGAAATGCTCTGGCCGATCAGCCTGATTAATTTTTGGGAACTAGCAATTAAAAAGTATTATTTAACATCAATACGGCTCGCGAAGAGATACAGGAAGAAGGAGAGCATGTAGTTCTCTGACTGCGCGTAGTCCCGCCTGCTTCGTCAATTCAGGGACAATACGCGACGACGTATTCTGTGCGAGAGAAGGTAGGCTTGAAGTTCGATTGGTCCCAAACTAATCAATCGGGCCTGCTTATCTCTCGTGTCTAAACACGCGCTCGAATTTCAAAACAACAGCATGCGTCGACGTATTCCGTGCGAGGGAAGGTGGGCCTTGGGGAGGAGATATTGCTGTTGTCGTCGAGGTAACTCCGATTTTGATAACTACTGGTTCTTTATTACTATAACTGGTACAATTTAGAAATTTTACAGTGTCGATTCGGAACGGCGTTGTGACTTGACTAGTCTTAGGTTTTCGAATGCCCTGTCCCTTGGTTTGGGACCGGTATTTAACTTAGTTGTTGGAAGGAGTGGGAGGTGAGCTAGGAGAGCAGTCTGAGGAATTTGGAAAAAGGGGATGTTTCGGAAAGGTGATATCAGGAGGAGTCATCTTGGCGACGCTCGGAGTCTGAAAAAAAGGGGTGTTTGGGAAATCTGGTATCAGGAGGAGCCATCTTGGCGACACTCGGAATTTGGAAAAAGGGACTACTCTGGAAATCAGGATATTGTTAAAAGGGATCTATTGTCCGGAGGGATGGCTATCTCAGTGGCTTCTCTTACCGAATGGTCGAATTTCCGACCGGACCCATCTCGCTGGGTCCGTACAAGGGAGACCCATTCGTCTAATGGAAGGAAAGGGGGTGGTCGATTGGCGACTATCGCGATACCTTCCCCCTTAAAGGAGACCTTTGTCTATGATCTAGACAAACGGTCCATGAGTGTCGGATCTAAAGGACGTGGTTCTGTTGCTCGGGGAACGGAGGAATATGTGACGTGGTGTGTAGGCGCACGGTTGTTAAAACTGCAGTGCGTATAGCAATTGCCGATGAGTGTTCTTAGTGCATTAACTAGCGCTCTGAAAAATCCTATTTTTACGAAAAAGACGAACAGTAGACCCGCGAGGGCTGTATACCCTGCATAGGAAAGGTACTCGAAAAATTTTTCTTTCCAAGTTTTCATGCGCTGGTGATGAGATATTTGTTCGGAGGTTTTTTGTAATTCGTCTAGTGTTCGGCCAATGGATTGCAATTTTTCAGGATCGATATGCACCTCTTGTACAAGGTTCAGAGGGATATCGGTTTCCGATATATTGATGTTAGGAGTTCTGATTCTTACAAGCACTATTTGGTCGTTATTAGTCTTATTATTATACAGAATATTGTTCGGCTTTAAGGTGGCCGAAAGCGAGATGCCGGTGCAGTCGGGTGCTAAGGTTAGTATAAAATTATGATTAATTGTTACATGTCTAGGGGTCTTGTCCGAACATAGTATATGCAAGGTTTCAGTTTTCGGTGCTATACCCAGCCATTGATTTCCTGTATGGAGCTGTATCCATACAGTGTTTTGTATTTGCATATACCGTGTTTCACAATTTTCTGATTCATGTTTGGTTAGAATGCTTGTTAAACAATTGTCCCTAAAGCTCGTTGAATAATCGGGGGTATACCGCTTAAGAATCATCTGGTCGTTGAGTTTCTTTGCGTTAACTAAATCGTTCGTTGCTATTGGTATGAAAACAAGTCGCATGGGGTCTAGAAGAACAAGACGCTGTTGTGTATTTATTATTGAATGGAATATCCATCCATGGACTGGGAGGGAAATTACCTTGACAAGATTGAAGGTTTGTTCCTCTAACAAGGGAATTCTTATTTCTAGTAGCGCGCGTTTTCCGTTGAGACCTATATTTATTTCGCACACATCGACGAGTGCCATGTAATACGTTTCCTTCAGTGGTACTGGGAAATTATCGACGTGTTCGTGTTCCCTGAGTATCTTAAATAGTTGTTCGGGTGGAAGGATGTAGGGTTTAACAATACCGTGTTTAGCGTCGAAGGTTAGATCCTCTACATTTCTAATTTGTTCGCGCAATTCGTCGATACTTTGTTCAAGGTCCATGATTATTTCGTCGATTTGTATATTCATCTCGTTTTCTTTCGACAGGTTTCTCAGTTTGTTAAACTGTGTATTTATTGATTCGATTTGATTGTGCGTTTTGTTAAATAGAGCTACGTTTGTTTTCACGGCGTTAAGGATTATACTCGTCTGGTTACGTATGTAATTAATAACGGTTTTCTGATCTGCGTAGAGTTTGTCGAGTTCGTTGTTATAGTATTGTGCATCCGATGCGTCGAGCGTACCAAAGAGGGTTTTGCTTATTTCCCCGACGAAATCGAAAATTCCACGCCTAGCGCGCGAGGAGCTGCTATCAATTCCTGCAGTATAAAATGCATTGCGAAGCTCTCCCCGAACGTGGCTGAAAGATCCTACTCGTTTTACCAATCGGTTGCGTGAGGAACACGTGAATTTAGCCCCTAATATGTCTCGAAGACACAGCCCGGTTAGGACGCGCTGGTACAGATCCTCGATAGCTTGCAGATCAGTCTCGATATGGGTGAAATCGTAACCGACGACTACTTTCCATTGTTCGTGAAAAATCCTGACCCTACTTAGGTGTTCGAGAAAGATGGATTCTTGGTCGCTAAGTGCGGTCATGGAATATTTTTCATCGATGCTGTGAGTCGTGGAGATATTGTTCATAATCCATATTATGGCCATGGTCGTCATAAGGTTCGGAGCAAGTATGAAGTTTCTGCTAGGTTTCATCGTCTGAAATGGTAGATGACGCTTGTTTAAAAAGTTTGACGTTAGTCCTATGGTGGACAGTTAGTCGTCCATTTTCATTTATTTTGATTGAATGACTGTCAATGGTCTCTACAACCTCGAAAGGTCCTCGCCATCGTTCCTCCAGCGATTTGGCGGTGTAGTTACGTATAAGGACTTGGTTCCCTGGGGAAATTGTTTCAAGGTGATCGTAGGACGTGGAAGGTTGTAATGATTGGAGATTTTCGAGGGTTTCGATTATTTTATTCTCGTGTTGGAATTTAAGATTCCCTATTTGTTGTCTTAGAGTCAGTAATTCGTCTTGTTCGTCGAAGATACTATTGGGTTCATAACCCAGTTGCAGTTCGAATGGGGTATATCCAGTGGAACGGTTAATCGTGCAATTGTAGTTAAGCATTGCCTGAGGGAGTAGGAGATCCCAAGGTTTTTCCGCTGTTTGGTAGCACCGAATATACTCTTTTAGAATGATGTGGGATCTTTCGTTTTTGCCATTAGATTGTGGGTGGTATACGGAAGTGAGTACGTGTCTAGATCTCATAAGATTGCAGAATTCGGTGAATTCTTGGGAAGTAAATTCCTTTGCATTATCTGTTAAGATCTCCTTAGGTTTGCCAAAAATGCGTAGCCACGAAGCCCAAACGGCTTGTATGATGGCTGCTGTGGATTTATCGATTAACGGTTCGCACATGATATATCTAGTTAGATAGTCTTGTATTACTAGGATATACTTATTATTACGGGGAGTTACGTCTAAAGGTCCTACTAAATCGAGGGAGATTTTGTCAGTTGGTTTTGAGGGAATGTCAGTTGCTTGCGGTATGTATGTTTGTCGTTTCGTGTCTTTCTGCCGTTGACAAGTTTCACAGTTTTCGACGTAAGTTTTTACGTCTCTTGTGATGTTTGGCCATTCATATTGTTTACGAATTTTTTGTAGTGTTTTATCGTAAGCGTAATGGCCTCCAAAGATAGAGTCGTGTGCTAACCCGATAATTTCTTGTTTGTCTGAGGGGATTGGTTTAGAAACATAAATTTCTATATCTCTGTTTAGCATTGAAAAAAGCATAGCAAGTCCGGAGTTATAATCTCGATCTTGTATTACGTTGATCTTAGAACCGTCGTTTAAAATTCTGATTATGGTCTCTAGTTTTGATTTGTCAGTTTCATGCGGGGATAGATAGGTTTTGCCCTTTTCAGTGATCTCGGGTGGTGTCTCCGTGTAGATGATAGTCGGGAGTTCCTTCCGAAAACCTTGGCAGATTGTTACCTGAGACTGTAACAAGGGACCTCTGTGGTTTTGGGCCGTAGTAGGTTTTGGATGCCCTAGTAGTTCGCCAATGAATTCTTCGTCCTCTTTCGAGGTCGGGGGGTTCTTTGAATAAAACGTGATATATTTCTCTAATTCATCGTCTATAAGTTCGTCTTCGATGATTCTAACTGTACATCGTGAAAGTGCGTCTGCGTTCGTATTGATTTTTCCTTGTTTGTAAACTATTTCGTAGTCGTATTCTAATAGTTTTAGTCGCCATCGTACTAAACGTGAATTCGGGTCTTTTACATTCATTAACCAGACAAGTGGTCTATGATCAGTTACAATGGTGAACTTTCGTCCGTATAGGTATTGGTGGAAATGTTTGGTTGCCCAAACAATCGCTAGTAATTCTTTTTCTGTCGTCGTGTATCGGGTCTCCGCGTCATTTAAGGTTCTTGAAGCGTACGCGATCGGTTTGTCTTTACCGATGGCCCCTTGCGATAGTACCGCGCCTAGGGCGTAATTGCTGGCGTCAGTCGTTAACACGAAAGGTTCCGTCCAGTCCGGGTATTGTAAAAGGGGTTGCGTCGTCAATGCGTTGCATAGGGTCTCAAAAGCTACCTGCTGGTCATTTGTCCATTGAAATCCTTTATCTTTTCTTAAAAGTTGATTGAGAGGTTTTGCGATTCTGGCGAAGTTTTGTATGAATTTCCTATAATACCCGCATAGTCCTAAGAATTGCTTAATTTCTTTGGGGTTTTTGGGGATTGGATAATTTTTTACCTTGTCGATGCGTTTCGGATTAGGTTGTACACCGTCAGACGAGATAATATGACCTAAGTATTCTAGTTCCGGCTTTAGGTATTCGCATTTGTCAGGTTGTAATTTTAAACCGCACTGCCGCAGTCGTTCGAATAGGATCTTTAAGTTTTTATTATGTTCCTCTAAGGTTCTTCCGAAAACTACGATATCGTCGATATAGACAAAACAATTGTTACCGATTAGTCCCTGCAAACCGCGATTCATGAGTCTCTGGAAGGTCGGTGGGGCGTTTTTCAGCCCGAAAGGCATTCGCAGAAATTCGTAATGGCCGTCGCTGGTTGAAAAAGCGGTTTTTTGAATATCGTTTTCCTTAACTCCGATCTGGTGAAAACCTGAGGCTAGATCGAAAGCGGAAAAGTATTTCGCATTACCTAGTCTATCTAAAATTTCATCGATGTTGGGAATTGGATATGAATCTTTTATAGTTTTCTCATTTAGTTTTCGGTAATCTATGACTAACCGCCACTTTCGTTTACCGGACGCGTCTTGTTTTTTCGGAACGATCCATAAGGGACTGTTATGTGGGCTGTCGCTATCCCTAATGATACCCTTCTGTAGCATCTCTATCACCTGTTGTTTAATTTCATCTTGGTGTATTGGGGGATATCGGTATTGTTTGGTGTGTATCGGAATTTCGTCAGTAGTTTTAATCTCGTGTTCGAGGATTGAGGATTTAGGAAGAGGGTCCCCAGGCAATATAAATATATCGTGGGAGTTTGAAACAATTTCCCAGACCTCATCTCTGCCCTCTGTTAGATGATCTAACCGAGTATTTTCTCTTAAGAGATCGATTCTCTTGCTACTTCTGTTGCTACCTTGTATGCGATAAGCCATTTTTTCGTCAAAATCTTCTACTGACTCGATTTGATCCTTAAGGGAATTTGGGAGAATGGGATGACCATTTGCATCGACCTTCGTAATTGCTCCGATTCCTGTTATGAAATTGACCAGTACTGTTTTGTTTTGACAAGTGTTTTTTGTGTTGGCGCGTCGTTTAATGATATTGCCGATTATAAACGAATTGCAAGAAAGGGAGAAGTCGTGGTTGAATAGGAAGTCTGATCCTAGTATTCCGTCTTGTAAAATTGGAGAACTATCGTCTACGACTTGGAATTTGTTACATTTATCATTAAACGGAACAAGTACAGAGTACAACGTATCCGTGGTATTATTCGTAATACCCCTGAGCGTTATTGGTTTCCCTCTGAGTAAGTTTTGATCGCTGATTTGCTTTTCTTTAATTATCGAAATTTCGCTACCTGTGTCGATGAGGAATGTGGTGGGTCGAAGTCCTGGTAGTTCTAGTTGAACAAACGGGGAGTGGTCCACACGATGTTCCTCTGTTGCTGCGGATCTGGCATTTCCGATGATGATCGTGCTCCTGGCGGTGTTGAGTTCGGCTCGCCTTCCTTCTTGTTCTCTCCATCGCTTCGTCCTGCATTCGTTTTCCGTGTGTCCTCGTCGTTTGCAGAAATTGCACTCTTTGTCGTTCCATCTCGTGTCAGGATTTCTTTGGGATGGGTTGCGAGGTTCTCTAGGTGTCCTGTGATCCCTTGGTTGCGTCCACATCCTTGATTGTTGCATGTATTGGAGTTCTGTGTCATACATGCGTGCCGCTTCGAATGCCTGGTTTAAGGTGTCGAGTTGTTGGCTAAACAAATATTGCGAAATTTCAGGCTTCACATTGCGTCTGAATGTCTGGATACCCTCTTCATTGCAAATGATTTCCTTAATGTCGATGTAGGTTTGGAGTCTTCTTTCCGAGTTTACGGCAGTTAGCAATTCGTCTTGTATTTGTGAAAACCGGTGTATGAAGTCATTAATGGGCTCGTTTGGCCTTTGTCTGCACGAGTCCCGTTTAGTTTTTACGGATGCTGTGTCGATGGTTTTCCCATAAAGAAAGCGAATTTTCTCTATTAATTTTGGGATTGTCGTAATTGTATCTGGCCGGATTGTTAATGCTGCACGGCCTTTTAATTTTTGCGACATGAGGGCTAGTAGAAGTAATGGGTGTTGATTCTGGTCTAGCATAGACGAGACTTTGATGAGCGTGCTGATAAAAATCTCGGTGTTCGTTCCGTCGAAGTCTGGGATTAGTTGCAGACATTTATCGTATTTGTCAATTGTACATGATGAATGCGTTTCTGTGTTGCGTAACAGATCACTCGACGTTTGCACAGCCTGACTAGGTTCCGTTTTGTCCTCTATGGCTTTCAGTCTGTCACATACTTGCAGTAATTTTTCAGCTAGCATGTTCACTTCAATTTGGGGACGATTCGGACTTTGTGTTCTCGACATGTCGTTAGAAGGAGCAGTTACGAAGTCGTGCAGAGTGTCAGATAGTGTTTCAGTAGATAGACTTACGTTGCTGCTGCTCTTTCTCCACTGTGTCCAGATGGAATCCAGGTTATGTAGATCTTCGGAGTTCTCGGGTTCGTAGTGGGATACCTCCAGAAATTTTCACTCGTGGAATAACTAGCACAACTAGTATATTTTCTTCTGAATAAGCCCGAAGGTGATATCCCTTACCGCTGCCACCAATTATGTCGTCGAGGTAACTCCGATTTTGATAACTACTGGTTCTTTATTACTATAACTGGTACAATTTAGAAATTTTACAGTGTCGATTCGGAACGGCGTTGTGACTTGACTAGTCTTAGGTTTTCGAATGCCCTGTCCCTTGGTTTGGGACCGGTATTTAACTTAGTTGTTGGAAGGAGTGGGAGGTGAGCTAGGAGAGCAGTCTGAGGAATTTGGAAAAAGGGGATGTTTCGGAAAGGTGATATCAGGAGGAGTCATCTTGGCGACGCTCGGAGTCTGAAAAAAAGGGGTGTTTGGGAAATCTGGTATCAGGAGGAGCCATCTTGGCGACACTCGGAATTTGGAAAAAGGGACTACTCTGGAAATCAGGATATTGTTAAAAGGGATCTATTGTCCGGAGGGATGGCTATCTCAGTGGCTTCTCTTACCGAATGGTCGAATTTCCGACCGGACCCATCTCGCTGGGTCCGTACAAGGGAGACCCATTCGTCTAATGGAAGGAAAGGGGGTGGTCGATTGGCGACTATCGCGATACTGTGAAGAGGGCCTCTTCAGAACAGTGGCCGTTTGGGAGGGATGCAGGGCAGATTGGTTAGATTAGGGCCAATCGGACTTCAAGCCCACCGTTTCTCGCACGGAATACGTCGACGCGTGCTTTTGTTTTGAAATTCGAGCGCCTATTTATACTCGAGAGATAAGGAATCCGTCTTTAATTTGAAGGTAGGACGAAGCAGGCGGGACTACGAGCAGTCAGCGAACTACATGCTCTCTTTCTTCCTGTATCTCTTCGCGAGCCGTATTGATGTTAAATAATACTTTTTCAAGTGAATTCGGTACATTAACCCGGACGCACTTGACGTTGGGACCCTTAACTTTGGATGGTGTCGTGTACCTAAGATCAGCTGTGCACTCGGCGCGTCTGTCGATGACCAGGATCGGTTCAGTGACCTAGTAACACAGGTTTTCAAGCTGCAGGTGAATTTCCGAAAGGGTGAGTTTTAATTACATTATTGGCGACAAATATTTTTTAAATTTAACGCAGGCTATGGTTTATTTCCGGCGATAACTCTCCAAATTTCCTTACGCAAATTTTTCTTCGCAGTTTTTAAACGGACTTATTCATTATCAGCAACAGTGTTGGCCATTATTGAACTATGGATTTTTATCACAATAACGAACTACGATCACTTTTTCACTCGTTCCCTGTTGCATTACCTTTTCGTTTCTACGTTATTAAAAAAGGAAATGTACATGTTCTTTATCCTCTCACTCCAAATAATTATTATTTTCGATTCTTCTAAAAAAAAAAACAACTGTGTATTCGTCCTTTCACGTTACACATGATTTTCATCTATTTATCTTTTATTCATTATTCACTTTAAATGGCAAACAAACCATGGCAAAAGGTTAGATTTTTTGTTACGTCTTTTTCATTTGCCATTCTACGCAATTTCCTTCGATGCATGTCTCCTTGCTTGTTCGTGGTCGCAGCGCGGCCCGGTGCGCGGCCACGCTAGCATGGGAGCTCCAGCGGAAGGCTCGCGCTCTGATTTTTCGGGGTTTTTCCTGAATATCTCGAAAACTAAATTCCAAAACGGTTAAGGACTTTTCGATGTCTTTTTCCATCAGGATATTGCATGTCCCGGGATGTACATCAATTCTGGGACACCCTGTATACTATGGAGGTCTCATTGAAAGCTTGAAACTGGTGCCAACATGGTGCGAGAGAGAAAGACATGTGCGAGCGAGAGTAGTATAGAGGTCCCTTTCGACGGTAATGCGTATGCGTCGATATCGTGCGAGAGAGAAAGACGGGCGATTGAGAATCTATACTTCTCTCTCTCGCACCAGTTCACACGTCTTTCTCTCTCGCACGATATCGGTGCATGCGCATTACTGTCGAAAGGACCTCTATACTTCTCTCTCTCACACCAGTTCGCACATGTTCTCTCGCGTGATGTTGACGACAGTTTCGAGGCAGTCAAACTTAGGCAATGAAACCTCCATGTATATATGCTCTAAGTGATATACGCGTCCGCCATGTTGGATTTGCTATTTTGTTTTAAAAATTTTAAATTTCAGATTCGTAATCAGCGACCCCGTGAAAATCCACGAGCACCGATTTTTGACTACATTTAAGTACGTTTTGAGGGGTTTGCCACTTTTTAGCGATTTAGAACCACTGTGCGCTGTCTCACGCATAACAAAGAAATGAGAAGTAAAATATCTGACAATTAATAAAATTAGTGGCTCTCCTTGTTTTGATACTAATAGAAGTGGAAATTTCTTATTTTCTTTCAGTATGCTGCCCTGTTCAAAGTTGAAAAAATATTAAAATATTTCTTATTTTTTTCTGATGTCTAATTAGGGTATAACCTACATGTTAAGAAGAATGCAGCTAAATTCATTAAACCTTGTTTCTTTACTGGTGGACTAAAGTATTAAAACTTAATTTTCTCGATAAAGCTGTTTTGTGATATTCCTTGTTTTTCCCCCTTACCATTCATATATAATATACTAGTAAAATATACCCGCGCTTCGCTCCCGGCCTAAGAGATATTATGGACTCCATGAAAACATTTTTCACCCCTCAGCGGGTTGATAAAAAACCAAGTCGATATTTAACTGAGCCTAAAAGATTTTGAGGAATCCGTGAAAATATATTTCACCCTCTTTTCACCCCCTTAATACCATGGTCCCATCGAATTTTCACCCGCGAGTACGCTCGCGGCGCTCGTGGCCGCCCCGCGATCGGGGCGCGAACCGCGCTCCGGTCTGTCGCAATAACGTGCATAACCTATGTACAGATTATATTATATTATATATGGTTTTTTGGTGAAGGGGAGGGAGTTTTTTAAAAATATTTCGTAGCGAGTACCGAGGGGCCGAGAGGAACCTACCTACCAAATTTCATGGTCATTGGATCAGTGGTTCCAGAGAAATCGTGATTATTAGTAGCATTTGACTTCAATTTTATATATATATATTAGCAATACAGTGCTGTCTTTTTGCCGCATCAAGTTTTAGGAATTTTGTACTATGGTTTAATAGAAGGTTCCACTGTTCTAGCAAATGTACCAAAGTACAACATTATTTTAAAGAATCCTACAGGCATTGATGATAAAACTATGTTGAATGTGTAAAGTACCTACTATGATTATAAGGTATGCTATCTTTTTGTTGCAGAGTGTAATTTGAAAGATATTTTAACTTTGAATTTTTAAAATAGTATACCATGATCATAAAGTTCTAGTAACTTTCAACTTTTTTCTATAAGGATTTTTGAAGAATAGTACGTATTTGCATTCAATCCATAACATTTAGAATAAATGCATACACCATTAATGTATTTTTAGAACTGATTTTATCAAAATTAAAGCCTTGTTAAAGAAATGATTATTCTACAATTTCAACTTATTTTTGCATATGGATTCATTTTATCGATATAGCTGTACCATATTTATTATTGCATTCTAACAATTCTTAGTGGGATGTAGGTATAGGTATAGAGCAAGTTTTCCAAATTTTCAAAAATGGAGTTTCATATATTTTTTGTCCATATAATACATGAGTTTCGTACATACCACTTACCTTTTTATGTAGATTCAAGGACCATCACCTATTTTAAAGCTCCCCTGGACAATAATAAAATAATGCTAATATTTAGGAAGAAAAAGTAAAATGCAATATGAAATGAGCCTAACAGACTAAAACTAATATCCATATTTCACACAGAAAATATATACACTAATCCAACTATCAAGTATGTAAACATAGGATATACATACTATAATTTTCATGTTATAGGAAATTAATTGAAATGCTCAAATTATTTATCTTTTGTGTCATCTATATAATGTTAATAAACAGTCTCGGTAACAGTCACTTCAGCCTTCTAATTGAAATCCATTGGTTTTTATTTATGGGAGCATTCAGAAGCTATTGTGTGCCATAAATTAACCCTCAGCACACCACGAGAAGAAATTTAACACCCAGTACAAGGTGGGGTATGTCATACCCCATAAAATAAGTAGATTTTATATAAATGTATATAACATTTTACATTCGCAAAAGCGATTGCTGCACTCAGCCACTGTCACTATACCGCACTGCACGAAGCGGCTGCGTCAGAGCTCCAGCTACTCGGAGAATCAGCTCTTGCAGTTTCCTTTTCGCAGACCTTCTTTTCATATTTCAGTGTACTGGAATTTGTACCCGGAATACCCCACCTAGTGTTCGGAGGGTTAGTTAATATAAATGATCTGCAAGAAATGATATGGAGTGGATTCATAATTATTTGAAAGATGCCTGCTATGCATTGTTCACGGGAAATACCCTACCGGAGTTTGGAGTACCATTGTAGGCAGGGGAAACGCATGCGCGCGATGACGCGGTGACGTCAAACCAATCAACGCCAAGATAGGAAACGAAACGTAGCCACCGTCAAGTCAAGCCAAGCTGGCCAAGCCAGCCAACCAGCGTCGTCGGGGAACCGGTTGTCGACGCTGGTTGACTGCGGGCTCACTTGCCTTGGCTAGCTTTGATAGGTGGTGATCACGTCGGGACGTCAAACCAATCAACGCCAAGATGGGGAACGAAACGGCGCCAGCGTCAATCCGCGAAGCTGACGTCACATGCTTATCCGCTACTGGCGTCACTTATAAGCGGCCCTTACACGATGAGACTTGTCTTGAGACATGTCTCGAGACGAGGTCTCGCGTGGGACGAAGAGACCTACTGCGTGGTCAGGGGTAATGCGAAGAGAGCTACTGTAGGGACTCACGTGAGGCGAAGAGACCTACTGTAGGGATTCGCGTGAGGCGAAGACCTACCGACAATACTGACAAGTGACAATCAGTATGCGCACGACTCTTGCAGTGAAATGTCATTGGAGCATTTGTCCCTAAAAAAGAGGATTGCGATTGGTGTAGCAGTAGCTATGTGCGTCGAAGAGGAAGAAGTTCCTCGTCGAAAGCGAAAATGGTGTAAAAATTGGCTGCATGAAAGAGATAAATATTCTCATGTGTCTTTATTAAATGAATTGCGACAAAATGAACCAAGAGATTTTTTAAATTACTTACGAATGGACGAGGAAAAATTTTATTTCTTGTTAAATTTAATAGAACCATACATTCGTAAAAAGAATACAATAATGTGAGAAGTTGTATCTGCGAAAGAACGCTTCATCGCTACCCTGAGGTATTTGGCTACAGGACGGAGCTATGAAGATTTGAAATTTTCTTGTGCCATACCGCCACAGCTATTGCGAAAAATAATCCCAGAAACCTGCTGGGCGATATATGAATTTTTCTGATTTCAGACGTGTTGTAGACAGCAGGATCTTGCATATTACCGAGGATTCTCCTCTCTAAAACATATCTGATATTCCAAAAAATCGGAGTTGCGGCCTCCATTTATGCATGTTTACTCTTTTTTTTTTATTTAAATACTTCACATGTTAATGTACCGTGGTACCTCGCTAGTGTTTTAAACACGTTGTGTCATATTTACTACGCTCTCGTACACAGGCTGTGTTAGTGCCTCACTAATCACGATATTCTCATTTAACTTTTCTAATTTTCCATAATAAATCTCATCGCCGATCAACTTCTCCGCATATATGCGTTGCCGCTCACTCATTCCCTTCAAATCGCAAGCTATTTTTTCCCCGTTATAGCAAAGGGATCGTCTTCATAGCCGTCCTTAGACACCGCGTTATATGCTAAATGGACGAGTTTTTCCTTCGCGTTTTGGAACCCTTTTTGAAGAATTTTTCGACGTGGAAGGCCTCAAGATATTTCCATCCTGTTTTACCTCCACGATATTATTTTGATTCTGAAATAAACAGAAATTATTCTTCTTTTCAGTTTCCAGGCACACAGGAAAAATGGCAGTCAATTGGAAGCGATTTTCAATCTCTGTGGCAATTTAATAATTGCCTCGGAGCAATCGATGGCAAACACACGTCCAGATTGCAAAACCAGCCAATAGTGGTTCATATTATTACAATTATAAAGGTACATTTTGTACTGTTATGTTAGTTATTGTTAATGCGAAGTGTGAATTCATGATGATACATACCGGTACAAACGGACGAATTTCCGACGGAGGAGTGTTACAAGAGACTGCATTGCTTAAAAAATTAATGAATAAGAAGTTGAATTTGCCGAATCCAACAACGCCCGAAGGGACAAATTTGTAATTGCCCTACGTATTTGTGGGCGATCAAGCTTTTTCATTAATGGAGAACCTAATGAAACCGTATCCCGATAAAAATTTAACAAAAGAAAAAATATTTAATTATAGATTAACCCTTTCGACCTGACATTTTGCTATTTGGATTTTATTATACTTTCTTGCAGAAATCGATTGTACTAAGTGGCGGATAGGTACTGATCAAATTAGAAAGTTGTGTGTCAATTTTAAAAATTGGGACACATGTGTCCCAGCAGTTTTTTTGAATGGGACATATGTGACCCGGAAAAGTTAAAGAGGGTTAAACATTCTGATCTTCTGTGGGTATGTTATATAATGAATTTTTATTATATATAGATATAGTATACATACATATTATGATCGTATTTATAATATTACAACATCTTACTGCTTGTGATATTTTGCAAAGCACATTTTACATAGTGCAACGTTACAACCTATGCAAATCGTCTTTGTTCTTGTTTCTTTTTTTCTTTGCGCGCATCTCTGGCATCTTCTTCGGGTTGTACCTTCTTCAGGTAGATGGTCGCCAACATTGTAAATATTTTTAGGAGTGTTTGCAGGCCTTCCAACACTACCCCTTCTTTTTTGGTAAAGTCTCTCCACCGACTTGAATTAAATCTTCTGCCACTGTTGCGATAAAGTCAATGAATGGGGTATTTACATCGTTTACTTCCTTGAATATTATCCATGCATTTAGTACGGACATAAGTAGTACACGATAAAAAACCTTCTTCCACCACTTGCAGGACTTCCTGTCATAATCGTACAGTGAGATTATTTGGTCACACAAATTGACACCTCCCATATATTTATTATAAAATATGCTTGCTTCAGGGCAATTAATGTCAACCTTTTTGCCCGTTTTTAATTTCCTTTTAATATTACTTATGGTATTGTAATGAACATTACTCAGGAGCATTACTTCCTTCGTATCTTGCCATTTTGTACCAAGTGTACCGTTCCGTGTGCAAGCAAATCTTGCTCGACCCTTTTCAAGTTTCTCACCTAAAGGTGGTTTATTTTTTCTGTTTTTATTGAATGTACCTACACAAGCGTATGGAAGTTCTTCCATTAGGCGCACACTTGTAAAAAATTTATCAAAACACAGAATTACGTCATGTTGACGAATTCCTTCTGCTAGTTTCAACACCACTCTTTCACCTAAGCCTAGTCCATCGACAGTCGACTGAGTCGACTCTTCTTTGTCACAATACACGTTCATATCGTATACATATCCAGTTCTTGAATCACATCTTAGCCAAAGCTTGATCCCCCTTTTTACCCGACTGCGGCACTCAAAGGAGGGTATTGTGTTTATCAGGCTATGTTTGTATGTCCAATGTTATGCTCTAGAGCCTGTACGGATACTCCGATTTGGCCAAATGAGGTGTCTTTCGAATTCTCTTGACGTTCCGAATGTTATAGGATATATAATTTTTTCAAAATTGTGAGATAAAAAAGGGAACGGTAAATATTGATAAAAGCGTACCCAGCCCCAATGACGTTGGCCTTGACATATGTTGTACATTGTTATCACGCGAGTTTTCATCAAATCGATCGCTACTTTGATGAAAAGATCCTCTTAATATGTAACATCGTCTCTTAAACGTTCAAGCTGATTCACTGAGCAGAGGCCACAGAAGAGTCTACCGTAGTGGAGGGGGAACACTTACGGTAGTGGCGGTATATGTCGTGTGACTCGCTTGGCTTAGCGGTGGCGTCGGTTGGTCGACGTCACGGAATCATCACGCACGCATATACCGCCGCTGCCGTAGGTCTTTCCCCTTCACCACTGTAGACTCTTCTGTGCTATCCCTGCCGAGGTATGCTTAACCGAACGGGCACAATCGTGAGGGCACACGCTACCGAACGGACGAGCGCTAATGCAAAAAAAAGAATGGTGTTGTTTTTCAGATTTTTATGGATATAAATTACAATACTTATATTTAATATTGTCTGGTTTTTATTATCTTGCAATAAAAATGGGATTTTCAGGGAAAACAAAGCATGCAGAGTCAATGGCTAATTTAAGAAAGAAAAAAAAGAGTCAGTTGATTCTCGAAATAAAAATGTAAATGAAACCCCGGAAGCCAAGAAGAAAAGATTATTTGAAGATTCTATTCGCCAGGCTCGATTAAGATCACTTGAACATGCAAAACGTCGTAAAATTAGACTGTCTACGATGAGAAATCATGCCTCTGAAGTTCGAGCCAATGAATCTTAGTCTTCGCGCGATCAAAGGTTACAAAGTATAAGACAACATATATCAGAAATAAGAGCTCATGAATCTTTCGAGGTGCGTGAAGAAAGACTAAATAATTTAAGGATCGCTGCGCATGAGCGTCACCTGTTAAGAATAAATATTAAAACTCTTGCGGACGATTACAACAAAGAAATATCGGAAGTAGCAAACTATACGTGTTTTGTTTGTTCAAAGCTGTGTTTTAAGAATCAGACTTCATTTGTTTCTATCACAGGCATTAGAGTATGACCGGAACCTTGTGATGATAGAATACTGTGCTGTAATAGATGTGCGTCGCATATTGTAAATAAAAAAAATTAAAAAACCAGACTGCTTAAAGAAACATTAAAAAAGAAACATTAAAAGAAAGCGAAAAAAAATGACAGAAACAAGACTTCATTTTTTATTTATACATAGCATATTATTTATCATAAATAGGATAATAATAAGATGACAATTTATATTAACTCAATTGCCTGCAGTCGGAGGCCTTAAATCTTTTGATGCTCTTGTACCCCAATGACTAAAGAAAGTGCTTCAAATTGGTAACAAAAAGAGGTGGACAACAGCAGTGCAAAATTCATGTTTATATAGTGATATTTCAACTCCAGCGTATTTTGTAACTTATATGTTTTTCTCTTTATCCGTATAAGGGAATACTGTTAGCGTGGTTAATAGCCCATCAAATCAAATTAGGGCGAACAGCGATACACAATATTTATTAAGATAATATGTCATTTTTTATTTCTAAGGCCTCCGACTGCAGGCAATTGAGTTAATTTTGTCATCTTATTATTATCCTATTTATGATAAATAATATGCTATGTATAAATAAAAAATTAAGTCTTGTTTCTGTCATTTTTGTTCGCTTTTTTTAATGTTTCTTTAAGCAGTCGGGTTTTTTAATTTTTTTTTTTATTTACTGGCTTCATAGGCATATATTGTTTTAGTGTTGATCTTCCCTTGAACTTCGCCATACTTTCATCAATACTTTGGAATGTACTTTCCGTTTGGCATTTTGGAAACCTGTGTTTCATGCATGCGAGTAGCTCATCTACGTAATATGTTTTACTAGCATTTGCTGATTTCTCCGGATCATTTATATACATTTTCAACAGGAAATTCAAGCATCTGCCTCGTGGTATTGCTTCTGTTATTACTTTATTCCCCATCGATGGCTTATGAGACCAATAAGAAGCTAAACTCGGGAGACGATTATAGGACATAACTAACATTATTCCCAATACTGTTTTTATTTCACTGGGATTAGTACCTGGGATTAGTAACAGGTTTAGATTCGCGATTTACATCAGCCGTAACGAAACATGACGTTTCTATATGACGTTAATATAACCAGCTCCCGAATAATTGCGTACTAACATTAAGCTAGTTCGCGACATGGCCTAATTGCTCATGTGAAGCGTCGATCTCTTTCCGCTCCCACCGATCCGTGATCGAGGGAAAGAGCACCCGCTCTCGGTGCCAGGAAATCGGCACCGAAGGAAGTCTCTTGCCAAAAGTCGTAGTCTACGCATCTTACGCTATTGTTGCGAGCACCGGGTATAGGCCCGTACGTAGCCAGCTGGTGCTCGTAGCTGAAGACAGAAGAGGGTCAACCCCCTTCGAGAACAACGACGAGAAGACTGTCTTGTATCGAACGCCGTAGCGTTCGTACGTGCGGGTTATACTGTCACTACTCTGTATTTCGAAATATAGTTGTGTCGTGTATATTCCCGCGTATCATTTTATCCCTTTGCGTCGGGGTGGTCGACGATGGAAACGCCCCGGCGCAACACTATATTGTAATTGGTTCGCAATCGTTGGTTCTTTCTTTATGAAATATATATCAACACGCTTGTGATATTTCTGATTAAGATAAGACTAAACAGGAATTATAATTTGGACCGTATTCAGGAATAAGTATGAAAATACCTAGTGGGACATATGTGTCCCGGAAACGCATAGGCACTATGCTCAATAAGATAAGTAAAAACATAATAATGTAAAAACTTTTGCGCAAAACAGTTATATCATACTATAAACTGAAAAGCTATGATAAAAAATTTCAGAAAATTGTTCAATTACGCATGTAAAACACGAGATTTCTATAATTGGGACTCTGCAGCCAGACACCCTGCCAAAATAAAACTTATCCAGCACGTTACTACGTTGCTTATTCTCATGATTGCCAATCAAAGATAGTAGTATATAGTCAGATTGATTAAAAAAGAATAAAACAACACACATATGTGGCACGTATTGTTCCACAGATGATCACAAACATTCACTGGGATATATGTGTCCCAAGAGGGTCGAAAGCGGGTCGGTCTCACGACACGGCCTCGCTGAATCTGCCGGCGATGGAAGACCGCGAGATCAGCGAGCGAGAACTCTCGGACCGCGACTCTGAGGCCGTAGACCAAAGTCTCGAGGGGAAAAACATGCTTTTTCAAAATACAATCACGAGACGAACGGAGAGCGGCTATTTAAAAAATAAGCTTTGCTGGCGATCATGCAGCGACCGGCTCGCACTTGCCGTCACTTTTCAGCTGTTTCTGTGGTTCCAAGCGGCAGCTCCTTATACGGGCATTACCTATCCGATTTACAACATCAGTCTTTCGTTTACCTTGCTAACGACAAGATCTTGAGTATTGTGCGTTAGCAATCATGAATAATATGGATGTGAATCATTTTGGGAGGAATTCATCCAAATGTATAAAGATTCAAAATGCTTGTGGGACGTCACATCAAGAAGTCATATCAACAGAGAAGACAGAACGTTTGCGATGAATAGACTAATCGAGAAAGCCAAAGAAATAAATCCTTTGGCGGATAAAGAATATGTGAAAAAACGAATACAGAACATGAGGTACAGTTTTAGAAGAGAACTGAGGAAAATCAAAGAATCGCAATCCACAGGAGCTTCGACAGGCGACGTGCATGTACCAAGCCTTTGGTATTTCCCTTTGCTGCTGTTCACCGAAGACCAGGGAATTGAAAATGTGACAGTTTCTGTGAATGAAATTGATGCATTTGATGAATTCCCATGTGATGCCAACACAGAAGAAGTAAGTAGATATTTTTTAATATCCCTTAAATATTAAATTAAAATATAAGTCTATTATTTATTCAACTATTTTATTCATATATTTGTTATAAACAAATGTATTAATTTTCCAAATTTATCATGTTTTCTTGGAAATGCACGGCTCTAACACTATTAAAATAATTTTTTAAATTTTCTCGAGCTTTTCGTGACGAGATATTTGAAGGTCGTGGTACTCGCTGCAATGCCATTAATTCTCCTGTAGCTCTCCAATGACCTGGTATTATATCTCCCGAATTTGTATTTTCACTATCCGCATGCAAGGGGAGCATATAACTATTTGGTGCGTGTCGCCGTAAAAAATGATGTAGTGCACAATATGCCAGTACTATAGCATCTATTAAACATTTCACGTCAACGGATAATACAGTGTGAAAAACTCTAAATACGGAAACCATTATTCCAAAAGCATTCTCTACAACTCTCCGTGCTCTGTTTAATCTATAATGAAATATTTTTCCTTCTTTTGTTAATTTTTTATCGGGATACGGTTTCATTAGGTTTTCCCTTAATGAAAAACTTTGATCGCCCACAAATACGTAGGCCAGTTACAAATTTGTCCCTTCGGGCGTTGTTGGATTCGGTAAATTCAACTTCTTATTCATTAAATTTTTATAGAATGCAGTCTCTTGTAACACTCCACCGTTGGAAATTCGTCTGTTTTACCGGTATGTATCATCATGAATTCATACTTCGCATTAACAATAGCTAACATAACAGTACTAAATGTCTTAAAAAGAATGAGGTTTATATATAAACACATTTTTATTAAATGAAAATACGTTACACTGTTTGTATTGCAAATAAGGATTATCAGATATGAAACGGATTAGAAAAGAAACACTACTACAACGTCGCGCTGTGTACATAAGCGAAGAAGCAAGCAAAACGGAGCTCGAACGTTCTAACGGAAAAACGCACACCACATCAGATGGTGCCAGTTACAAACAGGAAGCGTCATGAACATACGTATACACATTTGTGTAAACTTCAACACCCCCTCTTGTTCATGACGTCATTTTTAGCATTCGCAAATAATTGTCAATTTTTGTCCATGTTACACTTTTCGTGAGTAACTCAGCTAATTGGTTTTTAGACGGTATATAATTAATAATCACGTTTTCGGCTTTTTGCTCTTGCCGGACTCGGTGAAAACGAATTCCAATGTGTTTCATCCTTCTATGGTATTCTGGATTTCTCGACATCGCAATTGCCGCTTGGTTATCTACTCTTAACTCAGTATTCTTGGTTTGCATCAAACCAAGGGACTCCAGGAAAGGTCTCAGCCACAAAATTTCTTTCAAAGCTTCAGAAATGGACATGTACTCAGCTTCTGCTGACGAGAGAGCTGTTACTGGCTGCAGACTGAACGACCAAGCTATGGGTCCACCATATAATACAAAAACATACCCAGAGGTCGACTTTCTTTCTTCCGAATCACCGGCAAAATCAGAATCCCAATATCCGATCAAATCATCGTTGTGATTGAGGCATTTGATGGAAAAAATAAGCCTATGAACATAGGCCTATGTGCCCTTTTTCCTTAAATCGTTTAAATCGACTCAGGTATATGTTATATATATATATATATATATATATATATATATATATATACACATATATAATATGTCAAGGTAATTACTTCTCTCCCGTTTAGATTAGCTAAATGCTGCTTTATTACATAGCAGGATCGACACGCAGCTACATAGTCGCTGAGCGGTCGCGCCTACCGTGCTGTCGTGCAATACGTATTTTTGTTTCATAGAGGATTTTTTGCAAGCGAGAAAATATGGAAAGTGAGGCGAGTATCGAATCCGCAAGGAAAGAAGCTAATTTAGGAAAAAAAAATTTATTTGTCACAGCTTGCTACAAAAAATCGAAGAAATTAATACTTACTTAAAACATAACATTTTTTTGTTTATTTTTGCGCTTCATTTTGTATTTTTTATTTAAGCGATGTATAAAAATTGGGCAACGAAGTAAGTAAACAAAATTATATATATATATACTTTATTTGTGTCCCCTTGGGGATTACAATCTGTCTCCCTTCTCCTTTTCCACTTAGTCCTTAAATCTATCTTAGCCTAGTCGCCCGCTCTTAAAAAACTACCTTAACCTATTCGCCCGCTCGCTCGCACCCGTCCGCCACGCACGCATCCCCGCACCTCCCATCCCTACCGTTTGACCCCCGCTTCCGCTCGCCGCCTCTCACTCTCATTCCTTTGCCATTCTTCCTCCCATTCAACCCTCTCTCCACTCCTCCACTCTTCTCATCCACTCCTCTCCCCCTCCCTCGTCATCCATTACCTCTCCCACTACTTCCTGCCACCCCCTGCCGCCCCCCACCCGGTACACTCCTCCCACACATGTTCCCATGTCTCATCCCCCCATGCACAAACCCTACATTTCCTTTTCTCTTCCTCCCAGTACCTACCTCCCCCCATCTCGCACCCCAATCTAAACCTCGCCACTCTCCTCCACCTACTTTCCCCCCAGCCCTTCTTCAAATAACCCGGCACCCCTACCCCCTTTATTGCTCCATACCACCTATTAAATTTCGACTCCCTAATCCTTTCCCATCTCTCCGTCTCCTGCAGTTTCTTTTCCCTACTTACTAACTCCTCTCCCCTCATTTCCCCCATTTCCCTGATACTTTCCAGCCCCTCCACTGTCCACGCCCTCTCCTCAAAGAAACCCCTCCTTTCCTATTCCCACCCCCCAGAACTTTACCCCTCTTTGCCCTACCCTTTATCTCCTCCCAGCACATCCTAGCTAATTCCCCTCCTTGCCCCTCCTCCAGCTTCCTCCCATAACCCCATGCCCTTAAACACGCTCTGCCCTTCAACCTATCCCTCTGCAATTCCTCCCTCACCATATATCCCGGGGTACACCAGTCCACCCCCAACACCCATTTCAAATATCTGTCATGTACCCCCTCCATCCTCTCCCTCATCTTCCACCCCCAAATCTCCACTCCATAGCTCATCGTCGCCCACACCAACTTATCAAATAACCAAATTCCTTTCCCCCAGTCTTTCCAAAACCTCCTCTTACCGATCCCCCATACCCTCCCCATCACTGCCGCCGCCTTCCTCACCCTGTCCTCCACATGGGCCTCCTGCCCCCCACTCCCCATCAACGTATACCCCAGGTATTTGAACATCTTTACTTCCTCCACCTCCTTTCCCTTCCACCTCCACACAACCCTCCTCCATCTACCTCCCCCCCTCCTACACCTCATGATCTTCGATTTTCCTACGTTCAGATGCAAACCTTTCCCATCCATATACCGCTCCAGCTTCCCCATTATACCTTTCATTCCCTCCTCATCCTCTGCCACCACCGCTACATCATCCGCGTACGCCAGGGTGTACACTTTCCTCCCCCCAATCTCACCCCTCCCCACCCTCCTTTTTCCAACTCCTCATCCAAGTCCGCCAGCAACAAGGTGAACATACTTGGGCTCAGGGGGCAGCCCTGCCTCACCCCCCTTG